>JAOXJM010000019.1:6435021-6446691 GCA_026413425.1 Tringa solitaria | reverse complement strand
GGGGGGGGGGGGGGGGGGGGGCAGGTACGAGAGGAGCCTGGCGAAGGGAACTGATCCTCTCCCCCGAACCAAGGGGGAAGCTATCGGATTTGCACCTGAAACGAGAGCTTCTTTCAGCTCCCTTTCACCAGCGTTTATCAGCGGAGCATTTTCATTTTGCAGCCACCACCTGAGATAGTCTGAGGAAAACACGGAAAGTGCACCCAGTGCCGAGCTGCTTCCTCACCAGTGCTTCTGTGGGGGAGCTTATAGATGACCCTGAGTTTTTCTCTTTGTAAATTAACGTAAGAGTCTGTTACTGGGATAACGAATGCTGTGGGATGGTTCGGGTAATAAAGGAGCACGGATAAACGTAACACATGATCAGTTCTGAGGCTAAAATACAGCAAGCAAAACATTTACCTTCTAGGCTTAGGTGAGGGATTTGGACTTTTCACTTGAAAAAGAAATGGATACTTAATTCCTTTAGCCTTTCTGAAAACTATAGCCACAGGTTTTAGGGAGTGAAAGAAAAATCCAGCTGTTATTTCACCTTAACCAGTCTTTTTTTCCCCCACTTCTGGGGACTGAGAAAGGCACATCTCCGGGTAACAATGTGGATGCTTTCCCCTGAACCAAAAAAACCAAACCTTTCCTCTGTAGGGTCACACTCTTCTTGTAGGTCAAGATGACATGAAGCACATGTAAATGATGGGAAAGCCTCATGTAGCGACCATGTTTTGGGCCAGTTTGGGGTGATCCTCTTCCTTTGCAATAGCACCCAGGCCTGGACTCCAGCATTTAGACCAAAACACTTCTCTTGATGAAGCTAAGGACTAAGTCCTGTGTCTGGGAGTCATCACAGCTTCATGGCACCTGCAAGGGCATCTCTTGAGGCCGTGAATAGCGAGTTGCAGTAACAGACTTGGTCCCCCGCTTAGGACAGAAGAAAACCACCACAACACTGGCACAGCTGAGCGGGTGCTCAGGCAGGTGATGTGATTTCCAGGCAGTACCTGCTGGATTTGAGTGCCATTAAAAATCACTTTGCTGAGTGGACAGGTATGTTACTTTGCATTACTGGTGGCTGAGAAGAAAACATGCCTTGGCTGCCTCTGTGCAGCACACTAACATTTCAGAAAGTACCAATCAGTGTGAATGCATTCACATCTCTGAGATAATTTAACAGAGAGGATATAAACTATATACTATATCGCTTTGCCTCTGAGTTATCCTCCCCAATGCTAGTTGCAGTTTAAAATACTGAATATATGCAAGTTTTTAATGCCAAAAAAGCCTAGAATCAATCCTTGTGCCAGCTGTTCCACCAGGCAGGACCCAGCAGCTCTGAACACCCCATGAGGATAGGGACCTTCAGGAGCATGCCTGGCCTATAGGCAAAGCCTCATTGTGCTCAAGAAATGGTGGACAGTTTGTCTCTTCTCCCATGAGGACCAAACACAGCCCCATAGTTTCCTGGGTGTGCCGGAGCAGGTAAGTGCTCCTTGGTCTGTAAAATCCATCTCAGAAAGAGCAGCAGAGCCAGAGGCTGTATTTCCCCCCACCGGAACATCTGCAAGCATGCTCTTTGTTTTTGGGGGCTAAAAGACAGGATTTTAGGCAAACAGGAGTTATTTTTATGCTCAGCTCTGTTCCCCCCACTTTTTCCCTCCCCCAGATATTTAGTTTCTAGTAAAAATCATCTGGTCATTCAAATCAGCTACAGGAAGTTCAAGACCGCGGATGATAAATTATATGCACCATCTCTAATTACTCTGTCATCTGTTTTCCCCAAAGTACTGGGCAATTGCAGTGTAGCCTTAAGTAGGGAACTCAAGTCACACTTCCTTATCACACGTCCACTGTGCTGTTTGCCTCTGAAATATAAGAGCTGCCATTTTTCCTGTAGCATCAACATTTCTTTTCAACTACATCCCTCTACCTTCTTCTCTCTCTCTTTCCCTCTCTCTCTCTCTCACAGAGCACTTGGCAAGTTTCTCCCTGACAAAATGTCCATCTGTAAAAAATAAACAGAACAATAACACCTTGTAGGCATGATGTAAGTGTTGCTTGGGTTTTATTTTTGTACGGATATTCATATATTTAATTAAATACAGTCCTGGCAGCTTTGTAATTGCTTAAGAGTATCCTAACAAAAGCCTAACTGCTGAAGTGGGCAGAATTGCATGTTCCTTCATTTTTCTTGCTCTCTTGTAGCATATTCTGTGCAGTGCAGCAACGAGTGTATGATTTACTATTGTCCTGGAACAATCTCTGCAAAACCTTACCTTCGACTCCCCTCACTGCTTCTGACTGTTCGTATTCACAGATACACAGTTTGGATCCAGACTAGTCTCCAGGGAAGATCATGGATCAAATTCAGCCCTTGTATATCTTCCTTGAATTCACTGAAGTTTCACCATCTCCGAAGAGTTTGGCCCCTTCAAGCAAAGCTCTGCAGTGGTTACAAGAGGTGCCTGAAACCACTCAAAAGTTATTCCCATCCAGCCTGTGAAGCAGCAGATCAGACAGAGAGATGGAGCAACAGACAGACAGGGAGAGACAGGATTTGTTCTGAGAAGAAGAAATGGTGAATACCTGCATGGCAGACCTAGGGGCAAGGCAGTTCTGGAAAAAAATTGGAAAGGAATTTCAAGGACCTGGAAGCAATTTGAAAGTAATGAAATAGAAGTTACCAGGTGGAAGAAAGAGAAAAGAGTTTTCAAGCATACTTATATCAGGTCTTACACCTTAACCCCCTGGCTGTTCTAGGACACATCTGGCCAATAGATACAACCAGCGTGTGACTTCTGAAGATGCTGTAGAGCATCTTTATAAAACACCACAAACAAAATAAAAACTAGCCAGAAGTTTTCTTCTGAACAACCTTGTTTCTAGAAAACCAGTAACTCCCAGCCAGCAGACAGTCAAACTCAGGAACTGCAGGGCAAAACTCACATTAAGAGGTTTTGCAAATGGACTCGTTACCAAAGCCAAGTCCTTTGGTGCAAAGCCATTACGCGAGAGTAAACGTCGGTGATGAGATCAATGCTACTTCTACTCCAGAAACTTTGTTTTTGTGAAAAAAGTTCCTGCCTGCAGGGCCTGCCATGAAGCTAATGAAGGGACAGTGTCCTTAGGGAGAACTTGTCCTGTGCTCAAGGAGCTTTGGGTCAGGCCCAGAGCTGTTGGGTTTTTCATAGTCAAGCAAAGAATTATGAAAAAGCAGACAAAGGCTTGCTTTTTCTGAAAGAAAATGTAGGCTTTGGTAACAAAGCTATCCCCTACTAACTCTCTGGATGATCTAACACTGTAACATTGTTAGATGCACCTTTCCAACCTTAATGTCATTCATGCTTGTTTGTATAAAGATATAGCAGGATTGTTTGTTCTTTTTTTTGTTGTTGTTGTTGGATAATCAGAGATACCAAACAAATATTTGGAGGATTTAGAGCTCAGTGGCACAGGATACCTCAGAGAGAAATCATCTGAGATACTTTTAGAAAAGATCTAGTGGCATTTTTTTTAAAGATTAAGAATCAGACTAACCTTTTCATGTACATTAAGCAACAGTATTGATCTGCATAGCTCCGGGGACAGTTTACAGGCAGAAGAGGTCAGTAATAAAGGCTCCCAGTTATACAGCCAGCAGTTCAGTAGGAAGAACTACAGGGAGATATTTGTTATTCACGATTCTGTGGAAAAATCTCACTGACCTCTCCAGTGCTCCTCCTTCCTGTAAAAATTTACGCAGGGAATGAACGAAAATCAAAGCACCGGGTTACTATTGTGCCTGGGATGGAATGGGAGAGGTCACTCAGCACAGAATGAATGTTTTGAGTCCCTAATGCTTCAAAGTTGGGCTGAAAGCCCAAAATCTGCAGACAAGGTACATTTTCAAGTTTCCAGGTATCCACTACAATATCATTCCTACAGAAGAAAATTTCTCCTCTAGTCACTTTTGGAAATAGATTGTCCTTTCTGGAAACTAGAGCTGGAAAAAAGCAGCATTTGCAATTGAGCTACCTTTTCTCTAGATTTTGCTCCCTATCTCTTCCAGCCTTTCCCCTAGAAAATATATAAATTGCAAAAGTCAAAAAGTAATACACAGGCATTTGTGGGTGTGTGGGCATGTGTTTGCATGCATGTGAAAGAGAGAGATGGGGAGAGGATTCCTGTCCCAGAAGCGTGATTAAATCCAAAGCAGGTTGATAAAGGATCTACTGTAGTAGGATGTATTAAAAAAGAGAGTTATTGTATCTTCCGAACTGATCAAGGTGATAAAGTAACTGATCACAGAGAAGAACTGCTGGAACTGCACCCAATCCTACTCGATGAGTAAACAGAGTCCTGTGGCTCATTCAAGAGGCTATAAATTTAAGCTTAGTATTTCAGGTCTATATCTAAAGAGTGACAGAACCTCATATCTCCTGATTCATCCAGAAAGAATGCATCATCTTTTTGTACCAATCTAATCAGGAACACTTTTGCCATGTCCATTTTTCTTTTTAAGTCAAAAAAGGCACAGAAGAGATTTAGTCTTTTTTTTTTCCCTTTTTTTCTCTCTCTCTCTTTTTTTTTTTTTCCCTACCTCCTGGATACGGGGAAAATAAAAACAACCCCGACTTTGCTAAGGCTCTGACACAGGTACCCTGACTATACATCTCACATTAAAGCAGTTCCCTTCAACCCTGTGCTTTAAGTACCATCTAGCGGTCAGAAATATATTTGCATTTGTGTTGCTGAAGCATCTTTGGATTCAGATTTCTGTATCTTTTAGAGATGAACCAGCCTCATCATCTTCTCAAATGAAGTAAAAATAAAAATAAACAACCCGCAATTTAATATTCTTCCCATATTTTTTTTAAATAAAATAAAATCTTCATGTCTTTTTGCCCACCTTATCTCGGCTTCACCAGGAGCACAGCAATACTTCGCAAGTTCAGAGAAAAAATGGCTCAACAGAAATGTAGCTGTGCCTTTTTTAGTTTTCCAGATATAAAATAAATGTCAATGCATGATCCTTCTTTTCTTTTTATTTATAAAAAAAAAGATTCTTTCATTAAGGGCTGAACCCATACGCCTCTGAATATGCATTTGAGAGTTGGCCTTCAATTCGAGCCATTTATTTCTTTTGAAAGTATTGCTCCATCTATCTGTCTGTCTTAAATTAATATCTCTCTTTGTGTGTTCCCCTTTCCATATTGCCTGCCATCTGTTATATGATCACGGAGAGATAGCGGCTGGTTCGCTTGTTTGATCAGTTATCTCGCTTTCTGTTTCAGTGGACATTGGTTAAATGTGCCCACGGTGTTACTCTCCTGGTATCAGCAAAGTTATGCCACAAATAGGTGGAGTTGACCACCAAACCTGTGTGACTCTTTTCTAACATAAGGCTCCAAATGCTAGTTACGTTAAGTCGTAGCTACTCACCCTTAAATAATCGTTTGGGAGAAATTAGTTTTTGTATCATCCAAAAATAGGCATTTACAAGAGACTAAAAGAAAATGTTGCTGAAGGCACCTGTCTTCTCCCCTGATTGCAGAGGGACCTCATTGATGCAGGTCAGGTAAGACCCCTGGACCATGATTCTGTTCATGCCTGTTGACCTCCAACATGGGTCAAGATCCTCCAGGCATGAAAGAGCCCTCAGGAGACCTGCCCTGTACCTGAGTGGCTGGAAGGTGCTCGCAGCAGCTAAAAGGGCCCAAAATCAGATAGTTTGAGTTCAGTCCCTGCATGCCTTGTGTCTCCTTACCTGAGGCGAGACCTGTCAGTGCAGCCGGCAGAGCCTGGGAATGATGATGCTCACCCAACAGGGGCACCAGGACTGCTCCAAAGGTCCCCAGAAGCCAAAGCAGCACTGACTAGCTCCTTACAGCTTAAACACGAACCTGGGCATAAACATCCCTGGATGTCTAAATTCAAGTGCTTTACTTACACACACTATCCCACTCAATACTTTAGTCAGCTAAAATTTGGCAAGACAAATTCCACCACGGAAGGTTACTAATTTCACCTTGTAAGTCTAACTGGCAAGCGATGTGAGAAAAATAAAGACAATAAAACATTTACCATTCTCACACTGCCTCAGCACGGGTTATTACCCTCTCAGAGTTTGTCCCCACAAACATTCAATTTGGTGTTTGTCACAAGTGATGGAGCAGGGTCCCATAAAGAAGGTCCTGCTGCTGCTGGAAAATGTTTCTGTCCCTCGTTCTTGGTCCCAGCTGTGTATTCCCTCTCCCCAAGACTGGATGGAGATTCCCAGCCAGATCTGTATGTAGCCATAGTCTAACCCTGGAGACACTGAGAATGTGTGCATGGGAGGAATTCTTACATGACAGTTTAAAAAAAAAAGCCAGTTAAGTTCCTAATTGAGAAAAGCAAGAGTCATTTAACTACATCCCATTTGACAAGATTTAGAGATTACCCCTTTTCCTGTTAGAATACTGCTCATGCTGCTTATATCATATATCATAAATTGCTGCCTAATGTTGAGCTGTGAAGTTTCATCCTAGAAATTCTGCTGGCGACATTTTGACACCAGCGCAAGATTTATTGCTGGGCAGCTAGTGGATCTGACGTCTGCGGTGACAGATATTCTTTTTCCAAATGAGTATAATGACACTGAACGTGACCAACCTTAACGTCCCTGAAGCCCTTTCCTGCGAGTTGCAGGTGTACCTACATGCAGATTTCCGAGGAATCCCCACCAGCGGAAGTAGAAGCACCACATAAGGCCACCGAGAAAGAAAAATGTACGTGTCTGCTTGATCAGGCAAAGGTGTTTTGCCCACGGGGGTGGGGGGTGGAGGGGCAGGAGGGTGCGATGGGGTCCTGGACCAGAGCTAAACGGGTAGGGAGACCCGGCTCCTATGCTGGAAGATATTGCACATCTGTGCGCAAAAGCACATTTCTGTTACGTTACCCAGAGCGAATAGTTTATTACGTATCATTACCTCCGAACAACAGATAATCAATTTGGATGTGTCCTTATTTACCTGGACAAACACTGGAAGGCTTTGCAATTTAATGGCCTAACTGTTTGTTAGAACAAATAGACCCATTCAATTCCGAGATCACAGTCAATCTGACGGTTTATAGCTGGTTGGTTTCTGCTTCCGAACTGTGAAACCCTGATTTGTTTTTCAAGGTGTAAAATTAGTGGCAACATTCTCGCATGGTAAGGGATAAGTCCCTTATTGAAACATATGACTGCACTTTGCTTGTTGTGGAGAGAAAACAGCCCTGCTCAAAAACCCACCACAAAGCCGGTGGCCCGCCTGGATTTCACGGGAGCCCCGGTGTGATGCCAGGTGTGAACTGGCCCGGCCACCAGCCCTCTGCACCGGAGCAAACCCCAATTATTAATTCACAGGCTGAAACGGGGCGGGGGTGGGGATTGGGAGCGGTGGAGCGTCTGCTCGTTATTAAATTACACTTACTTGTATACAGCTCTATAGAGCAGCAATGAGGTGCTTGGACCAAAAGTAGGCATTTAGAACAGTGACTCTTCACTTCACCTCTGCAATGATTAGCCTTGGTAAATCATTCTGAACACCGAAAAGGGGTGTTCCGTCACCTCCCCTTGGTTTGACAATATATTCCACCCTGTAATCACACCAGCGTAAATAAGCACAAAGTTAAAAAATGAAGGAACAGCTGATCCCAAAACTCTGCCTTTATATCTTAGAAGCCAGGGGAGTCAGAACAACATACAAGGAAAGGAAAAACAAGAGGAGAAAATGCATTTTAACATATTAATGTGTTGGTAATCTTTTCTGTTTAGCTGGGTAGGCCAAACTAAATCCTCAGAATCAGGGAGCCAAGGTGAATTTCGAAAATATCAAAGTGGACTTCGGTGAGAGAGCTGAAGATGGAAAAAGTCTGGCAAATGAAACAGGCTGCAGATGTAGCGTTCCAGCAAAAAGCACCCGACCTGTAAATCTGCTTTTTGGCCAGCATGGAATGAGCTGCTGTTTCCAGTACAAACACCAACTCATCCAGCAATATCCCAGCATCAATCTGCTTGAGAGACTTATTGGAGTTAGGGCTTCTAAAGAGGACATTTATTAGGACACGCTGATGTATATACGTGGAGTGCACATGATAAAGGGATACTCCGGAATATGTAGTGATGCTCAGAGAGGATGCTTCAGAGTGGCACGTGGATGCTCCCGGCACTTTCCATCCAGAGGACAGCTGCGCCCAGCTGTGAAACTTACCTGCACTAATCTGCATTTTTCATTGTTTTTCTTTAACTGGAGTATCTTTTCCTCCTTCCAGGGGTTTGTCCCCATGAGGAAAGATAATTGTGCAGTAATAATATTACTTCCCTGCCTTGCCCCACCCCTTTTTGGTTTAAAAGCCCAGCCTCTTTTAATCTCCCCACATAAAATAGGTTTTATATTCCCCTGTTATTTTTTCAATATTTTTAATATTTTTAACATTTTAAGTCTCTTTACTGACTCCATTTTGGATTTGTCTTTTTGTGGCCATTAGTGTCTCCAAGTTCCTGCTAGAATTTTTTTGTACTCCCCTTTCTTTTAGTTGCATCACTTTAATGATTCACGGCCATCACACAATTTCTAGAAATCCCAGGTCTTTCCCCTTTCTCGCTAATAATTGATGATCTCTCTATTTAAATCAGAAATTGTTAGGTTGAAATTCCTCCAAAGCTCACGAATGATATCACAAAACTGGTTCAAGAGGGATACTATCAGCAACCTGAAGGAAAGATCCACATCCCACACAATGTTTTGACAAAGTCCATTTATATTTTGGTTATTTTACCCTTGTCCATGCTGAGGTGGATTACTTTTTATTCAATATATATTCACACTTAAATCATAGAGATTGAATATAACAGTTTGCTGACTTGTGTGTTACTCAATCACCAAGCTACAGAGAGCAGATGCCTGAGTAGATGCCTCAAGGACCTCAAGGAGGTTGTAAGTGAGAAGTAAAACCACACAAGACACACAGAACACAACCACCCCAGTATCTCTGACTGGGACAGACTGGGACATCCATGAACTGAGGATGCTTCATTGCCATTTTCAATTCCCAGTGATCCTGTTAACATCTCTGTTTAAAGGCTCCAACATCTAATAATGAAGCTAGTACACACTGCCACTTAGAGCTCCCCATCACAAAGCTTCAAAGCAGTCTGGATCAGTGCTATTTTGCTTACTCTTCTGAAGCCTTAGCTTTTTTTTTTTTTCAGTTCCTGACGTAAGTGATCATATTTGTCAATCTTTTCTTGAATTTTCAATTGAAGGTTTTCATCAAATGGAAGAAAAAAAATCGCACACTGAACACTTCTCCTTCTTATTACCATTATCAGGAATATTATTATCGTTACCCAACACAGATGTAAGTTCCTGAGCTCTTTTTTTAATATCTTGCCTCAGAATATCAGTGAGTGCCATAGTAAAGGCTTTTATTCGAGGTCCTGAATAAACTTCCAGAAACATTTTTGTACCAGAATGCTATGGGGATTTATTTAGTTATTGCCAGGGATTCATCTTGAAATTAACTGTGCCTTTATAGTACTAAAATTCTGCTTTTTCATTAGTGACATAGCTTAATTGCTTCACAATCAGGGGAAAAAAATTAGAAAGAAGAAGAAGAAAGAAAAAAAGAAGACGACTAGCAAATACCTGTCTGACTTAACCACATTAAGCAGCATGGTGCAGAATATAACTTAACAGTCCAGTGAACTGTCAGTGGCAGAAGTAATTGGAAATTGGTGGGATAGTTCTTCATGTGATGGGCACGGGAGTTTTTCATGCCTATTTTTAATGGGCAAATAGCTCTCAGGGCAGCCTCATATTCTGTCATTAATTTGTAAAGATCCTTTATAATGTAGAAAAGTTAAGATAGCAAAAAAAAAAAAAATTCCAATTACATGTTTAATGACTTGGCATTTGTGGTAATGCTATCTAGCACTAATTCACCTGTTAGAAAACAGTCTATCTTTTAGCCCCTGGGGTTAATAGAGTGCAAAAGCCTAGTCTTATCAGAGGGTGGGAGAAAAGTGATTAATTTTTTCCTACAAATAAGAAAGAAAAGAAAGAATGACAAAATTGATTATGAGTTTTCAACTTGCTTTTTTGAGCTTAGACTATTTATTAAATATCTTTTTAAGGAAAATAGGAAACTTCTAATTGCCGGTGTCTCTCTGGCCCCTCAGTATTTTGCAGGGAGGACACAGGGGGACCTCAGTCCATCCATATCCAACCCGAGCACCCACCGGAGCGAGGCATGTCCCCACACCATGTCACAGGCCCACAGTGATGATGCCATACAGCCCATCCTGGAGACCAAGGCCTCCTTCCCTTCCACATGGAAACAGGATCCATAATAAAAAAATCTGGTTTGATCAGTCAATAGGTGGATGGATGGATGGATGGTACTCATAACTACACTGAATTCGATAGCAGATGCTTAAATGTAACTAAGAGCCAAATTTGCTCTACAACAGCAAAGAAATACAGTTTATGCAAACATCCATATTCATTTATCTGTCTGTCTCTACCAGTCGCTGCTGTATTTGCATCTCACCCTGGACAAAAGAGTAGCAAAGACACTCATAATGAACCATTCCATTTTAAAACATTTTAAACAGTCCGTACTGTAAATTGCATATTCTAACTGACTGCTCTGGTGTGAATTTCTAAGCCCACTGAAAGGAAGAGAGGCAGCATTTACCGTGTTCATGCAACACTCTCCTTTGCCTAATACCCGATTTGTCTGTGTCAAGGCTAAACCAGGATTAGCAGGAGAAATACTAAATGATGTTAGAATTCATCCTAGGCCACATAGGACACAGAGATACTGGTAATATAAAAACAAACAAACAATTGTCCTCAGTCCAATCTCTAAATTTAGGAGTTTCACAATCAAGATAAGTGCTGTCTAATGGCTGGAAAGCGAGCCCAGAAATCAAACCTTATATCCCCTGTTCCTAACCCAGTTTATGGATCATTTGTCGGGAGCCAATGAAGGCTGAATACTGAGCATCCAGAATGACAAAATCCAGTGATTTCACCCAGAATTCTCTAACTTTGGGCCTTCCAAGCAGTCAGCCCGCACAGCTTGTTCCTGAGCCCTTTAGGGTCAATTACGGCTTTGTCCTTAACTACAGTTGGAGAAGAAAATATTAAACTTTATATTCCCTCTACCTCAGTGCCTCCCATCCGTGGCCTGGAAGCAACAAGCCCAGCGTACCCTGAACATTTTGGATGTGTCTGCTGCCTACAGATCTCATGCTTGCGACATACCCCTGGGCCATCTGGCGGTTACAGAGGAAACAAATCTCAAATCAAGGGTGGGATCCACCTCTTTTAACATTAGCTTATAAAACCAGTGTTTAATATAAGTAGGCCATCTAGGCCTTTACAATTTTTTTCTGAGAAAAATGGGATTGCAAACAGTGGTTCATCCCAACCTCACACAATTAGTGAAGGTAAGTGTGATCATATTGCTCTTAAATGTTATGGTCTCCTTCCCTTGACTCTAAAGCACAGTGAGTCTAGCCTAGACAAGGTAAAATTATGTATCCTACTATAAAAATATGGTTTTAAAGAAATTAACAATATTTTGCTGTTAATACAGCAAACTTACCTTACTTGTATTTGGATACTTTGAAAATGGACTTCTCTGTAAGTGGGTGGGTGGGTGGGT
>JAOXJM010000019.1:6419519-6434921 GCA_026413425.1 Tringa solitaria | reverse complement strand
GGTGGGTGGATGGATGGATGGATTCACTGACTGGCGAATGGATGGGCAGGCTAAATTTTGTCTTTAGGTGCACATCAAGACTCATGGTTTTGGGGTTGGCTTTTTTGTTTGTTTGTTTGGTTTTTAAAAAGTTGCTATTATTGTTACTTCTTATCTGGAACAACCTAAAAGAGAGGTTCAGCCACTTTGGAGAATCATGGGGTGCAGGTGAAAAATATGACCAGCTCTTACAAAAGAGCCAAACGTGCTTTCCCTAAGTTACTTGAAAGGGATGATGTGCCCTCATTCCCATGGCAAGGAACATTTTCTTTAGAGCAGCTGACAAGTTTTTCAAGGTGTTTCTGCACATCCTGTAGGGAAAGCAAATTGTCATCAAAATTGAAAATTCAGAATATGTTGGTTTTTTTTTTTTTTTCCCCTGAAGGTCCTTAGGGCTCTTGAAATGCTAAGTAGAAAACTGAGCTCAATGCATATGGAGGAGATTTTCATATTTTAAAAGACAGACAGAGTGTCAGCCGGCAGACGCAGCAACTCCAAGAATCTTCAAAAAGGCAGAAGCAAAAAGTTTACTGCTTATTCGGCGGACACATTATTTTAGCCTGTGTTCTGCAGACTGAGAGACAGATTGCCTAGGGTCAGAGGGTGACCCTGCCCTGCAGCATGAGCATTATTCCTCTTTTTTTTCTTTTCTTTTTTTTTTTTTAAAGTGCAAATTTACATTTGGCTGCAACCTGCCTCCTTAATGATGGGTCAGCCTTTTGTGCAGGTATGGGCTCTGATTGATGGGGCACGGGGACAGGAGAGGAGAATGGAGAAAACAAGTTTATAAATTTGACATAAGATTTGAATCGCAGCAGGAACTCTGCCAGTCTCCTTAGGCATAAAATTGGACTGGCTGGAGATATGTACTGCATGTGTGATGTTTCAGCACTTACTGCTTTCATTATATCTTTACTTACTCGGTTAACAGACTACTGAACTTGCAAAATCTGGCAGACTGGGGTTTTTTTTTAAACAAATTCTATGATGGGGGGGAGGGGAAGGAGGAACTGGAAAAACCTGAAAATTACATACCAGATCTTCATCTGGTGTAATCCAACATCATTTAATTGATTTCACTGGATCTCGAGCCAATGACCTGACTTGGTATTTTTGTTTTGCTTTAGCTTTTGTGTTGTTTGGTTTTTTCCTTCTGAATAGGCTGTGTTGACATTTCATGTTTCCTATTATTATTATTACTTCCCCTTCTTTGTTTTGGGAATTATATGGCTTATTGACTAAACAGCATTAGAAAACTAAAGTTAATGGGCCAAACTCTTCCCTAGCGCAACTTTATTGAGTTGAAGTTATATAGGGATGAATGAGTTCAGGGACTCCTCCGAAGAGGGTTATTACAGAGGCTGATTCTATAATAAAAGGGAAGTCCACAGCTTTGTTGTCATTTCGATGAAAACTAAATGTTGCAAGAAGCCTAGTGCTTCCATCTTCAGCTGATGTGATAAAACCTGAGGGTACTGAGCACAAAAAGGTAAAGTCATACCTCATTTTAATGCATTAGAATGAATCATTTAATATTATCAAGAATACATTTAATAATGCTCCTGCTCATGTTCACCTGTTCCCTGGAGCATTTTGAGTCGGATGGCCAACCAGAATGGCCATCTTCTCCACCATATCTCTATCTATGGCAACTGAGAGAGGGGCTTAATGACTGGTATGGCATCTGTCCCATGAGCAAGGTGGGACTGTGAGGATCTGGCTCCTTGAAATAGCAGAAATGCAACACCAACCTGGATCAGATTCAGAGAAAAGAGACTTTTATGGATGGGACAAGATAGTAAGGAGTGTTTTAGGACAACCTTTGCATGGTCTTAGTGGAGCCAAAGCCCATTTTGCTAGTAAAGTGAAACTCACCGAGACAGATTGCAACAGTTGGTGCTGGTAATAGTAAGAGATTTGACTGTATGTGTGAAGAGATGCCCACAAGTTCTGGGTCTCCTTGAGCAGAAAGAATGATGCTGTTGTTCTTGGGCAGGAGATCGGGGAAACAAGAGCTTGCAAAGTTTGTTCAGTAGTAGTGTTACTTAATGAGACAAGGCCTGGCATACACGAGGCAGTTAGAAAATACTCTACTTCTTACTTACTTTAGTGTTTAGGAGCCAAGTCCTGAAACAGCAAAGCACAGTAGAAATGCAGAAGTGTAGATGGCTTTTTCCTCAGAGAGCACTAATATAAATCCAATGGTTGTTAGTTATGAAAAAATATAAAAACTGCTGGAAAGTGAACCTTGTTAGGTAAAACATTATTCCATAAACCTAAGTTACTGGTGCTCAGAGTTTTCAAATAGAGCTTTATGCACAGCTTTGTGTTAAATGGATAAGAATCCATGGGGCCACCCTTGTGAGAGCCTCAGCTCTCTACAGGGGTACGTGTGGTGTCTGAATGCTCACTTACACTATGCACATTTGCTCCCTGCTCCATATGGTCCAGACATGAAAGTTTTCTGAGCACATTACAGGGAGAGCTTTGTTCCAAGGCCAGAATGGTGCAAAGGATCAGTTTTTGGACTCAAATGATACTACTAGGTTTGAGTTCAACTCCAAATGAACGTGGTTTTTTGTTTGTTTTGTTGTTTTTTTTTTTACAGCTAACTATGGTTCTGCAAGGATACTTAAAATTATTCAGTATCTACAGAATATGAATCAATGACCTTTTGATGCACCTATAAATAAATGTGAAACATACATTTAAGGAAAGGTGTCTTCTTTTCCTAAATCCCATTCTTGCCCATTTTTAAAGGAAATACGATAACGACTGTGTTAACCAGCTTTCCACTGTGGTTCTGAAAACCTGCCCATCATTGTGTCATCTGAACAGCAGAAACTCCCTTTGCCGCACATCCAGCACGTAAAGTCTTTCTTGGGATATTACTAGAGGGAATAAGGTGGTTGCCAATTCCATTCTGTTCCAGTTCATTAGTGACCGAAAAGTCATTACCGCCTGACAGATGTACTAAGGGTTATGTATAGTTTTCAGTTCTCTCAGTCTGGTTTCCAGTGGACAGATGTCCACTAGCTTCAGAAAAGAATCTAAAAAAGCAAGTCTGACAACACAGCAACTTTCAGCAACTTTGTTGAGTTCCTTCCCAAGAATGTGGGACCTGACTGAACACCTGAACTCTAAGTTATCGTGGTAGTCCGACTAGCAGAATATAGGTGGTGTATGAGGAAGCAATGCCATCCTCAGGAAGATGGTACCTATTTCTTAGCAGGATTGAGAGGTTACAAATTTCTCTGTGGCTATCAACTGAATATGGACCACGAGTGATACTTTTGCTTCAAAGCAAGAAAAATAGCTCTGTTCCCTCCAAAGAGGATCACGTCAGCAGCAGAGCTCTCTGGTGCTACCACTGTTCTTTCCACACTTCATCTCATCAGGCTTCTGGGGCCTGACACACTAGCCGGTTGAAAACCAGAAAAGGGCTGGAGGAGATATTAATGCATGAGCAAAGCAACGATGAGTGTCAACCTCATGCTTCTATAGGTTTTCCAGTGACAAGAATGACATAACACCAGTAACTAAACTGAGGTGTAGCTGGCCACTCACTTACAGTCTTCACGAGAAAAAATAATTTTTGTCTACCTTTCTTAAAAAATTTGTAAACGCTTACATGCATTGGGTTAAATTGGTGTTTCAACATTGAAACATTCAGGTAAATTCTAGGGCACAACAGGAAGGTGTGTTTGGGCTGTGCTGTGGCAGAAGGCCTGGCCGTGTCTCACTGCCCCAGCCAGAGAGCCTAGCTGGTTGGGGGACGGCCAGGGCAGCTCCAGCCCTGGCCATCAAGCACCTCCATCCCTGGCCATCAGACACCTCCACAGGGATGGGACATCAGAAAAGTGTGAGAGCTGGCTCAGTGGAGCCTATGGTTGGGCCAGGCAGGGCTGTAGTGGAGCAGGAGACCGATATCTATGGAGTTGCCGGGACACAGAACTCCCTGAAATGGAGTCCTGGGCTATGAACAGGAGAGATTGGTGACCATTAAGGCCTATTAGTCCCTCAGATCCCTCTCAGTTTCACCTCAACGGGGGACAGATACCCTTTATCTGTTGGCACGATGAAGGTGCTTCTCTTCGTGTTATGTTCTTTATGTTTGCTTCAGAACATACTTGGAACATCAGCAATCTTTGCACTCTGGTTCACTTCCAGAACTTGTTCCTGCGGTCACGTACATGTGGTTGCCTGTACAATGTGTGTATAAATTCATTCCCAGACTGTCTTCTGAAATACACTTATTAGTCTCCTTAAAGCAGAAACCGAAGTAGAGTTGTAAGGAGAGTTTGCCTATGGGTGAGCTGCAGATGGGTAACAGAAGAACAACAGATGTGCCTTGTTTGATGTCCATCACTCGGAATAACCCTACTCTGCCTCAGCAGGGGTGCCAGAAACACTCAACCACCACAACCCGCCTTCACACCATGCCCTGGATGTCCCACTATAAAAACCTTCCTGCAAGCTGCAAAACAACCCTTATGTTATTCCAGGTGCTTCCAAGCTGGAAAACACACACAGGAATAATCGTGTCTTTTGGCCATGAGAGCGGTCCCTGAAGCTTAGAGAAAAGATCAAATATACTGTTGCTGTTGGGATACAGACAGACCAGTCAAGACAGGCTAGATGTGAGCCAGATGCAATTTTCCGTTCAGGGGCAAGAGCCTACAGTGGCTGGTTTTAGCAGTACAGACACTGCCATGAATGCTGAGGGCCCTGAAGGACCCATGGAAGCAGCAGCAGAGAGTCAATGGGATAACGCCCCTATGCAGCTCATCATCTGCTCTGTACGGAATGTCCCTCCTCAACTCCAGGGCTCTCCCGCAGCTGTGGCTGGGTGGCAACTCCTACGGACACTGCACCCACCTGGACATCTGTCACCTCCAGCAAGAACGATGTCAGCAGCGTGTGGTGGACACCTGTAGCACGTTCACCCTGGCGTTTTCAAAGAACTTCAGAATCCTTCACAGAGAAAAGTACTCTTTCTCTCTGCTTCTCTGGCAGTATGTGAGAACTTAAAAATGTAAGGTTATTAATACAAGAAAGTAGTATAAAGTGACACTTTTGATTGAAATTGCATCTTTCTACAATTTTGTTGTCAAAAATGTCTTTCCTAAACATTTTTCTCCTCTTTTTGCCTCTCACAGACCTAATTTAGTTATTTAGTTAGACACACGCGAGTCTGAGAAAGTTGGGAAAAACACCACTTCAAAACCTTTTTTAATGCCAACTTCAGAGGTCTTCTATAATTTTTTTCCTTAGCTTTTTTCCTGATAACTAAACAAAACTTAAATAACGACCTAATAATGCCTCTGCAATGGTGAAATCAATAGTGAGATTATTTAAATGGTACTACTAATTCCATTAATTGAAAGTGGATCCAACTTTCCCTGAGACAAAATAACACCAAAACAGGTACACACAGGAATATACTTGTTGTTTCTGTACACTTGGCTTAGCTTTAAAATTGTGGGATTTATTTGTCTTTTAAATTTTTACAGTTTTACGTTTTACTTTTTCTCTGCAGCCAAGAAGAGCAATACGTTTGTTTATCTTTGTTATTGAAAGCAGAGATTTTATGTAAAAACTGGGCTGGAACCAAACTAACAAACAAACAGAAGCCATCAAAAATTACAAGGCAGGCAATAAATGAATGGCAGCTGCCAGAGCGGAAAAACTATAAATGTGATCAAAAAGTGACAAATTAAGATAGAGAAAGCTGGATAAAAGATCATTTTCGTGTGTGTGTGTGTCATTTTAACATCATCTGTGCAAAGAAATTTGTGAATATAATTATGTTTAGATTACATTTTGTACTCAGGGCACATGACAGCTTGGCAGTGCTGGAAAGCAAAGGATTTATTTAGCGATATATGGGTTTGGGTCACAGCCTTCTCTAATTTGCTAGTTGTTTTGGAGAAATAGGAAAAAAAGACCTCTTGGTTACAGCACCTGTGGAGGAAAAAATAGTGTTGAGGTGAAATAGTCCTTCTTTCGTTACAGAAGGGCTCCTGCCCTGCTTCAGATTCTTCTCCCACTGCTGCTGAATTGTAAGAGGAAAGGAGCGTTTGACATGTCCTTCCACATCCACCAGTTAATGGTTCTTGCTGTGGAAATGATGGAGAATGTGCTGGTTCCTAGTGACAATTATCTTTTTTTAACATGAGCAGTGCATGTTGGGAGAGAACACCTCCTTGACTTGGTGCTTCCTCAGAACTAGTGCTGCTGTACATGGAGCGAGCTACACCAAAACTGCACTTTTTACACTTACTCTTACTTGCCTAGAAGATCAGTGGCTGTGGTGGAACATAAACCACAAACCTCCTCTTTAGTCAGCTCCAGCTGCTTTGCCTACATAGAATAAGCATAAGGTAGTAATGATACGCGTATTTTCGTTCCTCAAGAGTGCCTGTAATCCTTATTAACTCTCAAAACACTCGGGTTTGTTGAAAATCAGATGATTATGTACAATATGTAAGTTGTGGGTAATTTTGAGTTGCCTGATGCAGAGACATTCTGTGTACATATTTTATAATTTTGTTTTCTGTTTGGTGATGATCGCTGATCACCTACTGCTGCTGACAGCTGAGGCTTCAGGAAAAATACAACAAATGAGCAAAAAAAACCACTCCCAAAGTAGGCGTGAGGAGACTCGGGATAAGATCAACATGATAAATTCAGCAATTGACCTGTAATGTCCATGTCCTGCACAGTGTTACCTGCACGGTGGCTGAAGACCACTGCCATTTCTACTCAGCCTTCTTCGGAGCTGCCAGCAACATCAAGCAAGAATCACTGGTTCTAAAATTACCCAGAGTGTAATCATAGAATCATAGAACTCTTTAGGTTGCAAGGGACCTTTCAGGTCATGGCATCTACTGGTAACCCAGCACTGCCAAGTCCACCACAAAACCACGTCCCTCAGCACCGCATCTGCATGTCTTTGAAATACCTCCAGGGATGGTGATTCCACCACTCCCCTGGGTAGCTCGTTTCAAAGCTTGACAATCTTTTCAGTGAATACATTTTTTCATATATCCAATCTGAACCTCCCCTGGTGCAACTTGAGGCCATTTCCCCTTGTCCTATCGCCTGTGCCTTGGAAGAAGACACCGACCCCCCCCTCTCCCTACACCTTCCTTTCAGGGAGTTCTGTACAGCCAGAAAGTCTCCCCTCGGTCTCCGCTTAACCTCCTTTTCTCCAGGCTGAACAACCCCCGCTTCCTGAGACGCTCCTCACAAGACTTGGTCTCCAGGCTCCTTGCCAGCTCCGTTGCTGCTCTCTGGACGCACTCCAGCACCTCAGTGTCACTCCTGTAGTGAGGGGTCCAAAACTGGACACAGCACTCGCGGTGGGGCCTCACCAGTCCCCAGTACGGGGGGACAACAGTGTGAAATGGACCTTTCAGGTGTATCACCATGGAGGCTGCTGCCGCTAAGGGCATACCCTCTCTGCCTTCAGGTGGGACCGGCAGCCATCTCGCACCCAGCTGGGCTAACCGCCATCTTGCCATGTCTCTTCTGGAAGCGGCCATCTTCCGTGCCGTACAGATGGGGGCAGCCATGACAGTGGGAGATAGCGACATGGGCGCCACCATCTTGGGGCCGCCCACCTCGGCTGACTTAGGCCGGCGGCCATTTTGGTAAAGGGCCGCTGCAGTGTGAGGCGGCGGCCTTTCCCCCCCCGCTCCTCTCTCCCTTAAGCGAGATGGCGGCGGCGCATGCTCAGAGCGCGGCGGGGCCCAGGCGGCGGGCGGGCTGATCGGCGCTCATGCCCGCGGGCTGTTGTGGTGGAGGGCTCAGGCGCCGCTGAGGCGGCGGACGGGGGCCGGCAGGAGTAGCAGCAACCATGGGGGAGACCGAGAAGCTTTATTATGTTTATAGCTGCGACCTGGACATCAATGTGCAGCTGAAGATGTGAGTAGTGGGGGAGGGTTGGGCTGCGGGGCGTCCCCCTGCTCCCGCTGCCGTGTGGGAAGCGGCCCGGTCCCCTGCGGCTCGGGGGAGGCCGGGCCGCCGGCTCGCTTCCCGGAGCTGGAATGGGTCCCGAGGCCTGGCTTCCCCGGGGGAGCCCCGTTGTGCCCTGGCCAGCGGCCGGGAGCTCCTGGATGCTGCTGCCGCCGCCCGCTTCCTTCGGGGCTGCCGGGCGGGCGGAGGCGGCGCAGCCGCGTCCCTGTTGGCGCCCGGCGGGACGGGCCGGGAGCCGCGGCGGCGGCAGGGCCAGGGTGACAGACTCGCTGTAAACGCCTTACAGGCGATCGTAGCTGTCGGTCCTGTAAGCGCAGGGCGGTGCTTTGAGGCGAAGACGGGCTGTCAGTTCAGCGCTAATGTCTCTGGTAACCCCTCACCCGCTGGTGTCACCCCTTTAGCGTTAGGGGAGGGCAATGAGCTGGCGACACTCTTTTTCCTACTTGTTTGCATGTTCCTTAGAAGAAAGCCAGTTGCTCTTCGTCGGGTTCTTTGTTGCAGGTGTTGTGACATGTAAGTATGTTCCTAACTGGATGTATGCAAGCACTCCTGATGAAGCTGCTGTTACCACACACTGATGTATTTCCTATTTATTTTTTTTTATTATTATTATTTTTGAGGTTTTTCTGCATCACAGCACTAGGATGTTTAGGAGGGACGCGGTTGGCTCTAAAATACAGTATACCCAATCTTGCTGCTTCAAAGTATCTTGCACTTTTTGGGAAACATAATTTGGGAAAGCACGTTTGGAGGTTGTTTAACTTCTGGATGGAAAATGATACCTTAAGTCAGGTGCATGTGTCCTCTTCACGAATTCATTCAGCTTAACAAAAGCATAACTAGGATTTTTTGTGCATCATAGTGTGTATGGGCCTGGAATGTGTTGTGCTACTTTCTTGCAAGAAACTTGTTTATTTACTCTTAAGTGTTTTTGTGGTACTGACAGATTTTTGTTTGCCAGAAGTTTGATCTTACATCACCACCACAATTCCTTTTTTGTTTTCATACATGTGTGCACAGTCAGATATTTAATGTGCTGATTGTTTTCATCCTGGTGTAGCTGAGGCCTGAGAAATTTAATCAGTCTACTAGCATTCTGCAAATTGTTGCTGTGCTTTAATCAAGTTTGATTTGAACAGCCTGCATAGTTGATTTGAGTGATGACTGGCATCCAAATCCAGTCATATGTTTAACGTTTCCTACAGCTTAAAAATAAGGCTTTTATCGTTTCCCACCCACCCCACCACTCGTCCCCAGTAGTATTTGTTTTTTAATAATAGCAGCATATATCACCTCACTGTTGCCCTGCTTAGGGTACCTCATTTGATGCTGCCTGACAAACTACAGGTTGTACTCGAAGTTATCTCCATTGAAAAGACAAGTAATTCTTCCCTTCTCTGCTCCCCCCACCCCTCACCCCTAAATCAGTATGGTAATAAATTCTGTGTTTCTTCATCACTTCATATCCTGAACTCCTCTACAACATTTGGATTTTGCTACTGACTAATAATGCAGAGTGAGGATAGCCTCAGTACTGGGTAATCCACATATAAGGTGTGGAAACAGAATAGAGGTTTTGCTGTGGATAAAGTAAATTTTGGTTAATTTATTTTTTTCTCCCCCCTTCCCTTTTTTGTGTTCTTTTTCTCTCCCCACATAGAGGAAGTCTGGAAGGAAAGAGAGAACAGAAGAGTTACAAAGCTCTCTTAGAAGATCCAATGCTGAAGTTCTCAGGACTTTATCAGGATACTTGCTCTGACTTGTATGTAACTTGTCAGGTGTTTGCAGAAGGGAAGCCTCTTGCTCTTCCAGTTAGAACTTCCTACAAAGCTTTTAGCACTAGGTGGAAGTAAGTGACTGCCTTTTATTTACTGGGGCATCAAGTTATATAAGTAAATCTGTATGTGCGGGTTTTTTTTTGGATAAGAAAGATTTGTTTTCTGTTGTCTTCTTCAAATAACTTACGTTTCTTCAAGCCTCTGTATGTTTATTAAGTGCTACTCTGACAGCACAAAACCAGCCCTTTGGTGTAATAGGTGAGTAATAAAAATGTTACTTGTAAATTTGGGCAAGGCTTACTGCTTAAATAACTTCTGCAGTAGCACATTTTTGTACTCTTTACTGGACAGAGATGAAGAGATCGTATTTTTCCTTAGGTCTCTAGCCTTTTAATCATGCTCAGGACAAGTATTTGAATAGTTAAAGCCCACAGAAAAATGGTCCACCTGCCCTTAGAAATTCATATTCTAAGGATAGAATGGGTTGTATAAACTAATACAGAGTAACTTGAATTCTAAAGCTTTATGACTAATAAAAGGTGTCTCTTTGCAGCTGGAATGAATGGCTGAAACTGCCTGTGAAGTATCCAGACTTGCCTCGCAACGCACAGGTGGCTCTGACCATCTGGGATGTGTATGGACCTGGTAAAGCAGTTCCTGTAGGAGGAACAACAGTCTCGCTCTTTGGGAAATATGGGTATACTGTTTTTTCTTCTGTAGTACAGATTTGAAGTTAACCTATGAATAGTAGGGTAGCAGTGGTGAGGAGAGATTTTTTTTTTTTAATTTTTTTTAAACCAGGTTAACAGTTCCGTGCTTGAAAATTCAGATTCATAGGTGACTTTATTTCTTCCTGAGTGTAAAAAAAAAAAAAAAAAAAAAAAGTCTTCTCATGTATAACATCAAAATGTGGGTGCTTTTTTTTTATTTAGATCTGTAAGCTTGGATTTTAAGGTAGCAAATGCTGAAATCACTTGATATTTATACTTTTGTAATGCATGGATGCCAGTACTGATTATTCAACACAGTTGATTTAATTGGCTTGCAATTGGGCTGTTAATGCAGTATTATTTATAATGAATAAAGTGTAACTCAGTAAATCAGGAGTCTTAAAAATTAATAGTCTGTGATCCAGTAGAGGGTGGGTTTGATAAATTTGTGTGTGATAAATGGCTGGATACTCCTCTGCTTGGTTGGGTTATGTTCAGTTCTATATAACTGACTTTAATCAAGTTGCTGACTACTGGGAGTCTAAGCGAGTCCGTATCATTGAACATCTAGCATTGGGTGTGATGGAGGAGTAAAGACAAGTGAGGATGAAGAAAAGACTATGGGAACAGTGTTCCAGTATGTATGTAGCTTTGGAAAATGGGGAGAAATAGCCTTTCTTCTTTTTTTGTCTTGGTTGTGGATGAGAAGTAATAAGGCTAAACTGAAGTGCAGGAAAAGCTTAGTTGAGCATTAGGAAAGCTGTTCCAGGGATGCTTGAATGGAGAAAATGATTGTAGAGAGAGGTTGTGTCTCTGTCATTGAAGGTACTGCTTTGATATTGAAATTGTCTTAAGGCAGAAAATTGAAACTGGATCGAGGACTGTGCTCCGAAGACTGCTGGTAGTTTTTAAAGCATTAGAACATAGTTCCTGGAAAAAGACAATTTATAAATGGAATTTACTTGTATTTCTAGCATGTGGGGCCAGAAGAAGTAAATGGACAGAAAGCAAGAAATAATTCTGAAATTATTTGTAGATTACAAATGGAAAGCCTTGTAGTAGTATTCCACAAAGTGATGTGTAAATTCAAGGTCAGATGGTCCTTGTAGTTGGTGTTTTTCATTTTTAATGGTTGACTTTTTAAAGTGTTACTTCCAGTTGGATGTACCTGAAGTTTAATTGGAGTGAAGTGATCAGCTCTTGTTGGTAAAAGTGATGCACTTGATTTCCTGGAGCGTCTTTTATAGGTGGATCAGTACAAACGTGCAAGGGAAGCAGGGTTTTAGAGAAACGCGAAGTTCTGTTCACTGCAGTTTCAATTACTAATTCAATTTCAAGCATAGATGGAGAAAATGGTGTGTTGAGGGTTGTGGGTGGAGGTTTTTTTGTGTTTTTTTTTTTAAATTGGCAGCTCAGAAGACTGTTTTTTATCAGTTGACCTTCAAATTAAACAGGCAGTTTTTTAGTTGAATTCTTTTTGAGACTGGCAGACCTAAAGCCAGTATTATAATTTGCAAGTCAAGATGAATACTTTCTGCTTCATTAGAAATAATAAAACTATGAAGGTCAAGTTCTGTCCTCAGTTTGCGTTTGTACCACCCCACTGACTTTGGGAATTACCCATTTTTCTTCCACTTGTGAGATAATGAGTGAGTCTGAGATAAGTTTCCCTCTAAAATCTGTGTGCCAAGAAAAATGAAGGCCGTAGCAGGATGAGGTGCAAGGTACTTCTGCAGTTCAGTTAAACTAGGCAGGGCAGTGCAAGTTCGCAGGTTTGGCAAAGGAAGCTACTTCATTTTCTTGTAGCTGCTGCTATACTTTGATTCCTGACAGCTGTATTACTTTGAATTTACTGAAGCGATTCTGCGTTTTTTGCAGTATGTTTCGTCAAGGAATGCACGATTTGAAAGTCTGGCCCAATGTAGAAGCTGACGGCTCAGAGCCCACCAGAACTCCTGGGAGAACCAGCAGCACAGTCTCTGAAGATCAAATGAGCCGCCTGGCAAAGGTAATGGAACAGCAAGTAACCTTTAAGATGTGTGTGAAAAGCTTGCACTTCCACTGGAGTGAAACGAAGACGGGCTTCAATGAAGACAGGCCTCTCATGGTGTTTTCTCATGAGAAAGCTATCTTCTCTTGTTTGGATATTTCACAGTTTTTGTACACAAGAGTGAACCAGCTGATACTCATTTGCTTCTGAAATATTTTCTAAAAGAGGACATCCGAGTACCTTTAATACACATAACATTCTTTTGTAAAAACTTAACATCCTCATTCTTTGTGAAGAATGAAAACATGAACTTACCTTGAAGTTGCTTGAAGCTGAAATTCTATCAGGTTCAGTTAACAGCAGCTCCTAACAGTAACCTGGGAGGACACTCGTTCAGTAAATTCTTTGAGTAAATCCCTTACATTTAACACTGTGTGGTGTAGTGTTCAGGTGTGTATGATGTACCTTTGTGTTAGAATAGATTTTCATAGAACTGCAAAAATTAACAAGTTTCATTCATTTAAGCTCACAAAAGTGTGTGTGTATTAGTATTTTCTTCTCCCAGCTTGATGGCAGAGTGCATTTTTGCCATCAAAACTACTTCTGGAATTGATCAGTAAATGTTAGTTCTTGAACTGTTTGACTACCTGACTTCCGTCATTCTTCAGCAAAGCTTACCCCAAATGGCTCAGCTCACTTACTTGGTGTACTTTCTTCTTAATCTTGGTCTCCTAGTTTTCATCCTCATCTTTGTGCAACTCCAAGAGAAAGATAGGTCCAGTGCTGTAAAAATGTCCATTTTCTCATCTAGGGATTTATCACAGCAATAAACTAACTTTCATTTAGGGTCTATCTTTTATTAGACTAGTTCACCTTGACTTTATAATGGAAAACTCATTAAAGCTTTCTGCCAGTGGTGGCACCCTTTTTCTTGATCATGGTAGAATAAATCCCCTCTAGCCTAAGGAGGTTGTGTAGACAGGCATTAAATATCAAGGCTTGTTTAGTTGGTCAGATAGTTATGTGATGTAGGCAGTGGGTCTCTGAGACCGGGGTTTAGAGTGTAAGCCTTCCCTTTCGTGTTTGTTCTGTTACACAAATGAGACCATACCCTACAAGTGTCCAGTGTTTTTTCTCTTCCCTTCACTCCCTCTGCTCCCTATCTCAAGAATACAAATAAGGCAGAACATTTTAGTGTCAAAATACCTGGGTCTGTTCTAGCCTTTTCTTTTGGCATATGGGAAATGAGGCTCAAAGCCTCTGAGGAAGAGAAGGGAATTCTCCTTTCACATCCCAATTGAGAGTTCTAGTTAATGGCTAATAAAACCTGATAACATCACTGCCACCATCTTCTGTTATGAAAGCTGTTTTGGGAGATAGTAGTTTCTGAAAGATGAGAATGATTTCACTGATACTTTGTTGTGTTAATTTGTAAAAACATTTTACCATCAGATGTTAGCAAAGTGAATAGGGTTTCTGGGTAGTGTGTCTGTGAGAGCTTTCATTTGCACAGCTGTTTACACAGCAGATGAGGTTCTTGTGATTTATCATTCCTAAATAGCCATTGTTTGAATACAAACAGCCTCAGTTTTTCTATGACTTACTCATCAGTTGCTGAATGCCTCCTGATGCTACTGTATATGAGGGTATAAATATAGGTAAGAGGAGAAGGACTAATTAAATACAAGATGAATTTGTGTGGGCTTAGTTATTTGTGGGTTTTTGTTTGTTTGTTTATTGGACAGACTTACCACTTGTAAGTGTTGTGCTACTGATTGATGTCTGATACCAGAGGCCAAATTAGAGTCCTCCAGGTAATAAGACTTCCTCGTTTTTACAGCTGTATATAGATTTAGGAGTGAAACTTGAACTATGTTTTAGATGACTAAAAAGAAAGCAAGAACAAGCTCTCTATGACTTGCTGTAAGTCTTCAGCTGACCTTTTGTGATGTGTAAGTCTTAATCTGAAAACCTTTTTAGGTAAGACTAACAAGGGCAGAAATACTCAATTTGGATAGTTTTTGAAATATCTTCTTTTTGTTTGGCTTGGTAAGTTTTACTATATGACACTTAGTAACACAAAAAATAAAATCTTTGTGGCTTTCCTTAAAAAACAGGTTCTTGTTTTTAATGTGTTAAAGATGCAAAGCTGATGTGCTTGGAACGTGGTTTTAATCTTTGCTATGATTGGTGTTTTAGTAGAACTGTTTTTATGGCATAGCTTAGCTGTTCACAATAATCTACTGTGTGTACTGTACAAGTATTTTTTCCAATTTTTTTTTATTTTTTCCCCTGATTTCATGGTAGTATCTCTGTTAAATTATAACTTTTATATTCTTTCTCTTGCTCTGAGTAATTTAAATGTTATCATTGTTTTTTCGTGCAGCTCACCAAGTCTCATCGGCAAGGTCACATGGTGAAAGTGGACTGGCTGGACAGACTGACCTTTAGAGAAATAGAAATGATCAATGAGGTAGGTCATCGTACCTCAGATTTGTAAATTATTTTTTTTTGATCTTGCTAATATGGAACCTTTGCTTGCTTAGGAGACTAATTTTTTAAGCACTTGTCCTGTTTTTCTCCAATGACCAGTGTATATGATAAAAGGAAAAGTAGTTTTTTAAGCTTCCGAAGTTGATTTTACTTTGGCAGTATTGAAAATTGTAGAATCATAGAATGGTTTGGGTTGGAAGGGACCTCTAAAGGTCATCTAGTCATAGAATCGTAGAATCTTCTAGTTTGGAAGGGACCTTCAAGATCATCTTGTCCAACCTTCAACCTAACTGACAAAAATAAACACCCACACAACAAACAAAAAGCAACGCCCTCACTAAACCATGTCTCCCAGCGCCACGTCAACCTGTCTTTTGAACACCTCCAGGGATGGTGCCTCAACCACCTCCCT
>JAOXJM010000019.1:6397491-6419419 GCA_026413425.1 Tringa solitaria | reverse complement strand
CTGTCCACCAACACCCCCAGGTCCTTTTCTGTCAGGCAGCTCTCCAGCCACTCTGCCCCAAGCCTGTAGCGCTGCCTGGGCTTGTTGTGACCCAAGTGGAGGACCCGGCACTTGGTCTTGTTGAGCCTCAATGCCCCCTGCAATGAGCAGGGACATCTTCAACTAGATCTGGTGGCTGAGAGCCCTGTCCAACCTGACCTGGAATGTTTCCAGGAATGAGGCATCTATCACCTCACTGGGCAACCTGTGCCAGTGTTTCCCCCCCAGATTGTAAAAAATTTCTTCCTTACATGTAGTCACAGTCTGCTCTCTTTTAGTTTAAAACCATTATCCCTTGTCCTGTTACAACAGGTCTACTAAAAAATCATTCTTATAAGGCCTTTTTAAGTACTGAAAGGCTGCAGTAAGGTCTTGCTGGAGCCTTCTCTTTTCCATGCTGAATAACTCCAACTCTCTCAGCCTGTCCTCACAGCAGAGGTGCTCCAGCCCTTTGATTTTTATTTTTTGGGTTTTTTTTATGGCTCTCCTCTGGATCCACTCCAACAGGTCCACGTTTTCTTATGTTGGGGGCCCCAGAGCTGGAGGCAGTACTCCGGGTGGGGTTTCAGCAGAGCAAAGCAGAGGGGCAGAATCACCTCCCTTGACCTGCTGGCAATGCTGCTTTTGATGCAGCCCAGGATGTGGTTGAGTTTCTGGACTGCGAGTGCACATTACCACCTCGTGTCCAGCTTATCGTTCACCAGAATAGACAGCTGTTTTACAAGTTTTCAGCTTCAAGTGAAATCGATCACAGAAATTAGAATTTATTAATAATTTGCAATAGCCTAGAACAAATACTATCTAGCAATACATATATTGCTAACTTAATTTTAGGTTTTAGTTTGTGATGGGAAAGATTTTGGACATACAGGCGGTTCTTTGGTTTTAGAACTGTTCAGCTTTATTGGTTTTGATTTTGAGTGCTGAGGAAAAACACTTGCAAGATTTGAGTGAATATTTAAAAAAAAATAATCTGGTAGTTAAATACCTGAAGGACGTGTTAACCCTTATTAAGCAAAATTGCCCCCAAACTGTTACCTGATTATACTCATCCTGCACAAAAAAACCTGTTGTTTTTGCTTTGTGGTTTGAGATTTTTTGCTTTCTTATTTATAGTTATACCTCTGGGAATCAGATTCTTTTTGAACTTCTTTTTGAATTGTGTTTTTATAAATCCTTACAAATATTTTTTTTTTAATACTCAGCCTATCCTTTTTTTTTTTCCTTCCCTTTATGTAAAAATACAGAAAACTACAAATTCCGGATTCTTAAAGCTGTGCCTTAAATGCAGAACCACTTTTCCTCTGCTGGAAAGTTAATCCACTATTAATGCATGAAATAAACTTGAGGTGCTTGTTATTAAAGGGGTTGCTTATTTTTTGCATTAAATCTGTGTTCCTGGTGGTGGTTGTGTATAACTTCTTTCTTGTTTCCCACGTGGATTTTAAAATTCTAAGCACTTTTTCTAGGGAAAGCATTTTAAAAATGCATACATGAGCAAATCTTCCTCTGAAAGTGAATGAGCTACAAATCTAATCTTGTAGTCCAAGTTTAATTTGTCTCTTCCGTGGTTCTAGCTAAAACTGTGATTCTTATTTTTTATTTCCCCGTCTTCTGGTTTTGACTTTGACATGCATAATTGTGTTTAATAATTTAAAAAAAACACCTAACACAGAAAAACTCATCTGTCAGCTGGTTATTCTTCATTGCCTTTTTGCCGATCTTTAGTCTGTGACTGCAAGCGACTGATGAAAACAATGTGATTCTTATCTGTTACATGTGGATGTTTATCATTAATTGGGAATGTAAGGAAATAAGAACATCAGCAAGAAGGTGCTATGGTCTCAAGTAGTGCTATGAAATGATTAACTGAATAATTGCTACAGCAACTGATAATCTAATTAATCAGTTACAGCAAAAGGAAGTAGGGTAATTGCTGTGCTGAGAAAGTTGAAGATTGATGCACTTCAATATATAATACACATCTGTGGTGCTTCTCTTCTCAGAGGGAAAAACGAAGTTCTAATTTTATGTACCTGATGATTGAATTCCGCTGTGTCAAGTGTGACGATAAAGAATATGGAATAGTTTACTACGAAAAGGTATGTGCCTTTAAAAAGTATCATGCACCTAAAATGGATAGGTTTTTCTGCTGAGGTGAAATATTCTGCTGCAGGATAGCAGCAGACAGCTGTCAGTGGCAACTGTTTATGTACATACAAATCAAATAGTACAGAAGCAACAAGATTGCAGAAGTCAATCATTCATGTAGTACAGTTCAAGATTACAGAATTTAATAAGTATGAGTGATTAAAAACTTTTTGATTTATGGTTCTTCAGTCATCTAGCAGTATTTTCAGAGTAGCTGTATGTAAAAATTATGTCTTGTATCAGGAAGAACTGTACCTGTATTGATTGGTAACTTTATAAAAGATAAGTTATTAAAAGTTTGCACAGGAGTTCTGCTGGTGAACATTTTCTCTAAAATAAGCAAATGCAAAAGTTTAGTCTTTAATGTTGAAAATACTTTGGAAGTCAGTTAAGTAAAAGACTGGTTTAGAATGTCTTGCATGTTTTCTTTCTGTTTACAAGACAGGTCTCTAAAGTAGTGCCCTCTGTGGTTTTTATGAGTTCACATTTAATAGAACGAGGGATTAACTCTGAGTTTCACAGACAGCAGTGTGGCTTTGGAAGGCATTATCAGTACTTTTATGGACCTATGCATTGTGGAAAGACCCACTGGAATAGAAAAAAGCAGTATAGCTATAATCTATCTCAAGTTGTCAAGTAATTGCCACTTAAAATTTTCAGCATGTGCAGATTCATAAGAAGTCAGAAAGTTACTAAATAACGCAGCTTTATGAGAGAGTAACAAAGTATAAGAGACTGGAGTCTTGCTGAGATTAGAGGTACTAACTTCTAGCAGCATCTGTTCTGACAATTTTAAAAAAATCTGTAATTCTGTGGGTATTTCCTTGTATGTGACAACATTACTAGTTGATCTGGGCAGAAGACCTGTGATCTAACTTAAGATTCTAGGAGAAGGTAGTAAAAAATACAGTAATAAATAGCAAAAAGCAGGATTCCACAAAAAAAATTTGTCAAGGCATGAATCAGAATCAGCCTCAGCTGTATGCTCTCTTGTAAGTTAAAGCTTGTGAATGTTTGAAAAAAGAACTTTAAATGCTGTTATCTAACACCTTGAATAAAGGTGTTATTGAATATCTGAAGTTATTAACAACAGTAGTCAGAGAACTTGCTTCAACAGAGATGCCAGTATAGGAACCTCCTGTTTTTCAAATTGATGTAGGTGTAACAGAAGTGGCTCAGATTTCTAAGTGATTTTCTAAGCCTGTGGAAGAGCTATGTCTTGCAGGCGTACGTCATGGTTTAACCCCAGCCAGCAACTAAGCATCACACAACTGCTTACTCGCTCCCACCCAAAAGGATGGTGGAGAAACAAATACAAAACATAGCCCTGTACTGGCTCCTGTGAGGAAAATTTACTCTAACCCAGCCAAAATCAGCAGAACATGATACAAAAGTAATGTATGTCCATGCTCTATTCACATATAATGGTAGCTATATATTGGTAGCTTCCTTGGTAATGCTTCTGGAGGAAATAGCAGTTCTAATTGGCACTCACTGTCTCCTCCCACGGTCTGAGGCAAATATTTGGGGTGTGTTCTGTGGGTTTTTTGTGTGTGTGTTTGGGGTTTGATTTTTTTCCTTTTTTTGGGGCGGGGAGGAGAGGAGAGGGGAGCCTCTCAGGGTGGCTTTTAGTGGTTTGGGGTTTGTGGAGTTTTTTGGGATGTGGGTTGCTTTGAGGTTTTTTTAGGATTTGGGGGCTTTTTTTTGTGTGTGTGTGAAATTTGGTAATTTTGTGGAACTGTGCCTTAGACAGATGTCTAGGTTAGCTCTTAAGCATTTCTTTTTGTGAACTTTGTAGTTGACAATGGGACTGCTCTCCACTTTTCTAAGTCTTCTCCTGGAACCAGCTATTGTAGAGAGAGTTCACTGTTAAAAAACTTCCTTGTGTTACAAATCAGAATGAAACCTACAATGTGTCATATTCCTCCATGAAACAAAATTTATTTACTTCGGTGGAAATCAAGGAAAAAATTTTCTGGAGAGCATAGTGGAATATGATCAAAAATACTGAAACATTTTAATAACCATTAGCTTTTTACATTAGAATGTGCTGTGCTTTTCACAGGTGCAAACTGATGAGCATGGCTACCATGTGGCTTTGTGTTCTTTTGGCTCCTCTATTTTTATAGTTAAATGTGACATTCCTGAAAGCCATTTCTCTCCCTCACCTCCAGAAACCTACCATTATAGATGAATTATTACTGCTTTACGGACACATTTTTCTGTCATCATTATGGCTTTACAGATGTACAAGATGAGGGGAAAAAAGATCCAGACTCCAAGCATGCATCTATCTCTCTTAGCAGCTGTTTCTGAAGCATGTTAAAAGTGCATGGAACAAAATAACTATGCATTGGCTGCTCTTGCGGAAATAAGTAATTGGTTGTGTAATAGTACATATTAAAGCTATAATTAACTGCAGTTTGAAGGCTTTGTTGTTATGATGTAGCTTTTCAACAAGTTCTTGACCCTTTTCTGGCAGCAGTAGGAAACAGTACATAAATTAGTGCCTGTCTTCTCAGTTTTGTCATGCTTCCAATTACAGTGTACAGTATACATATCTGGCATCACCAGCCCTGTATATTGAGTCTAATGAAAGTAGGTTTTGTTGTCACCTGCCTGTGACCGATAGTCCAAGTGGAGATTACTTGTCACAGTTTTGTTGATAAATTTGTTTTCAAGTGTTTACGAAAAACTAGCTGGTTAAACAGTGACTGATAGAATTTGAGATTCTTTGACTCAACATTCAATTACAATGAAGTGAAGGTGCAGTGGCTCTCCCCACGTTCTCTGTTAACTTAATTTTAATACAGCATTCAAGACATGAAGGATAATAGTCTGCTAGTAATGAGGACATTGCTTCTGATTCTCCATGTAGGCAAAAATTCCTTGTGCAAAAAAATTTCCAACTGCAAATAACACTAGCATTTATCATTAAAGTGTTTCTGTGCAGGTGTGAAGTGAAAGCTTTGTTTCAGTAAATAAATAGATTGCACTGCTGCATCCAGTTTATAAAAAAAAGTGTCTGATTATCTGAACCTTTTTCATGGCTTGAAAGACAGGAAATGTCTACAGCATTGGTATCCATTTACGTTGGAGGATATTGGGTGTTTCTAAAACCTCCATGACATGAACCAAAGCTACATGGGGATGATCAGGAGAGACGCTTCAAAAGCACCCACTTGACCAAATCCAAATGCTCATTTAGTGTTGACCCTCAGGCATTGGTATGGTTGAGTAAGTTTGCATGCTCAGGGTCACAGTGACCCATGGGATGCTCTCCAAATGTGAGATAGTTAGGGCTGTGTGTTAATCTAATTGGAAGGCACTTCAAACAACTGAGGTCCTTCACAGGCAAACTAATGTGCCTTGAGGATTTCACAAAATAGTGTATTCTGAAAATGGTGTTAACTCCTGACGCAGTTACTTGTCCCACGAATGCTTGGCAGAACTTGGCTTCATAACAAGTTTTGTCTGAAGCTCAAGGCTTTATTGTAAAACACAGTGGAACACTGGGAACAGTTTTCCTGGTGCTTGAGCTGAATAACTAGAGCTTTTCAACTTGACTCTTCATAACAAAACTGCATTTAAGAAGAGGTGTTTAAGGAACAGTCATTTTATAGTATTTCTTTCGACAGGTTACAAAAAGAAACATCAGCTATGAGTTTAGAAATCATTCTTTTAAGACTACCCCTGAAAAAAAATATCCAATATTGGTTTTAAAGAATGTTATAAACATTTTGACACTGGTCATTGAAAGGTATTGTGCATTTTTTATTTTATTTTTGTAAGTAAGCGAACTTTAGGCTTTTGTCATTGTTGTCCTAGTAGCTTCTGAGTTGGTAATAGTTGTCATGGGCTTTTGATTTTGGGGCAGACACTCCACTTTTACCAACCTAAAAGCTTTGTCAGACTCTTTCCTTTTAACAGGTACTTTATCTGAATGTTTTTACTGAGAGAAAGATGTAATAGTATGGGAGTTATTACTACTTATCCCTAAAGAATCCACATGGGATATGGATGTTATAAATGCCTTGGTAAGAGTTTGAACATTTGTTAGCTGCTAGTGAATCCACTCCTACATCGAGTTTTTCCTACAGTGCTTTTATGTGAAGGGTCTAAAAGCAATGGAAACTTGTCACTGGGGCATTGTAATCCCTTGGTTTTCTTATAAAGGTCAAGTCAGATTGCAGCCTTGTTACGGTTTTGATTAGGGACATAACCGATTAGTAGATAGAAATTGGTCTGTCATCTCTTGTCATGAGATGTTCATTTTTGGAAGGATTTTCTGCCCAAAACAACTTCATTGTTTTGTTTTGTTTTTTGTTTTTTTTTTTTAAGTAATTTGACTTTGTAAAACATGATGTGAAAGTTCTGTCTGAAGATGGCAAAGGTTTTAGTACAATGCTGGTGCTCATCAGCTAGTGTGGCTCCTACTTGGTTCAGTGTACAGTTACGTTGACACAGCAGTAGTTTGTTATAATAGAAATACTTTAGATTTAAAGTTATTTCCATACAAATAGGTTAAAGCTATGTTCATTATTTAGGCAGTATGGTTTTAAAACAGAGAAACTGTAACAAAATGTCCTCTTTCTCCTCCTTTTTGTAATGGGAAAATCAATCCTGCTCGTGTTCTGGAACCATTGTCAGCCGCAGCCAGACTGTATGTATATTTCATTTTAACTAGAAAGGAGGCGTGTGTAGTTACTGTCATTATTTTGACTGTAAAATTGCTACTTCAGAAAGGCATAGGACGCTAATAAATGTAATAGAAGTGTCTTCCTGAACGTGCATTTTAATAAGAGATCTTTTACTATAGTCAGCAACTCAAAACTTATGTAGCTGGAAAAAAATGTTTTTCCTGAAAGGTTAATAGCAATTTTAACTCCTGTGTCTTTGTGACAAATGGTTCTTTCCTTCCCCTTGATACAAGCCCCTTCACTTCATTTAAGTTACCTCCGAAAAGCATAAAAACAAAGCCATCCCAAGAGACCTATGTGATTGGAAAACCAGGAGGGGGGAAAAAAAAAAAAGGCAGGGACAGAAGCAGACCTGAGCAATTTATCTCAAAACTTACATTATTGAGGGAAATGTTGATATGTCAAAAAAACTTTATTCTGAGCTGAAATTATAAATTTCATATAATAAAATAAACTCTGTAATAAATGAGAACAAACTACATATAAATTGCACATAATATTATAGCATACCACCTATTATGCTGGTGTTTTCTTGTTATTTTTTCTAGTTTACTGTCTTTTAAATGAAATGTTCTTCCATAGATAGTGTCAGTTAATGCTGACACTATCTTACCTTAGAAGTTATGCTTCTAAGGTAAAAAAAATAATTGAAACTAAACTGCTAGCTGTGACTGGAAAAGGGAAACAGTTGCTGTTTTTGTCATGTAGTGGCAGGCCTTATATTTTTTCTTTCTTGCTTGGTTCAAACAGGAGACTTTTTGCTTCTCCCTTCCCTTATTTATGCAGTAAGAGGTTGGACTCCGCTAAGGAAAACTGACAGGCTCTTGTTGTACTGCTCCAGAGCAGCACAGGATGAACTTCTAGAAGAGACTGTCATGCTCTATGTGGAACCCGTGATAGATAATGACATACACATTTTCCTAAATCAGTCTGTGTTGAACTATTAGGAGAGAGATTTTCTGCAACATGGTTGTTATTTCTAGGAAATGGTATGTTTTTGGTGAAAAACCATGGACACTGAAAAACCATGGACCCTGATTTGTGCTTCCAGAGGACAAATGTTAACAATAATGGCAAATTCTTCTACTTACCTGTGTAGCAGCCTGGTAGTGAGACCGCCAAGCTGTGTCTCCTCAGATGAACTTTCATTGGGCTTCCCACCTTATTTATCATATGGCAAAAGCTAACAAGAAAAATAATTAATTTCTTATTGTGTGTTTTCACCTTTATAACTATCAGAAGTCAGCAAAATGTAGTTGCATTATTGTTTCACTGTAGTATGATTCATAATTCATTAATATGAAATGTTGGGTTTCTTTCCTAAGTCTTGAGATGTTTAACAAGCCTTTAATCTTTTGTCATTCAGGATGGTGATGAGTCATCTCCAATTTTAACAAGTTCTGAAATAGTTAAGATTCCAGATCCCCAGATGTCTATGGTAAGCATGCTCCATGCAATGCAATCTGTATTATCATATTTTTGCTGAAGTTTTAATAAATGGAGGTGAAAGCTTGTGTATATTACTGCCTTCAGTATTTTGAAGTTCTAGTGGAAAGATGAATTTTACCAGTTGAGAAATGTATCGGTGGGTTTGACTTTTTGTAATTCTTTTCCCCCCCTACTGCTGCTAGAATAAAGTACAAGAATTGATTTAATGCTTATGTTCATCTCCTCCTTTTCATACCTAACGTGCTTGCTTCTGAGGTGTAGGAAAGCAGAGAAGGGTAATTGTTGGCAAAAGAGGTCAGAGGGTGGGAATATAAGGTAAGAGGGAGCTGAAAAGAATAAAAAAGGAAGGTGCAGTAGCTCTTGGTCACTTAATCTGTTAAAATATTTTCTCCCTACACTTTCTTGTATGTTGTCTTTCATGTAGACAGTGCCTAAGTACAGTTCTAGAAAAGATTTCCATTATGTTGGATGCCAATTCAGTGGGACTGGTATTGGCAGCTTTGGGAACCTTAATGTAAGTGGGCTTCTACTGGCAACACTGTTTGAGCACTGTGTAATCTAACACTGCAAGAGCAAGTCTGACAATGCTGAAAACTGCCTTGGCTGCTGAGATCTCATTGACACTGTGGCTCCTACTGTTGCTAACATGATATTAACAGTGGGAAAACTTTTTGAGAAGTTTTTCTTGCATTCAGAGCTTTATACTGCAAATGTCCTAAAAGTGTTTACAAAGCGGCTAGCACGTTTGAGTGCTGTCTAAATCACAGATGTGTTGACTCGCTTGCATTTTGCAGCAATTCACCAGAAGGCAAGACAGGGTTTGTAAATTGTGTGTAAATTGTTTGTAAAAAAACAACCAAACAAAAAAAAACAAAACAAAACAAAACCAAAAAAACAACCTCAAAATCCTCAACAACCCTCCACATGTTATTGAAGGAGTTTCTTCTGTAACAACAACAAACAAATGTAAAATCCAGAAGACGCTGTAGTTCTATGAGTGAATTTTAATTGTCATGCATTATTCAAGACACTGGTGAGTCTTTGCTGGGTGGTTTCATTTCTCTGGAGCTTAAATATTTATAAATACTGACTTACCCTCTGTGTTTAGGAGAACCTAGTAGAAAGCAAACATCACAAGCTTGCTCGAAGCTTAAGAAGTGGACCTTCTGATCATGATCTGAAGCCTAATGCAGCTACACGAGATCAGCTTAATGTAAGTCAGTCATGGGATGGCTAGATTCATTTTTATTAGGTAGATTGATACTAATGTATGGTGACAATTTAAGGAAATTAGAGTTAATTTCAGTTTAAAGAAAGTTGTTAATGAAGAAATGTCGTTGTTTCTTACAAGTGCTTAGTTAGATGGGTCCAACTCAGAAAGGAACAGAAGGTACTTGCACTTTTTTTTGTAAAACAGTTTTGGGACGTTAAGAATGCATATTGTGCACTTATCATGTAGGTGCTAAAGGTAGTCTTCAGGTAACTGTGTATGTTTGCCTACACTGCCAGGAAAATGACATAACTGAGGAGCATCACCATGATAGCATGAGAACTTTTGTGTTGTTGGAAAGTTTTGGGTTTTTTTGTTTATTTGTTTGTGTTTTTTTCCCCTAGCTATTTTTACATGTTGTCTGTGTTGTGCGTTGTCACAGTGTAGTCTGTGAACTTCTTGATTATGCCTGTTCATGTTTTTAACCTCACTTTCTGACTACATATCTAATAGATCATAGTGAGTTATCCACCGACAAAGCAGCTAACCTATGAGGAACAAGATCTAGTTTGGAAATTCAGATACTACCTTACTAATCAGGAGAAGGTAAGTTGAATGATTTGAGAGGACTCATTAATGCAAGAGTGCTTCATCTGGCACTCATTCTACAATATTCTGTCCTTGAAGAGAGACAGAGCTTCAGTGTCTTTTCACTTTTTCTACAATGTTACTCCTTTAAAAATTGATGACTGTAATTTTGCCTTTTAAATCATATTAACTGACTTACTACAGCAGTCTTTCTATAAACACTGTTGTTTTACAGTACCAATGTTGTCAATTTCATCTTCAGTAAAGAAAAATTATTAAAGAGGAGCTTCTTTATACCTTTTAGACAGGGGTTAGCATTACCAGAATAAGTAGTAACACAGCAAAAGCCCAAAGTAAACTAAATAACTAAACAATCTCCCAGCAGTGGGTATTTTTTATGTAGTGGTAGTTGTGGTAAAGCAGTAACTATTGACTTTACGTTTTACTCAGAAGATAACCCAGCTATAGTTTTTTAGGAGATAGTAAAACAATCCAATATCATATTGTCAATTACATCAATAAGGTTCCTCAGGCATGTGCTTATGTAAATATAGTCTGAATCTAGTTCTACCTTGATGTGAATCATCAATTTCTGAGGTAATGTGTTTAGTGTGACTTCTCACGGATGAATTGTCCAATCTTTTTCTACGTAGGCCTTGACAAAATTCTTAAAATGTGTCAACTGGGACCTACCACAAGAGGCAAAGCAAGCACTGGAGCTATTGGGCAAGTGGAAGCCCATGGATGTGGAAGACTCTCTAGAACTTCTGTCATCTCACTTCACCAACCCAACAGTCCGGCGCTACGCTGTCGCCAGGCTTCAGCAGGCTGATGATGAGGTATTCGCTGGTCTGTGGGTAAATGTGGAAGTCAGCTGCTCTCAGGATTTTCTTTGAGTATTTGAAATGTTTGCTACTTTTTATGACATTTTAGTGAATAATAGCGATGGAGAACTAAAACCAAAGTTTTTGCATTAAGTGGTACTCACTGATAATTGTGTTAGTGTGAACAGAATAGCTGGTTTTGTCAAACAAGGTTAAGTAACCATATGTTCTGCCCAGAAACCAGTGATAAATTTTGGATGTTAACTTGCGTAGAAGGGCTCTGAACTTAAATAGTCTACTAAAAGATTTCCAACAAATTAGCCAGCAAATTGAAGCAGTATATCATCATATCCTTTTGATAAAGAGAGTAGGAAAGCATCTGTGGAAATAAGGTGTATTCTAATTGTATACTTACTAAAATATGATGAGCTGTGATTACTGAGTAGAGCCCACTTACTGTATGCTAATATATTAAATTTTAATTATTTATATATTTTATTTTCTTTTGACAGTTAAAAATGGAATATATTATCATAAATCTTGAATCCTTGGCAATCAATAGAGTTTAAAATGGGGAGCATAAATAGATCAGATTTCTGCAAGCCCACTTAAATAGCCAAGGTTATACATTCAAAAACATACCTTTTATGAAACATTTGAAGGCAACTAAATAGAAAAAATTGTATAGTAAAGAGAACAAATTCATTATAAACGGCAAGTAGTTACAATTCTATTCTACAGTCTAAAATAGATCAGATACCTGGGTTTGCAGTCTCTTTTTTGGACAGTTGCACATGGGATTAAAAAAAAAAAAAACTGCATGAGAGAGGAGACAGCCTGAACTTCTGGTCCAAATTTTGTGCTTGAATTTTCTTCTTGGGAGCCACAAACTTAAAGGGGCTTTTTTTGTGGTTGCTGAAAGCAAGTAGGGCAGCTTAACTAAAGAGAACTTTAAAGTAGTAATTACACTTAAATGCTTACTTAATTAGCACTTGCTACCTTTTGAGAAAGGAAGAAATTAGTAGTGTGATAACTCTTTTGGGAGTCATACTCCATGCTATGCCAGTTTTTCTATTGCATTTTGCTTGCTTAGGGAGACCTCATTCCTGACTAAGTTTTTGTATAAATCAGAATTTTAAAAACTTTTGGGGTCCTAGTTGGCTTTGTCTGACCCCCTCAACTAATTTTCATCTTCTTCTTCTGTGAGGATTTGCTGATGTACCTACTGCAGTTAGTCCAGGCGTTGAAATATGAAAACTTTGATGACATAAAGAATGGGCTGGAACCTAGCAAGAGGGACAGTCAAGGTTCAATGTCAGAAAGTGTGACGACATCTGGAACTAATGGTGCAGAAATAGAGAGGTAAGAAGTTTAGATTTCCAGTAGAAAAGCAGAAACAGGTAACATTGTAGGCCCTAAAGTTCTTTGTCCTGTTTGGGGACCATTGCATGTTGAAAACCCTATTTTATAATCTGAAGTGCTGATGTAAAAATAAAACCTCTGTGCTTTCATGGACTTTATTTTCTGACTACAGATAGTTTACAGAGCAAACATTCTTAATCTTGAAGTTGTGGCCTTGACTTTACTGTGTGAAAGGAAGGCAACTTCTGGAGAGCAGGAAAAACAGTGGCATTGCTTCCTTCTGTCCTTGCAAAATTTAGGATGTCTTCAACGAAGTAGGGAGAGTCCTGTGAATGTAAAGGAGCTGGGGAGGCACACTTTTTTTTTTTTTTTTAATCTTGTAGGAATCCAAAAGGAAGGCTTAAAAATCTAATTAATATGGTATTAAGCAAGGTGCGAGCAAACTTGCTTAACCTGTCTCCTATGAATATTTAATGCAAATTTCTAGGATTTTCAGTCTTAAGCTTCAATGTCACTAGGGTATACTTTTCATATTACAAGTATACTGCTTTTCATTGATCTTTCTGCTAAGCTGTTGAGTGGGTGTCCTGGAATGTATGGTGTATTTTGAGGCTGCAATAACACTTAGGCATTAGTAGAGCTGTTTGATTACTTCCTTTCAGGTGAATTTACTGTCTAATAATTTTGCCTTGGAAGCACTGGGTTTGTCTACTCTGTTATGTGTAATTGCATTCCAGAGATGAGTGCTTGCAGGTGTTGTGTATTAGCAATTCCATTTTAAGAACATTTGAAAAAAGCTTATCCTGAATATGCGGATTTGCTGTTTCCTATCTATGACTGCTTATTTTGTATGAAAGATGAAACAAAATACTGAGTTTGATATAGGTGAATGTCCTTCACAGCTACATAGCCTGTGTAGCTACCCAGGCACAGATTTGTGCTGTTTTCAAGAACTGCAGCGGCCAAAGGTGCTGTTTGTGCAGTTTGTTCTGAATCAGGGATAAGATTCTGTCTCCAAAGATACTTCTTGTCCAGTTTTCTGAATCTATTTTATTGTGGGGTGAAATGAGTTGTTGTTTCTGTGCATGCCCCCTGTCCCCCAAACAAGAAGTTTGAGTCATACCAATTACGTGCTTTCCTTTATGTAGTTCCCAGATCATGACTCCTCTTCCACCTGTTTCCTCACCACCTCTCACTTCTAAGACAAAGGAGCTTGCAGACAATGAAAACCTTGACGTAAGCCAAATGCTTTACCTTGATTTTTGATACCTGAGGCTTTTTAGTGACTCAGTACTGTTTTTAATTTTCGTTTGTGAATATTTGAATCACTCTGCTTTATCTTGCTGAATACTTCAAGTGCTCAAACAATATAAATGGAGACTAAATGCTAGAAAAATACCAATAGCTTAACTGATTTTTTTATTTACAGGCAATCTATTTATGTACATGGTCACACTGTCCAAACTTGGGGAGAGGGCATTGAATTCTTCATAAAATTACTTTCCTTTAAAGGAGAAAATTTCTGCAAAGGCTATCACATGCTGATTAGATACTGACCATTGCATGTGCTAGAAGTGTTTTAAAGCAGACTTTTTTAGTGGAAAACAGTTATCCAAATACTTTAATCTCTGCAATCTGATCTTCCTGTAGCCATATTCTTTGGTGTGGGTGTCATCTTCTTGGGCCTAAGTGAGGTACTATTGATTTACATCTGCCAAAAATTATACTCAATGTATACTCAAACACAAGACTAATAAAAGTGGGACTGAATGGAAGGAAAGATACAGTGAAAAAACAGTTTGATGGAATCTGGTTTAGATCTGATTTGCAGTTAATTGGTCTTTGAACGAAAGTTCCATTCCCTGTTGCAAATCTTCCTTTCTGGGTCTTAATACTGTGTAGAAAATAAGCCTCAAATTGAGCATATCAGTAAAGATATACAGATTTCTTTTTTGGTTGGAATATTAAACCTTGAAAAAGGTAACTAAAATACTGGCTATCCCCTACAGATTTGTCCTTTATGTTAAAATGTAGAATGTCTTAATGACTTTCAGATCTATATGCAGAACAGGGTAGTAAATCCCTTTTGAGGTTGAAACTTATAGCAAGGGATAATTGCATAGAAGGAAAGTGTAAGGTATTGTAAACAGTAACTTTAAAGATTTGTTGGAGAACATCATGTACTTCTGACATGTTGGTAAACACATTACTGTTGTTGCTAGGTCTGCTTGGAGTAATGTTAAAATTAATTATTAAAATATTAGATTGTATTGGATTCAGATTTAGAAGGGAATGTATCTCTGAAAACTCCCTGCAATTATTTGGGTTTTTTCTTCATCTCTCTCCCAAGTGCTAAGACTTCTTAATAACTTAATTTTTCTTTTCCTAAATCCCATACAGCAAGACCTTTGTACTTTCTTGATATCACGAGCATGCAAAAATTCCACGTTGGCGAACTACTTATACTGGTATGTTAGAAACTATTTATTCATACTGTATCCACGCCTAATTGAAATCAAAGCTATAATGCCCAGAAGGCTTCACAGCAAAAGATGACCTGTCTTGAGAACTTGAGAATCTCAATTTCTGTCAGAATGAAGTAATAGATATAAAACAATATGCATTTGAGCAGAATAGTTAGTAAAAGGAGGGTGCTGTTTTTTAAAATGCAAAAATGTGTTTTATTGTGAGACAAAGGGCATTAAGCACAGTGTTAAAAAGAAAAATGAACAAGAAGAAAAAAGCCTAACTAGTTTATAAGTTGTCATTCAGTTTGTTTACAGTGGCAGGAAGGAGATGAAGTTCATCTGCTCTGCTTTTCTGTTTGGTTTGTGTTTATAGTTTTTGACAGTGTTGGCTAGAATATTAAGATTATGCACTGCATTATTATTCAAGAGTGTACTTTATGGAGGTTCATAAAGCACTAATTTTCTTGCACTACAAATTATTTTTTGGATTCCATTTGTGGTTGTGTTACGAGCGCAAACAAAATGCCATTGCAGATGCATGCTTTCTTAAGGGGAACCTTAGTTGTGAAATAGTTCACCTACGTAGTGGAGATGGAAGATTACCCTGCTAAGGATCTTGTCTCACTTCAGTGGTTTAATAAGTTAGACACCTAAAGGAGTCATCTGCAAGTCTTTGGAGTAGGCATTTGCAGATAGAATGAATAAAGATAGATTTGTATATAGAGATGAATAAAGCTGTACTCTTTGAAAGTGTGTGTGTATATATGTATATACATATACACAACAGATACAGCTATTCACTTGTATATAGACACACATATTTTAAAAGACCTTAGATTCCTTTTACATTGCTGAACTTAAGTAAAACGATTCTCATTTTTATCTTTTGTAATGTATCTAATAATTAAAAATATTAACGCACATTATTGTATGTTAATGTGCTATGAATATTAACCACAGATAAGCAATGAATTAGGAAAAGTGTGATATGTGATATAAACCTACCAAAGTTACAAAATTCTTACAAGAACCCTAACCTAGCCTGGGAGCGATTCCATTTGTAAATATCTTTTAAAGTTTTATTATTTCATTGCTTTTTCAGCAGCTTGAGTTAAAATGTTTAAGTGCATGACTTAACTACAGTTCCATAGTGTACATACTTCTGTTGCAGGCCAAAGATAACGTTTGGCTTCAGAAAAACGTGCTATTAAATTTAAATGATTAAAACAATTGCAGGCCTGATTGATGTAGGTAGAAGCCAAATGCTTGACCTTATCACATATTCTTCGTTTAAGGTAAGTGTTAGTAGCTTAGCTGATTTTTATCACACTGATAGAAGCTGTGCACTTACATTTTAGCAACATCTCAGATATTCAGTCTACAGAAAGTTCAAACGTCCAGTACTCTGAAGTTTTTTTTCTTATTACCTAAGAAAAAAAAAAACAAGAAAAAAAAAAACCACAAAACCCCACCAAACAAAAAACCTAGTCAATTTATTCTTTGTTTTCTTTCCAGACATCTCAATTTCTCAGTGATAGAATACAAATGTTGCAGCCAGTGTTTGAGCTGACGTATCCATAAATCCTCTTGGCTGCTGATCAATTGCTCGTTTCAACTATCCAGACACAGCATGCACCTAAAATAATCAATGGAAAAAGTACAATAACCCCTGAAAATCAAAGCTCCTCCTCAGTCACTTGTCACTGTAAAGCTGTCCTATCCTTATACTTTAACAGTGGCTACAGAAGTCAGTGCTACTACTTTTTTTCTGTCTCTTCTTCAGATGTATGAGACACCTATCCAAGGATGAAGCATTACTCTTACTCCTTGTTTCAAGATAGCTTTGAGAAATTATGTGGGGCTTTTTAACAAGTGCAGATGAATGTGGCATGGTTCAATTTGTTACATCCTAAGTTTTGGAGCACAGACTTTGTAAATACAGGCTATTTTAAAATTGTATTACTGCAATCTACTTTTGACACTTTAGTGAGGGAACGGTGTAGAACAACATACTAGCAAAGTCTTAGAAGCAATCTTCAGTTATAGAATTCATTGAAATAATATTCATGGAATAAATTACATACGCCTTATTTTAATTTATATAATATACGTAATATAATAATATATATATTATATATATAATATATAAAATATATAAAATATATAATATTGTCTGTTTATAAATAAGATTAGTTGAATCTGATCAGCTGCAGACCTCTACTCTTGTCCCGTAATCATTCTGTTGCAAAGAGATTCTGTGCAAATGCATAATGAAGGGCTAATTCTTTCTGAAAGCTTAAAGTCCAAGTGTGTTTGTTGAATGTGTGGAGACACTTTTGAATTCAAATGTAGTATTTGAAAATTGACTGACTTGATAACTGCTGCTTTTTTTTTAATAGTGGCATTTTACATTTTTGCTGGGTAATACTCAGAGATACGTTGGTGAACTGAAAGAAGGCCATCTGTGCATACCTACTTTGTGCTTGTCAGTGCTGTGCATAGAAACAAGCACAAAAGTTTTCCAAACAACTGCTTAACATAACAAATTAAATTTTCAGAATAACTGTTCCAAATTGTACTGTTTAAATTTTGTACTCAAGTTGTACACTCTACAGGAAGTTTTCATTTCTAAAATTAGACTTTGCTGTCTTTTCCACCATTGCTAATGGTACAACAGGGGACACGTAGGGTGAGATTCTTCTTGTTTTTGTAAGTGTACTTGAATAGCAATTTTGCAGCTGCTACATCATGTCGAGGGTAGTTGCACGGTGTAGCTAGTAGCCCAGTAGCCCACTCATTCCACATGTGCTTCTTGGTTGCCCTGTTCATATGATTTGGACTTCTGACTTGTTCTGTTTGAGTGGTGCCACTTCACTGTAAGTGAAAGACCTCAAAAACTTTAAAAGACTCTCATGATCCAATGGGTATTTGACTATGCAATTTTGAAGAGTTTGCCTGTTCCTGATACCTCATTCGACTTTATTTTTAGTTTCAGGCCTATAATACAGGGCTGCCGTATTTCCCTCAAATTGTATAGTACCAGAGTACACATTAACTTGGGTTGTTTTTATGCTGCAGGTATGTAATAGTGGAGTGTGAAGACCAAGACACTCAGCAGAGGGACCCAAAGACTCATGAAATGTACTTAAACGTAATGAGAAGATTTAGTCAGGCTTTGCTGAAGGTAATGCCTCTGTGTAAGGAAATACACAGTGGTTTGGGTTAGTCATCCTTTAGGCACAGACATCTAGAAGGAGGATGGTCTTTCATGTCATATATAATGAAATTTTTAAAAGCTTCCACTTTTGCTTGAATTTTGAGTTTGTGGCAAACCAAAGAAACTACTGAAAAAGTAAAGAACAGTTGTTGAGACTTTTTTCCTCTGTTTTATTCGTTGTTGTTCTTAGTACCATGTTGGTTCTAAAATCCTCTGCGTTGTGTAATCAGTCTGTTGGAAGCACTTGTCTTTGCAGTGGGAGTTGAGACAAGAGACCTGTCTTTTGAATTCACAAAGAGTGTTGTTGTGTGTATCAGCAGCAGAGGGTGCTGGTGTATCAGGGAAAAAAAAAGTAAAATCAAAAAAACCATACCTTCTGTGAATTGCAGTCTAGAATGTATAGCAAATGTGTAGTCTTTGCTGATTTCAGTGTATCTCTCGCTTCATATTCCCATCTTGGGGATGTTACTTAAATTTGACTCTTACGCTTCATAAGAATATTCACATGTGCTTATCCTTAGCAGCGTATTTTGGCTGCGTTAATAGGTTTGTCATGCATGACTATTCATCACTGAAATTGTTGATGCAAATTGAAGTGAACTGGTAGGTCAGATAATTGAGTGCCAGCTACAGTGGTTCTGATTGTGTTTTACAAAAAGTACCTTTTGAATTGACGGGAAATTGATCGTTATTCACTTGCCTCTTAAAAGCCCAAAGGTCCAAGAATAAAAGATTAATTTCTAGATAAAATAATTACAGAACAAAGAACTAATTTTGTTTCTTTTAATTCACTTAGGGTGATAAGTCTGTCCGAGTTATGCGGTCATTGTTGGCAGCCCAGCAGACGTTTGTAGATCGGCTGGTTCATGTAATGAAAGCAGTGCAGCGTGAAAGTGGGAATCGTAAGAAAAAGGTAACTGAGGGATTGGAAAACTTTATCTCTGGATAGAATTTGACAATAGGAATGTTAGCTCTTCACTAAAAAATCTGTCCTGTAATAATTTTAGCTAGCTTTAAACAAACTTAGGAAAGGTTTAGATGGGTCCATGTTTCAAAGTGTTCTGAAAGTTTGTAGGTGAAAAATAGAAGAGGTCCTTGAGAAAAATCTTGGGGTACTTTGGAAAAAGGGAGATATAAGAATAATTGAGTATTGATATAAGAATGAACTAGTTGTGGGGGCAGGGGAGGGGAGCAGAGGTTACTGTGGTGTGAGAATTATGCCAGGATAGCTATTAAAATTTGATTAGCAGCAGGATTTCATTTGTTCCAAGATTTTTTACAAGGTGTGTGTAAGAAGCTTTGTCCTCCTTAGTTAAAAGATTTTAAGCAAACTTGACAGATGATTTTGGAGAGGAAGCAAGAATGCCAAAAGGATTTCTACTCATGTAATTTTCTTTTCTTTGGTCATGCATCAGTATTTTTAAACATGGGATTTTCAGTGTAATAATTTCTGTCACCTTCTTTCTTAAAATCTGTGGGGTGTAACTGTGCAGGAAAATGAAAGAGTTAAGCATCATTTGCATCATTTTTATGACATGAATGTCCTGTGTATCAGTAATAAAGTTGTAGTCATTTAAAAAAGGAAGAGGGTTTTTCAGTTTCTAAAATGTATTTCCTGCTTGTGCAGTACATTGATAGTGTTCTGTCAAATGTTCTTTTATAATTGCCAGGATATTTCTGTAAAACTAAGAAACACACGGCTTTGTTTTTTGGGTTAAAATTTAGCTGGCAGCAATTAACCAATACAAGTATTCCTAACAGTAGTGGGCTACCTTGCTGTATCTCTGTGTTTATGCCTGTTATATTCAGTAGAGGAAAAGGCTAGAGACTTTTTATGTATTTGACCTTTATGTGGGATACCAAGTGTAAAGTCGAAAACTGACTGGTAGTGTATTTCTGGTAAATACAGATGTAGGAATGTCTAGGAAGCCCCAGAATCCAATCTGCACAGGCTATTGGCAGTGTGGTTCTTTTGTGGTAGATCTCCTTGAGTTCAGGGATTTAAAGGATCAGAGCTAAGGACTTGAATCAACAGAGCTAACATCTGATGCTGGTATATAAAACAAATCATCTCTCTAATTCTGCAGGCAATTCAGAAATAATTTTTTGTAAGACTTATATCTGGCACTTATAAAATTGCTTCGCTGCACTCAGACTAGATGTAATGTCTGCTTCTTATTGAGATTACTGCAGTAGAGAATTTTTATTTCACTGCATTTTAGGAGTGAAACCTTGAATCTTTGGAATAGTAAAGAATTTAATAAATTGGATATTTTAATATATCCTTTGTTAAAGACTTTTAAACTGTTTATATATACACCTAGTATGTGTTTTATGGTTTGATTTCTTATTAAACAAGTTTTTGATTCTTTTACTCTTTCAGAATGAAAGGCTTCAGGCTTTGTTAGCAGATAATGAAAAGATGAATTTAGCAGATATGGAACTTATTCCACTTCCACTGGAACCTCAGGTGAAAATTAAAGGGATAATCCCTGAAAAAGCCACACTCTTCAAGGTAAATGAGATTTTCTCAGTAGCTGAAATACAAACAACTTTTGTGAGCGCTAAGCTTAAAAGCATCAGTTGGAAGATTTAAGGGGACTGACATGATGATGGCAAAATGCAACTGTAACATGCCCATAAAGTTAAACAGCTCTGTATTTTCTTTGTGAAACTCTGTTTTCAAGTTAGTGTGCAAACTTCAAAGCAGCTATTTTAAGACTCATGTAGGTTTTAAAGTGTATGAAGTCCCCAGGCTGAAGGCATGCTTCCTAATTCAGAATTTCTCTGAACCTTAGTTAGGCTGTGTTCAACAGGAGTACCACTATGATCAAAATCATACAAATCAAGTCAGTTGCATCTATTCCATTGCAAAATAAAACTATTAAATTGTTAGAGGCTGGAAAGTGAAAAGATGGTCCATTTTATTCTGTTGTAGTGGATGGACAGGGAGATCCTGTATCCTTAAGACTAGTTACTCCTTAAACCAATCCATAGCATTTGCTTGTGATCATATGGCCTTCCTTTAATCTAATTACTAAACAGTCAATATGCTGTTGAAAGGGTTGGGGTTATTACGCCGCTTGGAATGTAAGCTACTGCCATTGTCCAATGATTTAGGACCTCTATATATAAATTTCCTTTCAACTCATAGGTGACTGTGATTTAATTTTAAGATGACCGAAATGTGCTTCACTGGTCAGAACTAAATCGAGGAGCCATAGTCTGCCAGTTAAAAAATGTTCAAGCTGCTGTGGCAACCAGTGTTAAACCATCATCTCTACTAGGTCATAAACTTATTATACCCAGTAGTTTCAAACTTTGTCAGGCAGCTTGTTGACTGTGAGTTGTTTCCATTGTTTTCTACCATATCATCCCTTGGTTCCCCAACTTTGGCTTGCTTCTTTATATGCCATTTAGTGTTTTTGAAGAGTACGCTATAATTCCATATTCTTGCTCCACAGGTCGGAGGCAGAATTGGAAAGGTTTTGTCAGGAAAATAAGGTTTTGCAAACCTTTGTTGACTTTTAGCATGAATAAGGGTCAGGTGAAGTATATTAAAGACTGCTGAAAGAGCAATTAAATATTTAATTTCTAATACTTAACTTCAGCAGGACAAAATCAAGTCAGATAGTCTTCTACCTGTTGGTCTTCTGTAGCAACGTAGAAAACTTAGGACCAAAAATATGAGATGTAACTTGTTTCAAAATCGGAGATGGTTTTGATTTTCCTGGTTCTGAAAGGTTGCAGATTTCCATTTTATCTCTCATTCTGTATTATGGGATAAAATCCAAAAAGTTCAAAGAGGAAAGAATGATTAATATTTGGTGCTCTTGGACATGACTTGGCAGGTTTTATAGGACTGTTCAAAGAATCAGTTTTTCTTTGTTTATGGAACCTAATTGCAAAACATGAAAATC
>JAOXJM010000019.1:6376768-6397391 GCA_026413425.1 Tringa solitaria | reverse complement strand
ATCCTTGGTTATTTTCTTGGTTTGGTTTTGAGGGAAGTGACTTGGTCAGTTGCAGTAGGTGAAATAATTCATGAAAGTAATTGATCCCCTTGAACTGTTTTTATGCAGAGAAAATGCAAACACTTAAGTTGGCTTTCTCAAACAACAATGTAAAAAGATATTTTTGCTTTTACTAAATAGATTGAGGAAGCAATTTATTGTTTGAGATGTCTTGCCCCTAGCATTTCTTTAATGTTTATCCTATAATTGTCTCCTTTTGGTCTGGTCAGTTTAAATTTGCTTTGTTGTGACCTTTTGCGTAGCTGTTCTATGTTGATTGGGTTTACATGCACACAAACAGAGTTGGAATCCTTCTGTCCTTTCCTCCTCAGCTACTAGGGGAGAGAGGTGGGGGGAATATATTCTTCACACTCTTTGCTAAAAAAAAAAGGGAAGCCTCAAGCTATTTTTTTAAAAACATGCCTAGATCACACTTTGGGTAACTGCAAATGGTATTTTCTAACTGTTGAGTCCTAGGCAGCAACTCTCTAGAAGCTTTAGAATTGCTTCTTTTGTAACAAACTTGAGGAACATGAAAAGAGTTCTGCTGCACTGTTATCATTCAAATAGAACCATTCTAAAACATTTGATACTTGAATCCTATGACCTGATACTTGCTTAATTCACTTCTGACTTACAATGCAGTAAACAAGGACTTTTGTTTTAGAACTGCACTTTAGCAGCATGTTAATATGAACATTGCTGTGAAGCAGCTTAGTAGAATAAGTTTCCTTTTCCAGAGTGCCTTAATGCCTGCTCAGTTATTCTTCAAGACAGAAGATGGAGGCAAATATCCTGTAATTTTTAAGCATGGTGATGATTTACGTCAAGATCAACTTATTCTTCAGATTATTTCACTCATGGATAAGGTAAGAATTATTAATCTGCATCCTTGTCCTTCTGTGTTGAGGGCAAGACTCTCGAAAAACATTAATGTGACTTATGTTGCCAATACATTCCAGGGCTCTCAGATCTAAGGTGTCTTTTTTCTTTTCTTTGTAGGCAGGCAATGAGGCTGTGTATACTTAAAAATAAATGAATAAAAAGACAAACAGGACCTCACTCATTACTGATTTTAGTGAAGAACAGGGGAGGTCAATGTTCAATACATGTTCCTTTTAGAAATAGAAGCTGCCTTTCTATTGCATTCATCTTTGCTTTTTTGTGTGTTGTTTTTTTTTCTAGCTGTTAAGAAAAGAGAATCTGGATTTGAAGCTGACACCCTATAAAGTGCTGGCAACTAGTACAAAGCATGGTATGAGTACATTTATTTCCTAAAAATACAGTGTTGGGAGGAGTCTCCTTCTGTTTGTTGACTGGTGTGACACACTATTTCCATAAGAGATGTTTTGCTTAGTACAGTATTCTAAAAAGATCCTCAAATGTTTAAGAAAATTTTATTGCAATTTAAGTCAGGGAAGTTAACAACTTGAGTGACCACAGTATTCCATAGGTGACTCAAATACCTTCATAAAAGAAGGCCTGTCTGGATTTTGGAGTATGGTGGCAATCAGTAGCATTATCTTTGCTGCTCGCTTGCTGTGTGATCTGACAAAGAACTTCTAACACCTCTATTTATAGCTTTTTACATGAAATGGAGAAAAAAAAAAAAGGCGAAACGAAATCAAGCTTGGCTTTGCTTTTAGGTACATTCTGGATAAATATTTAGAAAGCTATAGATTTGTTGTTCTCATGAAAACTTCAAGCTAATTTGGTGTTAAAGAAAAGTTGGTTTAAAACTACCAAAGGCAGAAAATTGTGACAAAACATGATTTTTTGCCAATGAAAAGTAGTTGAATGAAAGTACAGACTATGTTTATCCTTTAATAAACACATTGCAGAGTAGCTTGAAAGTTCTCTGCATTGGTGACTTTTGTTGTTGTTTTCTGTCACAGGCTTCATGCAGTTCATTCAGTCGGTACCAGTTGCAGAAGTTCTTGCTACTGAGGAAAGTATACAGGTATGTGATGGGGGATCTTTAAGGCATTTTCTGATCAAATAGTATAAATTGCAGGCTTAGATCTCATGCAGAAGTCTTTAGTCTCCCAACTGATTTTTTTTATCTGCTGTTAGAAGGAAAATGTAATTTGTAAACCTGTAAGGTTGAAACATAAAGGTATTTACATCAGAAATCTTGTTTTAAAAAGAATATACTTAAACCACTATATGAGTATCTTATGTCCTAAAAGTAAGACCATTTAATTAATTGAAGTGTAATTTAATCAATACTGACTTTGTAGCTTTGCTGTAATGGTGGATGGTAATCGCATGATGCTTTTCTGTACTGGTTTGTTTTAAAGGGTTTCTGTTGTTCACTCAGTACTTTTGTGTTGATACCTTGTCAAAGTATGTTTTAATGATTTTTTTTTTAGTATTTTTTTTTATGGAACAGCTAAATAGTTTCTACATATACTTTCTGAAGTCTCTTTCCCTACCATACTGCATGTACAGATACTGTGTGATTTTATTTATTTATTTTTACCTTTTTTGTTTTTTAACAAACTTTCTGTAACTGTCATGGCATTGAATAGTGGCACACAAAATTCATGCTAGTTTTAAATACAACACACGAGCAAGGTAGCACAGCTCAGGTGGTTGAGATAAATATAGTTTGTTCATAGCTTAGTGACTGGGAGGCAAAGCAAAGAGCTTCCGGATACTATAAAGTACATATATTAAAAATACTGAGATTAAAAAATGCTTATTACTTGCCATCATTTGCTTAAAAAACAAGCATATCAAATTTTTATAATTTATAAAAAAATGCTTATCATTAATGAGACAATGAACAGCTTCAAGTTGCATAAGGTTTTTTTGAACTTTCTGTTCTGTAAATGTTCTGGTAAGCTACATCTGCAAATACAACAATCATACACTTTTCTTGGTAATCCTTTTGTAATCTTGGAAATTTAGTATTCATATTCTAGTCCATGATATGTTTCTTAAAAATTAATATATTTAGAAATGCTTTTGGAATTGTCAGTTTTGCAATTACTTATAACAACATATTCCAATCTAAAATAGGTGTCCCACTGCTTTAGTTGCTGTGGAGACGTACAGAGCAATTCTTCCTGTGAAGAATTGCTAATCTAAATAGACAAGATGCCAGAAGAATGTGATCTAAGATTACTTCACAGATCAATGGCAAAATACATTATAAAGCCCAGATTTCCTGTGCCAAAGCATGATGAACTAGCTGGGCATTGGAAGTCAATAAAATAAAAACTAAATTATCCTTTTTTATGTGTTGTGGAAGTTGGGCTTATTCTTTTCCTAAATGTTCATTTTGGCTGTCACAGCTGTTTTAATAAAGATGAGCACTGTATATAAACATTAAAGAAATGTTTCACTTCTGAAAAGGTGTGAAAGAAAGTAATGTAATAACAGGCTGGTAATGCACATCCACTGGAAAAAATGGCCTTCCATCGCCATTCTTGAAATTACAGTTCATGTTTTGGAGGTATTTCTGTTCCACACTTTCTACAATTTAGCATTTGGATGTTCTGAAGTCTGTTCGTGGTTTTTTGTTTGGTCTTTTTTGGGTTATTTTTACATACAACATACAAAATTTTGGAGTACTGAAAGTAAATATTTCTAGTTAACTATTTAAAAATTTCCATCCACATTTTGCTTAAGGATTTCATTTAACAGAAACTTTCTACTGTCAGCTTTTTAAACATATTGCATAAGGGCTTATTCCTCTGTATGTATGTATGCCTACAAAGCCCCTCTTCAGTGTTTGCTAACTGGAAGGAACTTGTGCTTAGGCTTGGTTTTAATTTACTTAACTTTTGTCTCAATGAAGAAAAAACAGTTTTCACTTGGGTGGGGTGAAAGACTCTTTTTGCCCTGTTGTTGTTTCACAGGAAATGTGAAGCTTCCGTTGAATAACTTAGATTTTTTTCCTTATAAAATCAGTAGCAGTTTGTTGTCTTGAGGAATATTGAGACATAATGATCATAAATATTATAAGAGTTTGTGTCCCAAATGTAATTACTAATCTGGATTATAAGTCCTGTTTTAGTTCTGTTGATCTGGCCTAAACAGTTTCCTGTGGAAGTGTTTTGCACTCATTAATAAGTAACTTCTCGATGCATTGTTAATTCTCTAAAGCTGTATAAAGAAAACTGCTTTTCAGTTTGAACTTCAGATCTGTTTCTGTTGAGTGTAAGAATGTATAATTCAGACAGGAAATAAAACAATATAAAATTAGATCTTACTCAGGCTTTTGGGAGTGATTGTTATTTTAACAGATTGTAATAAGAGCCATTTGTGGTCTTGATTTAAATCTTTTTCTACTAGTTCCAAAGATCCTATTTTACATCATGCGCAATAACTAAATGTGTGAATGACTTCCTCTGCAGAACTTCTTCAGAAAACACGCACCCAGTGAGACTGGTCCTCATGGTATAAGTGCAGAGGTAATGGACACATATGTTAAAAGCTGTGGTAAGTTACACTCCTGCAATTGATAACTTCATATCTGAAGCATAAAGGGCAGGGTAGGTGAGGTTTTGAGGTATACCAGTTTAGATGACTGCAGATAAGGAACCAGGCGTGTACTTGCTGTCGGAATCCCTGTGAAAAGAGTAGTTTTGAGCCTGGCATGTCATACACAATTCCTCTCCTCAGCCCTCTTTTTGTTCTCCTTAAAAGATACTAGAAATTAAACACTCTTTGCTTTCTAGCAAGAATCTTACCTCTGCCCCATTCACGTAATGAGTTGGGGTCTTTATAATTCAGGGATGTGTAAAATACTTATATAATAGTAAGTCATCTGTATTTGAAGTACAAAAATTTAATTTGTGTTTAGAACATTGGGGTTTTTTGGAGTGAGGTTACGTTCAACTTCTTGTTCCATTTGGATGATGAGAAAGAGCACTAGTGTAGTTCTTTTTCAGGAAACTGATGGCAATCTTAAAGCGATCCATTTGCTGTCCATTAAATTAAAAGTACCTTCCTTCTACAAAAAAAAAAAAACCAAACCACAAAAAAACCCAAAACAAAAAACCAACAAAAAACCCCAGAAAAGTAATTCAGTTGTTGCTCCACAGTGTCTTCTCCTTTCCCCTCCTCTTTCTTGTAGGACAGTCTTTAGAACTGCTTCAAACTGTTCTGGGTTGTAAGTGAAAGTAAGAATTAAATCAGTTCTCATCAGTTCTAATTTATTTATAACTGCCTGGTTTACTGCTTAGCTTGTGAATACTGCTGACGTACACATTCAAATTCATATCAATCTCTAATGCTGCTTTACAGTAGTCTTCATCTTAAGTTCAGAATGTGTATATTCATTTTGCTCAAAATACCTCCTCTTCATATGAAGTATTTTAATGCCAGTATTGAATGAATTTAGGCTTTTAGTGTTAGGGACATAATTGTGTAGTAAGAAATTAAAATCTAGGCAGTACTGAATAACCTCACAGTTTTAATTTATTACGCCAAATGTTCTTCATGGTGCTGATAATCCTGATTATTCTCCATCAGCACCACCCCTGCCCCCACTCTCTACAGTATATTCATTACTTTTGAACAATAACTAAGATAATGTCACATGCTGTTGTTAATTGTGTGGAACTTGTTGCTCTCCAGGAAAGGTACTTATATTGTTATTTAAAACTTACTTGTTGCAGCTGGTTATTGTGTAATTACCTACATCCTTGGAGTTGGAGATAGACATCTGGATAATCTTTTGCTAACAAAAACAGGTAATTCTTTTTGGCAGTATAATTTTATAACAACAGTTGTTTAATTTCTTGTGTGTTGCTACTGTTTTGCTCCATTTTCCTTTTGAGTATAACCCACTGACTATTGTAGATTAGAATATATTCTTAAATGATTCTCTGAGCCTTCCAGGTCTGTATGTTTTTTGAAAAAATTTAGTGACATGTCCCGGAAGCGGGAACATCACATGAGACCTGTCAGAGCAAGATTCACTTCAGCATTTTCTATTGCCTGTGAGTCTTGTCTTCCTGAGGAAACCAAACCACTGTACAGCAAAAATCCAACTGAGCTGACTGGACCTGATTAGATGAGATATATATATATATTTTTAAGCCTTCTCTAACAACACAGAAGGATATAGGTTTTTCAGTGTGCTGCTCAATACAAATTCACAAACCGAGGGAGAGAAAGAGTAGAGTTTACTATTCAATCAAGTCCATCCTTTAGTTTGGAGCAAAACCTGTGTATCTTGGAAGTTCAAAATAGCAGCTACACGTTTTGATTCTTCCTAACTTGTTTTAACTTTTTTTAATATTAGTTTTTGTTGCCATCAGTATGGATTATTAACAGACCAGGTAGAGTGAATAATTCTAGTGATTCTAAAGAAATAGAAGATTTGTCTACTAGAGGAAATGAAAGATTGAAAAATTAAGCTATGCCAAGTATTGCAATCAATGCCTTGGGTTGGAGGGAAATTCAGTGTTTTACTTGAAAAGTGAGTTTGTGTGTAGCTGCACGAATTTCACAGAGTTTGAAAACTAACCATTGGGCCTTGATTAGAGTGAAATGTCTTGCTCTAAGCACATGGGGGAAGACCTAAGGCAAGAGTATTCTTCCTTATCTGTTTGGAAATGTACAGATAGGCATTTAAAAATCTGTCTTGAAAGGTCTGTCATTTTTGTAAGGTCACAGGTATAAATACTTCCATAACAGGCACTGCTTGCATGCTTGGAGTAGTAATATTTTAGTATTCTCATTTGGGGTAAAGTGCATCTTGCCTGTCTGTGTTAAAAAGTAACAGCACAATGGCCATTTCGCTGAGTGGAAGAATTTAGGCAGTACAGCAGAGGGCAGCACACATCCATGGTACATTCTCAGTCTGAACTTGTTTTCATCTGCTACCTATTCTCTGTCACATACCCAGAAAGGTTTTTTGAGCTATCAAGATAAATTCTTACGCTCCAAATACAACACAGGCTTGCTACAAAGGCTTGTTTCTTGCTACTGAGAATCTCTTAGATTTTTTTCCAACTAGAGTCTATCTTCGTTCTTCTGTTGAAGAATGGAAGCTTAGAAGTGCCTTTCTTCAAAATTATATGACCATATATACATCCTTTCCTGATATTTATTCAATAAGTTGAATCTTTCCAGTAGGATAAAGAATGCTGAGTACCACCTGTGGGTTTGCATACTTTTCTTGGATTTGTATGGCAGTATATATCGTTACCTTTTTCAGCTCTACCTTTTAGTTCAGTGGATGTAGCCACATCTGTGCTGAACTCCTACCAACAGAAGTGCTGCATCATCTTCTAACATACAGATGTCTGCGCTTGTAATAGATGTGCTATAGTTTAAATATTAAGCAATAGATACCGAAGTTCATGAAAACAAGTTGTTTCTAACTCAGTGTTAGAAATGGGGCTTTTGGTGCTATAGGGTGAGAATGTCTCTTATCTGGGTGAAATATTTTCTGCTGTCTTCTATGACTGCTTTATGCCTCTAATTCTAGAAATAGAATTGTCTTAAATATTGTCTTAAGAAATCCAGATTTTCACATTTTTAAATGTTGTACCACTATACTTCAAGGACAGCTGTAGAAGTTTGTTTAGAAAGAGAAATAGGGAACCTTCAGTCAAAACATCCTCATCTATCAGTAACGTTAAAAATTACAAAAATACTTGCCTCAGTTTCACAAATGTGCCTTAGCTTGTAACCTGAAGGTCACATTATGCAGTCAGTATTGCCTCGAGCACCTCTGCTACGAGGACAGGCTGAGGGAGCTGGGGTTGTTCAGCCTCGAGAAGAGGAGGCTCCGGGGAGACCTAATAGCGGCCTCCCAGTACCTGAGCGGGGCTACAGGAAGGCTGGGGAGACCCTGTTTACAAAGGCTGGCAGTGACAGGACCAGAGGGCAATGGCTTTAAGTTGGGAAAGGGCAGATTTAGATTGGATATTAGGAAAAAACTCTTTACTATGAGGGTGGTGGAGCACTGGAACAGGTTGCCCAGGGAGGTAGTTGAGGCCCCTTCCCTGGAGAGATTCAGGGTGAGGCTCGAAGAGGCCCTGAGCAGCCTGGTCTAGTTGGGGGTGTCTCTGCTGACTGCAGGGTGGTTAGAGTAGATGACCCTTGGAGATCCCTTGTGGCCTGGACCATTCTATGATTCTATTGTGTTACAGGAAAATTTATTTTCTCTGAGAACTTTCAACTTCCTACTTCTCCTGGAGATGAGATGTTGTCAATTGCTGTATGTTTAAATTTTTTGTTTCCAAATCTATAAGAGCAGATATTACTGTGACTTGTACATAGCAAAACATTGTTTGGCAGCTGAATACACAGTTTTAAGTAATATCAGTGTCTCATTGTAGGATTACAGACTGATTTATATAATAATGCCAGTATCTGACCTAGCAGCTAATGTGCCTTTTGCCTTGGAAGGAAGAACTGGATGGTCATGAAGCTGAATTGTGATGTAAGAGATACAGTGTGTTCAGTTAACTTTCACCTAATGTGCCTTATGGTGTTATGTTTCAATTATGATGTGCCATCCCTTGAAAATAGTTTCTTCTGCATTTGTCCCACTCTCCGGCTTTGATTGCAGAGGTGGGATCTAGCTACTTATGTAACACCCAGATATGGATGTCTTCATGTTTCTAAGCCTTTTTTAAGATGGTCATCGTTAGAGATTAGATAGTGTTTCAGCTGTGATGGACAAGTGAAGTCTTCTGTCCCATTTGAGATACCTTAGTAACTTGCTTTATAGAGGGGCAAAGGTTTCACAAAGGCCCTGCCATATTTGCAGGCTATGTGTAGATATTTTAGGATATCCTGAGACACTCAGGATATGACATTCTTGAGTAGTGTTGCATGTTCTTGTCTGAGCAACCATCAACTTAGTGACTGGCCAGCTTAATCTTTCAGTAACCCTTAGGGACCTACATGTAAATTGAAGTTCCTATTATAGGTTCCCTAAATACAGGCACCTTGATCTGAATTCCACATCTGAAATTGCTCTGTAGCAGTAGAGCAAATTGGTATGTGGATAAAATTAGGTTATTAATATCTGAGGGCAGGTCAAAGAAAGGCTTAGAACTTGAAAACCACACTTGCTTTTAGCATCATGTGTAGATAGGTGAAAGAAGTGGACTAACTTCTCATTTAATGCTTCAAGGAAGGGCTGTGGTCTGTCTTGAATGTGAAGTGCACCAAGAGATATTTATTTTATTCTTCTGTCTCAGTTTGAATGGGTTGCCATGTAAGGCAGCAGAGATCTGAACAGTTTCACATGTGAGATCACACCGCATGTTTGTACTTTCAGTGCTTTTCAGTTAAAACAATCTATCCCAAAGCAGGTTTGAAGATGGTATAAATGGAAAACTATAGGGTACAAACCCTCCTATGTCACTACTTAGATAAATACATTGATAGATGCATGTATTTATGTTGCAAGCATACTATAGTATGTAAAATGCAGTGGAATTTTTAAATGTTTTTAAATGTTACTGGCCTTGATAAAGGAACATCCTTTTTTCTAGAAACATAACAAAACTAAAACATACTGTTATACTATAGATTTGTCTCTGCAATTCCTATTTCTGTGATCCCTACTAAAAAGAATATAAACTTTTAGTTGAAAGCTAAACAATTTCTCTTTTAGCTATCTTAAATAGTATTTCTCATTTAACAAAAAGTATCTGACACCTTTTTTCTTTTTTTTTTTCCGGTTACATTATGCCTTCATGGAGTGTATTTTGAGAGTGGACAGCTTGAGTTGTCAGGGGGAAGAATTGCAATGCTTAGCACAAGCTGAGCCCTTATCCGTTATGTGGATGATGATGATAAACTTTACCTCCAGCTGTTGCTGCATATTGAGTTTAAAATCTGTATCCTGGATAAGTCTTTAGCAATTCATACTACTTTCTTCCATTTTTGTGTAGTTGTAGAAAAGTTATAACATGTAGCTGATGAAAATGGTGACAAGAAATTAGGAATTCTGATTTTTTTCACCATGGCAGTGCTCTGTTAGCAAAGAAGAAATTCTGACAGTAGCATCAAAATTTGTTCGGGAAGCCAGGAAACCACCCCATCATCCATTGATTTTCATCAGAGGAATTTTTATCCCACTGCTTCAAACTTAAAATAGGAATTCGTTTAAAATACTCATTAAATTATACTTTTTCTATACAAGCCAGATTAAAATAATAGTGGCAGTTGCAGTTTACAGGAAATATATTGAAATTCAGAGATTTGTTTTATACTGGTTGGGTTTTTTTGTCCCCTTTTCCCAAAAGTGGGAACAGGTAATTGTAAATTAATTTGTAAAGCTTTCTTAGCTGTTAAAAAAATAGCCAACAGACTTATTTTGTTTTAATAATTGCATCTAGTTTGCTTTGCCTTCTACATTTTGTTTAAGGATTTGAGAGTTCTGTGCTTTTCAGTAGTTTTTCCTAACAGTCCCCTGGTGAAATAAAGTGATTTCTGTGCTGCTATATGGAGCTTTCTCCTGTACTAAAATCTAGGCATTAGCAGTAAAAGTGATGGACAAATCAGCCTCTCCACCTGCAGTTGGATGTTATTAGCTATTGCAAGCACCAGATATCAATTTTTAGACTCCACAAGTCCATGCTTCACTTAATCAAAGATCATTTCACTCTCAAGGCTGAAAGGAACTCAGATGGACTTTCAAATCCCTCATGCCATCAGTGCTAGTCAGGGAAACTTCCCAGATTTGATGCCATTTCCTAGAACTCTCCAAGGACCTGTGTTCTTTATTCCATATGTTTGAAAACCAGGCATTTGGTAGAAAAATGAAGTCAACCTCATAAAATTTAAAAAAAAAAGCTTAAAAGTACATAACAGTATCAGCTTTTAGGTTTTCAACAAAATAATTTTGTATGTGCAAGCTTCCTTATTTTATATTCCTGGAAACCTCTCATCCTCTTCCAGTCAGTAAATGCATTGTGTCATCCTTTTTTATTCACTAAAATAGCTTAAATGACGAGTGGGGTGTGATTATTAAGGCACCATTTGTTAAGGTGAGAGACTCTATTTGAAGTCTTCCCAGCTGAGATTTTTCCTGTTTCCTGCTAGTGTCATCTTTTAAACTTTGAGGGGTGAGTCACTTTTAGCCTCAGAAATGTTTGTCAAAGCTTTGTATCTTGAGCTCTGTGTAGGTGCCTACATATAGTCTTGTTTCTACCCTCAAAACAGGGCAGGAAGTTCATGCATACTTGTCTGTGGTCTCACAGTGTTTCCTGAATTGCCATGTTTTGCTTTTTCACATGTTTATAAAACATGGAAGTTAAAGGCCTTTAGCAAAAATAATGCTACACAAAGTTCATGAGCAGTTTAATTTTCTGGGAGAATAGAAAATTGTATTTAAATACTGCGCTATGAGTATGAATTTTTACTGGCACAGGTTGCACAGAGAGGTCATGGAGTGTCCATCCTTGGAGATGCTCAGAAGCCGTCTGGTCATGGTCCTGGGCAAGGCACCTGGCTGCTCTAGGTGGCCCTGCTTGACCAGGAGGTTGGACCAGATGATCTCCAGAGGTCCCTTCCCACCTCAGCCATTCTGTGATTTTGTGAAATAAAAGTTTGAAAGGGTCATCCTCCAATTTCAGTTGAGAAGGTATGCTTCTTATCAGCCAAATTACATGACTTTCAGGAACTTCCAAATACAAACTGTGTGACATTCCAGAACTAAACAACTCACTCAACACCCTCCCAAAATAAGATGCTGATTCTCCTGTAGACTGTTTTTAGCTGTGATTACCAGGCAAGGTTATTTTTTTAAGTGTTGTCGTAGCTGAGGCTGACAAATTTCAAATTGCTAGTGTTTTGAGGACGTGTGCTTTTGAAGAAAAAACATGTTTAAGTTGACAAAAAATCTTAACTTGTTACTGGTTGCTTTTGCCTCCATCCTTACAGATGCGAGTTGAGTGATGGCTATGTTAGGGGACAATATGCTATTGTGAAAGTAAATTCTTACAGAATAAAAATTCTGATTTAAATATATTTTATATGCTCTCAGAATTACATCCTCAGTAATTTGTAGATCAAAGTGCTATTGTTTTGTTTCAAGTTCATATATAACACATGCTTTATATAGAGCTGGAGTGTTAAAGTTCCTATTTTTATCCTGCTCTTTCTGCTACAATTTAGTATTTTCTGGCATTGCATCTTGTCAGACAGGTATGAGACACTTTCTCCAGACTTGCTGTTGTAGTAGAGGTTAGTAGAGGACTGAGTAGCAGTCTGATGGTCACATTCATAAGTACTGTAGAAAGGGGTGTTCATTGTTTATATCCTGGTAGAAATTTGATTTAGGATGATCACTTGACATGCTTGCAGGCTTTTCTTTTAGGATTAAGAGATGTCAAATCACCAAGTTTATTAAGTTGATAAACTTATTATTTATTGACATAATAATACAAACTTCACCTAATTTTTAGTATGAAGTATACAACCAATTTCATTTGTCCAAAGCAGGCTTGTTCTTCCTTTGTTCCAATTGTAGTTAAGTCCTCAAAAAGAACTTTAAGTCCAGCTTCTCTATAGAATGCTCCAAAAATGCAGTTGTGTCTCAGACTGGTTGGAGGGTATTTACTGGTGTAACAGCTTCAGGCAAGCACCAAGGGGAGCCTTCTGTCCATATTCTGTAATATGGTATGCTGACTTAAGTGATCTTGGAGGAGCTGCTGGAATGAGAATGAGTTCAGTCTGCGTTTAGTACATGGATTTGAAAATTACTAAATATAATTAATGTATTTAAATGAAAGCTTTTAACATACATTTTGAGTCAGCCTAAAAATCTGCTGAACTTTGAAGTACAGCTAGGGAAGCTACAACGTTAATGCAGGGTAGCCTCATCTTATACTTCCTTTTATGCTTCATTCCAAAAAGCTACTTGGTATCTAATTAATTTATATGGACATATATCAGTCAGCTCTTAAAAAGGTTTTCAGTGTTTTAGATGCATATTTGTGACCAATTTAAATTAATAGTTATCACTTCTTATTCCCTCTTTCCAGAGCAAGGTGAAAAAAGGAATTAATTACTGCCACAACAGTTACTGTTTTATTCAAAATGTTGTCTCAGCTCTTCAAGGTGACAGGTTTGAATGAGTGAACAGAAAACAGACCCCCTAAACTTTTTAATTAAACATTTTTTGTAATTTAATGGTGCGTGTGTGTATATATATCAAAGGGCTTACTTTAAAAACTTAGTGTGCAAAAATAACTAAGTAACTAAGCTAAAAGTAACTCCTGAAACAGCTTGGAAGAACTGTTGGGGGAGGTGGGTAAGCACAATTAGATATGCAAAATGTAATGGTTGTGCCATTTGTCAACTGGCAAATATTTTGCCTTGCTTATTAAGCATCCTTGTGATCTCCTTTAGAAGATTGACTGTTACGGAATTTGTTTCTTGCGTTGAAGAAGAATGCTTATGACAGATCTCAAGCAGCCTTCTCTGATGATAGAGAGTTATTATTATTCAATGAAATGGTCAGAGAGGGGTGACTGATTGGGTAATGGTGGCTGTTCCATTTTTTTTTCAGGAGTGCTGAGCACCTAAGCTTATGAAAATATTAAAATGAACACAGATGCTGTAGGTTAAAATACCCCTTGGCAAACAGATTTCTGTCCATAATGCTGTTCAGTTCCCTAATTCTGAAGCAAGACTCTGAGTGTGTATTATGTGCTTTCTGTGACTGTCAAGATAACAGTCATCCTAATAATTTTCTACCTTCTTGTTTATAAGGTCCCCTGTCTTAAATCTACATTTAATTATTTTCTGTAGATTAGTGATAGATCAGACTTAAATTTTTATGTCACAGGGTAGCTTTGCTTTGGATGCAAAACTTAACTTGCCTCACAGTTCAAACATACCACCTTTTTTTACTACTTAATTTGCTTCATGATTTCCTCACTACTGCAGAGTTCAGGAAGATGGTTCTCTCTCTGTCTTGAGGAAATCACTTAACAGATTTCTTTTTTTAATTATTATTTTTTATATAAATATTTTCTGACATCTGAATTTTTGTCTTTCTGATCTGTCTTTTTTAATGCAGCTCTGGTATGGCCCAAGTCATTGTTGAAATTAGGCATTTCAAACTAAAAATTTGTTTGGACAACATTTTCAGAAACTTTTTTTTCCTTTATATGATTAATATTTTCCACTTAAGGCAAGAATGCTCCTAGAAACGTGCTTCCTGAGAATTATGAATTGTACTATTTTGATTTTGTTGACAACATTTTTGTTTGTTTATTTATATATTATTTAATCTCCAAACTATCTAAATGTTTTAATAGGAAGTTTTTGAAGTTGCTGGTGTTTCAGTTGTTCATTTTGCCACCTATTGCATCCGACATAAGGTTCAGTACTATTGAAAGGGAATACAGTGAGTGCTTCCCAATAAATGTCTAAGCAATATTATTAGCTGTAGTTGAGCCCAAGTTCTTGATAGGAAGCAAACTTGCCTTGTGCAGTTGAAGCAAGAGATGTATATAAGTTTCTGCCGAGTTAATGCTGTAGAAACATTTTAAATGTAAAAACATTTTAAATTAGATGGGAAAGGTAGTGATCAAGTGATGTAACTATTGCATCTTTACTACTGAAAACATGTAAGACAGACTTCGGCACATTTGAAATACAGTTACACGTATGGAACTGTAGTGATGTTTCTTCAGTGTATTTGAAAACTGTTGATAAATTTTAACCTTACTTAGCTGTTAAAGAATTTTGAGACAGCTTTGAAATCTTCAATATTTAGTGGTTTTAAAAGGTCATCCTTAGGATCATGAGTCTGCCTTTTGGTAAATTTAATGTACAACTAATATAACATATTTCATGCTGCAGCAGCCAAATGAGATACTAAAAACAATGCGATGTGTGTATTAATATTTTAACTTTCTAATAAATTCTAAAGAAAGCACAAAGAATTTGTAGAATCTTTTATATAATTCTGCATTTAATATCTGACGACCAGATTCAACATTGATTCAGTCTTTGTAAGTATACTAGATGTGTGTAAAGAAAAAAGCGCAAACAAACTTACCTGGTTTTTAGTACTCCTAATGAATTTGAAGTCAGCTTTATTTTTTTTAAACCCACAATTTCAAATTGGCAGCTGAAGATATAAAACACACAGTTATAAGCCTTACGGAAAGCAGTGAATTGTATTTTTTTGAGCTGCTTAGCATCTTCTAGAGATTGCATTTGTAAATATTCTTTGTTCTACGTTTTGCATCAAGATTTGATGATGATTTGATCAAGATTTCGATAAGAAGCATTGAAATAAATAACTCTGTTTGCTTCTCCATCTTCTCCAGGCAAACTATTTCACATTGACTTTGGTTATATTCTGGGTCGGGACCCTAAGCCTCTGCCTCCCCCAATGAAGCTGAATAAGGAGATGGTGGAAGGGATGGGGGGCACCCAGAGTGAGCAGTACCAGGAGTTCCGTAAGCAGTGCTACACAGCCTTTCTCCATCTCCGCAGGTAACAATACTGTTTTGATGCTAAAATTTGTTAGAGCTACTGTAATGCAGGTGAGAAGAAGAGTAAATGCATCAGAAAATATTTGTTGAAAATTCAAAACTTGTTTCAAGTCCAAATAAAGACACACAACTTTGTACGAAACAAAGGAATCCAAACATCACAGTGTAACATGGAGCTTCAGTATAATTATCCTTCAAGTTAAAGGTCCCCAATTTTGCTTGTTTGGTAATCTAAATAGATTTTTTTTTAACTCCTGTAGGATATTAATTTATATCTTGCTTTTTGGATATATTTTTGCCCTTAAGCAACAATTTTTGCTCTGATTATTGCTGATCAAGTAACTGTCCTTTTCACTCCAAGTCATTACTCATTTGCTGCTTTATTGTCCTCCTGTTTAGATGAGTGATGATCAAATTTCTTTGATTTGTAGGTGGTGGTGCATATGTAAGGTTCAAGTCCTGCGGGACAAAAATTAGCTACTTGTAGTGACAGTCAGCATGTTAGTAGTTTTTGTAGGTTACCAGAACTGTGACAGCTAAAACTTTTCCAGACTGTATTTATTTATGGACTAACAGATCTCTTGTTTAGACTTGGAATCAGCTTCGTTACTTTGCAGTGACCTTATCATTTACCATCGACTTTCTGAGACAAGTAGCTCAGCTTTGTTGTGTTAGAACAGAATGCAGGGAAGCACGCTTGGTCTGTCCAGTGATTCATTTAGTACATCTTCCAGAGAGGTGGAAGAATTTAGCTTTGATATCAAGATCACATTATGTAAGCCTCCAGTATGTGGAAAGAAATTAGTAATATGAAAACTATATGTAAAAAGTACACGTAGTATGAAAAGTACACAGTCAATTCGAAATAAAATGCTGTATGTTGGTCTCTCTGTTTAAGGAGAAAAAGTAAGAAGTTGGTTTATGACTGACATTATTAATGGGTTAAAAGCTGTTCAGCAGCATGAAAAAACAGCAGTATGTTACCAGCAAACAATATTCATGTCTTCAGAGAACAATCAGGAAAGCTAATGTATACTCCATGTTCTAAATTTTGCTTAAAACTGTTTTGTAATATTACATTCCTTATTTGTGAAATACTTGAGGAGTTTTTATTGTTTAAACCTAGCTGTTTCAATGGAAAGATCTGTGTCGGTGAAGGATTATCCATTACACTAATTTATGTAATGTTTTGCTACAAAGATGATCACTAAGTGTGGAGTATAGCAGTAATTTGGCTATAAAACTAAACTATAAATGAAGAGGGTTTCATTTTTAATGTCTGGGACTGTAGTTGTAATGAGTCTCTCCAATATTTGTTCAGTTTAATAGGAAAGTATTTTTAAATGGTTCTGGATAAATATCTTTAAGGCTTTCAACAAAGATAGCATAGGATAATATTACTGTTTCTGTAACTAGTCCTTTAAGCAACTAGAACTAAAAATGATTAAGACTACTGGCTTATTGAAAAAAAGAATGATGAGAGGTGGAATGGCGTAGTTCTAACACTTATGCATGTTGACACAAACCCGTTCACAGATACTTCTGGCTAAGTAGTGTGAAATTATAACTTCTGATTGCTAAATCAAAATGCAAACTCTGTTTGTCATCTCTGTCAATTTGTATTTTGTTCTTTATTTCCTTGGGGTATAGACAGTTCTCTACATCTTTCAAGTACTGTATCAGTGTTTCAGGATTCCTAGGGGAATGGGTGTTGCATAGTGAAAACAAATATTTTAAAAACTTTTAAATGAGAAAAATAGTTGTGTTTATTGTTTTAGGTTGGGAGCAGTTTGGTATATAAACATTGGTGTTTGGTTTTTTGTTGTGTTTGGGTTTTTTTCGGAGGTGGGACAGCCAGTTGTGTGTGTTGGCCAGCAGCGCTGTAATGAAGGAGCAGCCTCTGCATTCCGAGTGTGCTGCTGGGCAAACCATGGCTTGCAGCAGGACTTGCATTCTCGCTCAGGCTGCAGCAGCCTTTGTACCTTCATTATACACATTGAACTTATTTTAAAGACGTTCCAGTCCTGTTATGTGTCTGCATTTCCCTCCCTCCCTCATGTATTCCCAGTTTACAAATCCTCAGCAGGATCCCCGGAAAAGAAACCACCATCAATGTTTGAGTGTATTTCCCAGGGTGAGGTTTTAGATTGTATAATTCCTTCCCAAATAAAGGGAAGTTAGTTGTGAGAAGTTTGATATTCAGTTTGAGTTAGTCAGCAATAGATAGGGACAAAGGAGTAGGAAGTAACTAGAGACAGAAACTGTAGTTTGGGGTGAGACTTGCCCCAAATGGGGATATCCAGCTGACTGGACCAGAGTGTTTTTTTTCCTGTCTGTTCTCAGTGGTCTACTGGACAGAGGAGGCCATATAGATCTGAATGACAAAACTGTAGCAATAAGTGTGAGGTTGTGATGGCCTCGGGAAGTGCTGATTCTCTGGAAAGGTTGTAGCTGGGCAGTGCAGGGTCTAGATATTATTCTAAAAGAAAAGCAAAGGTGAAACTGCTTGGGAACAGGTCAGTTTTTGCTTGTGTCTGGACTACAAGGAAATGCTTTTGGAAGAGTAGGTGCCATAGTTCATTATGGCTGTTTGGGATATGACAGTGATCGAGGAGTATCTCTGTTACAGGAGAAGCTGCTGCCCAAGCAGCACCATTCATGGTGTCGTACACATATGCACTCTTAACATCTGTATGTCTTGAAGAGAAGAAATGAGTTCTGGGGAGACAGAAGCTACATTGCAGAAAAGGCAATCCCATTTCAAATTTAGGAATTTTTAAATTAGACCAGGTAAACAGGGCTTTAGTTCGGGACTGCAGATACTTTCCTGTCCTGTCTTTGCAAGGGAAGTTTGTGTCTTCAAATTTAATAACATTGTAATGTTGAAAGCCTAAATGTTCAGTTGATTTAAGACATCTATATGCAAAGGTGCCAGTAAATGTTAAAAAAATTAAATAAAGAAGTGCTTAGGATCAAACACATATTTGATGAGGTATTAAGCACTCAAAAACACAAGCTGCGGTTCTCGGAAAAGATGGCAGTGAGAATTTGAACTTGTCTGATGTGGGCTTCTTGGTATGTATGAGGCCTCTTCTCTCTAGGAATAGAGTTGTTTTGTTGGATTTCTTAAACTTTTACATAAACTCCATGTTTTTAGCACTTCATGTTCAAACCATAAGTTTAATCAGCCTCCAGTGCAGCTGAGTGCTCCTCTGTTTCGTAAACTAATTTGTGTGGGAAAACAGAAGATGCATTTTTTCCTCTTCGAGGAAAACAGAAGATGCATTTATGTGAGAAGGATTCAAGGTCAAATTTATGTGCTTAATTGAAATTCCTTAAACCTAGAAAAACGGAGCTCCTGATTCATTCTGGTTGAGGATGGATGGAGGTCAACTATTCCAGAGGCCTTTGTAACGTAGATCCCAAAGACTTGTGATATGACTTGCCAAAGGTGTTTGGTTTTTTACAGGTCAGGTTCCTAACTCAGGTGTTTCAGCAAAATGTCTAATCTTAGGATGAATTTGGGCTCTCAGTTCACTGGTTGTGAACATCTTGGCATATTTACCAGGGATGTTGCCTTTGGGAAGGATGACAGCCATTGTCTATAAAATAGGAAGCTTTTACCTTTCTTGTCAAGTCCTGTTTTTTCAACAGATTTTTTAAAAATCTATGAAATACGGCAAGGATCCTAGAGGCAGCTAACAACTTTTTTAATAAGCTGTTTTTTGTCCTTAGACCACTATCTAATTAATTACTGAGTTAAAGAAATGCTAGAGTGAGGGGCAGGGCAAAGACCTACAAGTATTAAAGAAGCAGCTCTTCCACAGTTTTTATCGCTTCCCACCCCATACTAGCACCCACGTTACCTTTTCTTTATATTTTTTTAAGTGAACCAGAAGACTTCATTGTGACAGAAGCAGCTCTTAACTGGCATCTAGTGCTTATGTCTAGACTTTTTTAAAAGTCTCCATCACATAAATAATCCCAGTAACCTGTAGTGCTTGTAAGCTCTTATCCTCTGTGTGGTTCAAGAGGAAAAGGGGCTCTGAAACTCTGGACTTTTGGGTCAGTTCAAAGGGAGGGCTACGAATGGAAGCTAGCAAAGACATAGGAAGAGACTTGACAGAAGGTAGCTATAATATTTAAGTATGTTTGAAGGTGAGATTTGCTTGTTTTAGGCACGTAGAAAATAAATTCCCATAGGCATGTAGAAAATAAATTCCTCAAAACCTGTGGTGACTGTTCCTGGCACCAAAGTGATTTGACTGCCAGATTTCTTAGCTGGATCTGAAACAAAATGGTAGCATGACTTCTTACTGTCTGTCACCTTTTTTTTAATTTTTCTGATATCAACCACTGGGAAAGTGAAACAGAACAGCTGAAACAAATTAGACACAGAAGATTTCTGCCTAGACAGTTTATTTTAAATATTAAATATTTCCTGCACGGGGAAAATGGTGTTCTTTAAGATTCGCGAGTACTTCCACTCCACGTTAAAAGTGAAAACTCTTCTCTGTCTTATCTTTTCTTAATGGTTATAGGTGACATTTGTACTTTGTCAGTGCAGCATGCCTACCGATGTTATTGCAGCTTAACCAAGCAACTGCAGACTTAGATCTGGTTAAATCACTTATTCAGCTTGTTATGGCAAAGGCCTTGCAGCAACTTGAAAAATCATTTTTTGTAATTGTGAAGACCTCAACTGTCTGAATGCTGGTTTATGTAGTACTGCTATGTCACTGATCACCTTTTTAATAATAATAACAATAACCTTTGAATCAATACCTTTAGCATGTTTTTCTTACAAGTGGTAAAAAAATGTCATTAAGTCCTACAATATTTGAAATTACAGGTTATATTTGATATTTCCCTGTATAAAGGTTCCAACAATTTTTAGACTATTTGCACTTCTGAGGAAAAGGATCTGGGGGTTCTTGTGGATAGTAAACTTTCCATGAGCCAGCAATGTGCCCTTGCAGCTCAGGATTCCATTGGCCCTCTTGGCAACATAGGGAAGAGTGTGGCCGGTAGGTTGAGGGAGGTCATTCTCCCCCTCTGCTCTGCACTGGTGACGCCACAACTGGAATATTGCGTCCAGTTCTGGGCTCCCCAGTTCAAGAGAGACAGGGAACTGCTGGAGAGAG
>JAOXJM010000019.1:6334487-6344807 GCA_026413425.1 Tringa solitaria | reverse complement strand
CCTGCCCATGGCAGGGGGGTTGGAACTAGATGATCCTTAAGGTCCCTTCCAACTCCAACCATTCTGTGATTCCATGATCCTTTGGATCACAAACTCATTGTGCCTTTGGGCCCGAGTGTGTTTTGAGTGCTTTTCATCCGTAAGAATAAAATCCTAAAGTACTCCAAGTCTTACCTCATTCATAGCGTAACACACCTCTTCTGCCCCTGAACAAACAGCTGTTTCTGATCAAACCTCATGCAGTTTTGCATCCACTAATCTGTGTGTCAGAAATTAAAGAAGACTTTATTGGAAATGTGAAAAGAAAGAAAACAATTAAAAGACAATAATGCTATTTCAGACCCCTCCAAGCATCTAGCCATAGGTCACGGTGGCCAATCTGGCCTTGAAAAACAAGTTACGTAGCAGAATTAGGAAGTGCAAGTATGGCTGTTCTGCTTGCTTACCCATTTCACAAGCCAGAATTTTTCAGCCCTTGGATTGCTTACTTTGCATATGTCTAAAATTTTGCCGACAATGTTGATAAAGTGGCTGAATTCTTCTGTTGTTGCACAGACCAGCAAATAAATGTAGAAGGTGTTTCCATAAGCTGTGCTACAACCATCTCAAAAAAAAAATAAAATCACTCCTCTGATCAATATATTATTTCAATATTCCACCTTTACCCATATATTTCTACCATTTTTATCCTGCCATCCACTTTCTTTCACTTTTCTGCCTTGTTATTGCAAAATAATTGAAAGGCGGCAAAAAAAGCTAATGGGAAATAAATTCCTTTTTCAGTTTTTGTTTGAGAAAGCAAGGCAAAAACTGAAGGAAGAATAGGGGGAAGTATTTGAAAGTGATTCTAATAATAATACCATAAGGAAAAATTGGCATTATACAACCCCATCTGTTAAAAGGCTTGTTGAGGAAAGAAATCTTTGAGTTCTAATACACAGTTCTAGGAAAACATCTTTTCATGCTCTGTAGCAGTCAAAGAGCAATTGAGCATTAGGAGTTGTCAGAAACAGAATAGAGAAAATACAGAAAACATCCTGATGCCCACGGTGTGTGTGTGTGTGTGTGTACGTACGTGTGTGAGTCCACACACTGTATTCAAGCAAAGCTCCGTTTGTCCCATCCCAAACTGCAGATATATTGGATCTAGAGAATATCAAGATGAGTGAAAAGGAAGATAATTTCTCCCAACACAGGATCAGTAACTGGACCAAGAAGCTTCAGTCTAGAAAAGAGGTGGCTGAAGAGGAATGTGCCAGAGGTCTGTAAAATCTACAGTACTGTGTCCAGTCCTGGGTTCCTTGGTACAAGAAAGAGAGAGACTTACTGAGGCAAGTTCAGCACAAAGATGATTAAGGGACTGGTCCATCTTTCCTACGGGGAGAGGCTGAGCAAGCCAGGGCTGTTCAGCCTGGAGAAGGCTCAGGGGGGATCTTATCCCTGTGTATAAATCCTTGAGGATGAAGAAGAGGGTGTCAGACTCTTCTCAGTAGTGCCCAGTGAAAGGACAAGAGGCAGTGGGCACAAGTTAAAACTCAGGAAATTCAATCTGAACACAACAACAACAAAAAAGTATTATTATTATTTTTATTTATTTTTACCAGGGTGGTCAAACCAGGGGACAGGTTGCTCAGCTTTGAAGTCTTCATCAGTGGAGATGCACAAAATCCAGAGTCCTTGACAACACATTCTTTGGATGACCCTGCTTGAGATTGGACTAGGTGGTCTCAGGAGGCCCTGTCTATTCTAAGGTATTCTGTAGAAAATCCTAAGTAATATCAAAAAAAGCGAACAAGAAATTATTGCTTTTTCTCTTTCTTAATGAACAGATGGTATCAAAAGGAAATTAGCTAGAGAAAGGTTTGAAATAAATAAAAAGAAGTGGTTTTTTTACACAGTGCATAACTGAACTATGGAGCTCCTTATCATAGTGTTTTGCAAATGCTAAATAGCAATTAGGTAAATGCAGGGAAGAAACATTCATCAAGGTCAGTTAAACACAGTGTTACCCACAGTTCTTGAATTTCCTGAAAACACGTTACCCACAGTTCTTGAATTTCCTGAACCTACAAGCCATTGGAAACTGAGAGAATACAACACAGAAATATTAGTATATTCTTGCCCTTCTCCTCACTCTTCCTTTGAATTTTGTTACTGGTCACAGCTGAAGACATGACACAATACAACTGACCTTGCATGGTTGGTCATATGTTTAAAAGTATTATGCACTTGTACCCTGTTGCAAATCTATTTTGTTGTAAATGCTCCTTAAAAAGAGCCTAAGAGAGAAATGGGTGTCTGTCTTAGAAAAGGAAAATATGCCTTGAACAGAGAAAGAAACTATTTGCATAGAGGGCAGATTTGTTGAGCAAGAAAGTTCCATTCTCATGTCTGTTTTTGATGAATACTGTATTTTAAGACTTTTTTTTTAATTGATGTTTAATATATAATACAGGAAATTCCATACTGAAAACTATTCAAGCACAACTGAAAATTTAATATGCTTTTCAGAGGCCTGGTGTAATTCTGAGGTATACAGGTATAAATAAAATTACTTGAATTACTTAGAGTCAAATGGGAATTAGGAAATCTGTTCCTTTTGCAAAACACAGGAATATAGCTATATATTAGGAGGCTGAAGGGTTTCCCATTTTAAAAAGCAAATCATACAGGTCTAGGAAAATCTGGAGCATATGCTGAAGAAACTGTTCATCCTAATTAATTCTTAGACAAAATAGTGAAGATCTTGATTTACACAAGACAGAACACTGACAATATTTGTCATGCACTAAAATTGAGGAGACTGAGCCCTGGAGGTTATTTTTTGTTTTGATTATGAAAAACAAAGCAAATCAAAAAGCAGGTATGGTCTAACTTATAGTGCAGGGAAGGAAAAGTCTGGTTAAGAGAGTCTTCTTATTTCTTTTTGGGCTGGAGACCTGTATATTCAAACTGAGAAGAATGAACAAGTGGAAGTGACAGGATTTTGTGCTAAGAATCCGTACAAGGTTGAAAATGTTGAAAAATTAGACAGCGTGGGGATTAATTGAAGTCTGGGCAAGAAAGTTCTCTCTTGAAGATGAGAGCAGCTGAAGCTGCCTTTGAACTGATGTCAGTGGGACACTGTGATTAAATACATCTTGTTTTTAAAGCGCTGCCGGTCCCTGTGGAGCACTGATTAGGAACCCAGATCAATTATATGTCGGTATTGGTTTAAACCTGCTTTTTTCCTGCGGTTGCCTGCATTGCAAGCCTTTGGAATGAGATGGTAAAAAGGAGGAACTCCAGGTTACTAACCTGGAAAGGCTGTTAGTTTTGGGTAGGAAGAATCCTGTGGAATATCATGTCTATATATTCCTCAAAGTTCATTCAGGATAGTCCAACTTTTTGATTTCCCCCTTCTCTCGTCCATCTCCCCTGGGTGAGTATGACCTGCTGTGGCTGGTAACACATCCTGATGCTTGCTGTGCCTTCAAGCTGTCACGAGCTTCATCTGGAGAGCAGAACTCAGCTGTAAATATTCTAAGTCTCTTTATCTATAGTTTGATTGCTTTGATAATATTCTTCTGTCATGTGTGATGACAGTTAAAGAACACTTAAAGCATCAGACACAAAAGAAACATGAAGGAGCAGTGCTGGATGAGGGGGAAAAAAAAAGCTTTTATTTAAACAGTGAGATCTTAGGGAAAGAAAGAGGAGGAACCTGAATGCTTAAAATGACTTTTAAGCAGAATTTGAGTGTCCATGCTGACACCACCACCCACTGTGTCAGGCAGAACTTTTACAAATGCTCTCTTTGACCTTAAACTTTGTGCCTGAGGATAAGCACAATTTTATGCCTGTTATGCGAGGTTTAGACAACACTAAAACGTAAATCAGGACTCTGAGAGCAGGTGACCCTCAGTTTGTAACTGGCTTAATCTGATGGGTTTGCTCTGAGGAAATACAGAATGTGAGATTCAGGAAGCTTAGACCTCGTGCAGTCACACCAGCCACATCACAGCAGTTGTCTGCTACTGATAAAAATTTCCCAAGGAGAAAGAAAACCAAAGGCTGTGTCCTTCCTGGGTTCCAAGCTGCAAACCAGAGGCTGATGTCCTTTCCTTGAGCGCTGCTTGTGTCCATAGGCTGCCCTGTGGTTTCCCCCGGAGAACTCTGTACTGGATGAGCAAGTGAAAGTCCACCATTACTCCAGGGGCTGGAGCAAGGAAGTGGCCAGAACTACCCCCTGATGTGGTGTGATCTGCCAAGCTGTTGGACTCCTCAGTAATTAGAGCTCACAAAAGCAGCTACTTTTAGTGACTGATTGATATTAATTACCTTTAGGATATAATCCCTCCTGTCTCTGACTATTCAAATACTCTCCTGAAAAGTCAAGAGAGAAAAAGATGAAAAATCCCCTCTTGGAAACTGTTTCCATATCCATTATTCTTACCCATTGGCTGCTAATTATTCACTGTGTGTGAGCACACATTATTGTACGTTGCAGAAAAGGCACCATAAAAGATGTGATAGATAGCTTTTATGAACACAAAGAGCTTTGAAAAACCACTTTTAGTCCATAACAGCCAAGTCAAGCCTACGCTCCAATCAGTCAATCGCCTCTTATACAGTTTGGACAGACTTTCCTAAAACTCAGCATATAGTGATTTTTTTTCTCTTTAATCATTCTTCCAAGGAGGGACTTCCAAGGAGTCCCTTCCTTGAGGGACTTCAAGGCAAACCTTGGCCATGCTGACAAATGGAATTGAGGGTGTTGGGGTTTTCTCCCTCTCCCGAAAGAAGTCAAAACTATAGATATGTTTGTATGTGTATACTTAGTTCAGGTTTGTTTTCAGAATGGTATTTCCAACTGGTGGTAATGTCCTGGTCGCCAGATGAACTATGGTATATAGAAATAATACTTACTACAGGAAAAAAACCCAGAGTGGCACAGCAGTACATGAGAGGCTGCTCTAGGAGGAATAGTTTTCCCCTGAAGGTGGTAGAGCTCGTTCTGGGGTTCCACTATAACCATGTGCTGTGGTCTCTCAATATGTAAAATAGACCCCCGTCAAAGGGGAATTACTGTCTGTAGATCACATAGTCCAAGAGACATGAAAAATGCTGAGCTCCTTCCAGGGGGAATGATTTGCTGGCTCAAAGCCGGAGCCAAAGAAAAAGGGTATGTTTGTTTCTATTTCTTATGAAAGGATGAGGAGAGGACACGTGCTGTGGCTTGGAATAGCTTTTTCAAATCTTACTTATGGTGAATGTCCATGTGAGATTTCTTTTTAGCAGCAAAACCAGTTGAGAATAACCTTTTCTTTCCATTATCCCAAGGGCATCTTCTCGCCTGTGTGTGACTGTGCTGCCCCTTCAGTTGGCCACTGTAAGACTGTGTGTGATGAAATCATCTGAATTCACACAAAGCACAATAAAAATACAAGACTATTCCAAATGAAGAAATGGTGAGTGGAGAATGGATAAAGAAATGGGATGAGAGAAGAATCTAACTCGGAGGGGTGAGGAAGACAAAGTACTTACAGTTGAAAGGAAGATACGTCTCTCTAGCATTTAAATGCACATAAATCAATTCCTGTGCACTGCTTAGGGCCCAAACAAAAAGCTCTGATACAAGTGTGGAAGGCTCCCTACCTGACAAGGAACACAGGTACCCCCTGAGCAGTGCCTTGGAAGGAAGGGGAGACCCCAGAGCTCCTCCTGCTGCAGCCCTTAGGGAGTGTCTCTCTGCTATACCTGGTCATGCATTGCTTCTTAGCAATAAGGATATGTCTGCTCTGGCCATACAGCAGTCTGCAAGCACCTACTGGCTCTTTTGCCTGATCCCTGAAGAGCACCGTTGCTGGAGTCCTCTGTACTGGTGCAAACCTAATTGAATGCAGCAACGTGGCACTTCCTTCCTCTTAAAGGCAGCTGAGCTTGCCCTTTCCAAACAAGTCCAGTCCTTTCTCCGTTATCCTGCTGCCTTCTAAGGGCTTTCTGGTGCTGGCTGAAATGCTTTGCAGAAATTTCATCGTGGGCTAAAAGTGGTTTAGAAAATTGGCTGCCATTCAGCTTGACACTTAGCCATTTGATTTTAATAATCAAATAATCCAGTGGGACAACTCAAAGGCCTTTAATGAGACGGATTAAATTTCTTGGAAACAAGGGGTTTAATAGATGTTAAAAGCCATTGGGCTTCTCTGTTTGCCTCAAGCATGCCAGCAAAGTTATAGAAAGCTGCTCTGGAGTTTGAATTTGGTGAACTAAAGCTGTTTTGCAAGAGACGTGCACAAGTGAAGAAAGGTAAGCAAGATGCTCTAGAATTAGTCACAAAAGGAGAAAAAAGATAAAAAAAAGAACAACTTGAAGAACCCAAAGAGAACTCTTGGCTTAAATTCTGACCTCTATAGGTCTGGTTTGCATAAACAACTCAATATCTGTTTTGTAGATTAAGAGACTTCATGGTTGTGTGTGGTTTGGTGGTTTTGTTTGTTTTGTTTTGTTTTGTTTTGTTTGTTGTTTTGTTTTGTTTTGTTTTTGTGAATTAGAGGCAATAAAGCATCCATAGTAAAAGAAAATGGAAACAACAAGAAAAATTAATCAATAATATTAAACCTGAAGTCTTATTCTGGCATCAATATCTTTTTCTATTAAGAATAGGAGAAAAATATTCCCTGGACTCTTCACATGACCTCAAAGTTTGGCCACATCTAAAAAAGGGTCACCATTTAGAAACTAGGCGACAGCATGTACAATGCTGGTTCTTGGTGAATCTGATGCTGAGGTCTCAGCTGCACTGAACAAACTGTTACACCTTTTATTATTGTTAATGTTAAATTTAAAACAATCGAAATTGTCTGCAGTTTCACCTTGTGAGGATGCCCTTTCCATTGTCCTTCAACGTTCTTTTGAAGAGCATGGGGCAAACTTGGCCAGCGGTTCCATGGATGCAAATGTAAAATATCTGTGATAAAGTCTGGACCTTTCCCCTGGCCACCCCCATCTGCAATTTATTGCAAGCCAGTTGAGCGGTCTGAGCCTAGTGAAGGTTTCAAAGCGCTGTTATGCAGTTTGAGAAGCCTCACGACTTTAGAGACAGCCCAAACAGGGCAAAGAGGTACACTTTGCTGGGATTACAGCAGAGCTCAATCAAGGGGCAACAGCTGTAACGGGTCTACCCAGCTTTGCAGCTCTGGCTCCAAGTATTGCAATAAATTACTATTTCCAAAACCCTGATGCTTTGTGATTTCATGTCTCTCACAGAGGACTCATTTTTTCACAAGCTTCAACATCTGCAGAGAGGCTGAGTGGCTGTATGTGAAACAAGCAGACAGATAGTGACCCCTCCGGCTAAGGCAGGGATATGTTTAAGGGCACAATAATCTCTTTCCCTCCAAGAAGTGGTAGAAAAGCTCCCATAATGGAGCAGACGTTCCCTGAACTGTACAGATGTCATGTTAATGCCATACCCAGGTGTACAATGGGAGCTAATTGAGGAAACTGAGCAAAAGATTGGTGCATCGCAAAAGATGTCAGTCCAGCATGCAGAGCCCAGGTGTTCTGTGGGAACTAATTAGATCAGGGAGTGAAGGCAAGACGAGGCTTTGACAGGGGAAGCGGGAGGCTTGGGAGGGAGAAAAAGCAGAAGAAAGGAATAATTAAATTAAGGAGGTTGGTGCAGGAAGGAGGGGGGGATAGAGCTGTAAAAAATGCACAGTGTGTGGCTTTGGGACAGTCAGTAGGATTTGATGAAAATCCCATGATGACGTGCAGCAGAGCTGTTCCTTCCTGAGGCTCCCTGGTGCTGCTGGTGGGTGCTCTTAGCAGCGTTTGCAAGTGAGTCCCTCCCAGCAGAGCCTGGGCACGCATTTGGGGAAGGGAGGGAAGGACTGGGAAGAAGCAAAGATGTGTGCTCTACTATCCCCATCACCCCCAGCTGAAATCTTTCATGAGAAGACACCAGAAAAAGCAGTCCCACCTTTCTGATAGGGACAGGTTTCTGAATCATTCCTTATGCCCTCGTTTTGAGGTTATTTTCCTCCATGTACAAGCCTATATGAAGGCTGCTCTGAGGTGCTGCTGGAGTACAGACCTGTTGTCACAGAATCATAAAATAGAATCATAGAATCATTTTTGTTGAAAGAGACCTTTAAGATCATCGAGTTCAACCATTAACCTTAGCACTGCCAAGTCCACTGCTAAACCATGTCCGTAAGGGCCACATCTACCTGTCTAAGGGACAGGTCTAATACTGTCTAATGCTTCCATGGATGGTGACTCAACCACCATTTTGGTGAAGAAATTTTTCCTAATTCCAGTATAAACCTCCCCTGCCGCAACTTGAGGACACTTGCTCTTGTCCTATTGCCTGTTACTTGGGGAAAAGAGAGTAAACCCCACTTCACTACACCCTCCTTTCAGGGAGTTGCAAAGAGTGAGAAGGTCTTCCCTCAGCCTCCTTTTCTCCAGGCTGAACAACTGTCAGCTCCCTTAGCTGCTCCTCAAAAGATTTGTGCTCCAGACCCCTCAGCAGCTTTGTTGCCCTTCCCTGGACATGCTCCAGCACCTCAATGTCTTGTCTCGTAGTGACTGATCCATGGGGGATGTGGAGAGCTAAGCACGCCAAGGGCTGGGCTCTTTCCACCTTCAGTGCCAACCTGACGACACATGGAGTAGCAGTATGCAGCTCTCTTTCTCCCTTGACTGCAAAGGTGATCTAAACCCCCTAACATAGGGAAGGTATCTCAATTTTAGACTTGCTAACTTAAGTTGAGGTGAGCTTAGCAACCTGAAAGCTTTGTGGCACCAGGGTATCATTGTTGCATGATGTTTTGGCATCTGCCTGGAGAATTTGTTTGCAAGCCATGGGGAAACCTAGTATAATTTTCATCTGTTTGCAGGCTGAGTGTTCGCTTTTTGCATATTAAACTATTTTACTGCTTGTTTTTACTGACGTAACATAACAATGATGGGAAAATGGTGTCAGTTCTGAGTTTCCCATGGAATTTGGCTTGTTTTGCCACCATCTGTCTGCATTACTGACTTTCAAAACTGTAGGCTGTGAGATAAAGACTGATAGTTTTGTCAAGCCACCTCTCTGGTGTTTGGCTTTTTCCAGACAAACTGATGAAAACACATGCATTGAATCCTAGTCATATCTTAGAGGCAGAGAGTAAGCCCTAAAGTAATCAAGTATTAACTACTCTGTAATGCTCTAAGAAAAGCTAATGAAGTGTTTTAGACCTATATGTACTGGATCTTGTATGGCTCTTTATCTTCTTCCAAAAAGATTAAAAAAAAATCCAAAAAGCAGCAGCAGGAGTGCTTGATTTATCTGAACAGTGGTTTCTTTTAAAAAAAAGGGGGTCTGCAGAGGGTATGATGACACTGTCTCTTTGAGCTGGACCTTTAAGCGATTTCTGACACTTAAATATCAGGAAGTACACTGGACCTCATTGACTGTAGGCATCTGATAATGCTGGAATGACTGCAAACCCATGAAGAGCTCTGGCCCTGGTATATTTAGTTTATAGAAGACCCTGGCAAAAGTGAGTTTTGTGCTGTCTTTAGAGGGTAGGATTTCTAACCTGCTTTGTTTTTCAGGGAGACAAAAAACTGTTTCTGCTGTTTTCAGCACATAATAAATTGAGCGTTTATCTAATTCACAGTAATTTTCATGACACAATGTCTCAGGTCTTTAGGTGACTCCTCGGATTTCCATTTTTCTTGTATAATTTCCTCTTACCCTCATTTAGGTTTTGTAAAGTGAAAATTAGGTTAGACACTCTGGTTTTAAAAGATCATTTATGTACATTAACTCAGGGAGAAAAAAAACCCACCACACAACACTTTGGCATTGAGCAAGGTCTTAACGGCCGTGCAATCACATTAAACTGAATCTGTCCTAAAATTTGTTCTCCCCAGGCAGAATGGGCACAGCAAACCATTTGACTGAATTGCTCCGCCGGGAGTAGTTATATGCTACATTTTTTCCGCAGTATGCCAGGTTCCCTGCTATCCTTCAGCTGCGTTAATACAACTATGTGTGGGGTTGCAGTTTACACCAGGTCTCTGAAATTATCTGGGTTAGAACAAATAATACAACCTTGTATTTTATTTTATCATTTCTTTATACATTTTTGCCTTGCCTGGCAGCACTGTAGACTCTGGTGCTGGTACAGCAGAGGAGCAGGGAAGGGTGCAGGCAGGATTCAATGGCTGGAGTGGGAAGGGAATCATAGAATCATAAAATTGTAGAACCGTAGAATGGTTGGAGTTGGAAGGGACCTTAAAGACCATCAAGTTCCAAGCCCCCTGCCATGGGCAGGGACACCT
>JAOXJM010000019.1:6295161-6305595 GCA_026413425.1 Tringa solitaria | reverse complement strand
AATTCAATAACTGAGGCATTGCTAACAAAATGAGATGCTAGGTAAGTGTGACATTATGCCGTCTGACTGCCCTTTCCTGTTTTAAGAAATATGACTTAGAATTACTTTCCTATAATAAGACCACGATTTGAGTATTTTGCTTCTCTTCCTGTCTCTCAATTCTGTTACTTATTTGTTGTATTACAGCAATACAGAGTCACAGTGATCTTTTTATAGACATACATAAAAATACAAAGCAGTTTGAAATATGGACGTGCTTCAGTCTTTTGCATGTGGTAGAAACACAGACCTTTGAATAAGCTGGCACACAGAGGCATCTGCCCTTTGAAATGGAATGTTACCATCAGCTTCATGTGGTCAGCTGGCAAAAGCATATCAGAAAAGAGACAATGAGCAAAAAGATGTGTTAAAAGGGACAGTCACTGATATAGAAAGAAGAAGGGAGTTCCAGCTCTGGACACATCTGCTGGGTAAAAGATGACTGCCTGTTAAAAACTGCTCCTTGGCCTGAGAAGAGGCAGCGGTCATCACGAAGGAACCAGCTAAGTCATAAACCAGAAAAAAAAAACCACCTGGAATTTAAAGATACTGTATGTCAAATCACAAAGAACAGCTCACTATAGAACTAGGAGAATTTGTGATTCATCTACAGGATGGGGGAGGAAGGCTTATAGCAGTGCTTGGGGCTCTTCTCACTTGATGTTGCACAAACGTATAGTGGGAAGCTGAGAAAGCCTCACAAAGATTATGGTGTTGAAATTAAAAAGTCAAAACCTCAGAGTCTCTACTTTTTGGATGAGAACCTGAAAAAACAATAGTGACACCTAAATCCTTGTGTTTTCTTGGGCTTGGTCCTGAATTCAACATGATTACTCAGATTGTCTGAGCCACCTAAATTTTACTCACATTCTGCTTTGGATGGGGAGCAAGTAGAAGGAACCTCAGAAAAATGTTAAGGTAGACTCCTGCTCTTGCTCTGCCTCTGCACACAACACAAATACAGTGAGCTTGAGTCAGCTGGCTCTGAGGTATTTGGTCCAACCCCAGTGTATGTGACCTGTGCACTCCCAAAAGAGCACAGATACAGACAAAGAAACTAATTCACTGTTGTGTATATTTCAGAAGACACCCTGTTGACTGGGAAACTAAGTATTTTCTTGCTTGATTATCTTTAATCAGCCAACTACCATGAGAGTTAGCTCCAGCTTAAAAAGCCAGTGCACATGTAGATGTCCACATGTAGCTCCTGTTATGGTCCATAGAGATTTAGAGCTCAGTTCATGTATAGGTACTCAGAGCTATCTGAGGTATCTTCAGGTTTTGTCTATCTGACTTTCAAGTGCTGCTGAAAAATGGCAGAGCCTCCCACAGGCTCCATATGACAGCCACCATCCTCCACAGATGTTTCATGTCAGCAGAGACCTCTATGTAGATAACTAAAGCCTGACCCCAGTGATTAGTTTCCTAAGTAGCTCAAGCCCCACTGACTGTGCTAAGCAGTTATCCATTGACCTGTGAACATCCACATTTAATCTTGAAATGAATCTCACACAGATTAGAATCAGTCTTTGAAAACAACAGGTAGTTTGTGAATTCATTAGCATGTTAGTGTTCAATACAAAGGATTTTGAAAAATGGAATGTGCTTTTTATTGTTTCATAAACCAAGCTGTATTTAATTACTCATGTGGATTTCAGCCTCAAGAATCATTGCCAGAGATACCCTGACAATAATTCTCCTCTATAGGGAGCTGCTTTTGTCTTCTTAATCATTTTATGGCATGAGGTTATACCCACACTATTTCAAAAGCAGCCCTAAGGCCTAATTCGCCAGCTGTCTTCAAGGTCTACTGTTAGTTGGATGCTAGTGGTTAGCTTTCAGATGACCACCTGGTGCAAGTGGAAGGAAACCCTTAAATTTGCCTGCTGAGTTGGACTGCTGTCTAGTGTACAGTTATCTGCAACATAAATGGAGCTTCTAGGAAACTAGGATATAGGTTTTCAAAAATGGTTAGTTCCCTAAATCCCCACAGCTGAGGATCTATTCCCATACTGGCTGACTAGCTGATGGAGAGAAAGGACAAAATTTTCTGTCTTGGGCCCCTTCTTATTCCTTTTTTCTTGACCCAGAGCAGACCCATAAATGAACTGTAAGGTAAATGCACACTTTCTTTTTGTAGGATATTCACCATGACTACTAGCCACAAATGAGTGGTTTGTGTCTATAAGAGATGACACAAAGCATAAAGGATTCTCTGTTTAACAATAATTCTGATCAAAATGTTAAAAGCTTATTCACTGCTGTGTGTCAAACCTTGAAAATAATTGGCATTTATGAAGAGAAGGCCATGCAAGAACGGTTGCCTAGGTGATTTCAGTGTCAAGTATGATCACCTCCATGGAGTTTAAATACCTTTTCTTTAAACAACAGGTGAATATTTGGCATGTTAGTCCACTGCTCCAATAAACTCAATCTTTGTTCTTGTCGACTTGTTGCCAAGTCATTTTGAAAGCAAGAGACATTTCTGCTTTGCAGCATGGCTGGCACATGAACTGCCGTGTCCCCAGGGAAGTGTCACAGATATCACAAAGAGAGGAGGAACACGCAGTGCATCCCAAAATCCTGGATGCCAGGGAGAAGAGAGAACAGTGAGGTTACCTTTCTTCATCTCTCTATTCATGCAAGATTGCTTCCAGACTATATTCCAGGCTATTCCAGACTGTATCAGCCTCCAATCTAATTGCAAAGGCATGAAGAGGTCTCCACCTCTTCTCAGGGGGCCACCTTTGCACAGACTAATCACTGAGTGAAGATACAATATCAATTTGGAATGAAAGGAAATAAAAAAGAAAGGAAAAAAATTCCACTGTGTTTTATTGTCTGAGTGTATTGAATGATCTTGGGAATATTTATAACTGGTTTAAAGAAAGTAGGATTTACAGCTGTCTTCCATACTTCCTACTTGTCTACTTATCCTACAGACAAATCCACAAAGTAACATTGGCCTCTTCAACAATGAACTTACAGTGAATTCATTTTCCTTGGACTCTCTGAGCACCAAGATGCAGATGGATCTAAGAACATGAAGGATGTTAAGGTGATGTTAAGAACTGGTGTTGAACAGGAACACAGAAAGAGCAAGTTTAAACTTCCATTGGACCACCAGGAGAGAGGACAGGGTGAAAAAGAACTTCACAGGCACTGATTAGAAGAAAAAGTAACAGAAAATGCCAAAAAGAGAGAAAAAAACAAAACACACAGACACACACAAAAAAACCAAACCCCAAATAATCCGACACACAACAAAAACCTAAATAAATACCAAGCTGCAGAATTGAAGAAAGAGATTGAGGAGGGAGAATAGCTACTAATATTTTTTCAGGAAAGGGTCATTAAAGCAACAGTAAAGAAAGAGTCAGGGCAGAGGAAGAATTGCAGCAATAACATCGGAAGAGCTCCCTGATGCAGAGAAGCTTCAATGATCATAGGCAGTGTTTTTGATGAATTTAAAGGGAAGGGACGTAGACAGAAAGCTAGAGAAGAATGATTCTTTATTTTTATCATGAAGCTGGGAATAATAACTGAATATACTTGTATTTACTATGAAGGAAAAGCAGTTTAAACAGAAAATTAGAGGAGAAAGGTTGACAAATACAGCCCACTGACTTCAGAAAACTTGAGGAATTTGGCTCAGTGCTGCCAATGAAAGTTAAGAAACAACATGATGGGTAAAAGAGAAGGAAAGGAAGCTCTTGTGTACCTGTAATCACAGGTACACACACACAAAAACCCTTCCAAGTGCCCTTTTGAATACCAAAATGCTATAGAAAAGTGTGTCAGCTTAATTTTCAGAAAAAATATAATAAATATCCTGACATTTCAAAACTCAAGGGATATAAAAACTGAGGCAGCCAATTCTTCACAAATTATCTTTCGCCGAAGGTGTTTAAGGTCAAGTTATATGAAGTTAAATTTCAATTGTAGACTTTAATAGAGTCATGTGCTGTGCTCATGTGACCATCGTGAGGCTTGTGCAGTTATAGGAAGGGGCCATGGGCGCGATGGGAGAGCTTTGGATGAGACGACTGGTGTTGCTCCCACGTCATGTACAATCCCCAGACCTCATGACAGGGACTTCAAGAAAGCAAGCCTTCCAGATGAAAGACCTGGTGCTTGGGCTTGAAATTATATGTTGGGAAAACCTGAGAATTGATTCTTAGGAGAAATACTTAAGGACACCTTGTTGCAGCATTATATGACACGAGCAGTAACCAAACCTTGTCTTCACAAAGAAAATTACTGATGAAGGGATCAGCCCTAATGAAGTACTTGACACATCTGCAAAACTGAAGAAAAACAACCTGTTGATCCTGATCCCACTTTCATACACAAGGCAGCAAAAAGTCACGTTGCAGAGTGCTGTATTAGCTGGTGAAGAGGCTGATTTGCCTTCATATCCATTTTGGAATAATTATTCCTATTGGAATTCTGCCTGACTATGCAAGGTGAGACAGTTCAATTATTTAATCATGCCATCACTCTCAATTTGAAAGGCCAATGCTAGAGCAAATGTGCTTTCTGTTTAATTTATACCAATACTTAACCTAGTTGGTCTGTTCCCTGTTTGCGTGTCTCCAGTAATGTATCAGAATGTAATGGATTTTTTTCTTCCATTTTTATATCTGTCAAATTTTATGAGTCTCACATTCAGAGGGTGGCTCTGAATATGTAAGCTTTGTTCATCTGGGTATGTATTTCCACAGATGCCAGGGAGCTGGGGGAGAGATGAGAAAACAGAGGTTGCTTTGAGTCTGTCCTCTGTCATATTGAAAGACAAAGTTTGCAAATTCAGTGTGTATCTGCAAGTAAATTATAAATACTTACACCTGATGATTACTCCTATAGTCATCTATTTCATTGTCTTTGGATGACTTTTGCAAGCACGTGAGTTTTCTGTCAGGATTTTAGTCACTACAAGCCTTTTGAATATATGTGTTCTCAGCCTATGTCACACAGTTTAATAACATTTTCAGTTTCTGCTATACTCTTTCTCAGAATTTTTCTGAGGGTCACTTAAAGTTTGCCTCTTCTCATAGATGGTAAAATGTTAAGAGCAGAAATCAGGGCAAGAAAAATTGACTGGGCTTTTTTTTTGCTAAAGAATATCCTTTACTTAAAGTTTACTTAATCAAATGCCATCCAGGAAACTGAACAAACACAGTAAAATTAGAAGATGTTTCGAAAGGCCTCATATATGAGATTAAAGAAGAAATTTTAGGGTTACTACATATAGTTGTGAGGACCCAGGCATAAATATACAGTAATATAAATTTTAGGTTGATTGTGGGGTACTGTTTAATTATTCTTGGGAACACACACAGACTTGGGGCTGGTTGAAAAATTATTCTTTTTGATAAATTCCTATGCAAACATTTGATACAGAGTATATTCTATAAAAATGAAATTCAGTGATTTTTTTTCTTTTCTTTTTTTTTTTTTTTAATTTTAAAACCAAGAAGTTCTGGATACTAAATTACAACAAAATATTCTAATTCCAAAATAACTATCCTATATTTTCTAAAAGAACCCCTTGATATAAACCCAAGATATATTAGTAAAATAATAATAAAAAATCGAGTAGATGGTAAAATCTATACTTTACCTTTTCATGTTTTTGAAATAATCTTGATATTTCACAGAAATAGCTTTGCACAGGATCTGGAACAACTGATTGACCAAACTCAAAAGATTATTCATTCAGCTGGGACATTAAACCTTCCAGAAACATAGTTGCCAGACATCATGGTTAAAAAATTAGGAGAACACTTTCTGCAACAAAATGCAGTTCCACTGAAATCAAAATATATCTTTACGATATGGGAACACTGTTTCAGAGAAACTGTGAGGAAGGAGTTTCATGAAAGGATGAAGCTCTGACAATATTTTGGCATCCTTTTTAAACATTTTGGAGTGAAATATTTTGAGCATGTTTTTGAAGGAACTGTTCAAAGCTATGCCTTTTTCTCTATACTATAATTTTAAAACAAAAGTTGACATCAAAACATTTCAAAACATTAAAAATATGGGTCTGAAGAGATGTTTCTAGTGCATCAGATTTGTTATAATTTTAAGAATACAGACCAAACTCCTGAAACCAGTGTGAAGTGGTGATACTTCTGTGTAGTATCACTTCCCAGCTGCTTCGTGACCATGGTCGATCTCCAAATCCCAAAGTGCTCAAACAACCACGCTCCAAATGGTAGCAATCTTTCTTCCCACACTCTTCTTTATGTAAATGGAAGTGACAAGAGTTACAAGTCTTCAGTTCTGTGACATTTTTTTACCTATAACCATGCCTTTTCTGACTTCATGGCCTTTTTGTTCTATATCTGATTCTTCAAACAAAATTGACAAAAAATGACTGGAAAAAACTTGGAAATTATTAACTAAAGGAAATCAAGTGAAGTGGTGCTTAAAATGTCTGTATTCATACATCATTTATTTCTGAAATAAGTCATAATTAAGAAAAATAAAGCAGATTAAAGTTGTGATTGAAGAATGATCAACTCCAGTATTCCCCAGTAAGGTGACAGACAATACTTAGCCCTGGAGTTTTAACAGTTACAGTGTTTTGGTTTGGGGTATATCCCATACTTTGATTCCTAGCTATGAAAATAATATTCAGGCAGTATGTTTTCTTATCCAGTGACAAGAACTTAGCTGACTGCCATGATGGACCACCAGTGTTGTGCAGCCCATGGTGGAGAACCACTGAGTTATTCATTGACATGGTGAGAAGACACAGGAAGGGCATATTTCAGTAAAACCAATAGGTCAGCTTATGTTCAGACCAGTTACATGTTCCTGGACCAATACCACATGACCAAAAAGCTGTTGTGAGTGAGGTAGAGTCACACTTGTGCAATGTGAGTTCAAAAGAAGTTTGAAATAATATTTGCTAAGGGACAGGGAACGGAGACTACAGCTGTTTGCCCAATAAAACAAATTCAATATCTGAATGTAATTGGAACATATAATCAATATTGATCTAGAGAGAAAAGCAACAATGATCTTATAGCTCATTGGAAAAGGCCTGGCTTTGTTAACCTTCTGGTCATGCTGCAAAGCCATCTGTTTTTCTTCCCTTCTGCTCTGTTAAGGATTATGAGAAGGACATAGATTGAGCTTGCTATCCTGGCATGCTGACCTGTTATTGTTTGTCTCTGTATTGATACTATTATTTCGTAGTAAAGAAATTGTTTTGTAGGATTAAGTATAGAGGAAGGACTATAGAGGAGCAAGGCATACAGAACACTGGCTTTAAAGAAATAAAAGATCATGTAGAATAGACCCGCCTAATTAAACATGCAGACTAGTGGAAACAAAAACTTCGAATGTTCAGGGAAACTGGCCACAGATTTTGAGTATTTGGCAACATTCAGAGAAAAGAGGGAGACTTCTTTCCAGAAAAGTATTTGTAATTCTTCTCAACTGCAATGGCAATGCAAATGCCCTAGGAATCTGCATCAGATGGACAGTTGGAGTGTAAGACTTTCTGTGGTTAAGGCAAAGTTAAGAGATCCTAGGTACCCTTGGTGATCTAGATGTTTTTCTTTCCTCTGTCCGTATGCTCAATATGATTTTAACTTCTCAGGTTTTTTCTGAAATTTGGCATAATGCATGATATTTATGAATGTTTTTGTTTTTTTTTTTTTTTTTTCTATTTCTGGTCCTTCCCTCTATCTTGAAATGAATTCACTTGAGGTATTTTGAGACCTAAGGACCCAGTTAAACAGTACACTTCATCCTTAAATTCAAAGTAAAACATGGATTAAAAGCTCCAGTTGGAAGCTTTTAAGCTCCTGGGAGTTCTTACTTTGAAGAACACAACATCTATAGAAGGCATGAATGAGACAGTGCAGGTAGACCAGAAGGTGGAGATTTGAGAAGAGAAATGTCATTTGCTTCTTCAAGAACAAGAAGGAAAGCTGCCTATAAGGTGGATGACTGGAGAGGGGGACATGAAGATTGGGAGAGGAGACTGCTGAGGATGTGAAAGGCCACTGAGAGCATGGGAAGAAGAGAGAAAGAGAAATACCAGGCTGGAGTAAGGAAAATGAGGAAAAGGAGGGGGTTTTACACAGTTTACACTGGTTAATTATGACTAAAATCTTGAAATTATTATAAAATGTTTATGTGTTAATTTAAGAAGACGCATTCCAGTTCTTTATCAGTCCTGTTAGCAACAGAGATGCCAAAGAGGTGCCAAATGCTTACTCTGTTCAAGAAAGGGAAGAAAATGAGAATAAACAGCTGTTTTAGTTGAATCTCTCTTCAGTCTCAAGCAAGAGTGCCACTAAATTAGCTAAGAAAATAGAGATTTTTTTTGTTTTAGGTACAGGAGTTGAACTTATTTTCCACTGCTCTTGGAACAAAAGGATGAAGTATCACATATATAAACTTATCTCTGATAAACTTAGGTTATGAGCTTTTATTTGGGTATATAAGGCATTTCTTGTGTTCTGTGACTGAGAAGTATATTGCCTGTCTATTTATGTCCTTCTGAACATTATCTGTCACTGACTTTACATTTTAGAACTGTGGCTTTTCAAAAATGGCAAACTCTAAATGGCAATATGCAAAATTTCAAGTTTTTTTCCTAATGTATTTTGCATGCTAATAGTGGAACAGACATGATGCATTCCAGTTTTGAAGACAGACTGCATAAAAGATCAAAAGCACAAAAAAAAAAAAACAACCAAACCAAAATAAACAGACTGAAATAATATTTTCTGAGTGATGGCTGCAAACAACAGGTAAAAGCATGAGAAAGATGAATTGGCAATGTATCTTTTCCAGTGCCATGTGAATATAGCAAGTGCAGATATGTAACAAAGTTATATACTGATTATTTTTTTTAACAGTTTTTAAATCAGGCCCATTACTTTGCTCATGTACATAGAAAATACCTGATTTTAAAAATTCACCTAAGCCAGTAGGTTTGCAAATGTGTTCAGACAATCTTTCCATTCTCTCAGCACAAAATTTAGATGCAGTAGACATTGTAAGGAGCATTGAAGCCATCAATAATCACAAATAACCTCTCTGTGTTTTCTGCCCTGCTTGGATTCCAAGCAGTAAAAACCTCTCTGAAAATATACCATGCTTCCAAATGAAAGTTTCCAAACTGAGTCTCGAAGAAATCCAAATGTGTCATTTAACATAATTCCTCATCTGATGCTGAGCTATCCGCGGTGGGTATGGTAACAGCCTTCCAGTCACTGAATGCTAATGTAATGTGCATGGTGCCATTTGGAAATTTAACTTGGAGTCAACTTTCAATAAGCCATTTCTCCTTTCTGATATGAAGGTTTTCTTTCAAAATGGACCTATTTGTGCAAATTGCAGGCAGGCCTGTTTGGAGTCTGACTATTTTACACAGTTGAGGGAAAGCAGGCTACTGCTTTTTATGGAGTGAGCTATCAGGTGGATATGCATTTGACACAGAGTGCGCTGAGTTATCAACTTTCTCCAAGGGCAATCATATATCTTGTGTATCCAGAGCCAAATTATATTTGACATTTCATTTAAAGCCTGAGACATCCTGATGCTAAAGCAGAGTGTGAACGGTGAGAGTAGGAGGGTGTTCAGTTCGACTGGATGGATGTTTCTATTCCTGCCCTATTCATTTGCGTTGTAGACGAGGTCTAATTGCCCACCATCACCCTATACTTTAGCCAGATGGAAGTCTCTCAGATTTAACTCCTTTCTGATGACATTCCTTATGTTAGCTTTTTCCTGGCAATGTTAAAGGGGACTAATCTGAGCTAGCTTCAGATAGCATCGTAACCAGCATTATTTATGTAGCTGGTTGTGAAGATTTCTTTGGTTATAGGTGCAACTTTCACATCAAGCCTGGTAGTTTGCAGATGGAAATGCAGTCCCTGCATTTCCCAATCTCAACCCATTCAAAATCTTTATATCTTATTATGGGTACTCATTGCAGCCAATCTTTTCATGCCCTCAACCTCAGATTAAAAACCAGATTGATTTGCTGGGGTGGTGGATGGGTCAAGGGCAACAGGATGGCTATGGCAAAGGTAGCATTAACCACATTTATCCTTCATCACAACCATGGAAATATTCAGTTGTTGGACCAGTTTGTGACATTTATTGAAATAGACTCAAAGCTTCTCAAAGCTTACACAGTATCACCCTGGAGTCATGGAAGAGTGTCTGGAAGGCTGCCCAGAAGAAAAGGACCTGGGAGTGTTGGTGGACAGGCTGCTTAACATGAGCGAGCAGTGTGCCCAGGTGGCCAAGAAGGCCAACAGTATCCTGGTTTGTATCAGGAATAGCGTGGCCAGCAGGACAAAGGTAGTCATCGTGCCTCTGTACTTGGCACTGGTGAGGCCTCACCTCGAGTACTGTGTT
>JAOXJM010000019.1:6267773-6287695 GCA_026413425.1 Tringa solitaria | reverse complement strand
GGGGCCAGTCTTTTTTCAGTGGTGCCCAGGGACAGGACAAGAAGAAATGGGCACAGACTTGAATATAAGAAGTTCCACCTAAACATGAGCAGGAACTGCTTTACTTTGAGGGTGGCAGAGCACTGGCATAGGCTTCCCAGGGAGGTGGTGGAATCTCCTTTTCTGGAGACATTCAAAACCTGCCTGGACACATTCCTGTACAACCTGCTCTAGGTAGACCTATTTTGGCAGGGGAGTTGGACTAGATGATCTCTGGAGGTCCCTTCCAACCCCATATCATTCTGTGATACTGTGATTCTGTGAAATGTGATACTGGAAGAAAACAAAACAAAACAAACCAATGAAAACCAAGCAAGCTTTCATGTCTACAGCCCTTTAATCCAGCATGAAATAGCAGCAGACGTCAAAGGCACCCATGGCAGCAATTGCTCTAAGATTAACTTTTTTATGTCAATCACTTGGTCGGAGAAAAAAGGTAGCAGGTCCATTCACAACAGAGAAAGGAGTTAGTAAGCAGAGAAGTGGTAAGGATGCCAGCCTCTATGGGGTGGTGAGAGACAGGTAATACTTTACTTGTATAACACACAAGGAGAGCTTCATCTAATTTATAAATTGCAAAAGCTTTTCTCTATTGATTGACCAGAAAAAGTTCTTACAGCTTTGGGAGAATGTACTCCTGATCGTTCATGTTTCTCAAATTATTTTTCTTTTTTTTTTTTCTATCAAAGTCCTGCTATAAATTCAAGACTTGCTTGTAATAAGATGAATCATTGGTCCAAAAGAGGTGTGCTTCACATCTGGGGAACAACTGCAAGGTAAATGCACAGTGGAGCCATACAAACACAACATCAGTGAAAGACAATTTTATGCCTTACTAAAATTGCTATAATCGATGCTGTGAATTACTCGGTTATTTAAAGTCAGAGAGAATGATGGCAGAATGGTGAGTTGTAAAGCATTAACTCCAGCTGTGGGTCAGGATATAGTGTCTGTATGCAGGAAATGTGCAAAACAGGATGGCCTGTGTCTCAATGTGTTTGCAATGCATTTGTGAATGTTTCGGTCCAGCTGTAAATAAAAAGATGGATACATTCCACCTGCATCATATTGGATACACGTAAGAAATACAGGTATGGTAGAATTAATGATGTTCGCAGGTATGGACAGCTGATTTTGGGAGGCAGAGAGTGAGAAGGGCAGGTTGAGGAGCAAGAACTGTGGCTTAGCATTAAAGCATCAGTTGAAGACTCCTGACACATGGGTAAGCTTTCCTTGCCTGTGCCTTATTCTTCTTGTTTGTAAAGTGGAAATAATGACAGTGGCCTCTTCTGCCATGTATTTTGCCCTAAAGATGGTTTTAGGTATTATTAATAACAGATTTCCTTGAAATGAGTGGGGAGTAAGAGCATAAATACCGTGGTTTGGCCTTCCTTAAATAAATGGGATTCCCTTTCTGGTGGAGAGGAATATTTCATTGACTCAAAAGCTATGTGAAGGTGGACTTTGGAGTCATGAACCTGTTTTAGGTTCTGCCTTAGACCCGCAGGAAAACAATTTCATAGTCTCAAATGAACTCAAGAGGGACAGCTTTTGCTTCCTGTCCCCAGCAGAAAATCATTTTTCTGAGCAGCTCCTAAGATCCCAAGAAAATTCAAAGCTTTGCCCTTGGTCAAATTCAATTTATTTATCTATTTTTAATTCCTCTCATGCACATAGGGATGGCACAATTAAAACTGAAGCACAGAGTACTATTAAAACTGAAATGTTGTGGTTTTATATACTGTTACTGTAGTATTAACCTAAGAAGTTACACATTATGTCATTTCTTTCCAGATTGTTTTGCGTGGGGTACCAAATCTGGCAGCCTGGCTGCATTCCAGCTTTCTTCATGCCAGTGTGAATTCTTGTTCTCCCTTAAGTCTTTTCTTCAATATGTTTGTGGGATTTTTTCCACATCTCTCTACCTAGTTCAGTGATTGGTGAGTTTAAAAACCCAGAGGAAATTTCTGTTCTGTGGAGTTTAAGTGATATTTGTGTAAAAGAGCCAACCTTGCATATGCTTATTGGATTTAAGTAAATTCATTTGCGTGCAAGTGTATTGAAAATAGCCTTGCATTAGAATCTGAACCGGTGGCCCTGTATGTGCTTTCCCATTGTCTTTAGTGGGAGTATTTCTTATGCAAGGTGCATTTGTGAACTATAACTTTTCTTGACACTTTTTAAAAGCACTTTCTTTAGTCCCAGGGTTTTACAAGATGTCTTTCAGTGAAGAAAATGCTTAGCTCCATTGCTTGTGGAGCTCAGCCTGACATTGCTTGCACTGTGCAACGAGGTCTGCATTTTGGATCAAGGATAATGGGATGTTTAAAGACAGGGCTGATCATCACCAGTCCCCTCTGGCTGTCTTTTGATAAACAAAACCTTCTCATCATCAAATTTTAAAACAATCTTACAAATAGCAGTCAACCTCAATAGATTGATGAGATCTCATTTATTCCAAACTCTTTACATATGCTCTGTAATGCTTTATCACTAGAGAATTAATATTCTTAGAAATTTAAATTGATAATGTTGCTCTGTTTTGAATTATTTCATTATTAATATTTTTTAATAATTGAAAGACCATATTTCTGGCAGAATATTTTTTGGTTTAGAAATGGCCCTTTGCTCTTTCGAGAACAAGTATAAAAATTATCAAAATCTAAGCAAAATAAGAAATTTCAAAGCCTAAAAAAGGAAAACTTTCTCCTTAGATGTTCCAAATTAAGTTTGGCAAGATCAGTCCATAGTTTAAAGATTTTTACTTTCATCTCGTGAGCCAGGAGAGGAAATCACTGTGCAATCTCAAAGTCAAATTCCTTCATGTCTACTTCCATCAGGTTTGTTAAAGAAAGTTTTGGCTCATCCTACATTTTAAACTTATTATTTAAACATTTTTAAAAATAAATAAACAGCTAAAAGGAAGCAATTGTCTCACTTAACCATCTTGTTAAAAAGTTATGGCAACTACTCAAAGCTAATCATGTGTATTACATTTATTGACAGTACATAGAGACAGTTGCATCTAGAGGACAACTCATTGCACCTACTCTGGAAGTATTCTAGGAAGAAAATAATTATCCCCAGGAGTTTCTATTATCTATACTTGTTGCTCTTAATTATAGGGAAAACCAAGGTGTCTACTTTAAGTTGGATGCTTCACTTCTGTATGATTAAACCCAGTGCAGATGTATGCCAGCCTTAGTGCAGTAATGTAAATAGGTGACAAAAGCTTTTTGAGACATTCCTTGGTTTTTGTTTGCCATAATCTCATTTTATGCCCTGTCTGAGCACTGAACATAGATAATTTAGCTGACTGAATGATCCAGCTGATACGAAGCTCTGCAAAAAATTCCTCATCAGATAAAGTTTTCATCTTGCAGCAACTTTTAGCTGGTGTTTTCCAAAGAACTTCAACAGACCGTGATTTGTTCTGGGAGAATCAGCCCCACTCACTGTTTGCAAGGGAGTAATGTCAGCTTCAGAGAAAACAGTTCGAGAAGACAATTGAAACTGGTAATGTTTTAAAACATTCTGTAAGGGGGAGCCAAAAGTGAGCATAAATCAAGATGAAAAACATCTGGGATGGATTTTATTTTTAATTTTAAATTCTGAGCTCCCCTTAAAGAAGTAAATATTCCTTTTGGCTTCTGTGGCAGATATTTCAAAAGTCTTCTTTCTGTTACCTGCTTATTTCTGACTTGTAACAAATGTCAATACTTTCTATCACTGCACATAGCATCTAGTAACCAGCTGTGTGGTCCAGGTGCTTTCATTTTCGCCCTGCAGAAAGGATAAAAAAAAGTATGTTTCCAATCCAATCTTTATAGATCCCTGAAATGTTAAATCTAGTAAAGTTATCGTATTCTTTTATTAAGGAGGTCACTAGTTTCCTGAGGCTTTTTCATTCATCTTCAGAGTTGAATTCTGGCATTTACTAAATCAAGTATTGGTTACAAATTAGGAAAGAAAGAAGGAAAATGAGATGCAGCCTGGAGTCTCTGCTTGAAGGTTGAAAGTTTAAATACCATTTTGGGTACAAAGCAATCCTGAACTCCATATGTCATTGCCTCTGCAGAGTAGCCAGGTGTCTACTCTTCCAGTTTGTGAGGGACACTGCTAACAAACCAGCATATGGTGGTTTCAGCTGGAGTCTGCTTTAGGGATGAACATCTCCCCCAGCTGCTAATATTTCATGTACATAAATGGAGCTCCTTGAACCGAGGGGAAGCAGAAAAGCTTAGAGGGGGTGTAATAAGAAAAAGTAGACCTGTGATTAGATCAATGGCTCAAAAGTGGCCAAAGAGAGTGATCTGCAGCTGCAGAACCTCTTAATATGCCCAGAGGAATGAAGACTGGCCCTCGGGCCAGCTGGTACAAATTAGATCATTGCTATGCTCTTCAGGTCTATCATCCTTTGAGTAAAACTGCCCATCTCCACGATTTCTGTAAGCTGTAGGTACTGGCACAAAATATTGTCAGTTTTGCACAAGGATATCTTATGGACTGAAATACTTGCTCCATGCCAGAATGAGCAGACCAAAAACCACAGCAGAGATGCACTCTCAGGAGGTCCAAGAGATAGGCTGTGGAAACTAAGCTGCTTTTTGAGCAGAAAAAAGTTTGCATTGACAGTCTCTTTACTGAACTGTCATCTGAAGAAGGGTATGGGTTCTATTAATCAGCATATATATAAGCCATATAAGCCAAACTCTGTTCTAACAAGGACCAGAGGCTGCATGAGACCCAAAGAAAGACCCATGGAGATTTAAATTGCAACTGGAGTTTGGGGACCTGACCCGCAAACCCAAACTGTTAGGCAATTTTTAAGAATATGTAACATGCCCCAAAACTATCAAAGCTATTTTTTTAAAAGAATGACAGAAGGGTTACATGACTTGCTTTTTGTGTGCTGTTATCCAGCTGTAGGAGGACTTGCCTGGGATGTGTGAAACAAGGGTCGTTCTTAGAAGTAGCATGGCTCAACTTGTATTTTGGGGAAGTGCTCCAAACACCAATGTGCCAGCAGGACTGGAGGGAAGCACCCCAAGCTTCCCTGCAGAAACTGAGCTTCTACCAAGGACTGAGGAATGTCCTTTCCCACAACCCAGGGAACTGGGTTTAGGAGGCTTAACCTCCTTGGGGTCATCATAGCTCTGTTATTTTTCTCCATGTCTCTTTAAACTTTGCTTTCCTTTCCCCTGAGAGGCACGAACTCAAAATGAGACAGAATCATCAGAGTTGGAAGGGACCTGTAGAGATCATCTAGTCCTAGACGTGGAGGTTCACATCCCCAAACTGTCCTGGAGCTAGGGCCAAATCCAGGGAGGAGCAGGGTACCAGTGGCAGCCCTTGGAGGTATAAGGCCACCTCAGCCACCCTTTTTTTTTGGGACGCTCCTGGTTTTCAGCTGCTGATACAGCTTGCCTTTCTTGAGTCACACAGCATTGCACTGGTAGGTCAGACAAAGAAACGCTCGGTGTTTTTTAGAAAGAGAATAATGATACCTACTCCTGTCTAAATAATAAACTAACAAATCCTTTGCTGTCAGTTCAGCAGTGCATCCAAATCCACATTTTAATAAATAGAAATATAATAGGAATTCAGCTCCTGGTTCCTGCCAGTGCAGGAGTTCTTGCATTGAAATCCCTGGGCCAATGGCAAGGCACCAAAGAACTGAAATAAAAAATCTCCTAAAAATCTTTAACTTATGTTCTTTTGGCAAGTGAGTGAATTCCTGCCTCGAGAGAGTCATGTACTGAGTAAGATATTTTCTCTAACCCCTATGGGAAGAGTAGATAACTACCTGCTTTACAGCCCTCTGTGTTCTTGGGGTTTGTCATTTGTGTGCAATAAAGGAAACTGCCATATTGACTGCAATTAGTCTTTGTGTGTGTGTGTGTGTGCGCACTCAGGAAAATAAAGAAAAGAAAGTTTGTCTTAGAGGGAATCTACAGTTTTGCCTAAAATCATTGCCCTTTGTCTCAGAAATAGGTTAATGGGTTTTTCCTTTCCACCCTCATTAACCAAATAAAAATGAGGGGAAGGTGTTAAAATTAACTGTTACCCTGGAAAAAAAAGTCTGCAAAAAATTAACTGATCATTGTAACCATTATTTCTGAATGCCAGTAAGAATTGGGTTTATTGTCTCATCACCTCTGAGGGAGGGTGATGCATCCCTTGTCATTTGGTGTTGCAATGAGAGGTGCCAGCAGCCAAGCTACAGATACTTCAGATTCAGTTTCTTAAACTCTTCCCGTTTGTGCTGATCCTGGTCCACTGGAAAATTTATCCCAGTAGGACCTTTAGACCCAGTGTGTCCCCATAATATTCAGAGGCAACCTTTCAGCTGGATACAGCACCAGTGCAGTGGTACACAGCACCCTATGCTCAAACACCTCATTCTCATCCTGGAAGGATGTTCCCCAGCTTCTGGGCACATGCTGGACACCTGGCTGGAGAGCATGTCCTGAATAGGGGCTGCTTATTTTATCTCCCCTCCAGAAGGAAGAAACTTTTTGTTTAGATGAAAGGAGTGAAGAATTGAACTTAGTTGCATACTGGTCCTTGCTGTAAGAAAAGTACTCATCAAAGGACTATTTCTGACTCATTTAAATTGATAGGGATGTTTATAATACATAGCTCTAATATTTTCTGTTTAGGAATAGCAAATCTTTGTCTGTTGTAACACAAGTTATATTTTCCTTGCTTTCAAACTCTGAGAGATTTGAAGTACTCTTTCATTACAAACCACTGATGGATCCAATTAAAGAAAATGGTCACCATTTTTCTTTCTTTACTTCCTTTCCTACCCAAATATGAAGCTTAAAATAAGTCATCCAGGACTATTTGATAGTTTTTAGACAGTTTTTCAGGTAGTTTACAGAGAGACATTTCTATAGAAAGACATTAACCACAATTTGAGAGGGGGTTACTATATTATTTTCATCAGAATTTTTGATATTTTAAATTATTTTCTACAGGCAAGACAATCTTTCGAAACTGTGGCAAAACATTTCCAGTCAACCTAAAGTTGCAAAGGAAGAAAGAAACCATACACATATATGCATACGTATGTATTTCTCTCTATATAGATACATCTCAAACCGCTCTGAGAACAGATACATGTAAGAGTATTACAAGCAGTGACAGATACTGCAGAAGCAACTGATGTGGGTCAGTTCAATGTACAACCAGTTCATTTTGAGCTATTCAGTCAGCTTTTCTAACCATATCACAGATGATTAAAGCAGCAAAAATAGATAGTGACTTCCATGACAAAAGGCAGGCCTGGCATAAGGCTTGTTGAGATGCTCTAATGTTGAACTGACACGTACCAGTAGGCTGACCCCAAATGTTATGGTAAAAATCTATGAAGTTCAAAGCCTTTTTGTTAAAAACAAGGGAGGTTAGTGATGAACTCTGGCTGGCACCCTCGTTCCTAGGAGCTAAAAAAATCAGCCTCACATTCCCATGCATCCAGCTCTGCTGCCTGTAGCCCCTGGGCCATAACTCAGAACAAGGGCTTGATGTCTAAGTTTAAAGAAGAAAATTAATTGCACTGCGTTCTATAAGCAGACAAGAGGTCTGCACAGCCCACAAGAGACTTCTTGCTGGCAACCTGATGGTCTTTGAGGTGTGATGTCTTCCATCTCCTTATGCTGCAGCTGCACCAACCCACGGGGACGGCCATCAGTAGTGCAAGCCAGTGTGCAACCATGCTAATGAAGCACCTTATTGTTCAAGCTGGGGTTGCCACAACCAAATTCACTTACCGGGAAAGGTCCTTGGCCATAATGCCTCCTGAAACCATGGCCAGTTTATTAGTTCAGGTCAAAGCTGCAGCAACTGTCTTAAAACAAACAAACAAACAAAAATAAATAACTTGCACAGATAATGAAGTTCTGCTGTCTGGAATTGTTTCCTGGCCTTGTTCAACTGGCTAATGAAGATGTTGCTGGAGATATACTTATCACCACCAACGTAAATACGAGTGAACATGCAGACTTTGTCCTTCAAAGCATCTGTCTCACTTTTACTCATTTACCAACCTTAGGTTATTTTAGCTCACTTCAAAAATTAAACTCAGTTGTGTGCAGCAGCAGGAGTGGGCATGAACACAAGGTTGGGGTGGGGTTATGCATCCAACCTCACTGCTATCCCACCAAAAAACTTACCCCATCACCTCCCCTTTCTGTGGAGCTTGGAGCGGAGTGACAGGGCAGGAGGGACCTTGAAGTTTTTGTGATTGCTCCTGCTGCCTGATGATTTTCAGAGCAAGTGGCATTCCTCTTCCCCTCCTCCCTTACCACCCATGTCCCCTTTTAATCCGTGCTGTTGAATTAACTGCTTTCAAACTTGAGGGAAGTCTCACATTTGATCACTAAAAAGGAAATAATAAAAATTCCTCCCTGACATGAAGGGCAAATGAAACGTTGATCACTGTGGCTCTGGTGACAGGTGCTGAGTGCCAGAGGCAACTGTCATTTTGCTGTGTGCCAGGTTCACGGAGTGCCTAGTGAAACCCTGCTAAATGCCAGTGCTGGAATATGAGTGGAAAAAAAATTAGACTTTCCTTCAACAGGTACCTTTAACCTGTTTGCGGCTGTCAGACCTGCATTTTGCTATGCAGACATTTCTCAGAAAGCTGTGGAGAAAATACAAATATATATAAGGATAAGAAACTTTTCTTCCTTGTAAAACAGTCATTAAAAGAAAACATGTCACAGCTCAAGGATGTCAGATGTCTCATTTTTCTGCATTTTCTATCACACGGCTGGCACTGTTTCCTGTCTGTGAAATACAAGGGGGTGTCCCACAGCCAGAGCTTCACAATGTCCATGCAAAAATCATGAATTGATGGATATTTTGGGGAGCAAATATCTGTCACTGAAGAATCCCATACTGCATCAGCGTACAGTACAAAACAAATACTAAAAGTATGAGGAACAGGCAAATTCAAATGATTAATAAGAGAAATTTTGATGGCAGAAGGAATTTTCCACTGGCACAAAGCACTTTGGGAAGAGAACAATTCTTTCTGTGTCTTCCACAGAAACCAATGAGTATTTCCATGTATATGTTTTATGGAAAGAAAATTCCAATACATTTTCAATTAAATCCTGTGACCCGTATGTATTATCCAAGTATTTGCTTGTAAGAAGTTTCTGCAAACAACATCTTCTGATGCAGGAGAGGAGATAAGAAAACTACGCAGCTCCAATGCCAAACAAAATATTTGTTCTTGCCTTGGGATGACTGTGATAGCTGAATTCCACAAAAAGTTAACTTGAAGTAAGTAGACTAAGTTTTTATCTGTTTATATTATACTGTCATCAACCTCATTTTCCCAGCTGTAATTACTGCGGTAACTCCACTATCGCTCTAGCTATATACCAAGAGAAAACATTTGCATATGTCACATTAGCCATTATGTGCAGAAATGCTGTATTTCCATAGATAATTGTGGTATCTGAATGTCAGAGAAATTAGATATGCTAAGACCTGAAATAAAAAGTAAAACACACGAAACTGAATTTATATGGAGTTCAGTGGAGTCTAGGTTCAGACCTGAGCTGCAGCTTCAATAAGTTTTTTATCTTCGGAATCTGAATTTTAATTCACAAGTAGGAGTGTAGATAACAAGGGGAAAAAAGTAATCGGTCTTCATTGCAATAAAGATTTCAGAAGCACAGAGACAGTGACAAGCCTCCTCCCAAAGGGCTTACAAATAACTTTTTTACTAGATGCATGGCTCTATCTGGCTGGATGAATGTGCATCAACTGGAAATGAAGCTTTAAGCTTAACATGCTTCTGATGTGATTTCTTTTAGTAATTTTTTCTTTTCATAGTATTAGAGCCTTGGAAGATAAGTAATAAACCACAATCATATGCATGCAGTACTTATTTTCTTAAAAATGTTTAAACTAACACTTTGTTTACTATTTTTATAATACCACTCACTTCATGTCTCTCTCACAAGACACTGTTAGAATTAATGTCTCTCTAAGACTTGCCTTCCCTCTCCTACCCTTCCTACCTCCATTCCTCTACCATCTTCCTTTCCCTTTCTCTCTTCTGTCTTGTCTTTTTCTTTTCTCTTTACTCTTCCTTTCTTTTCTCTTTTCTTCCTTTTTTTTCTTTTTTCTTCCTTCTTTTTCTTTCTCTTCCTTTTTTTTTCTTCTTTTTTTTTTTTTTGTTGTTCTTGTTCTTTCTTCTTTCCATTCTAAAAGCTCATAAGGTTTATGTATAATTCAATCAATGCCTTGAGGCAAAGTATTTGATGATTACAATAAAAAAAATTTCATTTTGCTGTACTTTGTAGAGGTAGTTTCATTATCGCATGTCACTTGGTTACAAGAGTTTATGGGACTGTAACTCCCCAAAGGACATTTTAAACATACACTTTTTATGGCAACTAAACTCCAAGATAAACGAAAACATTAAAATAAAGTATTGGAATTGTTTGCTTTTGCCTTTGATTGATATGAATGAGATTCATAAAAGGTCTTGTTTTACCCTTAATCCCTGCAGTCTCCCCTTCCCTTCTGAGTATATTACTAGAAGACAGACAAATACGTTTTCCTGTGTGACTTCTGAATGAATAACAGCACAGCGGTGGTACCCAGTATCAGAAATTGTGACAGTGTCAAAGCTGAAAACTTGTTCATATGCCGCTAACACAGGACTGGAAGGTAAATCCTTAATCACAGGTTTTGCTTTCTGACCCATTTTTACCCTCTATCTAAATGCAGACTGATTTATTTTCACTAAAAGTTACTACTTTGGCTCCCAGTAGTAAAGAATATATGTGCTGCAGCATTCCAGTTGATGTAATATACTTACCTCTTTGTCTCACTCCCACAAACACAGAAGCCACAAGAATTTTCCAGAGGCAGTCCAAGAAAAAACAAGTCCTGGTCACATCTAAGCTAGCTAGAAGTTGTAGAAGGTTCCTGGTTAGTTCTTATGGTCAACATTTTAGACAGAATATGTTTCAAATACTTAGAGTAATTACCTGACATGCAAAAATGCAGAAGCAAACAAGCAAAAAAGTTTCCTTTTTATGTAGGAAATTTAAGAATTTTATTTATGTAGGAAATTCCTTCTTCAACCACAAACAGTTTTTACAGTACTCTTCAATTTTGCTGCATAAAAGACAGAATTAAACAAAATATTGAGAAAATGAGAAGGCCAACATTTTATGAAGGTGAATATTGGGAAATTCACTGGATCAAAGAAGGCGGGGTAGGTGAAAGACAGAGAAGTGAGCTCTTTGCAAATCACTGTGGAAAACAGTATTACAGGTGGTTCTAGCACTCTGCCTTGCAAGACCTGGAGCCTTAATGAATGACAACACACGGGGGCTCTACCACTGCAAACGAGCACAAGGGTAGGCACGGTGTCCTGTAGCACTTTGTAGGTCTAAGGTTATATATGACTTCTACTTCACTAAAATACTTATTTTATTCCATTTCTTATACCACTCTGAACCATACAATGATTTGAACTGTTAAATCTGCATGCGTTTCCACCAGAAAAACTTATTATGTATTGCCATTTGTATTTCACTGATGCCTAATGAGTGGTGCTCAACTGCATACCAAGGTTAAACCATAACTATGAGGGTTAATGCTTAAATCTTAAACAGGAAAATTACTCTTTTTGATTTGAACTCCTCTGAAGTCAAGAGGACTCGTCCACTGCCCTGACTAAGCTTTTGATCATGTTCAAGACTATCTTGTATTAACAGCATAGAAGAAGAAATAGTTCGGTTGCTGTAATCTCATAGAATCTTACAGATCAGGTTGAAGCAGAGGGAAAACTGGAGCTCAATAAGCAAGCAGGAGTGGTCCATAGAGAGCAAAGACCATCAGTAAAACAGTTACAGGGTAAACATGTGTTCAGCCTGGTGCTTCAAATCAACTGAAATAAAGTCTACAAGTTTATGTTAGGTTATTAGTGAGCCAAACAAAGGTGAAGCAGAAGGAGGAGAGTGACATCCCTTCAGGGCTGGCCAGCTGCAGGGTGGGCCAGCCACACAGTGGGAGCCCCCTTCTTAGGGAAGAAGGGCTTCTTTATGGGCTTCTCCCCCCATAACTCCCTGCCATATCAGACAGAGCTCTTTATGACTGGCTTTTAGCCATAGCACCATCAGGGGAAGCTCCTGTACTTTTGCAATAAACTCAGAGTTTTAGGTTTGGAGATTTTTTTGTAGGGGGGGGCTTTTTAAATTTTATTTCCCTCCCTATTATTCTCCACACAGCAAAATATGTTCAGTTCTTAAACAGAAAAAGGCTAGAGCATTGGAAAGTAAAAGTCTGAGGGGCAGGAAAACACGTAATCTTTCCTACACAGAGTCAGACAATGAAAAGGGGAACAAAAACATCAAGGAGACAAACAAGTACAAGTATCAGATGAGTGAAGACAGAGCGTTCAGGAAGAAAGTCATTCTGGCCACTGCTGTGCTGGGACCATTTACTTGTCACATGGTGCTTAATCATAATAAATTTTTATTTTGCATTTTGCAACATGCTAACTTGGCTCAGCAGGTAATGGGAGGAGTCCTGGGTCGCCAAATGGTGTTTAACTGAGAATAACAACAATTTCCCCCCTGCAGGCTGGCATAAATAATGAATTCAAAACGTGCCTCTTCTGAGCAGATTATTCCAGCTGCTTCTTGTTCTTAAAGCTCGTTGGGAGGTTTAACACCAGAAAGTCAGCCCTCCTGAAGCTACAATTATCATCTTCAAGCAGCAGGCCTGGGAAATGGTGGGTTTAATTGAAGTGGCTTTGTGTTGCCAGAGGTGGAGAAAGTTCCAGCAAAGCTCAGCGAAGGTCCGGCCAAGGTGACCCACGTCCAGTCTGAAGGTTGGATATATGATGGCACCAGTTTTTTCTAATGTGGGTCTGAAATACCACCAACGCTGAGAGGTGTTGATCTTTCTGCCTTCTTTGCACCAGCTTAAATACCGGCATGGGGCTTCAGAGAATGATGTCCAGAGCAGTGATCCACCAGGCAGGTAGAACAGCATAGGAGATGTGGGTCGGGCAGTAGGGAGGGAAAAATAATACCCAAACTTTTCTATGGCTAAGGGTAGATAAGCATGGTGAGAGATTGCCTCAGGAAAGAGAGGAACCTCCAGCGTTGTAAGGGGTTATAAGGGCAGGTTAGACAAGCAGCTGTCAGGAGTAGTTTAGGAATAGTTTGCCTGTTTTTGAGGAGAGGGATAGACCAGTCAGTCCCTCGAGGTCCCTCACAGCCCTCAATTCAATGATTGATGGAAATTGTGATATGCTTTCAAGCAACTTGCTTCCAGGTTCAAACAGGCTATATTCAGTGCCTCCTCCTGTTCTCTGGAGCTAATAGCTGTTTTGCCACTGTCTGCATTAGGAGCAGGGTCAGATCCTTAATTAAAGCTATGATTGGCTGCAAGTATATTTTCCTGGGACTAATGAAGGTTCTGCCACTTGCTAGTTGCAATTTCCCTGTGGGTATCTTCCCATTAAAATAAAGAATGAGATCCAATGACTTCAAAGAAAGCACTGAATGTTCATTAACTAATAGAAATAAATATATCTAAGTATTTACAGTTGTCTGGGTTTTTGCCTGATTTCTGGAGACAGAGGAAGGTTGTGGGGTTTTTTCCCTTTTTGTCCCTGTGAACTGTTGCAAAGTATCCCCAGGTCCTACCTGTCAGACCTTAAAATCAAACCTGAAGAGAATAGAGCACTTAAACAAATATTTCAATCCTTCTTTGTCAGCAGAGTGACAAAATGTCAGCATTAAACGCAGTCTCATGCCTTTGCTGTAGAGCTAAGATTAGCTGTGCTGCTGCCCATTCTGGGGTCTGGAGTAGCTGATGTGGAAAACTAAAGATGTTTTTTTTCCATCTTAAAAAGACACTTTATTAAGAATTGCTCTTAAGACTGCAGGAGATTAGTATTGCCGTGAAGGTCATCTTCCAAAACCCTCATTGTTAAAGGATAAAGCTCCTCTCTATATCAAAATGGTTTTGCCAAACTTGGTCCTGGCAGAACTTTGTAAATATGGGTAATTTCTGTTCTCCATCACACATTTATCTCATGTTCTTGGGCTGACCATCATTGCTGTGGTGTTTCGGTACTAATGGGCTTTATTTGTATTCATGTGGCCCCCTGCAAGGAGGAAAGTTGGTCATATCTGCAAAGTGAGAGATGACTTCCCGTGCTGTAACAGAATTGGCATGTGCAATGTGCCTTGGTTACCCTGCCACAAATCTTAATAACCTTAATTGCTGTGGGTGGGTGAAACACCACCCTCTCTTGTCCAGTTTTCTGCTGAGGTTTGTGACTGTGGCTGGGTGCAGTCTGGGCTGAAAATAAGGGCTGGTAATTAGTCTGGGGAGCAAAATATTGAACCGTCATGTCTTAACAGTATAGGGCCTCAGTGGGGTTTACCTGTGGGGATTCTCTAATGGCTACTCTATGGAAAATTATGCTGATACTTTTACCTTCATGGGGCATGAATGGAGTTTCTCTTCTCTAGTCAGATGCCTATCTTCTTGAATATTTTTAGAATATATGTATATTTTTTGCCCTTTTAATGAAACTTTCTAGTGAGTTTGGGCCTATAAATATGAATGAGGCCCCCCAGGAAACACACTCACTCTTTTCTTTAGGAAACAGGAGGAATAACCAGCATTGATAGGAAGTGTGTGGTTTTAAGATACAAAAGATGCTCTCAGGCAAGAAGTAATATCCTCCTACTTCCTTCAAATACCAAATCCTAGGGTTAAACTTTGCTCGTGGCCAGCCAAAAAAACGCAAATTTCTTCTGTACAACTATGTATTTTCCATTCTTATGAATTACTGTATTTTCTTTGCATACTCTGTGCTTTAAAACTATCCTATGTAAATCAGCAGCAAAAATTAAACAAGATGAGGCTCATTTGGAGAGGGGAAAAAAAAAGAGCATATGAATTCAATTTATAGTTTAGCTGGAGATACACGAGACTTTGCCAGAACCCTCTTTAATCCAGTTTCAACAACACAAACGTGTCTGTAGTAATTCATAGGGTATAATGTGAGGTTTTATAGAGGTACTTTGTACTACACACTATATATTATTTGAGAGAAGAAAAATATTTCTGTCTTACAATTGTTTAGCATAAAAATTATACTCAGTTTCCCTGGCCACACTGAATGATCTTTCTTACATTCAATGGTGTTATTAATTTTAATGAGACATGTTTAAATTAGTCTTTTGCTTACACTGTTTATTAGTTGTACTCCCATGAGGTTCCCATAACTGTATGTCTGGCCCTTTTATGGCTAGGGAATCCACATCACTATAAACACCAGCCAAACCCAAGGGAATGAATAAAGCCAGGGAATGGTAAAACTGAGGAGGAGATGATAGAGGCTGGAGGAGAGGGAGCTGAGTGTCTGCAAGCTCTTGGAAAGGGCATGTTGCCCACAGAGAAGTGTCTCATGCAGTGTCTTGCCGCACGTTCAGATTGATGTTTGGAGTTGTATCCAGCTGGGGATTTGGACTTGTCAACGAGACCTTCCTGACTTAAGAAGACAATCTGGTTTCCTTAAATGTATCTATCAGCTGCATAATGATTCACAGCGCATTAGAGTTTATTTCCATACAAAATTTTATTTCCATAGTTCAGCATCCCCCAAGAATCATTGTGGTAGGTTCAGGTCTATTCTTCCACTAGGACGTGCAGATGTTCAGGCCGTGCAAGTTGAAGATCCCTCGGGCATGTTGGCAGTTGACCCTTCTGCATGATGGATACACTCCCTGCCTCACCTCATCTGGAACAGTCACTTGGCCGCTGGCCTCGCATACCCTGTCCTCGCTTCTCTACATTTTTTGCATTAGGTTGTCAAATTCTTAGGAATGTTTTAATTAGTTCAATCCTTCTTAATGGCAACAGGTTATGGGCATGCACACCTAAAGTTGTAAGGTTACTTTAGAAATTTCAAAAGTAAAAGATGCCCTGCAGTGTAAAGGAAACATGCATTCAAAAGCCTTCAGAAATGTCAGTACTCTTAAGGACATAAAAGTACGTATTTGAAATTTTATTAAACTTGGGAATGATATTGTATGCATGAAGATAAGATGATGTATGAAATATGTTTAGGAAACAGGAAAAGTAATCCATAAAATGAGGCCACTTGGTCTTTTTTTAATAGGGTGTGAAGCTTTCTTGGAGGAGAGAATCATCCATGGTCTGGAAGGAAGTGAAAAATGCCAAAGAGAATTTCCATGGGGTCTGTAATAAAAAGTACAGTATTTTCTTGACTTAGAGCAGATGGAAATAGCCTACAGGAAAGCCACAATGCAACTGAGCACAGAAGGAATAGAAATGTAATTGGAATGTTGATGTGTGAGTGCAAAGAGTAAGGATGCAGTGAGTTGGGAAATTTATAACAAGGGCTTCTGCCCCAACATAGTGACTCAGGTCAAGACAATAAGGGACAAGAAAGGGGAAGATTATTAGCCAGCAACATGGAAGGACCATGAAAAATGCCAGTACATTCTGTTAGATAGGTAGAGATAGAGGAAATACTAAAAACATTGTACAAGACACTGAGACATCTCAATGGGAGTTACGTGTATAGTTTAGTCATCTGTAATGGAGAAAGACGAAATAAATCTGAAAGAAATGGTGGGAGAGAAATACCGAAGGTACCCATGAAGTGCAAGGGGATGAATAGTAAGAGTTTCTGCTGAGAACATGGGGATATCTGTTGGGAAAAACTCAGTCATGGCTGGTTTAACCTATCACAGAGTGATTATGGGCACAGATAGGATAACACAATCAAAAAGGTTAATGGTATTTCAGGATGTGCGACACAGAGATGGAGAAGAGATAATGTTATTACACTAGGTACAGATTAGACCATATGCTTAAAACAGAAATGGGGGAAAAAACCCCAAGACAACAACAAAACCCCTCATTCATCTAGTCATATGATATGATTGCTATTAAAAACATCCTAGAGGACTGAACAACAAGAAATGAAAAGATCTAATCAAACTGGAAGAAATCGTTAGCCCAAGAATAAATGAATTTGAGTGAGAGATGAATAATATATAAGCCTAACATGTGAAGAGACTCTCCAGCTACCAGAGTAGGAGGGTTATAGAAAATTTCTTGGGTGAAAGAAGAAGAGGGAAATCTTGCTGGATGTAAAATGGAGTTTGGAAAATTTATGGCTGAAAGTTTAAGTTGAAGATGATTGCAGCGTTACAAAGCTCATGGTGAGAAGTCAGGGACTGCTGCTGGGGAGCTATGAACCTTTCTCCTCGGGAAGAGACTTCCCAATTTGAAATAGTTGGCACTGATTCACATAGGCTGAATGCCATGCAACCTCTTTCCATGTATTAAATGTTATGTTATGATTTCTAATTAATTCAGAGTTTCCTTTAGCCTACTGTGGCTGTATTTTGAATCCATGCCAAAACAATCCTATATCAGTAATGTCAGGATTTGGATCTGCTACTAGATTTTAAAATTCGATTAAGATTTCTTTTTTTGGGGGGTGGGGTTGGGCTGAGAGGGTTCTTGGAAAGCAATGATTAAATTATTTCAATCTCTTCAAATTGAACCTCAGTGTAATGGCATTTCGGGGTGCATGGCAAAAAAAGAGAGTGAGAGAGAATGAATTTTATCTGTCAGCTCAAACTGTAATTTCGATCCCTTTCTTTATGAAATGGTCTTAGAAGTCTAAGAAAATAAGTCAGCTACCTTATACCATCATGAATATCATCAGCATATTATCTAATTGGCACTAGTATTTTTGTAAAGATCTGGAAATTGGAATTTTAATATGCAGTAATCGCACAACCACAGACTAGATAGCTTTCTCTCTGAAGCATCACCTTATTGCATTAGCAGGCTAGTTTTAGAAAAATAATTCAAAATCTTGTGTCCTCTGTCTGTCTTTAAAAGAAAATCTCTACCACATTTCTTACTCTAAGAAATAGAAAACAATAAATAATGTTCAGTATTATCTGAAAGATAGAAGGTTATTTTAGCGGAGAAAACAAATAAATACTCCTAATCTGTCACTATATGATTGTACAGTGAATGCAATGACTTTTTGTGATTATGATTATTATTATTATTTGAAAAGTTCTGCTTCATGTTTCTGCTTTGTTTCAGACTTTCTCAGAAAAGTCACTTTATCTCTCAGTACCACCATTTCCCCTGTGTTTAAAGGAAATAATATCATTCCTTGGTTTGCCAGAGATGTTAAGAGGACAAATGTTTTAAAGACTGAAAGCCTTTCTTTAACTGTGGTGTAGGAGCTGGGATATACAAAAGATGAAATGTAGTCTCTCAGGCTCAGGTTTGCGGCTGTGTAAAATGAAAGCTCTCATCTATTGAGAATACATGTGGTTGGTGGTAAGTGAAGTGAGGGAAGATGATGTGATGGTAGAATTAGGGTGATAGATATCTGTAACCAAGCATACTATCTCCATCTCTGGTAAAGAAAAAAACTTAAATGTCTTAGACCCAGTCAACTGTCTAAATATAATGATGATATCATTATATAGTCTGTACCCATTGACAAATGCAAGGTGCTGTAGAAACATAAAGCATTGCAAGTAAATAGTAACACGATTTCATCAGAGGTTAAAAAGTGAACACTTTGTTCTGGCCTCATTCATATTATTTTCCTTTTTTTTTTTTTTTGTTAAGTCAGTTATTAAGGTCATTATATAATGCTCTTCAATTTATCCGGGGTATAACAGTTGACAATGGGACCCCTGAGTGATGAAAAAGTCTTTGTAGTTGGGATTAATATTATATTTCATATAAAGCAAAAATTCTTCCTGTAATATCACAACCCACCTTCAAAGTGTACTAAAGACAGAGGTTTCTGGTGGTTTCTGAGCTCTGGCCTCTGCTTTAGAGGCTTGTCTATGACAAGCCACAAATACAACTTGGGAAACAACAGAAAGGGAACTGACTTTGGTTTAATTTTTTTAATTATTCCATTTTTTCTAAATTAATCAGGTATGCATAGATATGCACCTGAGCTTGTGTGCACGATTGCATACACAGAGAAGTAAGTTCCCTGAGTGATGTATATTTAGAAACCAATAGACACCAAAAAAAAACCAACACCCAAACCCCCAACCAAAAAAACCAACCAACCAAATAAAAAAACAAACAAACAAACAAAAACTTTTAGGGAAGACTTGAAGAAAATCTGATTGCTCTGATGGACCTTCATACAACCTCTTTTTGTACATGCCATGTCTCTTTATGCTTTTGAAAATGAAGAAAACATGGTGGTCACCTGTCCTAGTGCATGTACAGTAGCTCCAACACATCTAGAGTGATTCATGCACTTCTGCTTGGAATTTTTGGGCTGAAGATCTGGAAATTCTGTGCATAGCTGGCTCCACAGTTTATTCTCCTTCCTTGTTATTTATGTTTAAACTAATACTGATTTTCATTGCCTGGGCAGCCTTCTATGATTTTCTTTCTTTCTTTTCAGATAGTAAGCCATTCACACAATCGAAAAAGAGAAAGGTCCCTTGGTCAGCCTCTAAAACAAGAACAAACCCTATTCAAGTATCACACCACCTCCCTAGTTTTGGGTGCCTTGTGTCTGAGCAATCCCCAAAAAGTAAGTATGTGGACTATTTAAAAGCAATTGGTTCACAATACATCTGAGCCCTTGTGCAGTAGCTGTTGGATAATTCTTCCCCTTCTGGCCATCTATGGGTTCTAGCAAAGAGATGTTAGCATTGGCAGATTATCCAGAAGCTCTATGTTGGTGGTGTGCTTGTCTTCTCTTCCCCTAGTTTAAAGTGGCTTATTTAATAAGGTTTTACTTTGATAACAATCCTGCATTCTGGTAGATCACATCT
>JAOXJM010000019.1:6221229-6254640 GCA_026413425.1 Tringa solitaria | reverse complement strand
GGGGGAGAGTTACAATCATATTTGCCTGTCTTTATAAATTTTGTTTTCTTTTACATGCTGTCATGAACAGGACCTGCACAAACAAGGAAAAGTGACTAACTAAAGAGTAAAGACATTGAAACCTAAAATATGAAGAGAGCTGTCAAACGTAGTGAGTAAGTGGGGAGGAGTAGAAATTTTCTTCTAATCTCTCTCAGCTATTGTAAACACATCTCACTTGCAACAGCACATCTTATCAACAGATGTTGGCTGTTCTTGTCTTTAATTGCTGCTGTCACTTCAGCTTCTAGCAGTTCCTGCCGCTACGGCTCAGTCGTTAAAAGGACACTTCTCCACTAACTTCTTATTGCTCTGCTACTCTGCCTCGCCTCTCGGGGGGAGTGTGTGGGGGTGTCTGTGTGTGTCTGTGTGTGCGTGTGCCTTCTCTGCAGCTTCACATCCCTGCTGCCGTGCTTGCACCGCAGTGTGGGTGTGCGTAGGTGGGTGGTGTGATCCCTCCGTGCTCAGACTGCACCGCTGACTCCAGGGACGATAAATGTTGTCTCCCATCTGGTCCCAATCCTGGGAGGCTGCAGGAGAACGGGGTGGCAGGTGCTACTTAGAGAAAGCTTTTCTTATGCTCAGACAGACTCCCCTTTTTATCCTGCATAAACAGTGGCAAAGTATTTTTCTCCACATCAATTCCTGCCTCTTTGCTGCTCTTCTTTTCCTACCCCCACCACTGCCTTTTCTTTCTCCCGCGGGACTGGAAGAATCTCAGAGGAAATAAGTAAAGCTTTCCTAATATAGAAGCTCATCTTCTCTGAAACCACTTCTCATTCTGTTAATGGAGTTCTGGAAATGTTTCAGTTCTCTCCCTACACTAATACTTTATTCTTTTCCTCTGATAGCTGTCCAAGCACCAGTGTCATCAGTTTTCTTAGCTTTATTAGCTCGTTTTGCAAAGAAATGCACAGGCAGTCTAACAAAATAATAATAAAAAATTGGCTGGAGAGTTTTATAGCTATGTACTCTCTTTAAAAAAATAAATATGCATCTAGAGACATCTTTCTAAGGCCATTCCTTTACTGGGGTTTTACACGTTACAAATATATGTGCTCGACATACAAATATCAATGGAAGATAACACAAGTTGCTTAATAGATACACACATGTTCCTTCCCCCTTCCTCTCTTACGCTGATTTATGTTTGTCCCAGGGCTCTTCTTTCATAGTCTTTCCACCTTTGTAGATGTGACATCAGTGCTGAATATTTGCAAATTCACTCTTCAAATTTTATATAACAAAAGCACGAAGTGCCTGCAAATCCTCCGTGTGGAAGGGAGTGCTTTTTCTGTGCCTCCCTCCCCCACAGTTACACTCGTTCCGGGGAGAAGCAAGGGAAGCGCAGAGCAGCAGACGTGGAAACGCTCTTGTTCTGCAATGAGAATAGGGTTTTCCATGGGGGAGAAGGTGCAGGGTAGTACCAGGGGGCAGGTGGATCTGCCGTGCCCAGCGCTGCTTCTGCAGGGTGCAGCAGAGACAGGGGGGATCCCAGGTACCCTCCTGTCCCCTCAAAACCCCATCTTCAAGATGGGAGAGGGTGGTTTGACTAGGGAGCCTTCCACCCTCAAAATAGAAATTGTGGGGAGCAAGGACGTGCTGAGCAGGAATGCCTGGGAGGGTGGGAAGTTAGTGGGAAGAGAAAGAGAAGTTCTTCAGAAAGGTGGCATCTGAGGAGGCTACGGCTGAACGCAGAAGTACAGGCGGCCAATAATAGGAGAAATTCGTGCAGTCGCCCTCTGAGAGAACTAGTTATATAGTGCATAAGAAGCAGGCTCAGTAAGCACAAAATACTCCACCACTCCATTACCACCAGTTACCTTCCCCGTGCTTTACACTAGCTGCCCGGGGCATGCTTTCCTGCCTCTCCTTTTCCAGACACAACATGTGCAAAAATAGGAACTGACTGAGATAAGCACCACGCAAAACATGGACAATTGCTGGCAGGCAGTGCCCTGCCTAAATGGCTTCTCCCAAACGCACAGGAGGGGAGACAGGAGAAGAGTCGCCTGGGATGGGCTTCCATTTCACACAACCTCTTCCAGCGAAGACTGACGGGTGCCCCAGTCAGCAGGTGCCCCAAATCAGCACATACAGAGTTTCCAGGCAGGTTGTAGCATCTGGCCTGTTGGGTATCCTGTCCCTTCGTTACCCACGAGGATGCCAACAAGACAGTTGCTTATCTGTGGTCGGGTCCACCCAAAACTGAAAGCAGGGGCAAGAAAAAGAAACTGGATCCCTGCTGGCACAACTTGGTCGTCTGAAGTGTAGTCTGAGAAACACATTGGTCTTGATAAAGGCTAGCTACGCCAGCCTCAGAAATTCAGAATGTGGATTTGGTGATAGCTGCGTGCATAGAGTGCAGAGACAAGAAAAACCTGAACTGAAAAAGTGTGTTTTCCAGCAGGAAAACAGAATTAAGGTGCTAGTTTTATGCTGCATTTTTATTAGTGGCATCTCAAAAATATCACTTTCAGCATGCCTTTTTCACTTCTCCCACAGAAGCATGAAAATTAACATCAGCTAACAAAATTTTCTATTGCTCTGGAGGAAATGTTCTTGAGAGGTGTTTATATATTATTTGTCTCATTCGCTTTATCTTTTTTTTTCACTTTATCAAAGTTCAGTCATAATGAAATTCCTGGGTTTTGGGTTTTTTTATTTCATTTTATTTTAAGGCATGATTTAATTCTTTCTCCCCTCTCAAAGTTTAAGACACACACATACAAAACACACACAAGGAAAACACAAGACCCTTCATGCAGAGTCATTGGCCATCAAATTTCACACTGGGATTGATGTGCCAGCTCAGATAAAATATAGAAGTGGAAGCCACGTCGTCTGGCACACAGCTTCTAGGCACAAACAGCAGACTTGCCCCCTGGATGGCCTGAGAGCATCTTCACGGATCAGGTTCTGCCATGTGCGGGAGAATAGTTGGGCTGTTCATGAAGGTGAGGTAGGGTCACGTTTGGGGGTGGCAATTCATTCCCTACTTGTCCTTTATGACAAGGGAGAAGCGCTTGAGCTCATGTCTTCTTCTGGCTGCTGCTGTGCCACCTGGAGAGGTCAGAAAGGGCCTGTCTCCACCACCTCCTGCCTTACCTTCCCCCTCAGCACTGCTCTTTCCAACCCGAATGGGCTAAGGAGATGTTGTGGCTGCACATCCAGGTGTACACACATCTGCAGCTAGCATGGGAGGAGAAGGCATGGTCAAGTCCTAAGCTTCTGCAGCCCTTTCTCTGATCATCTAAAGCCCAGGCCACCACACCTGCCTGTCTTTACCCACTTTGTAGCTGCACAGGAGCAACAACTAATTGTTTTCCCCCAGCCCCAAGTGCTCCCACTTACAGGTAGCTTATGCAATCCTGTACGTGAGTTAGCTCTGCCCCAAATAGGAACCTAATCAGGCTGAAGGTCAATTCCTGTGAAAATATCCTATGCTGCTGCTTGGTCTATCGTTCAAGTTACTCAAGGTCAGTTTTTATTTAATCATGCTTCCTTCCATTATTTTTTTCCCTCCAATATTAAAAAAGGCAATTAGATAACAAAGCACATGTAGCTTGTTTTCTTGGATTGTTTCTCAGATTTTTCCCAAATTGTCACTGCCCCTTTGGACTTCGGCAGTGGGGTAGGTGCCAGGTTTCCACAGAGATGCAAACAAATTCTATGCAATAAAATATCATCTCTACATAATTTAAGCCCCAGATGTACATGGTGACAGTTTTATGTTTGAATAATGTGAAAATCCGAGATACTGGATGTGAGTATAATTTAGGATTGAGAGCTGCAAATATTTCTGTGCCCTGGAATCCAGTTAAAATGCACCGGTGCACATGCTGTGTTTCAGTGGTGAAGTATTGCTTGCCTCTGATTGCTGCAGGGCAATAACTTTATTTTCTTAACCCATGATTTAGTGCTTTCCACCCCCTGTAAAGTGTAACTAACAATGCCCTCTATGTGAGCTCTGGTAGCTAAGGGGACAAGGGGGAGATGGCTGCAGTGGCTAGAGGGAAAAGGGGGAAAAGAGAAGGGAAGGGGAAAAAAAAAAGGGATGTCTGCAACAAGTGAACACATCCACAACTTGCCTTCTTAAAGAGCTGAAGTCTGGATATTGGGTGAAAACCCCAATTATGTGGTGGCAGTGGAGCTCCACTGATTTTGAAGGAGCTGAGCCAGCCTGAACCAGCTGAGAAGCTGGCCTGCAGTCTCACATTTGGTGTCCAAAGCGGTTGGAGCAGGGGAGGTTTGAAACTGTACTCCTCACGTACCGCGGAGAGGCCTGTGGGAATAATGTTTGCTTTGGCATGGAAGCAGGTTAACGTAGACCTAGCAGGTCCTGCAGTGAAAGGCTCCTTTCTGCTCTGAGTGATGGTAACTTCCATAAGGACAGAAAATTCATTCGGAGATACGGCTTAACCCACATCCTTCTTTAATTCATAGGTCCTTGCACAGTGCAGACCTCAAGGCTAATCCATGTGGATACTCTTGTCCCTGTTTTCATCTCTGGGTGTCCTGTGCTTACTTTAAGGCACAGATCTCATGGTGTTTTCCCTGGATACCTATTCCAGACTCCCTCTTAAGGTCCCATCAGCGGAGAGACCCCATGTTGGGAGGTGATAAACTCTGATGCGTTTGCAATGTCTCCTTCCAGAGCTGTGGGTCTGGGTTAGGGAAAAGGAGCTGCCGCATTTTCTCCACCTTCCCTTTGCCATACAGAAAGCCCGTAACAGGAAGCCTGTATTAAGGTTTTCCCATTTCTGGCATGCTTTCTGAAACGTGCTCTCTTCTTCCCTCCTGTCCTCTTCTCTTTTCCCATGATACCCGCTCTACCTCTGTCTGGATAGAAAGATTATCTTCTCCCAGTGTGTGAAATTAAGAAGTAGCTGTGAGGAAAAAGTGGAGGCAGATAAGAGGCTTCTCTCACCACAGGCAGCCCGGTGTAAAATGCTTTAGGCAGTGCAGGAAGGCCTGAGCTAGTGCCTCAGGATCCACCCCATGAAGGCAGAGGACAGGTGGACAGGGAACGGTGCCTGATTTCTTTTCTGATATAATAACCAGAGGGTATCAAGAAAGAACAGCAAGCAACAGGTTTAAAATAGAGAGAGATACTGTGTTATGCAGCTCATAATAAGTAGTGCCCCAGTTTAATCACAGAATTCAGTGAAGATGAAAAAATTGCATGGGTTCAAAAAGTGGTTGGCAAATGAAGACGAAAAAATTATGTGGGTTCAAAAAGTGATTGGCGAATACATTAAATGAAAAGAAAGTTACTCTCATGCGGGGAATCCCTGAGGCACAAAACCTGGAATGCAGGGAACTACTGAAAGAAATACCACCTTGTGATTGCCCTGCTGCTACACTCTCCTATAAGCATCTGTGTCGTGGCCATCTTCACAGGTAGGACACTGGGCTGGTGGTGCTTGGTCTGATCTAGTACCATCACTAATATGTTCAGAGGCCCGGTTGTTCAGGTGCCGAGTGCCACCAGATCTGCAGCACTGTTCCCTTCAGGAACGCTGAAAATAGCAGATCAACTTTCTAACAAGACCAAATATTGCCATGGAATTGGCAATTCCAGGTAGTCTGCACAGAAACTCTGTAGGCATTTTCCTTCCAGGTAGAGGAAAATGAACGCCCATGATAAATACTTATCTGCGAAAATGCCTCTGGTCGATGCATATTTGGTATGAGAGTGTCCTTATACATACTTGATTTAATGGTAAGATGGATACACCACCAATCATTCTTTGTTCACTTCCTCTGGGTTGATGGTTCGCTGATATTCCTCACCTGACTGCAGCCATGGAAAAGCATCACAGGAAAAGCACTTTGAAAACCAGCACTGAATGTGTTTTGTATGGCAAAACACCGAAGAAAGACAACCATTTCCCATTAGCAATTCAGAAGGGTGGTGCTGGTATGGACAAAGGACACGTTCTCACCCTGTTCAGGGATGGATGCTGATCCCTGAATGACCACACTGGTTACTTCTGATGCCATGTTACCTCTCTTCCAAAGTTATTACAACAGACCTCAGAAATCCCGACCCCAAACACGTGTCTGTTGTCCTGTGGAGGCATTTCACACTGCTGCAGTACCTTGGGTTTGCTGCAGGCTGGTAAATGGTATTCCCCTGTTGACTGGTATTTGGCAAGATGTTAAATGTTGCAACTCGAGCAAGACTCTGGCTCTCAGTTAGAAATGCTTTATCACCAAAGGAGTTTCTTTATTTGGGTTAGCTGTTAGGTCACAGCCCACCACACCACGGCACTGACATGATGTTGTTCAGGCTTCTCAGGATCTTAGTGATGTGATATTTATCATTTAAAGGCCATGCTAGTAGCACATCCCATTTTTTGATAGTTAGCGAAGCCTCTGCAGGTCTGCCTTACAAGTATCTAGGATTTCTTCTTAACGAATGCAGAGCATATACCACAGCTTACTACTCAGCTTCTTCTAAATTATAGAATCTATGTCATAATGTCAAGTCTGCTTGTTAGAAATAATTGGAAATATCTCACTGCTATCTGTCTGGAATAAACGTCTCATGCTCTGACTGCCCTGGTGTCAACTAAGGAATATATTAATATTGAACATGTGAACTTATTAATTCCCTGCTGAACGAGGATTTATGGCCTGATAGCATTTAACAGTGGAACAGATCATTCATCACAACAAACTGACTATGAGCATTTGTAGGAAAATGGGACAGCGGACACAAACTCTAGATCCTGTCACCATTCCTCACATCGGACCCTCCCTCAGCGAGTGGCTGGAACACCTCCTGCCTTCCAGAGCTACTCCAGGTGCAGGGATTGCTCAGTGGCGCAGCGCATTTACAGATAGAGGACCAATGATATCTTTCTTCCACTGCCCAAATTCTCTTGCTTCAGCTCCCTGGTTCTGTATATGTAACACAAAACAGAAGCCATGTTAATCCCAGTTCAGCATGTTTGAATTGGCAAAGCTTGTGTGATACCTGAACTATAAGATGTTGCTTTAGGTTTTTGGGGGACCTACCTGATGGTTCCTGAAGCTAATGGGGACAAGGAAGGAAAACTACTTTCTTTCAATGGATTTTATGTGATTGTTTTCAATAGGATCTTCAGAGATTCAATTTGTGCTACTTGAAAATTCACATTACTCTATGAAGAAACATCAGACTCATAGGAAAAATGTATGACTGAATTAATTCCTTTATTTATTTAGTGAGTTTCACTTCAGCGTTGAGGTCTGTTTAATTTAATTACATGTTTGCTCCCTTCATCGTTTTTTCTGTTTATTACTGTTTGTCACCCACAAAAAAGGTGACATCAGGTTCTAGGACTTCGTACACCTTTATAGACATCTATACAACTGGCTAACCTGGTATGGTGACAATTGCTCCATCAGATCTGATATTAAACCTTCAGAAATAATCTGGACAAACAGATCTTGCTACATATTTAATTTCTTCTGTATAAATTATGTACCTATCTGTCATAGTAATTTCTGGACGCTTCATAACTACAGTGTGCCAGTTCTCCCTGTTAGCTTTGATATTCTATATAAAAGAGTTGGGGCCTGCCTCTGAGAATGAAGTAATTAAGAAGACAGATGAAGTTGGTTTAGGGAAAAAGTCTCAAAAATCAGGAAGATGTTCTGATGTACAGTTCATTATGCAAATTAACTTACCTCATTCTGGGATTTCAGTAATTCTTTGGATCTTGCTGAATGTGATGTGTGAGACTGCCACTTGCTAAAAATATTCTGTAACAAATCCAGAATTTGGTTGTTTGGTTTTGTTTTCATTCAAGTTCTCATTGCTCATGAATGTGGTCTGAACATGAGGATTCTTAGACTGGATGATTAGATGGGTCTAAAGGTGCAAAGATTTTTTTGAATATTTAAGTTTTTGGAGTAAAATCCATCCAATCTCTTTCAGTTTGGTCAATTATGGGTCTGAACTAATTTCCACTTATATTAACAGGAGTTTATCCAACACTTCATTGGCAGAACCCTCTACTATGGTCACGAATAGTATAGTCAAGTTTATACCAGAGTTCCCATTTTAACTTGATTCTTAAATCTTTTCATTTTATAAGTGTCTCTAAAATCTTGACGTGGTATACCAAAGAGTTGACTCCCTGCAGGTAGTAAAATATTTCAAGGAGTTTTATTTGAGAGGAGAGAGAGAAAAGATACATGACTTGAACAGGAACTGTCAAAGAAAATAGGAATTTTACACTGGGATGAAAGTAGACTTAATTGAGAGACATGAAAGAAGATGAAGGAGTGAGAAAAAAGACATCTATGTGTATTGGGAAATAAAAAGACCATGTTGTATAGGCCAATACTGCTGTGAGAGATGGAGGATAACAAAGAATTTAACATTACCTTGATCCTCCTGGTCTTTTTAAAAAGAAATCACCATTTTATATGGTGAGTCTCACTTTCTTCACACCCACTTACCTCATACAGAATTAAGTAACAAATTGATTGTCTTCTCAGAAAGAAATGTGCCAAAACACATACTAAATCCACTAATAAGACTGAGACACAAGTCTTCCTCTTACTTCAATCAAGACATCCTTTGTTTTTTAAACTTTATTTTGAACTTGCTATCTTTGCCTGCACGGTATTGGTTTCTGGAAGAGCTTGGATTTGCAAACATTGCAAGATGTCCTAAGCTAAATTTTGTTTTTCTCTAGTTAGGTTTTATTTCATTACTGCTCAGAAATGCAGCCATCTCAAGGTAATATCTCCAGAATGTTTAAAAAACAAGTAAAAAGCATATACTGGCTTAAGATTCTATAGCTATCTTACCTTTCCAGCTTTTCTTTCCATCTGAGTTTTCATCCTTTCTCTTTTTCATTTGTTTGAGAATGTGTCCAAACCTGAAGATGGGGAGCAGAAAACTTCCTGCAGTAGGAAGGAGAAGAACCAGTTCTGTGGTGCCTGCTCTCTTTGATCTCCTACTGGTTGGTCACTCATCTCAACCGATCACACTGCACCACATGTCTGTCCTTCTGCCCCTTCTTGTCCTGGTCTACTGTTCTTCCCAATGACAAACTGCCCTTCCCTCTATGGCCCATTTCTTTCACCTTTTCAGCTCATGCTGGTTGCCTTCCTTTCTTTCCGATGTAGTTTTGCAGCTTGACTATGCACGTGTTATTTCCTCTAGAAACACAAATTGATGGGTATGGTCTACCACGTGTTTACACTGACTTCAGAGATTTTTGGATGTAATTCTCTCCCTGCAAAGTACGGACTGTAAAGCAATATGTTATTTCTTCCTTGTTGGTTCTAGAGTGTTCCATGTAATACTGCAAACTCAGTCCTCGCCTTGCACACAGCATTCAGAAAGTTGCTGAATGTTGCTTCTGTGCTGTACATTTATTGACTGAAACATTTGAGTTGTTGCTTTTCACACTGGTAATTTTAGAGCACAGATGCCTAGCATGTTTACTCACATACCAGGGCTCACATTTAATGAGCAAAATGTCAAGTATATTGTTATCCACCATAAAAACTGTGAAAAATATCCTTGCCATCTGCAGCGTGCCTTCTGCTTCAGCCTAAAAGACTTTTACAAGCAACTACATGAAATTAACATTAAAGTCAATATTTATAAATGGAACCACCTCTAGAGGGACGGATCTTCTCCCCTCCCACACCCCCTGTTCCTCGGGGAGTTAATGAGCCGGGGAGGAGGCTGGGTGCAGGAAGGGGAGCCGAGTGGCGCTTGGCTCCTGGTTGCAGTCAGCCAGAATAATCTCCCCATGATAAGGAAGAAGCAGAAACAGAAGAGTGGCACTAAGTGGCACTGACAGCGTCTGAGGGCCAGATCCCGCACTGATGGCAGTTGACGTAACTTCATTGTCTTCGCTGAAGTGGCGCGGAGAGAGTAAACCAGCGCAGCTCAGCCGACTTACGTAGCACGACGTTCAGTTTGTGCCAGCTGAGGATCGAGCCCAAAATAACGTTCATGGAATAGATGGTGGATAGCAAAGATGAAACTGGGATTTGTCAGACTGCCACGAAACAAGATAGCATCTTCCAAGAAAATGTTTTCTATTTCTCCACCAAATTTAAGCCTCTCTGGGGCAAGAACTGGCCATTTGTTCTGACTTTTTATAGTGCTGAGGACAATGAAGATCTCATCTGTCACTAAAGCATGTAGCTAGTCCTGCAAGAATAATAAAATTAACAACTATTACTGAAATGTCCTTGTCCAGACATGCTATGACCTTTTAATTTTGCTTTTGCAAAGCCTCGAACCCCAGCATGATTAGTGTGTTGCAGGGCTGAGATCTAAACACATTTTTAAACAATGCTGTTGTCTACTGCTGTTATCCCAACATCCAGAAGCAGCTGAAATTCCAGCCGGACCTTTATGGGGCAGAGCTGACGAACCAAAGCCAGAACATGCTCCCTTGGAGAGCCGAGCAGAGATAACTTTTGCCATTTGTTCCAGCTGTTCTGCCAAGTCGCCCACATACCCTCGGATCCACCAAGCTCTTCTGAACTGCAGTCTAGCAGGGACATCACAGAAGCTGGTCACTCCCACAACTGGAGGCTAATGAAACAGAGAAAGGTAGTGTAGTCATATAATTGACATTGCTTTGCCTGTTTCCTCGTACACATGTTGAACAAGAGGATCAGAGAGAAAATTGCTGCAGTAATTAGCAAACACAGCATAAATATTTATCGAGGAAACTCCAGGTCAAATGGATTTTAAAATTTTTATTTAGAGTTGTTTAGATGTAAACATATTTCCTTAATTGGACTTTAAGAAGGGCACTCACATGCTTCCTTTTGAGCGTTTCTAATATAATCATCGCTTGGGCAATTAGGCCACTCGCTAAGCCACAAATCTTATCTTTCACACTGGTGAGTCATAAATAAGGACTGAGTCACAAATAGATCAGACAGACAAATGGTGGCAGGAAGGAAATAAGATTGGCTGTGAATAAATTTAGGCTGGAAATTAGAAGATGGCTGCAGACTACCTGAGGAGTACAATTCTGATAGTGTTCTAACTGGGAGGAATTGAGGGGAGAGAATTAACTTAAATTGCTTTATCATTTATCTTGATAAGCTCATGAAAGGGATTGTACGCTAAGTAGGAGAATTTCTTAAGACTGAATTAGACCATAGGAGTCCTTGAGTATTCCGAGCTTCTGCCTGCCACAACTACCTGCAATTAGAGGGTTAGTGGCCTGATTACCCAAGTTGTCCCAGCGAGTTCTGTTGCTATCAGTGGTCCTTAGGACTCATATGCAGCAGGGGCAGATTGCACAGATACAACTATGCCAGTGTCGTCATACATTCAAGACTCTAATCAATGCAGAATGGAGTGTTTGCAGCGGTGCAGCTGTCTTGCAAAACCCTCCTGCTAGAGAAAGGGAGAACAGCTTGACTTCTTATGATTGCATTCGAGGTCAAGTTCAATTATGGGGTATTCAGTGATGGGGTGCACCTAATAAGATGGAGATCAGCTAATAGCTCTATCAGCTAATGAAATGTTTTCCCCTGTTTGACCAGCACAATGTCTTTCCGTCATGCAACCAGAGTTCCTGGGAACAGTTGCAATACAAATAATGGGACTTAGGATGTTGGGCTACTCTTTACTGGCTTCTGTATTTTTCAAGGGGAAAGGGAGACTGGAATTTTTGCTGGTGATGGAAGAGGATTTACTTACTTTTTGTAAGTAGCACTGAATATGCTAATGTAGCAAATAATATAGGCTGGAAGCGTGTCTGAGTATATGAATGCTATCTGTTAAATGAACAAAGTCCCATGTTTGTCAAAACATGGGTTCCACTGTGCCTTCCAGTTCCACATCAGCTCTGTTCTGCACCAGCAACCTCACCTTTAAATGTGATCCTTGTTTTGCTGGGACATGGTGTGACTCAAAAACATTCTGCTTTCAATCAGTCCCTAGAGCATGGATGCACATCCATACCATATTGGCTCATCAAGCTTTTTTATTGGTATATCTGGAACACAGCCTGCTCCCTCTCGTTCCGCTTCCTGCATGCCCTTTGGTCTCTCTACTATCATATGATACAGGTACTGGTGTTTCCCAGAGATATTCATGCTTGGTTATGTAGCAGGAATGCATATGACATGATGTTGAAATTATATAGCCATGTATGATTACCATGTGATACCAGATGCCTGCATTTTCTTATGATGAGGGCCATGTTCCCCAGCCAGTGCTCTACACATCTAAATGAGAGGGTCCTTCAACTGCATATATCAGGGCTATCTGACCACAAGGTTCAGTAGCAGTATTTTAATGTCAAGTACGGCTTGTTTTCTGTAAGCTTACAATTAGGTAGTGTTTCACTGTCCTGGAGAAATACTTCTATTTCTTGCTGTTTCTTAACATTTGATCAGTCTACACATGGCAACAGAAAGGTGCCTTATCTCATTGCCTCAATGCATGGGAAGGTTTTAAGAAGACAAAAACATATAAAGACCGCAATGTGTCTCACTTCAGTTTCCTAGAAATAAAAAAAAATAAAATTATTAGTATGTAGGCAATTAAAATAAAAAGTTATTTTAAGTATACAATATGGGTTGCAGGATTTAGAGAGGAAGAAATCAAGTTTGACTTGAACTTGCACTTTGACCTCACTGGGACCAGAATTGCATCCTAATATATAATACAGCCTGCTTTCCTGAAGGCAGCCTGTAAGGGTGTGAGAGTTAGCATTTAATTAATTAAATTCTATAAAGCAAAATACCTTTCTTTAAAAAAAAAAAAACAAACAACAAAGCAAAGTATATGTATTCTTTGCACACTAACTTTATGAATTGTTAGTTGAAGAAAGGGATTTGCCTCTCCAGAAGCTTGTACTTGTTGTCTCCTATGTGGTTTGCCATTGGTTCAGCTTGCTTTCTCTCCTTTGCTAATCTACATGGTGAAGATTATTCTAAAAGGATTTCTGTTTTGAAAGAGTCAGCTTTCAAAAATCCCTGAGAAATCACCCATCCATAAGCACGAAATAAAACCTTTGTGAGCTGAATCCCCCCTTCAAACCATGACAAAGTTCCCAAATCTACCTAAGTGCTACTGTGAGCTTTGCAAACCATGACATGTATTTCAGACACCATACACCTGAAGATAATGTTTGGCTGATAAATGGTTTTCTAGCTCCCTTTCTATGGAGAGTTTATACCCACTTAATATCTGCTGTTGTGGATATGCACTGCGATTCACAGCAGAGTTGTTTACTGTGTGTCCAACATTGTTCGTGCTTGAGGGTTTTGCTTTTGACCTCACTGTATGTAGCGTAAGGTCTGAGAAGTACGCAAGCTTTCTCCTACTCTCAAATTAACTTGCTTATACCGTCCCCCAACATTTGGGCTGAAATTCTTCACATTTCAACATCATGACTGTACTGGTTACTGTATCAGTGGGAGAAATAGGAAAATCTTTCTACTTTTCCATTGTAAAAATGTCTCTCTCATTACGGAACAGTTTGCTTGGCCCTGACTAGGGAAGCGTACCGCCTGCCTGTCTGGAGAGAGTTTCACCATCTCCACAGGTTGCGTCTACCCAGCTGTGCTACAGGGTACAACCCTTAGCTGGTATTCACTTTCAGAATTTCAGTTTCCACTTTAAACAACTGCTTAACTTGTCCAAGAGGCGCTTTGTGGTGGCAAGTGGTTTCAGGAGTAGGAGCGTACTCCTGGTGGGCTCACTGGGTGAGCCTACACAGCACCACCCAGGAGTGCGCCGTTCTGGGTCCTGCTCCTGCTATGTCCATGACTTGGAAAAGTCTCTTTTTGCCAATGGCTTTGTCTGTAATTAGCATCCCTTAATTTCACGTGCTTGATGTTTGAGTGCCAAGCTTGTGGCAGAATGCTGGGATTTGAGAGATGCTGATTTTTCTTCAGATGGAGAACAGGACCTCTCAGAAAACTGTGGGCATGGGAATGATGTAAACCTAACTTCCACATGCATCAGTTCCTCCACATGCTAAAGCAGAGAAATCCTACTCACTGTGCTACCATGGCACTATAACATTACATTTGTTACTGTTTGTAAAAGGCAGCAGGTTTCTTAGATCAATAGCACTACAGAAGTACAAAGTAATAGTACTTCTTGAGGAGGAAGAGGATTGCCTTTTGAGTTGCCATCTGCTCCTGGCCTGACTCCAATTGCTTCCTGGTGAGTAATCTGAAGACAATTTTTTAGAATCAATTTTGTATCACATTTTCACAATATGACATATGTAGCTCTAGGTCTTAAAGAGGGAGGAACAATCCACCAGTAGTCTGCCTCCCACTGTAGAAGCAAATCCTCTAAATTAGAGGATAGTAATTCGACAAATTCATTGATTTGCTGTAAATATCCTTGCTGTATCGTCACCCCATTGTGGTTCACAGAATGAAGTCCCTTTTTTTTTTTTTTTATATGGCATTTTCTAAATGATCTCATCCCTGAGGCATGGGTGAAATAAAGGTCAGTTCAAATGCTTCCCAAACAATAACCAGTGTAAGAGGATCACCAAGCCTTTGGGGGAGGAGGGAGAACCTACAAAGTGATCAATGTAAGACCAGAAACCTCATCTGTCATTTTAGAACAAGGGTTGCGTGGAATAGAACCCAACCCCCTTGAGGTGGGCACGTGCTCACAGAAGAGCCACGTTCCTGCTTCAAGGGACCCTCCTTGCTGGAGCCCCAGTCCCGCTGAGGCCTTTTAGCCATCCTGCAGCACATTTACAGCTTCATGGGATAGTGTACGTTAGAAAGGTGCCTGGTCAAGGAGAAAGAAGTGATCTTGCTTGTTAGGTTGAGTTGTCCTGCAAGTTTTTTCTGCAAAGGTTTTTATTGTTCACTTTCACTAATCTTTTTGAGGTCCAAATGGTTTATGGTATTAGGCATAAGTGCACCTTTATGCCTCTAAGTTTAGAAAAATAGAATAAATCACAGCTAAATCTTAGGCTATGGGTGTATAGCTTGCCTGACCCAAACTTCCAGCTATATATGGTGAGAACTTCCTGAGAAGCACCAGTGGATCTTCTCTCAGCTGCTGTAGTAGTTCATGCCAGACTCCTTTAGACTTCTCACTGCCTGTGTACCTATAGTGCTGCTGAAGATGAATGCCTGGGCTACTATGTTGTACCACATCTTTGTTTTTCTACTTCACATCTGATAAAGCATCAGAAGAAAACAATTAGGGGCAACTTGACTGTAGTAACTTTAATTACATTCTTTGATAGCCAAATGAACAATCGCCCAAAATTTACTTCTCAAGAATGTTACAAATCACACTAAGAATATAAGCAGACTTTTTGCATACATTTGACAGTCACAGAAAGGATGTCTTTTGACAAAGAACAGCCTTCGTAGTTTGAGAGGAGAGGAGATCTGCATTCTGTCAGGGTAGCAACTACAGGGCAGTCCTTTCTGTTTTGAAAGATTGCTCTCTTAACAAAGGATGTATATCACAAGGAACAGTTGGTCCTTCAAGTTTTTCTCTAATATACAGTAAATGCCTACTTCTGGCCAGACAATCTGGCCAGACAAGTCCCATCAGGATTTGCAAATGAGGAATGTGGCCTCCGCTGACAGAGGCATTCTCTGAGGACACCTACCAGATTCAGCATAATACAGATATTGGGAAAAGGTGACAGATCTGGCCATTTTCTTCTTGCAATTAGATCAGATGCCCCATACTAGGTGGTGAATAGTTTAAAATCTATTCTTTGCTTGAAGTGAGACACGCTTCCAAAGAAATTGACCTTCTACCCCGGCTGGATAATATTCCAGTGTGAGATTCTTTCAGTCCATCTTTTTTAAATAGCTTTGGCTTAAATCATTAACTGAGAAGAGCAGGAAGAGTTAAAACAGTACGTAACATTTAAAACACTATGTAGGAAACCTTTTTTACATTGGAGAGTGGAAGTCAGGTCCTAGAAGGGTGTGCTAACTGCTAAGCCTCAGGGTCATTCTCATGCTCTCTCCTCGACTGACTAAATATTTTTCCAAATAGAAGGAAATAATTCAGATGGGAGAATGACTTCTTACTTCTCTTGTATAGTCAAATAAATAGACAAGACTTGTAGAAAATATAATTTTAAATCACTGCAGACATAACTTGTATTTTAAGGCAAGTTTTCAATACTCCACGTAAGCTGCCTACCCACTGTTTGCTGTGGATGGAGCAGGGGAATCTTCTCCTGCCAGCTGATTTCTGTGAAAGGTTTGGCTAAATTGGCTAAGGAGACTTCGTAAGAGATTACAACTTTATGACAAGGGATTAATTTAGATGATAATTCAGTGTACGTTTGGTTTGGTTTGGCTTTTTTTTTTTTCCTCAATTCCTGCATCAGGAAAGCAAAATATGACCTTCTTTGGAAACGGCAGTCTAAATACCGCAAGTCCAGTCAAGACTTGAACTGACTATTGGACATCTGCGTTTTGCTCATTTAATGGGAATGCTCTCAAAACTTCACACCAGCCTGCACTGGAGAACGGCGTGAGACATGAGGGGGCTGCTGCGGTGGTGCCTGCAGGAGACAGGGAGAACCTGCCTAATGCCTGCCTCAGCTCTGCATCCCTACTCTACAAGCCAAAAAAAGGCACCTTGCAAGGCTGAGCTGTACAGAGGCACACTTTAATTCAGAGGGTGCTGGGATCTGCACACAGCTCGGCACACAAACTGAGGGAAGATCTGGTTTGGGTCCAGTACAGCTGGATTGCTGCATCTCTTCCCTCAGCTTGGTAAAATCTATTTCTCTATAATCCCTTCTTGTTTACATCGCTGAAACGTGTCTGGTTTTCAGATGGCACTGGCTTGATGATCCTGCTATGGAAGTGGTGAAAATACACTCCTAAAAGCTTCAGCGTGCAGGGCAAGTTATGACATTAACAATTTTCTTTTTGTCTTTATTCTTATTTTAACTCCCCCCCCCCCCCCTCACCCCAGGAACCAAGAAAAGACTTGAGATGAAATCACGGTCGCGCTAAGATCCCCAAGAGTTTTGCCACTGACTGTAGTGTGGCTGGATTTCATTCTGAGTCACAGTTCTCGTTGTGTTCTCTCCTCCTCTGTGGCAAAGCTGTGAATGAGCACTACTTGCTTTGAATAAATCCCAATTTCTCATGTCAAAAATGAGAACATATAGTATGGCTTGAACTGAATCTTCTCCTATTGCAGTATAATTTTGAATTTTCCTTCCTATCTAGTGTTATCTGGCATCCTACTTGAAAACTTATTACGCATCTGGAAAGCAGCTGACTTTGATTTGGAAAAAGCAAAACATTTTTAACATGTCATTTCACTTAACATCTTAAAATGTCCAAAAGTACCCGTTTTCTTCATCAGTTTATCAGAACCGAGAGAATACAGCAATTTATAGTTATTAATGTTGAATCAGTCAATGTGGTAATTGTGGGGCTAGCACTGGGAAGAGATGTATTTTTGTAGACGGGTGGGCTGAATGTATTCATCTTTCTAATGCCGTTTCTGTTTGGATGATCAGTATCTCTTAAAATTCCCTTCTCCTTTCTACCACCTTGTGTAACTGCTCTATTTTGTACAGCCCAGAAAGAGCACATCTCTCTCACAGGAGCTTAGGACTCCATCTCAAATTACAGAATGTGCCTGACTATTCAGCCTTTTGAAAAAGCTGTAAATAGAGATATAACTTACCTAGCAACAAAAAGTAGATTTCCACAATGTAGTCTATGAACACAGTGAGTTTATTCAGTTATGGCCATGCCATCGATCTTCTTTTTCTGTCACTAGTCTTTCAGAGACCAATTACAGAAAAAGTCTTTTCTATACTCAGCTAATATTAAGAAATCCTTGTGGTAGCAACTGTGCAGAATATGAACAATCTAAACTTCTAAAATTAATATACTTGGAGTTTCTGCTGGGTCAGGTAAAACCAGAATTGAGTGAATACTGGGGGAAGGCATGCAAAGTTTTGAAAATGTCAGTCTCTCGGTGAATACTGAAATACAATCTGTATCCTTTAGTTTGTACAACTATATTTAGTGAATGTTTTTACAAACATGTTTAGTTTCTTTCTTGGCGCTTTCCTTTCCCCTTTCAGTTTTCAATCTCCACTGTACAGTGATAAAATAGGTATAATGGAAAAGAAGGATGCAGACAGAAAGGAAGGAGAATGTTTGCCCCCCCCATCTTAACATTAAAAAGATTTCTTTTTTTCTTTTTTTTTTTTTCTTTTCTGGATAGCTTTTAAAAATATTTGAAGCATTTGCTTCAACTATAGTAAAAGCAACAGAAGTATTAATTTTGAGTTGGTTTTGTTCCAGATTATGCCTTATTAAAATTCTAATGTGTTAGAAGACTTCCTGTCTATTTAAGGTGAAAAGCCTCGTCCGTGACAAAAGAAACTTATTACCATTTCAAAGGCTGGTCAGCATTTTTGCCTATATACCTACTAGGTAATAATGACCATGTTGACCTTTTTTTTTGATCGCTGAAGTCTTTTATCAGTGCATTCATACTAGTTAAAGATGATGCTCGATGTCGACTTTTATATAATGCTTTCATGAAAGTGCCTTTGAGAATGAAAGCAGTGGCCAGATTCTGATCTCTCTTCTTCAGATCTTCTGCTATTGGATTTTCATTTCCTAAATCAACGTAATAGAAAAGAAAATTATGCCCGTTCTTAGAATATATATGAAATCTGAGAATGTTTCTAAAGAAAACATCATATCTACTAGACAGTTTTCATTAGTCAATTTAATAAAACTTTAAAATGACCTTTTTCTCTCTTGGAGCTAACTGAATTGTAGAGCTTAGTGTCCTTTGGATAAGTTCCAAAAAGGAAAGTCACCCTGCAGAGTTCAAATCTCTGTGGAAGGCAGACCAAGTCCACTGTACTTGAACTCCAGCAGCCATTTATTATTAGGTCTTGAGTCTTAAATGTAGCACTAAATAGACAGAAAATGCCTATATTCTGCTTATATTTCAGACCTGTTTCTGAAGACTTGACACATGAGAAACTTATATTAATGTAAGTTTTCTGAGCAGTAAAAATGACAAAAAGGCCACATCTGGAGTACTGTGTCCAGTTCTGGTCTCCCCAGTTCAAGAAAGACAAGGAATTCCTGGAGAGAGTCCAGAGGAGGGGACCTGGAGCATCTCTCTTATGAGGAAAGGCTGAGAGACCTGGGTCTGTTCACCTGGAGAAGTCTGAGAGGGGACCTCATCAATGCTTATAAGTATCTGAAAGACGGGTGTCAAGAGGATGGGGCCAGACTCTTTTTGGTGGTGCCCAGCGACAGGACAAGGGGCAACAGACACAAGCTGGAACACAGGAAGTCCCATCTGAACATGTGGAAAAACTTCTTTACTTTGAGGGTGGCAGAGCACTGGAACAGATGGTCCAGAGAGCTTGTAGAGTTTCCTTCGCTGGAGATATTCGAAACCCACCTGGATGCATTTCTGTCTAGCCTGCTCTAGGTGGACCTGCTTTCGCAGGGGGGCTCATCTAGATGATCTTGAAGGTCCTATTTAACCCTTACCATTCCATGATTCCGTGATTGGATTCTTTTATTCTGGTATTTAATAAGTATAGTCTCACAGTTTCTGCCTGGTATAATTTCACAGTTGAGGAAACTGAGCCATAATCACATTATATGCCTTTTTCCAAAGGAAAGGAATGAGTTAATAATTATATTAGGAACAGGACAGACAATAAAACCCTCGTCTCTTTGTTTCCTGCTGTTCCCAATTAGCAATTTCCTTTTACAGTACGAGTGGCTATAATTAGGAAATGGGTGGCTTTGCACAAACAAGTTATTTCCATTCCATATTGAAAATACTGCCTAGCAGAAGTTCAGTATCTATATAGCTTCTCAGCACTGTCTGAATATGGGTAGGAAAATAATAATGTACATATATATATACACACACATATGCATACACTTACCAGCACTCTGTTTTAATGGAACATTAAGCTAATGCCATGTTAAGTTACAATGCACTTCTTATGGAAGCAAAAGCAGCATCTATATAAATATCAGATAGATGTATTATGATCTGCACAATTGCAATATATAGCAGATGGCTATGCAGTAATGGGACACTAAAAAATATTTATCACATTTTCCAAGAGTACTGCTGCTCCTGTTCGTTGTCAGGGTGAATGGTGAATGGCCAAGTTTGATGCGCGGCCTTTAGTGGTGTCTTTCCAAATGTGTGATGACATCACAAATCATGCAGGAATTTGAATGAGAATGACCTGGTCTTGATGCAAACAGCCAGGTTCCCCAAACTAATGCTACTCTGGGCTAGAACAAGTGTCTGTGGGGACGATGGCTTTTTTGTGTCTGCTCAACAGGAGTGTGGATAAATTGCTCTATAATATCCCTAAAATCCTTTTTGTCTCTTTTTCTCCTCTGTCCTGCTAGGCCAAATTTTCAAAAAGGGTCTCCTTCTGGAGGAAGAGTTTCCACTGTACAACTGCTGCTCAGATCTGGAAAATCTTCACTCTGTGTGCGAACCTGTCTCAACTTATGGACATGTCTGCCCATGAGAGATCTGATTTATACTTCAAATTCAGACCACTAAAAGAAAAGAGAGGCTCATAGTGCACCCACATAAAGAATTTTGTATTAGAAGAAGTTTGAAACTCATTCTTTGGGGCTACTGTCTCATTTTCATATTTTCTCTCTTGAACTGCAGTGACTTACCTGTTTCGCTTTTTCTCCCTCTGCACTATTTTTCCATTCTTTACCTCATTTTTTTATCCTCACGTGCTCTCTATCTCTCTCCTTCCTGCGTCTTTTTCATCTCATGATGTATTTGACTTCCTTATTCACTTTAATATACTCGTGCCTGTTATCAGCCAGGCTTATGGACTTCTCACTGTTTGGTGACTTGTGTCATTTTAGTGCTCCAGTTTTTTCCATGCTAGATATCCAGGTGCTCATGCAGCCTGCTGGCAAATATGTGGTTTTGGCCTGTGCTCTTCCAGAGATGAAGTGTGATGGTGTCATCCTCAGCCTAGGATTGGTCTTTAGACCAATGAAAAAATTCCTAGGTCCCCATTTTAGTTTGTTATGAATGAGACAAGTTGATGGCCCTTACACAATGCAAAGTTAGTTTGAAGCTTTGCTGAATCAGCCTATTTATAACCAAATATAAGTAATTAACACAATAATATGTTTCTAAGGATAGACAGACAGGGATATGCCCCAGATATACTTAACCATTAGTCTATATTATTTGTATTTTGTGTTGCAAAGTACACTGAAGAAAAAATAAGTAAGATTGGTTCAGGCCGTGTCCATAGCTGCGCATTCTAAAGCAAATACCTCCCTATGACTTCCTCTTTTCTTAGCCCACATCAGCCTCATAGTCCCACCTTCTTTGTGGCTGTTAATAAAACCAAATTCCCAAGCATATCCATAGGGAAAGTAACCTCCTGTGAAGTTGTTGCTAAAGATGATCTCTCAGGAGGGAAATTTCAGCCTGGCTAATCAAATCTCAACTCAACACTAAACAAAGTCAGAAAATCAGAGTGACCTTGTTAAAAAATCTTTTGTGATCTTTTATAGAAAGTTCTGGAAACTAGCTGCCCTGTTTCACAGTTCACCTGTGTTGTTTACCCATTCTGTGTGGCTCTGATAACATGTGGTGTATCAAAATCCAAAACTTATCATATAACTAAAGAATGGAGACCAAAGCATCTCATAGGAAGATCAGGAGAAGCCTAGTTTTTATTACTCTTTCAGTCATTCATCTTTTTTGTGGTCCTGGGCAGCTTGCTTTTCTCATGCACACCAGTGTTACAACCTGTAACGCTGATGAAGACATTTCTCCTTCATAAAACGTTATTTGAGACTCTTCCATGAAAGTGGGTGTGTTGAGTTTTTTACACACTGAGGGAATACAGAAAACCATGCATGGAGAAGCATCAGCTTCTTGAAGAAGCGTGGTGGAAACTGTGTGCACGGGGAGGGAAGGGTTAAAGCCTGCTGCTTCCCTTTAGTGTGATGGCAGTCACCCCAACCTCATCGTGTGTGTGGAGCAGCCACAGCGCCCAGAGTGTTTCACCAATTGGTTACTGCTCACATCTCCCTTGTTTCATAAATTAATGTCTCATATATATATGTATATATGGCCTGGTCACAGAAAAACAGAAGAATGTGGTTAAGGTGTTTTTATTTGCAGGAGGGGAAAGGGAGGAAAAAAAAAACCAAAACAAAAAAGGAAGAATAAGTGTGCCTGCAGTATGCTCCTTTTCTTTTTTTCTGATGTAGACCAGAAAAGGAAGCAAGTTATTCTCAATGCACAGAAGCTGAATAATTACCTCTGTTCCTTAAGGCAGTGTTATCATATTCGATGTATTTTTTCATTAAGCTTATCAGACAGAGATCGATGAATGTAGAAGAGTTCTCTCTTCCCCATAGCAGTGAGTGCTAATGGTCCTGAATTGCTGTGATACAGCACACCTCTCAGAAAGAAACAAATGCTGTGCATTCCATTAGAAACCTAAGAGTCTTTGCTGCAACCAGAAGAAAGCCCCATTTTGAGCCTTGATGAATAGAAAGTATGCAGCTGCAAATCCACCATGAGTGTAGGGAAGGATCTTTTTTTTCTTTTCTGAGCACCCAGCTAATGGCATACAGGCATACAGGCATACAAGCATAGAGGCATACAGGCAGGCAGGAGACAGGAAGACTGCACACTGGCAATCTCTTCTCTTGGAGATTGTTTAAAATACACACATTCACACACACACAGACTCGCTACAATTATAACTGTAAATGTCGAAAAATTAAAGTTTTGCACATATGAAAGTCAGCAGACTCAGCAGAGGCAAGCGTGATTTTGTGACTGTCATTCTTCACCGAGTGTCACTATCACACATGCTGGTTGTACCTACCAGCTGATTGCAATGTAAACATGGAGTCATTCCACTCAAGCCTCTTTCTGACACTTTTTAAATGCCTAAAAAAAGTCTGGAGCTTCTGTAAGCCAACATGGAACAAAATACTACAGTTCAGGGCCAAAAGGAAAAAGATAGCTTTTGTTTGGTTACTTGTACTTTTTTTCCTATTTCACAAATAACTTATCAGAATTAATTTTTAGCTAGTAAAAATTTTATTTTTACAGGAAGAAAATAAATCAAATTTATGTCATCAGGTCTCAGGAGTAGAATTAATTCTGGCAGTAAAGACTGTACCACCAAGATAGTTACATTTTCATTATTCACTTCAGTCAATATAGAAAAAAAATGGGTATTTCTGCAATATGCTTTGTCTAAGCTTTGTGTTTACATTTATTTATAAGAAACCCAACCAGTGAGGCTTAACAAAGAGAGTTCCTCTGAAAGAGCTCAAACTCATCTCTGTGTGTGTGATCTAACTGATCAACTGAAAAAATTACCTTTTCCTGTTGGAAACTCAAGATTCATAAAAATAAAATAGTAGTTTGTTTTAATTTTCAGGGTACTGGTGAGGCCCCACCTCGAATACTGTTTTCAGTTTTGGGCCCCTCACATCAAGAAGGACATGGAGGTGCTGGAGCGAGTCCAGAGAAGGGCACCGGAGCTGGTGAGGGGTCTGGAGCACAAGTCTTGTGAGGATAGGTGGAGGGAGCTGGGGTTGTTCAGCCTGGAGAAAAGGAAGCTGAGGGGAGACCTGCTCGCTCTCTCCAACTCCCTCAGAGGAGGGTGTAGCCAGGGGTGGTTGGTCTCTTCTCCCAAGGAACAGGTGATAGGACAAGAGGAAATGGCCTTAAGTTGTGCCAGGGCAGGTTTCCATTGGATATCAGAGAAAAATTTGCTTACTGAAAGGGTGGTGAAGCATTGGACCAGGCTGAACAGGGAAGTGTTTGAGTCACCATCCCTTGGAGGTATTTAGAAGAGATGTAGATTTGGTGCTGAGGGACATGTTTTAGTAGTAACTTGGTAGTGCCAGGTTAAGAGCTGGACTTGATGATCATAAAGGTGTCTTCCAATCATAATGATTCTATTATTCTAATTCATCTATATCATTAAACACGTTGAATTATACAACTGCTATGAAAGGTCCCAAGAACAGAAACATGGAAAAAATTGTGTGTGCTTTCAATAACATTGCTCACAGGGCTTAGGTTAAGGACTAGATTAAGAAGTCATGGATCCACTAATCTCAATAGAACAATTATAGTTTCTACAAGCAGGGAATGTCCTGAGGTTTATTAAAATAAATATCATGTCAAAAAGAGAGTGAGGAAAAACTTTACTGCTTGGCATAAATTATTCCCAAGAAACTCCCACTGAAATACTAGAATAATTCAGGGAAAAAAGGAATGATTGCACAGAAGTATCTTTTCCTTGAAATGTAAGCTGTCTCTCTGCAGCATCTTGTAACCATTCCTGAAGTATGAAGTACTCTTGGAATTATTCAGCCATCATGCTTAAATGACTGGGTTATGAAGTTTACTGTTATCTTTTGTAGTTAGATTGAGAACAAATGCTGCCATTTCCTGGTTTGTCAAATTTAACTTTGCTTTTACTTTGGCTGAGGGGTCCCTTGTGAAAACACCATGTAGTTTATTTGAGCTTCATTTGTAAAGCAGATAGGTTTGGATAAATAGACAGAAGTTATAAGTAAACTGTTGTGGAAGCTAGTGTACATATTTTGCCCTACTTAAATTACATTTAACCTCTATCTGCAAGAATTCAGTGGCCTGCAGACACTCTATTGGCAGTCTGCAACTACGTTTTGTGCCCTGAATAAACCCATGTATTTTTGAATATTTATCCTAGCTAAACTATATCTGTGCATCCAGGTTTTCTCTATCACAATAAATCATTCCTATTCTGCCTTTCTCTTTTCCACCATTGTAATTTTCTTACCGTATGCAAAACACCTGATTCTGTACTAACTAAAAGGCTCAAGCTGATCCCTGTCATAGTTACCTTTTATTGTCTTTCCCTGGACAGATCTGGTCATCTTGATTTTGTTGTGTATTATGGTAAGATACATTTTGGTATTACATAAGATACATATGTTAGCTTACATAGCAAATAGCATTAATCATGTTAATTAAAGGCAGTTTAGTTCAATGTAGCCAGGAATACGAAACCGAAGGAAATCAAACAGGGCTTTAAAGCCCCTCCCCCTGCCCCAAGAAAAAAAAAAAAAAGCTTGCTGAACAGTCAAAGAAATTTAACAATTTTAGCAGTATTGAAGGCACTCTATTAAACAGAAAGATTTGGGCTTTTGAAACAATGGCCAGTATGTATGTGAATGAAACATCTGGAGAGAATATAAAAAAAGAAACTCATTTAGAGGGAAATGAATCCCCTATAGAAAGTATGCTAGTCATAAGGACAGAATGTAGTCTTTAACTCATGCTGAGGAAGGAATACATTAATGCATTAATTTTAAGAGTCTCAATCTCAGTTTTATTTATATTTAAGCTTTTAATCCTCGAATAATTAGTCATTACTAGTATTTAACGACTGGTTTGCTAATTGGGCATCCCTAGATGGAACTAAAGGCAGTTAAACCCTAACAAACTGATCATTAACTACACTAATGATCAAATTCTCTGGGATTATTACTATTATAAACCATAATTAACAGTTTATAACAGCTACATTTTATTTTGTATTTTGTTTCCTCTAAAGAAAACATCCTGGAGTACTGCTGTGAAGCTGTGTTAAAATTCTTACTATTAGAAATGTGGTGAAAACACCCATTTCCTGCACTTACTGGGGGAAATATTTAAATGCTTTCCAAAAATAACTGTTATAGGTGGTGGTTTGTTGTCAGATACTGGCTGAAGAAGGCCCCGGTTATGCACTCTAGCAGTTAAGAAAAAAAACCAGCCACAAACAAACAAAGAAACCTACCTAAAAAACAAACCAACTCAGAAGATGGGAAGTGAATGAAAGTCTAACTCAGACTGTAAATTCACAGTTAATCTTTCAAATGGGTGGGTCTTTGTCCCATTTGCTACCACAGATAACTCCTTCTTGCAGTTTGCCAGGGAGCATTGAACTTAATGCTTCCAGTCCCAAAGCATCAGGCCTCAGGAATGGAGCTGGCTTGACTCTTCTGCCAGTAGTTGCAGTGAACTTTTCTTTTACAGAGATGGGATAACAGTGAGGATAATTAGCTCCCCCAACCAACTAGTTAACTCATTTTTAGTTTTGAACTAAGATGGGTGCCTTTTCTCTTAAGTAATCCTCAATGAACGTGTGCGTTATCAGAAATATATGGGTAAACGTTGCTTTCTGTACAGAAAATCAAAATAGACACCTAAATTTGACCACCTGAGTAGCTGTCAATATTTAATTTTATATATTGACTTGGTAATGGCAGTTTTGATACCTAAGTCATACACAGACAGCTCTTTGTAGATAGGTATCTACTACTTCTAGATGCATGTGTTTGAGGAATTAACCTCCCTGTGGGTGAGTGGTCTGCAGACTTTCCAGGAAGGACTAGTTGTTCAGTAACATCTCACCCTTTCTTCTCAACTCAGAACCATGTGTACCATTTGCCAGTCTGTCTTCCTGATGTTACTTCAATCGGTGTATTCATATTTAAATACCTTACATTGTTGCAATTATTATTCCTTATATTCATCTAAAATGCTTTGACCCAAGCATCTGGGCTCTAAAGATGTATCAGTTTCTTAACATATTTGCTTTCACATTTTCTCCAGCAAAAAGCAGTTGCTGACAGAATGCCAGAGCCTTTTTGTGCCTCTCTTCTCATTTTATGTCCCAGGTACTGTGTTCCCAGACTTTGTGATCATAAACTGGACCCGAAAGCAAAATTTGATTCTTTTTATTTTTACCTTTATTTAGCTCCTGATTTTATTTCTTCATTCAAGAGGAATTGTATCTGATTTTCGCTTCTTAAGTGTAACCTACATTAATCTGTGCAGATTCAATTCCTCTATGTTATCTGAGGATGTGGATTAAGAAGTCTAGTCTTGCTTCATGATTCACCTTTCCTATTCCTCTCCTACTCTTCACATTTTCCTGTGTGCTTCTGCTACCTAGTAAAGGTTAACTCTAGGAGCTATATGGATTTGTTTGAAGATCCCTAGGCATTTCAGTTGTTTGTTTTGTCCACAGCTGTCTAGTTTACCTAGGACTTATCTCTCTGCCAGCTTAGAGGTCTAACCTTAACCTAAGTCAAACTATAATTCACTTGCTTTTTCCCTGACAGTCATGTCTAAGTGTATTGGACTCTGGACTATGACAAATGTGCTCAAGCAGTACAGAAAAAAATGAGCCACAAATTCTCTTGTCGTAGAAATATAAAAATAGCAATTTTACTCATTAACAGAAATCCTGAACAGAAAGAAGCAAAAACAAAGAGAACATGGGGGGTAGGAGAGTGGGGGCTGTTGACTTTCTGTTGTTTTATTTTCATGGTAGCAATTTTGCTTGGTTTCTGAGGTAATTTAGTTGATAAAATCCCTCAAAAGAGGGATAGGCTGAGACACAGAGAAGAAGTAATGGAAATTTTTTCTGGTGGAGTAGAAAGGGACCAGGAACAGAGATGGGAATATAATTCAAAAGGGAAGCTTAAAGTATATGAGTGTTCTAGGATACTTCAAGGATGTGCTACTCTAGGAGCTCACACTGTTGATACAGCCTGATTTTTGATAGGAGAACTGAGCATTTCCAGGAATCAGTCTTGAAATAAGAAGGCCCCAAAAGAGATTCAAAAGAGACCTGCAGGCCTGTGGGTTCATCTGGTGTGAGAGAGGCTGCTGGAATTCTTCTCACATTCACTCCTCATTATATCAGAGGAGATTTACACAATCCGATGTAGCGGGTCCATTTTCCTAAATGACATATATGACAAAAGAGAAGGGTGAAAAGCTAAAACCAAACAAAGAAATTTCCCAGGTTTTGAGGCATATAGAAGATGTAAAAGCAGAGGAGGAGTGTTTGTAACCAGAGCCCTAATTTTGCCCAAAGGAGTTGTAAAAATAACAAAAAAATGAAGGAGAGTAGCAACCAGAAAAACACGGTTCAAGAAGACAGCATAGTAGTAGTCATCCCCTAAAGCATACTGTAGCCTACTGGCTGTTGAGCTATTCATATTTAAAGAACGGCTCAGCAGCCACAGAACAACCCTGAGAGAGAATTAACTGATCCGTTAAATGGGTTTACAACCAAAAATCAGTTAGTTAATTTGAGAAACTATTCAAGTGTACTTTGGATGGCTAAAGCAAAGAAGAGGATAAAACACAACTTTGCGTTGTAGCCTGGAGTCTGTCTCTGACCTTGGATTATTAGTTTGTGTCACAGTACTCAGCGGGCGATGGTGCAGATACGAGTAGCAGTTTCAGACACAGTGTAGGGGAACCTGAAGCACTTCAGAGGAGTTAACCCTGTCAGAGGGTCATAAGTGTCAAACTACAGATTTAACCTGAAACACCAGGATCAGAACTGTAAACTCGAGTACCACACTGGATTTCATAAATGTATCGACTTAGTGTCTGCAGATGGTTCAGACGGTGGATGCACACTGCAGCATTGTTGTTCCATACGTTACAAAATCCCAGACCAGCCATGGAGCGTCAGCAGCACTGGAGGTAGCTCAAGCCAACTCCGCTGTATTTTCCCTTTATAAAGAATGCTGTGCCATGGCTCATGGGGACAGCAAAAAATCTGTGGTGAAAAGCTGGTTTTCAGCAGATAAGAATCTGCCTAACTGTCCAAAAGGAGAATTTAAATGCTGTTGCATTTAACTTGCGGTGAGACTATTTCTGCATGAGTAGCCGTCCCATCACAATGCCACCACAGATTTTTGTGGGCATGTTTCTAGTTCCATAGGAGCTAACAGCAAAAGCTGCGTGTTTAGAGGGTAGGAGATCAGAAGCTGTGTGGGAGAACAATATTTTCCTCCAAGTCACAAGGCAATCCAAGAAATGATTGAATCAGGGGAGTTTCTTAAGACTCTTAAACAACTTTACACAAACTTGTAGGTAACACACGCAGACTGCAGGTAACTTAGTCTAACATGCTTATCTTAGCTAAAATAACTCTTCCCACTGGAAATGAATGTGCACTGGTATCAGACGGGAAAAGTAGCCCAGTGCCCCAGCTTCTACTCTTATGAAGCAGTTTGTCCAAATTTCCCAGGGAATCCTTGTGGTTCACATCATGTTCCATTACAGGGAATGCTAGCATTACAACTCTTGGTTCACAACTAGGACATAAAGGAGGTATACTTTTAAATGAAGTTCGTATATGTGAAATGCAACAGTTAAAGTGATACAAATTGGCTTGCTCTGAGGTTTTATTAAAGAAAATTTGATGCTTGGCATAGACTTACATTTGCATAATTAAGACAGATGTTACCCCTACAATAGGCTCTCTGGTACATTGTTATTTTTTGTTGTATGATTATATCAGTTTGAAAAGGCCAGAGCTGGTAATTTTTTTAAAATCTTAGTACAGTCATGTAGATCTGGGATTGTTTCTTTCTTATTTTGTTTTTTATTTTTAATCATGTCCTGGGTCCTACTGTGCACTATGAAGTTCAAGAAAAGGAAGAAATTTCTAAATTAGGAAGGAAATAACCAATTTAGAGGTAAAAAGTCCTACTTTTAACACTGCAGTTTAAGGAACAATAACTGACTATTGGGGTGCTATCCCAAATGGACCATCTTTCATTGTTAAATAAGTGGTTTATTTTCAGTCAAAGACAACCTAGACTTGGACTAAAACTTGACTCTAAAGGTTGTACACTCAGTGATCACTTTTTTGTTATTGGTAAACCTTTATCATATCTAAAACCACATCAGATTCAGCAGTGAGAATTATATAGGTCTCTAGCAAATGGCCTTGCTTTTTCTGATGGAAATGGTCTTTTGGGAGCTAATAAGTTGCTGGCAAGATACACTTTCTCTGCTCAGGCCATATGTGCTTGTAAATAGAGTAGGTTTAGGTTGCAACTTTTTTACTAGAAATTGGTAATGAATGAGTTTGGTTTGTTGTGCAGCAGCAAGGTTCATGTCCAGGGTCCCTGTCCACAGAACTGCTCATTTAGAGTGTCCTGTAAAAATTAAAGTTGCGTAGAAGCTAAAAGACACTCTGAAACACACAAAAAAAACCCCGTTCCAGCTCAGATTCCCCTACTCATTTGCATTTCTGTCTCCTTGCTGTCCCAGAATGAAGAAGTGCAGGGAAGGATCTGACAACAGCTCTCATTGCAGCTCTGACACCACATCCAGTTCCAAGGGCTGAAACACTTGGAGTGTGGAGTAAGACTGTGTGCAGGAGGGCACTGTGGTTTCCTGCAGAACAGTAAACCCTGTATTTAATAGAAGCACGTTTTCCAGGAGGAACCTGCAGAACTGTGTAGAACATCTCTTTGCCTAGCAGGTTTTCTCATTACGAAACATAATAATTCAAAATCTCATTAAGCTGCTGATGTCTACAAGGTGATTGTGCTGTTGTAATCACAAATGTTCTCTGGGTAGCGATGCTGTTTGGTATCAGGATGTCCCAAGTTGTGTATGTTAGGCTGTCTCAATAAAGACTAATCAGAGACCTGGTGAGGATTAGAGAAGCAATTTCAGGGCAAGGAGCCTTGTAACTTTGTCAGTGAAAAGGGAGCACCCAGAATCCCTCATTCCCTGAGATCATCAAAGGGCAGTGAGTAGACAGTTGACCCTAGTCTGAAACCCAACAAGAGAACTCAATGTGAAAGGTCTCTTCATGAATGCACTGGAAAAAAAACCACCAAAAAATTCATTGGAGATAGGTAGGTCAATAGGTATAAAACACAGAAGTATACAAGCAAATGGCAGATCAGGAAATGCTTCAGCTGCAAATTGCTAGAAGGGTCACTTTCTGTTTATCCTTTCATTCATTTTCCTAAGAACCTGCAATCCCCAAAGTATCCAGCAGATGAGTTACCAGTACTGTAACAATATAGACATTACATCCACGTAGTGTGGAGCAGATTTTCAAAGGCTTGGAGAACATCCGGTGACTTCTCAGTCTAGACTAACTTATAGGACAGAAATAAACATGAGAATGTGCTGTTATAGGGAAACTGGAGATAGAAAATTGTTCAAGATTAAGACAACTATATTCAGTGTTCTTCAATGTGTGCTGGGTTTCCAAGCTGCTATTACAGTCACCAAAAAGACCTAGGAATTGATTAATTTGCTTTAACATAGGCACGTAATGCATCTTGAAACGCCTTAACATATCAGAGGTATCTATTCAAAGCAAATAGCCCTATATAAGCCTTGCCTTTTCAGGAGAGCAGCAGTGATACATCAATAATGACACTAGGAACCTCTGTTTTGATAAATGCTTTGAGTCCCTAATCTATGAGGGACTGTTGAGCTGAAAACAGTTCAGTCCTTATAGAAAACCCTTCATAGGGTGTCTCTGCTGTCTCTGACTGGGCATGTCAGAGACCTGAAAGGTGGTTGTAGAGAGGTGGGTGTTGGCCTCTTCTCCCAAGGGAATAATGACAGGACCAGAGGAAATGCTCTGAAGTTGTAGCAGGGGAGGTTTAGATTAGATATAAGGAAGAATTACTTTACTGAAAGAGTGGTCAGGCACCGGAACAGCCTGCCCAGGGAGGTGGTGGAGTCAGCGACCCTGGAGGTATTTAAGAAATGTTTAGATGTGGCACTTCAGGACAGGCTTTAGTGGCAGAGATTGTGGGGGTCTTTTCTGTGTCTATGGTTGGACACTGTGATCTCAGAGGTCCTTTCCAACCATTAAGATTCTGTGATTCTGTGAAATAAATGCATCCTGGGTTGCATCAAAGCCTGGAGAAGACAAGGCTCCAGGGAGACCTTATAGTTGCCTTCGAGTACCTGAAGAGGGCCTACAAGAAAGCTGGGGAGGGACTGTTTGCAAAGGCATGCAGTGATAGGACAAGGGGCAATGGTTTTACAGTAGAGCAGGGTAGGTTTAGACTGGACATTAGGAAGGAATTCTTTACAATGAGGGTGGTGAGACACTGGAACAGGTTGCCCAGAGAAGTGGTGGTGGCCCCATCCCTGGAGACATTCAAGGTCAGGCTTAATGAGGCTCTGAGTAATCTGATCTAGTTAAAGATGTCCCTGCTTACTGCAGGGGGTTGGACTAGATGATCTTAACAGGTACCTTGCAATCCAACACATTCTATGATTCTATGAAAGAGAACATCTTGGCATATCAAACCACTCCTACCTGTCATCCCTGTGGGGATTTCCTTTATGCATCCTTGGTTGGCTTACCTAGTCACGCCATGATTGCCCAGGCTTACACTGTGATAGTTAAAAATACAAATAATAATCAAGATGTGAACTCTCATGTGCTTAAAACATCAAGGCAGAGAACAAATTAATTAGCATGTAGTTCATAAATGTGACATTGATGAATTACTGCATAGCTATTGATTAATCATATATCAATTACAGTGGTCTACGCATTACAACTACAAATCAATTTAGGCCTATCTGTGAATTGATACTCAGTGTAAGAAATTAAATCAAAGACTCTGAATGGTACAAAAGTGCAGGCTAAGGTTTAACTCCCAGCTGATGCACAAGTAACGTGCTTGATTAACACTAATGGAAAGCTAACTATATATGCCTGCAGTGTACTGATATGAGAACAAACTTCACCTGATTGAAGACTCCCTCACTATTTCTCCTGTTTTGGGCCCTGTTTATAGGCACCTCATTAACGAGAAAGTATGACCCCAACCCGGGTGTAATAGAGCTGCCACTGAGGTAAGCATCCCATTTATTCAGTGACAATACTATAGGAATTAATTTCTTAAGGTTTATTTCTACAGCACTGTAGTACACCTAGTTGTTATTAAACACAAAAACAGATGGGGATTAATTTATGCAAGCAATTCCTGTAGCTTCAATGGACTGTTTAGCAAAATGTATTTTATGAGACCTGGCCTTAATTCAGGAGTGTAGAAAACAGTCTTGTGACCTAAGCAAAGGCATCACTGGAGAGTAATTAACTTGAAAACAGTTGTTGAGTAGTTTTGACAGAAAATTTACAAGTTGAGTTGTATGTTTCTCTTCCATGTGTATTTGTCAAAGACCTTTTAATTCCTGACACACATGCAAAAAAACCCAAAAAACAACTAAAAAAAATTATGTTAGGCACAGCCTTGACAATTTTTTCCATGTATTTTAAAGCTTCTACTCTAAAGAGGAAAAATTACTTCTTCCAAGAAACCCCAGATGGCCTTTTTTTTTTTTTTTCATTATAAAAAAAGATCACAGTAGTTTTGTTGAAAGGGATGTTTCTAGTTTGGGTGGGATCCTCTCTGTGACGTTGAAACACATAACTTGTAAAACAAAGTTAAAAACGTTGAAAAACATAACTTGCTCAGGGATATGGATTAGTGTTGGGTGGTGTTTTGTGTGGTGTGAATGTGGTG
>JAOXJM010000019.1:6185990-6198686 GCA_026413425.1 Tringa solitaria | reverse complement strand
ATGAGGTCTCCCCTCAGTCTTCTCTTCTCGAGGCTAAAGAGCCCCAGCTCTTTGAACCTTTCCTCGTAAGGGAGGTGCTCTAATCCCTTAATCATCTTGTTTGCCCTACGTTGGACTCTCTCCAGTAGTTCCCCGTCCCTCTTGAACTGGGGAGCCCAGAACTGGATGCAGTATTCCAGTTGTGGCCTCGCCAGTGCAGAGTAGAGAGGGAGAATGACCTCCCTCAATCTGCTGGCCACACTTCCCTGTATGCAGCCCAGGATTCCATTGGCCCTCTTGGCCACAAGGGCACATTTCTGTGTCAAAGTGCTTCAGTGCCTGGGAATGGTTGTGGGCACATTTGATTTATTAATATGGTTGTAGTCTTAGCTACTGTCTGACCTAATTTTAATTATTAGTCTTAAATAAGGAATGCCATTAAAATATCTTCACTAAGGTTAGAAGAGACCCTCTTCTAACCTAAGAGGGTAGACCCTCTAAAAGTAGGAAATACTAGAAGGAGGAGTGTCTGTGCTGTTCCACTACAGCCTGATCCTATATAGCCATTTGGACACAGTCTTTGGTTAATCACACAATACTGATTTCCCAGAAGGTTACCTTTCCTGGTACACAGGCAAGTATTGGTGGTCATTTAAAGTTTCTTCATTCAGTTCATTCATTCAGTTCCAGCTGCGAAGAGCTCTATTTCCTTTAGGATGTGCCCCAAACAAATCTATTTTCTTGTCGTCTTTATAAAAGATCCATTGTTGCAACTCATGATTTAAATAAAAATATCCCCAAAGCCTCCAGAAACTCATCCAGAAGAGGACACCTTATATTTAAATATACTCTAAATAAAAAAATTAAAGCAATCAGAGAGTTTCCCATAGTAAGATCATTGCCCCCTCTCTACAATATAGACTGATAGAGAAATATCTAAAAATATATCAAATGTAATATGACCTTATTTATTGTGACTCAAAGGGGTTCTCTCTCAATTCATATTAACTGCAGTCACATAGGTGACGACTCTACTGAATCTTTTCTTCTCTGCAAAAGAAAGATTTTCTCCATCTGGCTCTTGCCATACACTTGGAAATGATTGGGTTTGAGCATCTAAGGAGGCCTTATCTTTGTCCCATTAGATTAGTTGCATGCATGAGACTTCTTCATTTTAGATACTCTTCAGGAACAATCCCTGCAAACTAATGTATATTTTTCCCAAATTCTACGTTTTGTACAGTCTATTACCTGTCCTCTAGCCTTTGGTATCTGCTTACTTCACAAGACTTGTAGGAGAAAAACACACTTAAAATTTCCGTGATGACTTTTTAAAGAACTGAATTTTAAATTCACGTCTCTGTATTAGAAGTATGATATAGTTTTAACAGTAGGACTGATGTAGAGACAGTACGTGATAAACATATTTGGGCACATTCAACGTTTATTTTGTTGATGTTGCTGAATATACACATAATACTCAGAGAGATGCGAAGATATATGTCATACTGCCATCAAATGAATCAGAGCATGTAATGACACGGGAAATATAGAAAGTCATACTGTAGCTCACAGTTCATGTAATCAGGGTTATCGAGGCCCTCAAAATTGAAGATAAAGCTTTTAAAACCACCCTAAATGAGTCAGAAACCTTCAATTAGATGCACTAACTTCTTCAATAACATTTGAATGAAATGTAAGTCTCATTTAATAGTGAAATAGGGGAAAGACTGTGACTGGTATAATATAGTATAATCGTGAAATATAGGAAAGATAATGACTAGTGTAGTCATTAACTGAGCACATTGAATAGCTTAGAGAGAGAAGGCAATGGTAATAAGAAATGGTGTCTTACCTTCCTGCAGGGCTTTCCATCATATCATTTCAAAATATCTCACAAAATAATAGCAGTGATTCGCATCATTTCTGGGAAGGATGCTGCTATTATAGCAGTACCTGATTATCTCATTCAGCGTTTAGAGCTCTCATGACCCGAGACACTGAACAACCTATTCACTGAATATTCTTAATATTCTCTCTGGCTACCATGCCTGCTTTGTTCCTGTCAAGATACGTGTTGCTTTTTTTTTTTTTTTTCCCCCTATGTTTTTCTTTACAAACATGGAAGCTGTAAGCTTACTTGTTAAGGAAGAAAGCTGAAATCCTCCCTTCACTATGTGCCCCTCAGAAAAAGAGCTGAAACAACAACAAAGATTAGCTATCATAAAACATGAGATGGAATATGAAAGAGAATGACTGAGGAAAAATAAGGTGGTTTTGACTTGAGTATACAACTCTGAGCACCCAAACAAGATAAATGACTCTGGGTTGATTTTTTTTGGTTTGATGGTTTGTTTTTATCTGTGTTGCAAAATCTGGTTTCTGGATCGTTATAAGTCTGTATGGGGAAATGATACAGCTGCCCGGGTAGAAAAAAAATTGATCTACTACTCAAAAGTAATCCCAAACTCAGGTTCTTGTGTGAAAATACAGCCCCAGAGTAAGCTGCTCATTGCAAGATTGCATTGAAATTGTATGCTGCAACACTTCAGCTTCCGAAGTGGTAAGGACAGGATCTAGCCCAAGAGAATAATTCAGACTATGTCATACCCTGGAGGCACCTGAAATTCATTGACATCCCCCTGTTGGACAGCAGATTTCCCCCAGCACTAAAATATGTGCTGCCATATACATTCAGAAGCAACCCAGTCTGAGCTGGAGGGTACTTAAACTCAGTGATTATTCATATGCATAATTCTATAATACAGACATTACATTTATGCACTAGAGAACTAGCTTTAAATTATCCTGGCTGTTACTATTTTTATTTTTATTTCCCAAAAATAAGTATAGTCTTTCACATGTCCCACACAATTTCCAATGAATTGGTAAGTTTTCCAGGAAGAAAAAGGTGGGGTTTTTTTTGTTTTGGTTTGTTGGTTTTTTTTGTTTGTTTGTTTTGGGTTTGTTTTTTGTTTTTTTTTTTTTTGTTTTTTTCCAGTTGGCTACATGACAAAATAGCTGAGAGTCATTAACACAAGTTCTCCTTGTAGGGGGAAGGTTGGTACAAATGTTCTGAAATCCAAAACAGAAATAAGATGCTGAAGAAATCAATACCTAGTATTTAATGCAAACCCTTCTAATTAACCCTGAAAAAAATCAATTGGGATAGAATGGGAAGGGAAGATTCTTCTCTCAAGAGATTTTTCCTCCAATGGGAACTACTGTAGATGTGAGAATAAAGCTCCATCCCTCTTCTGACATTTGGTGGGGTAGGAGGGGTGTGGTTAGTTGGGTTTGGGTTGTTTTGTTTATTGTGTGTCCTTGGGAAATTAAACTGATCTACATCGCAGTTTCATCTTTGCGCATAAACTGGAGAAAAGTGATTTCCCTTCCCCACCTCCTTTCCCAAAACTAAGGGTTGAGTCCTTGTCTGTTCATCCTCTCTCTTAGAGAAAGAGTATAAGAAGGATATTAAAAATATTAACTAAAACCGTAAGGCTATATAAAGTCAAACTGATGCCTACAGCATATTTTAAGATCCTAAAAAAGTCAGGTCTTTTTTTAAAAAGTCAGAAATGCTTAATTGCACTTAAAGGGTGTCAAGTAGAGTTTGGTAGGAGCAGCACCTTGAAGAGTAAATTCCTGGTTAGAATCTGTTGAAGTTAAGGAAAGTTCCCCAAAATCATCCTGGCTACTTCTGCACAGTGAATGAGGAAGCCTCTGACTCCCGAAGTGACTTTCATAAGTAATTTTTGTGTGTGTGTTTTCTCCATTTTCCTAGTTATAACATAAAACTAAATGTTTGGAATGAGATATAATGGGTCCTATGAAGCCTCTGCAATATTTCTTTTGATCTATACTTAGGAGTGAGGGCTGCCACCCTCTGCTCCCTCTCGTGAGCTCCCACCCAAGTATTGGCCATGACCTGAAGAACAGAACATTCCTTTGAATGGAAAACAAATCATGAAACTGTGCGCTTGAAAGGTGATCCTATCTTTCATGATGAGATAAAATGTCCAGACCTGGGTGCGACAACAGGGAAGAAAGAGACACATAGAAGACCTACATTTATTTTCCCATCTGGGTTTACAGAAGGGTCTGCCATGCTGTTTATTCTCTCCTCTTTCACACGCAGCCAAAGAGCACTGATTATTCCCAGCTCAGTGGCAGCACCCTTGGCCACACCCCAGCAAAGGCATTTTGCCAAAGGCAGCTGAAAATTACCCTCCCAGGCTCCTAGCTCTGTAATGTCAGTGCAACTTCTAAATTTAACAAACTCTACTCTTCCATTCCCACCTAAACTGGCTGCTTTTGTGGCATCCACTCATACCATGTCCTCTGAGACTCTTGATGAGAAGCAGTCCTGGGGCTGCAGTAATAACTGAAGCTTTTCAAGCTTCCTATTCTGTCACTCTCTTTCCATTTACTCTACATTTTCTCTGGAGTAAAGACACCTAACTAGTCTTCTACCACAATTGCTCATATGTTTTGGGAATCATGACCTAGTTCAGCATCCTCTTGGGACAAACAGATTAGCTTTTGGTGACTGACAGTAGTTTTGTTACAAAATATGTTAACATCACCCTGGGAAAAAAAATGTGTCAGGAGGTGGGAGACTGGCAACGCCATGTGAATAAAGCTGCAAGAAATACACGGGGTACGTTGTTAACAACATTGCTAGAGTAAAAATGTAAAAAGCAACACTCAAAGAAATAAAATATTCTGCCAATGTGATCACGCTAAAGCAAAACTGCGAAGAAATAGAGGGAATGGGAAAGATCTATACATATTGTAACATCTTGAAAATCTCAAAGTTCTGTGCAATGCAATCTAGCTTCTCACCTCACTTTAGATAACTAAAGGACAGATATGTAAAATTTACTGTTATTTTAAAATCCCATTATAGGGAATATGATTGTAATGTAGGTATCTCCAAAGGGTGATCCTTCTCACCTATCTTAAGCTCCTGGTTTAGATAAAACAAATCATAAGTACCTGTTAATTGAACCTAGGGTGACCAGGCTAGAGTCTGATTTCTGACTTGAGGATTTAGTTAAGCTGGATAAGATTATTTGCTCCCTAATTCAATTGTTTATATTTAGGCATCTGCTCACTTTTTTTTTTTTCTGTTTTTACAGTGAGTATCTGCTGCAGAGAGCTAGTGAATGTGGCACAGGATTTGCAGAAAACCTGCTGTCCACTGGACCGTCAACTAGAGGCCAGGCAGGATGACAGTCATCATCCCAAGTGGTACCAGACATCCTTGTTTGGTAACTGAGCTTCAAGATTTAATGTCTTTGACAGTTTTTGCATTTTTTCCACTGTGGTCATCGTATTTTCTGACACCAAGCAATGTAGTTTGCTGCCAGACAAAATGGAAAGTTTTTGCAGCTGTTTTTATTACATGCGAATCTTTAAACTTGCAAGATGGCAGGATGTTAAGTCCAGGCTTCAAAGCATTACTTTAATACTTAGGCGGAGAGTCCCCACACTGAGCAATTTGATAGCAAGACGGAGGCAGATAAGCTGGACAAATCTTCAGAGGTTAATGCTTTGCTCAGTTGAATTTATGTATGGATCTTTGGTTGTTGTGTTAGGTGGACTGGATAGTCCTCTTAAGGCCAGAAACTCATAGAGCTGCTGATGTGGCATCTAAATTAAGCAGACAGGGTTTTCTCCTTCAGTTCTCAGGGGCAAAAGATATTCAGTTTAGTGTCAATTCCAGTATTAACCTCTCAAAGAAGAATAGAGATGACTTCATAGGTTATATTCCTAGCTCAGCTACAGATTCAGTTTCTGATTTAGCATCTCTGTTCTTGCTATTGCCTGTGATATCTGCCATGCAGATAAAAATACTTAACTATTTTCCAGGTCTGTTTTGAAGCTTAATTTCTAGATATTCGTTAAGAGCTTTGAGGCATTTATGAATACAAACTGAAAATGTGCTCTCTCTTATCCTGCTGCTTATTAAAGGTTATTATTTTCTTATGGCTGTTTAGCTTATTTGGCTTTCAGAATGTTGAATAATCTCCTAATAATGCCATTATAAATGAAAAACAGACTAGAGACATTCTTCTTCGGTGAAATTTACAAAGAAACTGTAACTCATGCTGTTTGAGAAAAAAATCTTGTCGTTCTTCATCAAAGATAAAAGCCATATTCTGCCTCAAGGCCTGGTCTTTCTATGACAGCAAGACATTTCACATCAGCTTTTGTACCTCAAAAAGAGATTTGCTTTTACATACATTCTGTCTCTCTCACTCCCCCACTCCCTCTATCCTCTTCTCTTCCTTTCCCCTCACTCTCCTAGACATATACACACACATATAGTTCCGCAAATGCATGGTCTTAGGAAATAAATGCACATATCGAGTTAAAAATAAACTTGGAGAGAGCTTCCCTTTTGAGTCCACCACATGATCCTCCTATCTGTCTTCAGGGTGGCAAGAAAATATGGAATTCCTCTTTTAGGACTTAGAGACCAGGTTGCTCACAGTGGATAAATGATGGGTTTGACGAGTTAAGTGTAATTATCTTAATGTGCTGTATACAAAGCAAGATTTGCCTTTGGATATTATTATGAGGGATCTAGAACCAGAGACAACTAAAGGTAAACAGCCAGAGGGATAAACTGTAAAATGCGTAGGTTTACAGGTAAAAATTCTCTTGGCTACTTGATTATGTACAGGGCAAACATAATAGAAACACTTCAGGCCTTCATCCCCAAAAAGCTCAGATCTTGGTGTGATTCCATGGTTAGTTGCGTCCAAGGGCCCTTATACATAGTCCTGTTGAGTCAAATCTGTGGCTAACTTCCCTTACCCTGGTAGGAAGAAATTGTTGGGCTGTGGGGTAGGTTGGAACATCTACATAAGAGAGGGTGGTCTCTCTTAAAAGTGGTATTTAGTTGCAATACAAAAAATAAAATAATCCATTGTTGAGTCAGCCTTTTGGGTGGAGGATGGGAACTCCTTGACATAACGGAGGCATCAAGGAGATCTGCAGCATGTGAGAGAGTGTGCCTTGACATGCCCCAGACTCTTTCTACCCTGTCTGTTGTCTACAGCAATAAACTGAACATGTCAAAGATTACTTCCAGGCAATTCACTTGTCTGTATGTTAAATTTTTAAGACAGTCCCTAACACATTTTTGACCTGTGCCAACAGGCATTCTCCCAAAGTATTTCTGGACATAGCACAGCACCTGCAGAAGACCAGAGCCACTTCCAGCGGTCAGTCTGATACTGGGAGAGCTCAGTAACGTAGATGTAGGTCTTCCCCTGTCAATAGGCTTCAAACCCAGGAAGCGAACTGGGACACATGCAATTTTTAACACATAGTTATGGTTTCATTGTCTGGTTTGGAACTTTCTCTTTTCTAGTCCATCCTTCTGGGAATCATCTTCATGTGGGTGGGGACATGTGAGACAGAAGGGGACTCATACGTATTCTGCCTTCCCTTTATAAAGAATTGGGATGCTATCGTTAAGTGGTAGAGGTTGATGTGCCAGTGTGGTTAGGGAAGGCTGAGGCAGATGAAGTGTCAGTATTTCAAGAAGTTCTAAATATACAGGGTGGCAAATAGGTCAGACACCAAAAGGAGGAGAAGGCTTCTCCAAACGTGAGCATGGTGTGTTGGGTCGTTTACAGCAAGAGGTGTCCTGTAACATCTTACCGGCAGTAAGAGAAACTGGACTTGAGAGAGATGGTGACGTTTCTGGAGAGACACTGTTTGCTGAAACACTGTCAATTCAACTTAAACAAGACTGCCTGCTGCTGAACAAATGTGCAGTGTGTAGCTTGAACTTAGACACGCTCAGAACAAACCTGATGTTCATGCCCACCTGCCCTGTCCTCTTTCCTTTTTTAAATTTGAGCTGCAGCATAGCAGTGACATGACACAAGAGATTCTTTCAACACAGTTTCTTCAGTCCAGTGATCATCCAGTCTTTGACTTGCTTGTCTGCACTTATCACACTGCTTCTGTCTGCAGCAATGGAGTGACACAGGACAGCTTCATTTCTACAGTCTGAAAACCTCAAGTACTTGGGTGAAACCAAGACGCCTCCTATATCACACATCAGTGATAAAGCATAACTGCATTCTTTTATTATCTCTCCCGAGAGGATATCGTAGGTAGCAGGCATGATAGCCCATAAGCAGGTTTAGATTAAAAAAAAATAAAACCAGAGTAATTCCTTTTCTTCAAGGGCAGGAGAAAAACTGATATACACTTAATTCTTCACTTTTGGAGGGCAATAAACTCAAAGTTGGCAGTTACAAAAAAGCAGGCTTTCTTTATTTAGCAATTTTAGAGTTCTTGAGCCATAATAAAGTGGCAGTTTGGAGTCTTCTGTATGTTCTTTAGTAACAATAAAACATTCCTCTAGCCTCTCATAGGCTGACACTGGGAATTCCTAAGCTCTCTAAACAGGCCAGCATATAAGATATTTTACTTCTTGTAACATCTTTGAAGTAATAAAATACACCTTTATCAATACTGAGTGTGACAGCAGATGACATATATCCCAGGATGCCTTATATGCAGATGATGTTCATTGCTTGCTGCACAGAATCAATCTGACCTGGAGGCTGCTACCAGCACAGGTGGAAAATAGTCATGAACACTGGCCAGAACCTCTGGGTTTCCTGACATTTGCTCATGTGATGCTAAATAGGCGTATGTTCTAAACAGTAATCAAATGTTCTAATTAGAAAATTATATTACCTAATAAGTAAGATTAACTTGATTACCATAGATCCTAAATGCCTTCAGTAATTAAAATGTATCATAAACAGAGTATTTATTTTTTTTGTATGTTTTTTATATCTTTATTTTTATTTCTAAAAAAAATATTTTAACTTTATTTTATGCCTACTTTGTCTGGCCTGTCAGCATGGATACAATCCCACTTAGTCATTAATGTTCACACTTTCTTAAGGAAACAACATCTTGGATATCAAATTCAAAAGTCAGCGAGGTGAATAAAGTTAAAAAGAGACCCAGATAACACATTACTTGGAATTATTTCTCCACAAAGCTGGCTAAAAAGGACACTGGCATATTTTAAATAGAGGTCATTGGAGCAACTAAAGAATTTCACCAAGATGTATTGTGTTAGAGCTTCATTACAGCTGTTTAGACTTATATATAAGACACCTATACCTCTGTTCAGGATAGCACATGTTGGTAGTTAAAACTATGGTACCTTTCCATATGAATTATTGTTAACAACAACAGCAACAATATTGTCTAATACTATAACCAAAATTGGACGCTTCTTGTATTATGACCTGAACATTTGCATTTTAATTGCATAGACAACAAGTAAATCAGATTTGGTATGCAATTGAATATATTGTCACAACACAAGGAAAGGTATGTCTTAATTTCATGCCATTATACTCAGGTAAATCTCTCAGTCTTTATTTAAATTCTAGTTAATCTAAATATTTCCTAAAATACTTTTTTTTTTTTTTTGTTCATTTTATTTAATTGGTCATATTATTTAAAAAAATATTTTAAATGAAGCATCTGAAGTTTTATTTACTTTAATATTGTAATTGTATTTTGCATCCTTTCCAACTGATCTAAACCAGAACAATAGTGTCAAACCACACAGGCTAAAGAATAAACTATGGATAAGCAGTAAATTGAAAAATGCATACACATGCACACTATGTAAAATTTATTTCCAGTAAGCCCCTTCCCAGAGAATCTCCTTAGCAATTCCCTTATCTTTTCACTCACACATCCATATTCACTTCTGAATCTGTAGAAAGATACATTTTCCCTAAGTGAAGTAATTTTTTTAAGGTTTGTCATCAATCTTATAAGGAAGGCACTCTTATGAAGCAATTTTCGACATGTCAATATCCCAGTGTTTTAGAAGTAGGACACAACAGCTCTTCTGTCTTCTAAGGATCAGCTTTTTTGCAGAGCCAAAAGCAACTGATATCAGTTTCTGTACTAAGAAAAAAAATCATGCAGCAGACAGTATCTGTGTTGCTATTGGTAATGTATGATGCCATATCCCTTCAAACACAAATAATTCCTAATAAATTAGTTTAGGACCAACTGACGCATATGAAATATTTATATTCTTGTGCTTCCAGCAATAGTATTTGGAAAGTACAAAATGTTTGCCTATAGCAAATTCATTGAGAATTTTTTTGTGACAGATAAAGGTTCACTTATAAAGTAAAAAACTTAAAATTAAAGAAGCCACTCCCCTTGCTGTGATTCTTTGTCTAAGTCAACTGACGACATCATACCCTAAAAATAAAAAGTAAATTTCATCACTAAACAATAAATTTTTGTTATGAACTCTACAGGTGTATCCAAAGTAGATAGATGTGGCTGTTTTCAAGAAGGCTTTAAGAAAGTGAGTCAATACGCTTTGCAAACTTAGTTGACTTTTACCTTTCACTGTCTTCATGTTGAATGGTGCATCTACAGGTTGGATGGATGGATGGAGGGATGGATGAAGGGATGGATGGATGAATAGGAGGAAGGAAGGAAGGAAGGAAGACTGAAATATCTGATAGAGCTGTAGTGATTGTCTATTTGTGATTGTATGTGAAACACTCAGATATTCTGTTAATGATCAATGGATTAAATCATAGAACAACAGAATGATTTAGGTTGGAATGGACCACTGGGGGTCACCTGGTTTTACCCTCTGCTCAAAGCAGTTATGCATGTTGTGCATAATGTATCTACCTACCTATCTATCCACATATACATAAAAACTTCCTCTTTCTCTCTCTGTTCCTCATGTGTGTGCACACATCCTCAAAAACACAGAGTTTCTAATATAAGACCAAGAAGTGAAACAGATTCTCGGAAATTAAAAAAAAAAGCTATGGAAAAGTAATAAAAGTACCATGGCCCTTACCTTTAGTGATTAAATATCCAGATGAGACAGCTGTCTATTTATGTTGTTCTGTCTGTAGAGTAGGAAATACAGCAAGTTCTACAGAGATCATCATTAAGTAAATCTTTCTGTTAAATACCTCCATCTGAATGTATAGTTTGATATAAAAGGTTCACAGAGGCAAGTGTGTTAATTATTCACATGGGAATTTTTTTAAAACACCTGTGGCAATGAGGTTCTGAACAACCAATATTGTAGTTGTTATTTTAAATATGATAATGGAGTACCAGAATGATTTATTTGGAAAAAACATTAATTCATACAACTGCGTCCACCTGTGTAGCTCCTGTAGGTCTTCAATGGCTCAGATATTGCAATTCACACTTCCAGCTTGTGACCGTGCTGCCTGTACGCACCCGCTGCTGCAGGGATGAACAGCAAGAAGCTCCAACTGGAAGATTAAGCCACAAACATTTGACTTTCTGTGAACTACATTCAGTGTCTTAGAAGCCTTTTTTCTCAGCTTCTGTGCTTGATTTGTTTGCTTTATTGTTTTTTGAGCTGTAAGGCTGCTGTTCCTCCAACGTCAGCTCAAAGGTGAGGTGGTGGTGTGGCAATAGACACACTCTGGGAGACCCGAGGCCATTCTTAGCCAGGCAACCTGACGTAGCCATGACAAACCATTTCCTTGTCCTGCTGGTCCTTCTCAGTGACTGACGTACGAACTGCTCTCAGGTGAAGAAACACATCTGGAGAGTCTATTATACCCTCTGCTTCTCACCGTGTTTCTGCAGGCTGTAGTTTTGCTCCATGCTTTTCTTTTGCTATACATTCCCCACAGTAAAAATTCCCAACTCTACTGTCACTGCTGCTCCATATTTCCAGCAGTTTTCTTTGCTCCATTGGCTTTTGCTCTGTTACCAGTTCTTTTTGCTGCACGTGCTTCCTGTTGTCCACTACCCTCTCCCTTCTTCTGTAGCTGTTCTACACTCTTCTCCATCCTCAAGACAAGATGACAGGCTTACAGAAGAAAATGTCCTTTATGGAAGTTAATTCATGGGAAATGATGACTAGACAACACTCAGACCTTAACTGCAGGGCTGAAGGATGTGTTCTACCTGATGGATCTTCTGCAGTCACCTTTATGGTGCTGCTGCTTACTTAAACATGGGAACTATGGCTGGTGTGAAAATGAGCTTTTGGGAGTCATGTCATGAGAACCAGCTAAGGAGGAAGTCTTAGCCACCTTAAGTGGGATTCCTTTCTGGTGTTGTGTTTAGTGCCAGATGGTTTTCTCTGGGATGGTGGGATGTGTGGAGAACGTGGAGGATCTGAGGACTCCTCAGGAGTACTACTGGAGTTTGTATTATTGCAGAGCAGGTCAGTGGGACGGGACAAAGGAAGTCATCAGTCAAACCAGACCATTTTTGAGGGCAGTCAGGTCCTGGGGTCTTGTCACAGCCTCACAGCCCTCAGCCTAACGAAGTCTGAACCAAAGTTTGGAGAGGAAGTCTGCTAAGAACCTAGATGGAGAAACGTATTCAGAGGACTACAGTTATTAATGTAAGTCTTCTTTAGAAAACCTAGTTCCCAGCCAGGCTCGTTCTTACTCTAAAACTCACATGCTTATACTTTCATATTCACTGCTGAGATTTCTGCATATGCTATTTTGTTCTTCCTTGTCCTGTATTGTTTTTACTTACTGAAATTATAAACACTTTTAAACTAAAAATACACATTTTTTCCTTTTGTCAGATTATGGCACACATACTTTTGCTGATACATTACTTGACACGCTGCCAAACAAAACTGGTAAATGGACACATAACAGAAAATGA
>JAOXJM010000019.1:6151167-6172214 GCA_026413425.1 Tringa solitaria | reverse complement strand
AAGAAATTTTATAACTATCCATTTACATTATAAAGTATTTAGATGAAATTCTGTTTGGATGTAGACACACAGAGTAAACAAATAGGATTACTATGAATTTTCAGGAGTATATCAGACCAAAATCTTACCCCAAGCTTTCAGTTGCAAGGGTAAATTAAAAAAGAATGTAATACTTTTGCTGTGGTATAGATCAATCCTTATAGAGTTAATTTTTCTGCATCTTTATATCTGATGTGTGGTAGCTGTTGAACAGAATAATCAGACTCTCAAGTAACAGTAATACCCAAAAAACATTGAATGTGATTCTTTGATTTTCAAATGCAGGAGTTGCAAATCATAATGTATTTGTCAGTCTATTACCTGTTCTGCTATCGTAGGATATTTGCGAGCATCTTTAATGGACCCTTAACGGTACAGCACTATGATGTTCTGCACTCGATATTATAAGATGCTTTTTGGCTTCAAGAGACACCATTATGCACATAATGAAAACTTGAGTGCTACTGTTCAGTCTGTTTTCTTCATTTTTTCTGTTTGTGTGTATAATTTGCAGTACAGGTAAAAACCTGTTGTGGGCAGCTACTCTCTTAATAAAAAAAAATTAAAAAAATTAAATGATGTGGTCATCAGCTGAAGCTATGACTCAGTTCCCATTGCCATGCTAATGTTAGTAATTTTCCATACTCATTTGTTAATTACACTTGCCATGTTTTATCAAGAAGGCGTTCACTTTTAGTTTATACCCAGAAAAAAGGAAGAGTTTCAGTGAGTTAGAAAAGGTTCAATTTGGTATATGTCAATGCATATGTGTATGAAAGAGAGCAGGGGTTGGTCTTTTCTGAAATCCTGCTATAGTTGCAGCCTACCACATTTTTAAACTGTCAAGAATAAGAACTGTTAGTACTGTATAGCCACAAAAGCAAGACAGCGAAATGTCTCTATGCTAAAGCCCCTGTAAATAGCTGACTGATTTACCTATATTCATTCAACTGCATGCTTTACAGCTGAATTGTATACTAGCTTGCTAATTTACAGCTAACAGTCCTTAATTTAACGCAAGAAGTGTAGACCACACTGTGAGAAAGAGCTAATGATATCTTAAACAGAACATAAGCATTATTAACAATTCATATTTGCTTCTTAGGTTCATATGCAAGTCAAATGGTACATACAAGCACAAACTCCCATTGTGGGCTGTTGTCCTGGTTTAAGGTAAAACAAAACCGATTTTCTGTTCAGCAGTTTTAATTTTCAACGACGTCTCTTCTGACTAACTGACCTCTTTGAAACTAATGGCCTATTTTTAAACTGTAGTCCATTCCTGGAGTGCTAAGACATGATTGTTTCTAACTAATGCCAAGGAACAGTATGCAGAGAAGGTCTTGCTTCTTCTTATCGCTATAACAACTAAGGTCATCTAACTTTGTTTTTGCCCCATTAGAGGGTCGGAAGCGGAAAAGAATAAAGGGATCACACCTGTAGGGAGGAGCAGACAGGACAGGTGCCCCCAAACTGACCAACAGGGTATTCCACCCCATCTGCACCATGCTCAGGATAAAAGCTGAGGGATCAAAGGGGTCAGTCTCTGTCTTCGCTGGCTGGTATCCAAGGAGGACTCTGTCTGTTCATCTGCCTTTGATCCCAATACAAGTGTTCCTGAATCCAGATCTGGAATCCAGTTCCTATCCACCACTGAGTCCAGTCCGGAACTTTCCCAGTGCCCACCAGTGACATGATTGACATCCTGCAATCTCAGTATGGTTTTGTATATATTGCATATATTTCATTATTTTCTTTTTTAATATTTTATTAATATTTTAATTGAAGTATAAAATTACAGAATCATAGAATCATAAAGAGTTTTGTTTCATTTTTAAAATTGTAAGTCTCTCTCCCTCCTCTCCTTGATGAGAGAAGTTGGGGAGAGCATCTCTAGTTTGTTTCAGTGACCAGTCTGACACAAACTACGACAGCTGTACAGAATGAAAAGAGTTGACAATTCGGTGCTAAAGTGTCCTTGTAGGTTAGACGTTGCAACCAACTTTCAGGCCTCTCTGGCTTTTTCAGCCACTTTTTGTAAACTGATTAACAGTATTGGTTTTACATGCCACAGTTTCTTGTTGAATATGAACTGGTTGCTGCTTTGCTTTGACCAAAAACATAAAGAGTTCCTCTGGGACTATTTTCTCAGTGCTATTTAATATCTATCTTAATAAAAATATATACATATTTAAAAGTACTAATTGAGTTTGCAACTAACAAAAAGGAAAAGAAGTGGATGAATTGCAGAAAACAGAAAGGACAAAGCATTCCTATGCATAATCTGGGAAAAAGTTGTGGTTTACTGACTTGAAACATGTAGGTACCTACTCAGAAAATGAAATTGTAGGCTACATTTACTGGTTGGAAGACTTTCCCTATTGACTTTAAGCAGCACTCAGGACTGTGCTGAATCATCATCTGATAAGGAGCCTCAGAGTGTCATTTAGGACTATGTCATTAGGTTAGAGAATATTATGAAACAAACCTAGGCATGTCCCAGACTTTCTGTGTTTGGTGCTGGTACTTGCTTGGCAATGGTATATTGTGTCCCATTACCAGAATCATTTACCAGCATCTAAGTTATTATCCTTTTAATGGCCTATTTTATATCAGTGAGACTGAAGTAAGGGCTAACGAGCATGGACAAATCTGAACCTTTAGCTTTTGATTTAATGGTCTCAGACTGTATGCTGCCTCAGCATGAAACACAAGCCTAGCAGAAGTTTGTACACATTGCCGTTATTGATATCTACTGATGGACTTTATAAGCTTGGTAAACTGTGGCTCTGGCAGCGTCCCTAGTGGACACCATTCCTGTCCCACATTCAAGCAGCCATTCAGGCTCTTTAAACCTTGAGCACCTTCAATGCTACACTGATAAACCTCATTCTATCTCTGCAGTGCTCCTTTTTGGGTTACTCCAACAACGTTGTCTCTTTGCCATTTTTTAAAGCTGAATTAGAAAACTCAAAATTACACTGGTGGCTTTACAGATAAGCTATTCCCTAACGTATATGCTGTAGTGATTGGTGGTTCAAGAGGGTAATTCCCTATTAGAGTGACCAATGAAGGCCATATCTATCTAAAGGAAGAGGGAAAACTCAGGGTTTGGGTTTGGGTTTCTGGGGATTTGATTGGTTTTTTTCTTCACTATTCTACTAGCATGTTCATTATCAATGAAAGTAATCAATACACACAGAAAGTGCACAAGAATGAACTTGTGCATACATGAAACAGGATGGGAGTGTGTATTGTTAAGTTTATTCCCACTCATTGTCAGCTTCCACAAAAATTGCAGCAAAAAGAATGACCATGATGCAGTTCAGATGGAGCAGCACATATATGAGCTTCTCAGTCAGTAAATTAAATATCCAGAATATCTTGAAATTGTCTGATCACTGATCGCCAACATAAGAAATAAGATGTCTTTCCTGCTTTCCACCTCTTTTATCCGTTGCTGACTTGATGGCGATAGTAAGCCCGTGCACTGCTGGTTGTAGGGGCTCTAGGGGATTTAGCCTTGCAAATCCTGCTGCTGCTGGAATCTAAATTGAACACTGAGTTTAGGAAACACCACCCAAGTGCCAGAGGTGTGCTACAGCACTCCTACTGGGGGGTGCTGTAAACAATAGCAAACAAATTTCATCTGAACCTTAGGCTTAATTTCTACTTTTTCAACAGAAATGCATGACAATGTTGAGATTGTCGTTTACCTTCCAAACATACATATGCTAATTATTAGGTGCATAAATGCTGCCAGCTGAAAATGAACAGAGATTTTTTCTATTTTTCTTATATATAAGTCTGCGAACTGCTGCCTTGTGATGTTCCAGTGAGTCTCACAAGAAGCCATTGCAGAAATAGCAGGCATGAAGCTATACAAAGCCCGAGGCACCAGTTTCTCTTTAAACACATTCTTATGATGTAGTCATGAACCCTTGAAGTGACCTCCCAATGGCCTGGGGCTGTTGTCCAATCAAGTGAGGGATACCTGTATTCTGATTTGGCCAGCCTTATTTCCTCAAGAATGGTGGTGTGTCTAAAAGCTGAAAACAAATTATGTCTCATTTGTTCTGCAAGATCATACTGGCAACCACCTTTCACACCCCCTCTGTCTCTATAAGCTATTTATATGTCAACTGAGATATATAGGCACTGAATAAAGATATATATGCATTTCTCTCTCTATATATATATATAGGTATATATACACACAGAGCAAGAACAGGAGCTAATATCTGTCCCACAACTGACAGGCAGAACCTTCAAAGAGCTGAGTGTCTTTTACTGTCGCATGGAGGGACTAATTTAACACTAATGAGAGATGAGGATATCAAGAAATGTCTTGGCACAACCACTGCTGGAAACCATCTCTGCAGTGTTTCAAGCCTTTCTCATTGACAGGCTGCCGAGGTTTGGCTTGTGAGATTCAACATGACATCACTGATTGAATGGGTTCAGTGGCTGATGATAAATCATCTCTATCTTGAGTCTGGAAAATGGGTGTCTGAGCAACTCTTTTCAAGCTCGTGTTGGCACACAGGGGAGACATTCAGGATGTAGCTGGATGTGGACAGATTTACACAGGAACATCCTTAACACTAGGCAGTAATGTCCACTAATGGTTTGCGGGCAACATTTTATTATAAATGGCAAATCATTATTGCCTCCTTTGGTATTCGATGTAATAACATTTATCATGTTGAGTAATTTTTGGTATTCATGGGGATGTCAGATGTAATTCCATAGGAATTACTGTTAGAATGAATGCCCACTAAATTACAATGGAATTAATATGAAATTAGATATTACGGTAACATTATTATCAAAAGAGGTCATCGTGATTGATGTGCTGTTCAAATGAGGATACCAAAAGGAATTACAGTCAGACCTGATTAATCCAAATCAGTTTGCAGACTCCATTTTTATGCAGATTACAACATATTTTCAAATTGATAAATCAGCCAGATTTCTACTAGGGAGATGCAGGCCACTGCCAAATTTTCCAAAGAGTTTCACTTCTGTACAATGTGAAATGGGATATTTAAGAAACCAAATTACTCCTAACATTAAATCAATAAGTGGAAAATAATAATGATTTTATCCTTGATTTTGATGATGGAGATTATTTTGTGACTTTTAATTTCATGGTGTAGGACGAAGCATTGCTATTCTGTTGTCTCTTTGGAAGAAACACAATTTGCCTGCTTTCCTATGAGCTGTAATCCAGGAAGTCTCTTCCAGTTCTGTGTTACTACTTCCTCCCCCAATGAAATTACAAAAGATGTAAGATCTTTCAGAGACCAGGGACAAGGACATGAGGGATCAGTCCACCAGCAGAGAAGTAGGATTGCCAGGTTGGTCACAGGCCTGCAAAGATATTCACATTTTTAACTCCTGTTTCACTTCTAGAAAGCGTGGCACCTAACCGTTTTACACCTAACTGTGGACTCAGTTCTTTGCTCCTGAAATGTCACAGCTGTCAACCTGATTTTTGTTTACCAGATGCCAGTAGCACAACACCCTCTGACTGTGCCCGGTGCCTGGATGAAAGCAGCTCTCTCTCTGAATGAAGCTAGTGTTGTACACCAGCTTCACAACTTGACAACTGTCTTCACAACAAGTGCAATGGACAACACACTTGTTCCCAGTTGCACTTATTCCATGGTTGTCATCACAAGGTCCTACAAGAAACAGTGGATTAGAAGCAGAAAGGCCGATACAAAAATTAGGATTATTGCTCTGCAAATTGATCTGACTATTTTCCTTAACTAAAAAAAAAAAAAAAAAAAAAGGATTAAAAAAGGATTAATCCTCCTGCCTCCCACTGATCTGAGATGGGACTTTTTCTTTTTTGGAATCACCTAAAAGGCTTAGGTCATTTCTTTATCCAAACTTTCTTTCCTTGGAAAGTTATTAAATACAATTACCAGGAGAAAAACTTAATATTTTAAGGATAGAAATGATAATATACATTATAACTCTTTCAGAAAACAAGTATAAACAACTATTCTGTGAAGAACGTCTGTATAAATAAATAGAGGGAAAAAAAAAGGATTTAACCACAGCTTTTCATGCAGACAAATGACTCCTTTGAGCAAGGATTTGTGGCATGGAGATGAAAGAAAATGCATATACTGCAAAACATACAGATGGTAGAAGACATTTTTAAGCTCCAATTACACCAGGTGTTTTATGCTTTGATTATCTTTATCTGTCCAGCCACTGAATTAGGGGTTAATTACTGAGAGTAAATAGGCACTTTTAGACAAAGTGCCCTATCATTGCTTTTTCAGCTGATCAGCACTGTAGCAGGGAGAAAAATTGAGTGGCTCAGATTGTAAGAGACTGCAATATTCCCTGGTGTTTGTTAGGGATTCAGTTGCCTTGTGAAACCACAGGTCTTAAACTGAGGTAAGTGAGGAAATTCAGTTCTCCGACTCCGTGTGGCTAAAACCAGTTTACAGGACAAACAACTGCATAAAGGGCTGGAAATCCCTAACAGGCAGCAGCAAGTCTCAGTAACCTGGAGTCTAAATGGCCACAGAGAGGCAGGTGCTATTTCTTTCCTTCTGTATTTGGTGTAGTCTGGATAGAACTTTTTTTTGGGACTTGTTCTATTGCTAAGATGATGCCTGGTTTTTGTTTTTGTTTGTTTGTTTGCTTTGGGTTTGTTGTTTTTCTTTGTTTCTTTTGTTTCATTTGGGGATTATTTGGTGTTTGTTTGTTTTGATTCCTTCACTTCTGGGTTTTCTTATGAAGAAAAAAAATCCTATACTGGTAGATTTGAGGTTAAGCACCCATGATCTGACCTTGAAGAAAACAGCAGTGCAACCCTTTATACTTATTAACATTACTAAAATGAGAGTCCCATCTCTTTATCATGGAATCATAGAATAGTTTATGTTGGAAGGGACCTTTAAGGTCATTGAATCCAACCATTAACCTAGCACTACCAAGTCCACCACTGAACCATGTTTCTAAGCATCATATCTACCCATCTTTTAAATACCTCCAAGGATGGTGATTTGGCCACACCCCTGGGCAGCCTGTTCCAATGCTTGATAATCCTTTCTGTGAAGAATTTTTTTCATAATATCCATCCTAAATCTCCCCTGGTGGAATTGAGCTTTTCAGGTTTACAGAAAGCTGAATTGTATTCCTGACCAATGTACAGATTGACTTTCCTCTGACCAGAGGACGTGTGGGTGGATTTCCATTCATGTAGGCACTGCCTGACTGCAGCTATTCTGCCTCTGCTCTTTGCTGACCTCCCCATAGTGTGGTTAATACGTAGGAACCTCTTGTAATGGAGAGCAGAAGGACATCCAGTTTTGCTGACCACGTGCAGTGTTCCCTCAGCTCATCTTTCTTTTCTCTCTTTCCTAAATATTTTAGAAGAAGTGGTTATCTCACCTTTATCTCATCCTTGTTTAAATGTTTTTGTACATTTTGTAATGCATGTAATATATAATTACAGTAGTAAAAATATAATTTATAAATAAATACATGTATGTTAGCAATGTGTGCTCAAAAGTTTTTACTGATAGAGGTACACAATCGAAATAGAGACCACTCTTCTAGTCTATCTTGAATGGTTCTGGCTGCCTATCTTTAGGAAGTTTAATGATTCCACTGACTATAATGAGAAATTAAACATCTAGCTCATACAAAGGTACCTGAATTTAGATGTTTGAACTCTGGAGATTACTCTTACACCATATTTCTGTATGGTTAACCGCAAGAGCCTGGCATTTTCTTAATGTAATACCTGTAGTGGCACCACACTCACCTGTGTTTTGTGAGAGGCTAGTAGCAGATATACTGCTTCCTTTCCTTCACAGAAAAATCTTGTAGGGATTTTTACAAGTATGTGAAATCAGTCGGGTACAGTTGAAAGAGATCTTGAAATGTTTATAATCTGATTTTCATTTGCATTTAGCATACTTTATATCATTTATGACAAACAGAATATCTTTACTATATTATTATGAGATGTCTGCAAAAGACCTTTTATGTAAATGAGAATACGGTCCTTGAATTATATACAGAATTATGAAACCACTGAGTGTAATAAACGTATTAAACTCCTATTGTGAAATGGTTTTGGTTCATTTACAAGTGTTATAGTTCAGTACATGTATATAATGTTTTTCACATTCATTAGCTGTTTACTCCAAGTAGAAACATTCTCAGTTTCATGTGTAGTTTAAGGTATACATTTTAATAATAAAAGTAAGGTTTCAATACAGTAAAGAAGAACAATATTAATTTTTAAGTGTGTGTGAAGAGTGTTTTTAAAGGGATAAAATAGCCTATTGAATGCAGAAAAATTCTCTAGATTATAAATGTGCTCACTTTTTTTTAATTAGGAAATTCTCTTAAATTTCTACAGAAATCTATTCTTTTTGGCCCCACTAAATTATTCAGCAATTTTTAGGAACAGTTTGTAGATTATGTTCAAATATATAATGGTTTATATAAGGGAAAAATAAGGCATAATTGGGATGAAAGCTATATTCCTCAATTCAATAATTACGTACTTCGAAATTAACTTATTTGAAATTCAGTGAATGAAATCCAGCTGTATATTCCTTCCTACAAAAATAAATAAAGAAAGTAATAGAAGCAATGCTACCACTCCCCAAGACTATTTAAGGCTAAGGATGCCCTATTTTTGAGCATTTATGTTTCTGCTCTTTGATCACCTCTCTGGATCATAGCAGAGGTTGAGAGCTCATTTTCAGACATTTAGTGTATAGGAATAGCAAAAAGGAAGGCATTATTCTGCACCCTCTGACTTATGCAAATTCTTGTCTCACAGCAGATGGGATGCATGCCCCAAAGTTTGTCAATAAAATGAAAGGAGAGAGATAAAGATTCTTATAGGTCATGCTTTTGTATTTATCAGCACAGCAGAGTTTCATTCTTATTCACAACAAATCCTCTATATAGTAAAGAAAAAAAATTCTTCTGAACTTCTCTGACAATTCAAAAGGATCTATATTACATGGAACAAACACAAACTGGATTATCATTTCCTAGTTTAGTATTTACTGGCCAGGTCCACAAGAACTGAAAGACAGAAAGTATTTTTCTATCAGTAAAAGAACAAAGTATTACTTTAATTTGCTCCCAGGGTACATGTGTATATATATACACAGTTCTGATGTGCCCAACAGACATATAGGAATAAATAAAATACCCTGGGCTGTTTTTTTTTTTTTTCCCTTCTTGGAATACCCAGATGATCCCTGCCTGAGCAGCCCTGAGGCTGTTTGGGCCAAGCTATGTGATCAGATTGCTGTTGCACATGACTGGATGGAGATCAGTGGCAGGATAGAAGTATCTCTAAGTCAACACAGGCTGGACATAGAGGCTTTTCATTCACATTTGGCCTGTGGTGAACTTCATGATCCACATCTAGACTATGTCAGGTATCTGGAGCCAGAAAGGAGATTCTGTGCTTGCCCTAGCATAGGTGGGCTTTACAATCACCTGCCAAATCTGGCACCACAATGTGCTTAACCCTGAAAGTGATTGAGTCAGTTTTTTGTGAGTTTTTGTTGTGATTTTCTGGCTTTTTTAATGAACATATATTTCAGTTAAGCCTGAATCTTTTAATTTCAATAAAAAAGATGACTTGCATACCTCACCTTTCTCAAAAACGCAAAACAAAAAAAACTTTTGCAGGGATTTCTGGAAATGCTTAATCTAAATGCCTCCTCTACAAGAACTGCATTTTATTACATTTCCACATGATGACACTTTATAAAAAAAAAAAGATTGCGATATTGCTTTTCAGTTATAAGATAGTTGAAGGTCTCTCAAGTACTTGGATATTTATATTTTGACCCAAGTGAAGTAAATTGGAATGAAAAAACTTCAGAATTTTTCATTAAAAAATATTATTTGGGGCGCTTTTTTCTTGCACTTAATCCACCTGTAATTACCAGACTGTTGCCATGTGAAACATGGAGAGAACTGCAAGGCCTCCATAGGTTACTTAGAATAAGTTTGAAATGACTGTCAAAATAAACAGACTCTGTTGCACATCAAAAGCTTAGAGCAGAACCAATTATTTTCTATACCATTTCACCAGATAACAGGCTTGACTCAAAAAACCTGCATGAAATTGGCTTCATTCCCACTTATCTGGAACCAGATATTTGAATAAAAAGACCAGTTTTACCACTTAAGTACCCCTCTAGCATGCTGGCAAAGAGAAGGGAGCCCAGCTTTTATTAGCTGCAATAAAGCTGGTTATCGAAATTAAATAAAACTTTCCTGAATGTCTAATTCTGTCCCTAACACTCATCTGATCCCTTTCCTTCTTTCAGAAAAATTAAAGAAAAGAAACCAGCTTTCTGTTCCAGCGGTCAGGAACAAAGGACGCAACACAAATGGCTGTAAGGGATGACAATTTTAGAACCTTAGCACTACACATACATAAATTATAAATTATAAATATGCATATGCATATGCATTTACATATACATATACATATACATATACATATACATATACATATACATATACATATNNNNCATATACATATACATATACATATACATATACATATACATATACATATACATATACTGGGGGTGTATGCCCAGGAAAATTGTGGATGCCCCATTCCTGGAGGTGTTCAAGGCGAGGTTGGATGGGGCTTTGAGTAATCTGGTCAGGTGGGAGGTGACCCTGCCCATGGCAGGGGGGTTGGAACTTGATGACCTTAAAGGTCGTTTCCAACTATAACCATTCTATGGTTCTATGATTCTGTTAAAGTTCGTATCTTGATATGGGATGTAACTTTTCTTTATGTCCATGAGTACACGTGCATGTGTGCATTTATGTGTGAAGGCTGGTAGCAAATACTGTTTATGGTAGCTGATGTATGCATTGGAAATGATGATGTGTGCATCTTTCCACTGATGTGGAAAGAGTGAGTGCTTTGCACACCTGCATGATGGTGAATAGTCAGATGTATGTAAAGAGCTCATAAATTTTATTAGGAACTGTGGTGAGAAAAATGCATCTCCATTTTGGTATTTGAAGCCTAGTTTCAGTTAACAGGGTGAAAAAAGTTAAATACTGTGTGACTGAATCATTTAGGCTCACAGTGTTTCAATCTGGAGCATAGCTTTGAAATACGTGTTTAAAATTTGAACAGAACATGTTGTTTAGCCTGTAATGAACTTTTCTCATTAAAATATTCATTTCACTGGTGAAATTTCTTTTACTTTTTAGTTCCTCATGTTATCTCCCTGGGTAAAGCATCAATTAATTCAGATGTGTAAAGTTCTCAATATCTTCCCTGCACACCAACAAAGGGGCTGAAATACCATAGAGGTTTCTTAAATGTCACAGGTTTTGTGACAACCCATAGCAGAAGAGGATAGACAGGATCACAGATAAAAGTAACCCTCTTTTAGTGGAACTGAAAAGCTCTAAGAAGAGAAGATGGGGTTACCAAAAGACCTGCATGACTGAATAAATTTCCACTTGGAAGTCAAAGGGCAGGTGCTTTCAAATCCAGATATACGAATTTGAATATTGATTCAGCTTAAATAAGAACAATAGCTGATTAAATTAATTTCAATCCTTGCATTTTTTTTTTTGGCTTTGCTATTACTGAAACGGGAAAGAAGTGCTGATAAGAGAAGTCTGCTCTGTGCTATTTATGTCCTTACTAAAGATTTTACAGGAACTTTTCTGGAGGTCTCCAGCTGACTTTGCAGCTCTTGGTGTTTGGAGATGACTTCTAAAGGCCCATGCATATTTTTGGCCCAATATCCAATGAGGTCGAGTTGCTGAATATATTGAGTGTTTACCCATTATGAGCTGAAGTGCCCTGGAAGCAGATTTCAAACTGATATATAGAACAGAAGGCAAGACTAAAAAATCAAAACCAATCTGCTTAAAAATTATAATTAATCGAGAGAGACTGAAGAGCCTCCATAATTTCTGTTGCATTAAACAGCTTTCCTGAATCCAATTGTTCTTGTAAGGAAAAGGATAGAAGTGAATTTACAGGAAAAGCAAGACTTTTTTCCCAAGTCTATATATCTTCTTTATACATATTAAAGTACATGCAAGACTTTTTAGAATTTATTGTGGTGTACTTAAAAGTAGTCAGAAAATTCACTTCCTCTTATGGAATATACTGATTTTATTAGAGAGAGGAAACAAATCTATTGACCAAAAAAGAAAACATTTTGCTTTTATGGCCATGGTGCCATGAGTACTTCTCTTCCTCCACTAAGATTTGATCTGAATTTTTTCCCCCCTCAAACTAAGATATTGCATGTTACAGACCTCTTGAAAGTACTATATTGTTTCGCTGTGGGACACACCAAATGGACTACATTAGGATCATGAAGCTCCTGAGCTTTAGCTGCATATAGTCATAGAGTACCATTTCCAAATCAAGTATTTCTCAGGGATGGCAAAATACACTCCATCTTGCTATAGTGAAAATTCGTCTGAATATCTCCAGATCTTTTCCAGGTGTACATTTCTATGATTTTATTTCCCTGAGGTTTTCCAGCAAAACCCAGACATATTAACCTTCAAAAAAAAAAATCCCTATGCTTTTTGTACAAAAAATAAAAGGGAAAAAAAAGAGGCATTTTATACTGGAAAAACACAAACCCAATCAAACAAAAAACAAACCCATAAAGCTTTATTTTCCAACTATGATTTTTTTCATTAAAAAATTACATCATTGGTCTAGGACTAATCCTGGTCCCAATGCAAGAAAACCTTGGTGGAATCTACAGACCAGATGATACAAAGCAAACTCAAAGAGGAAAGAAATATCTAGCAGTAAAAAAATCCGACAACAATTTTCTGGCCCCATAGTCCAGTGCTGGAGAATTCATGATCATCCCTTCTGAAAGTGAGTCTTGCAAATTGCTTCCGTTCTGTTTTTGTTTTTTGTGCTTTCCTGATAGTCCTTAAATAATACACCAACAATAATGTAGCAATTGTGAAAGTGCGTATATGTATCCATATAATTGCACATGTGCATACATCTTTTATAGCTTTATTTATATATATTATAAAGGTATAATTTCATGTGTGTTTGTATACATTTATATACGTATACATAAAATCTTACGTGATCTACTGTGAGAAACTAGAGGTGCTCCAGAGGTCAGAAGTTTTTCTTGTGGAGAATAGTTGGCTTTTCTTTTTTTGAATGCATAAATTTTTTTTTTGCTTTATGGGTAATGATTCTAATCCTCATCTTCCACATTACTGTTATTCACCCTATTTCCCCAGACACATTTCGTTAAATGGCTATCAGCAGCAGACGATTAACGTAAGGGGACAAGGAGATGAGTCAAAACATAAATCAGACAATAATGCTGTCTTCAGCAGAGAAGAGAGTATCGACCAGCATGACAGCTTCAGCAAACTAATTATCAAAGCAACATTCCACTGTAATTGTGAAAAAAGCAATATCTTTTTTCCCTCTTTGCTACTTTACTTAACAGCCATATATTAAAAGAACATGGATAGGACAAAAATAATAATAACAATAATCCCAAGTATGAAAGCAACCCAAACAATAACTCTGTTTTACTGGCATGGTTCTCCTTGTTTATAGCTTTCATCTGTCATGAGCAAGTGGTGCAAGGAGCTGCAATTGCTTCCACGGCCTTTTAATTCCCCTACATCTTCCTTCTGTCCACATTCCTCACATTTTTATTTTACTTTTATTTTTTTTTTTTTTAGCTTCTGACAAACTGTGGTTTATGCAATCACAATAGATTTATTTGCTTATCCTTCCTTCAGGTAAGAAATTTTTAATTTGTTGCCTCATTACAGCAAAATATCCCAAAGTAGGAAGACGGGCACAGAAGGGTATATTTATATTTGTTTCAAGAGAAGAAATGGCCATACAAAAAAGATCATGCTGACGCTCTCCCATATAGGAAAAATAGCAAGTTCCAGTTCTGAGAAATGGCAGAAAAATTTGAGACAGTATAATAAGGTCTGGATTCATTACTGCCTCCTTACTAGTTTTTTCCAACAGTAATGATACTATCTCAGTTCAGAGATAAATGAATCAATGTCTGCCTCTCCTTGTTAGCCTGCTATATAGATGAGAACTATATATGTAATGTATATATATATATGCATGTAATATATGAATGTAGATGTAGATACCCACTGCAGATCCAGTTCCAGAACAGGAGGTTAGTTCAGCAAAAGAACTGGAGGATTCTGGGTCATGGTGCCCAGTCCTAATATGTAGGAGACCTTGTCGCATCTGAAACACAACATTAAAGCTGTGAGGAAGCTCACAGCTATACTTGGCTATACTTGGTTTAGATCAGAATATTCAATTTGGTGTTGTACATTAGAGACTTTGTAAAGGGCCTGAATATGATTTACTTCTCATTTGAATACATAAGTAAAGCAATTATGATTTGTCATGGACTTTAACTTGGATCAATGGAGGAACATTAAAACTTAAAAGTACATAAATAAAATACTTGTCTGTGTGTTTCTTAAAGACTGATGGGTGTGGGGCTGAATTTGAGATGGAGGTTTCGGTTTGGGGAAGATTTACAAGTACTCTTCTGACAATAACAGGAGCATGAAACATGTCTATGAGCCCTTCAGTTAGCAAGGTTTAGTACTCAACAAAAGTATATTCACAGTTTGGCTGAGTACTGGTTTTCACTTTAGACATGGGATTTTTGTGGGGTCTGTAATATTGCATGGGATTATCTGCAAAGAATCATATTCAATGGCACTGGGCCCCTGAGGATTTTGGAATTCAGAACTACCTAAACCTGAAATCATTATTCATGCTAGTACTTATTACTTTGAATAATACCAAATGGGAATACTTTTCTTCACAGTGAATATTTTGATCTTCTAAGCAAAATACATGATAATTAAAATTGGTTCTGGTAAATATAGCTACTCTAGCAAGAATTCTGATGGCTTAAGTTAGACAACTTCAATCCTCATGTGAGTTTATATTAGAAGTTTCATTGTCATGTTATCCCTAAATCTGCCTTTAAGCAGACATTTTCTTTTTTTACAGAATAAAATGTTACAAGTAATAGTTAGCATACAGATGAAAAAGAGTTTCTAGATTTGGTCGAAAAATATGGGACACTTTATATTCTCAAGTCACAGTTCTAATGTTCATAAGCTGACAACTGACACAGTCCAAAGCTGTAAGAAATAATGACACGTAAGGATGTGGCTGAAGACATGAAGCCTCAGAATGTAAATGCTCCTGTATTTGAATTCTTTTTTATGAGAAACACTATTTTTATAACACAGACAAAAATTTTGACTTTCAAGCAAGCTAAAAATCTCTGCTAGAAATATAATGGCCAGTTTATCAATTAGTGTAAGCTGGTGTAGCTCCACAGATATTAACAGAATTTATCCAGTTTATATGAGTTGAAAATCTTTTCCTAAAATTAAACACATTCTATTACTGTGCAGAACAAAGGAATAACTGCATGTCCTTTTAAATACATTTATTATAGTTTTCTAATCAAATTCAACAGTCACAGTTGAATATGGCATCCACTCCCACATTTCAAACTATAACGCTGTATTAATATGTTTTTTTAATTCAGATTCTAAAAATTATGTTATTTCAAGACTTTAAAAACCCCAAACTCATTAATGTCCTCCTAAATTAGTTAAATGAATTTTCCAGATCAGTAATGAGGTAAAGATCGCTTTGTATCCATTTGCATCAAATCACTGGATTAACACTCTCATAACTTCTTCACGAGAAATGTTTCTCTCACACCTGAGCTATTTGTGGGCCTAGAAAATATAATCCAATATATACTTTGAGAGTAATAAAAACTATGCAATCATCCCCCTTTGTCCCCACCATGATTCCTTTTGTTATTGCTGCTTTTTAAGTTCTGTAGAATTTTCCTGCTCCATATTTCACCAGAAGTTGAATTTCTGCCCTGAAAAGCACCTGGCCCTCAGCAAAATAGAATGCTGTTTCTTACTGATCTGCTGAACAGATGCAGCAGAGACAGCAAAAATGAAAACATTTTTATCACCTTTGTGCTGCTCTAAGCACTTCACAAAACCAGCAGTGCTTGGGAGGAGATTCCTCCCCAGATGCAGGACTTCGTACTTTGTTTTGTTGAACTGGAGGAGATTCTGTGGGCTCAGGTCTCCAGCCTGTTGAGGCCCCTCTGAATGACAGCAGATGATTCTGGTGTATCCGCTACTCCCAGTATTGCATTGTCTGCTAACTTGCTGAGGGTGTACTTCATCCCATCATCCAGGTCATTAATGAACATGTTAAAGACTGGCCTCAGTATCAACCCTTGGAGTGCAACACTAATGACTGGCCTCCAGATGGAGTTTTGCCACTGATCACACTATTCTAGTCCCAGCATATCTGCCAGTTCCTAATCTACATCAGTATCCATTTTTCTGTCCCATATTGCACTGTTTGGTTTATGAGACTATTATGGAAAACAGTGTCAAGGTCTTGCTAAAGTCAAGATACAGAGTACCTACAGCTCTTACCTAGTGCACAGAGCTAGCCGTTTCATCACAGAAGGCTATCAGGCTGGTCGGGCATGAGTTCCCTTTTTTAAATCCATGCTGACTACTCCCAATCCCCTTGTCCTTTATGTTCCTGGATATGGTTTCCAGGGTTATTTTTTCTATCATCTTCCTAGGCACTGAGGTGAGGCTGACCTGCCTCTAGTTCCCTGAATTGTCTTTCTTGAAGACTGGAGTGACATTTCTACTGGGCATCAGGAAGCACTCAGGAACCTTTCAAGGATAATTCAGACTGTCCCCACAAGGAACTCTAATCAGGCAGCCTTTAACAGACACCAACAACTAGGACATCCAACTATACTGGACTGCCCTCTAATCTTGATCCATCTGTCCCATCAAGTTTAACTTCCCTTTCTTGCTGTCCTGGCCTGTCTTTCCTAGACAGCATGTATCCATTTATGGTAGCACTCCAGGTCACGTGAGCTATCCAACTGTCTTTGTGTAATCCCAGTGAGATCATAGTCCCGCATCTGTGCAGGAATCTCTTGTTTTCTCCTGCTTGTTCCCAATGCATCAGGCAGTAACATAACGGGTACTCCAGTCCGGTGATTTCCCAGAAAAAGTTTGACTAGCTGTCTACATAATGCTGTCCTGATGGCACTTCCTCATGTGCATACGCGTGAGGTGGATCCCTTTCAGGCCTGCCTTGTTCATTTGGAGGTCTCTTGTCCATATCACCCTGCACTGTGTGCTTGGCAAGCTGGCCCACCACTTCCTTACTTAACTGTGGCTCATGACCTCAATCCCCTTTTGTGTCAAGTTTATGGTTCTTACCAGCTCAGTCAGCCTGTTGGCAAAAAACAATTTTACCCCACTTATTTTGCTCTTCATAATGAGCCTCAATCCTCAAAGAAGGTCCCATGGTCACAAAAAATAATCCCTGCTGCCCACACCAGCTGCACAACCAGTTGTTGACACTCCGAATCCATCTGCTTCTATTCAGGTTCTTCCCTCTCATCAGAAGAATCAAGGATAAAATCTCCTGGACCCCCAAGTTCTTGACTGTTGTCCCCAGAGCCCTCAGCCAGCTCAGACACCTCAAACTGTAGAAATGTAACTTGCAGAGGCAGTGCTTATTCCTAAACTTTCACTCTGTTGTGCAATCACAGTACAGTTTTCAAAAGGACTGAGGAAATTTCCAGTGGGAACTGAACTCTCTTAGAATTGTTTTAAAAAAATCCAACTACATTTATTCTGTTGCAGGTTAAATGTCAGAAATTGTATGTGTCTTGCCTGTAAAAGTCAAGACATTGTAAGCTAAAACAAAGCTCTTAATACTCACCTATAAATCACACGTCTGCCAGTCTTCCCATGAAACAGCTATTCCACAGGAAGCACAATAAGAAAGCATATATTCCAATATTCCTTAGTTCTCTGGTTTCCAGTGGAAAATTTGCATATGAAATCTATCAGAACTGGTACGAATTGAGATAATTCTGAAGACAACTTGGAAATGGTCCCCTTAATCTGAACTGTTTCAAACAGCAAATGAATTTCAAAGTTTCAGATGGAGAATATTCACTTGTAAATTAGCTTTTTTTTTATTAAGAGGAAGCATATACAAACCACTAATTATTAGGTACTCATTAAGTCTAAATTAAGACTGAACAGAAGGAAAAAGAAAATCTTGGAACATGTGAGTAGTCCACACATGGGAATGGTGTTGATACAAGTTTCTTGTGAAAAGCTCTGATGTGGTCTTGTCATACACGAATGAATCAGGAGGTAGATGACATGGTCATTTCTACAGATACTAAAGACTAATCCCACCAGTAAGTTTTACGGTAGGAGAGGAAAACACTGTGCCCATTCAATTTAAATACACACATACATACATGCAAATACATATGCACATATATATGTGCACATATGTATATGCATATGTACGTATATGGATGCATATTTGTATAAATACATATTATATATATGTTTATGTGTGTGTGTGTATATATATCTCTCTCCCGCTTGGTTGCATTTGTTGCTTTACCATTTTATCATTTAAAGGCAAAGAAAAAACAATTTTATGAGGGGGCTCCATCAAAGAGTGTCTATGCCTCTACAGACTCACCAGCACCAGTGCAGCCTCCTCCATGCTTTCAGCCACGTGTCATTCATTCATGTCCAGACTTATTCAAATGCTGGTTGTTCTCTGCAAACCTGGTGAGAAAAACGTACAGCTTAGGGCTGCCATTAAAATGAGAAAAAATGTCTCCTTAGTAACGACCCGTTCCTGCTCCCATGGCGCTGCGATTGATTATAACGGGAATTGGACTTGGTTCTCAATCCCTTCCTGGCCTTACATACACACTGATTAACACAATACACCAATTTTCCATCCCTACTTATTAAAATAATACCAGAGGAATGAAATCTACTCTGTTTAACAGAAAAATTTAAACAAAAAAGAATTTAGATGACTGTAAAGTGAGTAACAATAAAAAAAAAACAAACAAAGAAAATAATGTAGCATGTTGCTTTTTTCTTACTTTCTGTCTCTTTCTTAAATACCACATCAACTGTCATCTCTCCTTACTCAGAAACACTAAACCCCAAGAGATCCTGCTTACTTGAGTATATTAATTATTTAGTGAGTGATGGATAACATGACACTGAAGTAACTAAAATGTCCCAAGGAGATGATGAAAGAATAAAACTGGGAAACTATCTTTGTATCAAGAGAGCAGAAAACAGGCCAGTTGTTTCTAAGCCTAATCCCAAGTAAAGTCTGGAAAAGTAATGCTCCTCCCGTTGTGTACAGTAGTTACTGTATTTTGGCAGTTTGCATTCAGACTTGATCACTGCTATACACTCTGTCCCCAGAGGGCTATTATTTTGATATTGAATAAAGTTTATCTTCTTAGGAGGTAATGTCCGGAATGCGTTGGTGTCTTTGAGTTTTCTCACATGGCATTCCAATTTCTGCTGTTTGAGGTATGCATTCCTCAGTTTGCTTGATGAAAAAGATCAGTTATGAGTAAACTTCACATGAGTTACTGTGTACACACAAAAAATACCTTTAAAGTCAAGCTGATATTAGACTTTCTAGTTGCTTTTGCTGTTGAGTTTTGGGTAAGAAAAGGAATTATTTCCCTAAAATAAGTATGTTTTTCTGCAGAAATAAAGTCAGCAAATAACACTGAACAGGTGGTCATCTGACCATAATATGTTGTTCCAAAACACTTAGATGTCTCAAAGAAAATTTAGACCCATAACACAAAAAAAATGCCAGTATTTTTGGTCAAATGGATACTTTTTTTTTTTTTTTTTTCATTTTTCCTTTCCACCCCTCCATGTCCTGCAGATGTGGCTCTGAAAAAACAAGGTTGGCAGTGTCAGGATGACCAAAGAAGGACAGGACACCACAGTGAAACAGGTAGCTCTTCTCTTGCTAGAGTAGAGCTCAGGACTGCTGTGTGCCACTGCACACATACATATGGCAGGCTGGTAGCTACCATTTGAAAGAAGAGAGTAAGCACTGAGAAACGTGGATTAATAACTACAGGTGATTACTCTGAAATCCCCAAGAGGAACATCACTGAGTGGGTAAAGCACTTAAGAAAAGTAACCGCAGTCTTCCTGTAACTGGAAAGTTCTACCTTAGTTAGACCTAACGTGCAGGGAGATGGAGGAGGACCTCTGGATGGAATATAGAAAGCGGTGGGGAAAATACCAGTGACTTGGTTAAAAGTCTGGAAGCTACAGGCCTATGAAAGCACAGTCATGAAGCAAGTGGCCTGAATGACTAAATTAGATTGGGCTCTTAAAGGTGGGCTGTTGTGGTTTAACCCCAGCCAGAAGCTAGGACCACACATCTACTTCCTCATCTCCCTTTCTCCCCACTGAGGAGGGTAGGGAAAAGAGGGACATAAGGAAGAAAAAGGGGAAAAAACCCCAAAGCTAATGGTTCGAGAGAAAGACAGTTTCATAGAACAGTAATGGAAAAGGAAAATGACAGTAGCAGTAGTAGTAGTAGTAATAATCATAATAATAAATATAATAATAATGGCAAAAGAATATACAAGACACAAGTCATTCTCACTGCCCAGTGAAATGATTGCCCAGACTGACCCAGGCAGAGGGCTTGTTTTGCCTGCCTTGGCCAGCCCCATTTATATACAGGGCATGGAGGTCTATGATATGGAATATTCTATTGGTCATTCCAATATTCTGTCTATGCTCCTTCTTAGCTTCTATGGGAAGCCGGAAAAAGTCCTTGAATACTATAAACATAATGTAGCAACAACTAAAACAATATGTATTATTGACATTCCTTTTATACCAAATCTGAAATACAGCAGAACTAGAAATAAAATTAACTCTATCCCAGCTGAAATCAGGACATGGGTGTATGAAATATTTATCTTAATAAAATTGATGAAAGGAAATAAGGGTCGATGACTGCTGTAAATTTCCATTGACCC
>JAOXJM010000019.1:6116184-6133293 GCA_026413425.1 Tringa solitaria | reverse complement strand
CCCCAAGCCTGTAGCACTGCCTGGGGTTGTTGTGACCCAAGTGGAGGACCCAGCAGTTGGCTTCTTCATTGACACTGGAGTGGCAAACAGGTATAGAAATAAAATCACCACTTGCAGGTGAACATCTGTCAGGTTTTTTCCTCCAAGTAGCAGGCATTAATACTAGGTTATATTAACAATATTGTAATTAATATATTTCTAAATTTTAAACTGTTCTTTCCTTCTAACTTCAATGTAGTCTTTGGATCCACCAGAACATGTCAACTTTTAAATAGAGGACAGTGTGTTGAGAAGCTTGTTCACTTTCCACACTCAATTAGTCTTAAGTCTTTCTTTGGAGTACATGCTAACAAATGTGTCAAACATGCAATGGTTTTATGAAGTGGATTCAAGCTTATTCAAGTTTTAAATGGGGTCATCAAACTTATTTTGTCAATATTTTCATTATTTATCACTATCTAATCATTCTTATTTTGGTGACTTCAGTCAGCCTAAAATCAGACTCTGCTTTCTACGGAAGAAAAAGAATGATTAATTGGACAAATATGCTATTGTTGTTTTACTACATAGCTTGAGTAAATGTAACTTTCATGAAGGTTTAGAGTTTATTGTTACAGCAAGAAATTCAGCATTGCAATTAACTGGTTTTTAATTTTATTTTAAGTCCCTTCTTCCAGTGCTTAGTTTTGCAAATTAAAATAAGCTTGTTTCAATATTAAATTTTGGGACATTTACTGCCTTATATCAGGAAAAAAGTAGAGAAAGCAAAGCAATTTAATGTAGTAAACAAGTTAAATTACTATTGCCCAGGGCTACCAAATAAGTGTACAGAGCTGTAGTGACGATTTGCTGTATTTGTAATATTTTGTTTAGAAAAAAGTACATTATGTTGATATGTAACTAACAAAGAATTAAATCATCATGGAAGCTATGACACTGATTTCTTATTTTCTTATCCTTCCAAAATAACAGACACAGACTAGCCTCAGGAAAGATGGATTTTTAGGGAGTAAAGCTGACAACATTAGAGTATTGAGCTAGTGTCCCCAGAAAGGAGATGAACCAAGGATATCCCAGGATCTATTTAAGCTCAAATTTCTGCTGACAGCATTGCTATTGAATTACTTATTCATGTGATGGCAGCAAACTAGAAGTAAGGTTCATGTCTTTGGGTGCTATCATAGATAAAATACATATCTACATGCAGATTTTTACTCCAAATCTTTGAGGCATTTTGTGAAAACAACCACTGAGTAATTCACTCTTCCTCTGCTTTCAGCAGAGTTGTGAGAACAGGTAAGATCCAGCCATACAGAGCTGTTGGCCAACCGGTTTTACATTCAGCTGAAGACCTAAACAAAAAGGACACACAAGAAGGCATTAGGGTCAGAAAGCTGTTAAATGTTGAAATAAATATTTTAGCAAACCCAAGCTGTGTGTGAGCATGTGAAAAGGTCAAAACTTTAGGATACCTGACAATATCTCCCAGTGCGGAAGGTGGCCTCTCCTTAAACAGATCAGCTGATTGGCCTTTCTTTTTATTCTCTGAAACATTAGAAAACAGAGGAACAAAATATTGAAAGAAATCCCAGTGCGTTACTGGGAACTATTAATCATTCAGGTGCATTATATGCATGAGGGGTGTAGAACGGTGTTTATATTTTTTCCATCCTTTTATCATAAAGAGGAAGGTTAGTAGATTTTGTAACTAGGCTAATAAGCTTTCAAGACGAATTTGTACAGCTTGAAAAAGTAAACTATATAGCACAAATAGAAGTCAAGCTGAAACCCAAAAGCTAGTGAACGGAGCTGAAGGAGTAAAATGCATGTACATATTAAAAGTGAGATTTCTTAGAGGAAGTGAAGCAGTTCAGGGGATATGAGGCTAACAACTCTAGGACCATAATGTTGCTGAGCCTTTTGTTGTCACTGCAGTCTCGGCAGTCCTCACTCAAGGACTGAACACAAACCCAAATCAAATAATCCTTTGAGTAGCACAGGACATGTCACTTGGGAGAGACTTGCAGCTCAAGAGAGCACCTGGGCTGAAAGATGAGCCTTTTCTTACAGAAAGCAGAAAAATTATGCCTTTGTAAGTCCTTGGGAACATCAGAATGCTTTACATAAGAGGGAAGTAAGGTACCTGACCAGGAGAGTATTGAACTAGAGTTTTATGTCTGGGCACAGAAGCAGGATCTCTGCAATGTGTTGTACTCCCTTCCTGAGCCCTAGTTCTTTTGCTCCCCTTCCACAGCTCTGGCTGCTCATCCATATTCTCTTCCAATACTCCAAGCCATAAGAAAGTTTCCACTCTGTACAGCAACCAGGAGCACACACGCAGCACAACCTGCTGTGCCCAGTCCCTTCCCACAAGAAGTAACAAAGGGATAGAGGAGCTGCCATAACAAGAGGCTATTTCTAACAAGTTATTCCTCATTATTTCACTAAAAGCTATCATTGAAACCGTTTTACTTCCACACACTGCAGCTGTAATATGGCAAGAGACAGTCCCTGCTTTGCAGAATTTACTATTTACTAGACATAGGCCCAAAAGGGGTTCAGTGGCACATAGATTCGGCAAATGACTTTAACCTAATTTGTGAAACCTCAACCCATTGACTAGGTGGGCGCGTCACTCCTTGCAGGAAACATCCCTTTCCTTGTTATGGCAGTGTAGATGTTTATGAAAGACTATTCGCTCACCTTCAAGAGTTTTGGTGATTCATTAACCTCTCAGATCCAGAGAGCACAAGAAGGTCAAAGCCTTAAATGTCTGACTGATTACTTTACCAAAGAAGTAGTATTTGAAAGTGCTCAGATGGGAAAAATTACAGCACTGCAGAGTTTTGTTGCTAGATGATGCCTCAGACATCCCATACCGAGAAGTGTAGTCTTTCCATCTCACCCCTGGGGGCATTTCACCTCCAGCCTCTTCTGCAAAGAACACAGAAGTGAGGAGAGTGCTGGAGGAAGTGTCCAGAGCACTAACAAACATATGCACCTCTTGGCCTCTCTGGACTATAACCATTTCACTTGGTGTGGGAATCCCTGAATTCCTGTGAGTTACTGTGAACCTCTGGGATGGTGTCATGTGGGAAGGTGTCACTGCATACATATGGACTCTTATGTTGTGATTCTGGCCGGCTGACCTCAGGACTTTCAAAGAAAGACAGAACCCTTGTACCTCCTGAATGTGAAAGAGCCAGGGGCGTTTAATGAAATAGTCTTTATTTAATGTCTTTTTATTGGAAGACAGATTACAAAGTGTTAAATTTTAAAAGGTGGAGGCACTAAAAATTTCACTGAAGAAAAATCAGCATGAAGTATTAAAATTACAATTAAATACCATACATGTGCATTCCTGTCTCCCTGCAGCTGGTTGAGGGTCTATCCCTCCAAAAGTTGTTCCAAAATTAAATTTATAAAAGGCGGAATAAATTGAGAGAGAGACAGACAGAGGCGCTTTGATTTCTTTGTTCCCTTCCATAAATATTAATGCATTTCCTAGGTGCTGCCATTGTGACATGCTATGGACGGGGGCAGAATGTGTGCTTGCCTGGCTCTCAGCCTCGCTGCATACAGATGAGTGCTTTCAGAAAGGCTGCAGGTGAAACACACACACAAAGTAAAATTATAGCTGCCCTGTGTCAAATGCAACAACACGGGCCAATAATAGCTGCTTATTCCATCAGTGGATAATGCAGTCATTGTGTCAGAGACCTACTCAGCATTGTTGTAACATTAGGAGGAAAAAGGTAACACAGGTTGCCAGAGAAAGCATGAAAATGGCAGTTTATCACTAATACTTCCTCCCCACTTAGACTTCAGAGATGTTTCCTTTCTGCCACACTAGTTCTTTTACAACTTTCTATCCACGACCTTTGTCATTGTTATCAGAAAAAAAAAAAAAAGAAAAAAAAAGAAAAAAAAAGAATATAGTATATGTAACAGACTGAAAATGCATTTGATAGAATAAAGAATCATGTAGAAAAGCATAGATTTAGCTTTTGCTGCAAGAAACAAAAGAAAATAGCAGTTATTAATATCAGATTTTTTTCAGATATTATGATTTCTAGAGGAATCATTATTTTGATAATGACACCATGGGAAGTTTTAAATTATGAGTGAATTGTGGTAGCTACTTTCTAAACAAAAGACAAATGTCAATCTTGCCTTTGAGAATCTGAAGTGTAAAAAATAGGAGGAAATAACAGGAGACAGATAAGTGGGTTTTCATAAGGAAGTTCTGAGACAACATGCATTTATGTGAAAATGCAATGGATGTTTTATTTTAGTTTCTTAATACCACATGTGTCTCCATACCACAACTGTTTTATCTCTGCTTTTTAAAAAATATCAGTTTTAATGTGTTTTGATAAGTTGTCGTGTTAATTTAAGGGGAATTTATTTTGCCTTTTAAGTCTTAGAGAATCAGCCTATTTTGTCATGTAAATAAACCATGTAATTGGTTTTCTAGAGATAGGTAATGCAAGTGGACAAATCATCTCAAGCTTGATGAATTGTATTCTAGAAATGCCTCTCTTTTCACTAACTATAGACGGAGACTAGATATTTAACTAAAACTTCTAAATATGACTAGAATTGGATTAAATGAATCCAGACTGCTATAAAAATGACAACTCTGAAAAGACTTTCTGTGAAGACATGGAAGTCAGCTAATACGAAAGGTCTCACACCCCTTAGATCTAATAAGGTGTCTGGATTTCCATACACGGACCAGATCCATTTATCATAGCAGTGGTGTGATGAAGATTGATTTGGTACTTTCTATATAAGCATTTCCAATCTCCTGACTCCTAACAAGAAAGAATTCTTAACAAATTGCTCTCCTTTGTAGCCGAGCATGTCTCTCAAAAAAATGTTTCCAGTAATTAATCTAATAATTTAAATACCTCTTAATTTAAAAATGCTTAATCTGGGATTATGGCCCCTGTTTCTTGCATCTCAGCCAATGCAGGGAGATGAATCAAAGGGTACTTCAGATCATGCAAAGCTACCATGAATACTCAACCCTCAAGTACATGTTTCGATCAAGTTTCAAGCATGTTAAAGTATCGACTGAATTTAAAACTCGGACAACTTCAGATAAAGTGAATTCAAAGTCAATGACTCATGATCTGCCTTTTTTCTTATTTAAATAGGAGATCACGTTAAATTGTTTGCTAAAATTTTTTGACAAATTTATTTAAGAATACATGAAGTAAGCAATCTGGACATGAGCCAAAAATCTTAAATTTTAGAGGAATTTTCCTTTAGGTACTGGATAGAGATGTTTTCTCCAAAGTTAATGGTATCTTTAAAATTGCAGTTTGTAAGATTAATTGAATTTATATACCTAATGTGTAGTAATCAACATTAGCATAATAGCAGCACTAAAATAATTTCTTGATTACCGAGTGTTAAATACAAAACCTTTGTAAATGCTTTGTTTGGATCCACACAGGAACAGTATTTTAGTTAAATTCATGTCTGGGTTTGAAAAAAGAAAATTTGGATATATATGCAACAAAATTATGAAATATGAGGAAGGATCTTGCATGTATCAGTGTGTAACTGCCCAGGGAAAAAAAAAAAAAAAAACATAAAAAAAATCTTTGCTTCAGATCTTACACGTATCTCAGATACATTCCAGAATATTAAGATACAAACAAGTTATCAGTTGGTGTAACATAAAAGTGAGCAGTTCTTACGCAAGCTAAAATGTGTCTGTGTGTCCACTTTACATGAAAGAAGAACTGGTCTTAAAAAAAAAAAAAAAAAAGAAGGATGGAAAAGGGGCCTTTATTTCTCTAGGACCTCCCAGATACTCAGTTATTAAATAAAAACTCTTTGCCAAGAGCTTGTAAGCCATAGCATCTTGATTTGAAGTATCACTGGATTTAATTTGATTTAATCTGCCTAAACTCAAAATGTAAGTGTTTGATTGATGTTTTCTTCCTCCTCCTCAGTAATCCCTACTTAAGATCTAATAAAATATTAAAGAAGTTCACAGTCCCTTTTCCTGCATAATCTTCATTCTCACACTGTTTTAGCACTTTTAAGTTCATAGCACTACAAATACCACAGAAGATTCAGAAGTTGTCCTAATTGAACTAATATTACTTTACTGAGGTAGCAATTTTAAAAGCTTTTTTTTTTGTTACAAAGGCCATCTTTTACTAAATTTATCAAGGATTAGACATGATCAACTAAAAGCAAAATTGAAACTGCTCTGAATAGCTTATGATTAATAAAATCTTTTTAAGTATACAGTTCACCAGCTGCATATCAGAAAACGTCATGGGAGTAGTCACTGTGGTGTTACTTGAATTAGGTAATAGCATAATTAGTAGTGATCACCTGAAAGAGTCAATACAGCTGGATCTTACCGTTCCGAGACTAATAAACACCTAATGTTTTAGACAAATTATTCCCCATTATTAATGTCCACTAAGACCAAGCCAGCAATTTTTCATCTCTGCAGGCACATATATCATTTCACCAAACTGTTAGTGAAAAAATCCGTCTTTCTTATTTGTAGTGTTTCAGCAGAATCACTGGGAAGTTGTAAGGCAGTTCTTAGGATTACTTTCTTCCATTCCTGGAAAAATTTTAGGTTTCAAACATCATCTATATAAAGCCTGTGAAGATCTGTCCCGCTCAGTAATGACATGTAATATTGAAGACATCAGGTTTAATTTCAAAGAATAAGGCAATGATCAGCACGGAATAACCTCTCAAAATTTCTTATGCATACAAAGCAGAAGCGATATTAGGTTGCAAAATGTGCTTTCAAGGTCTATGAGTTTAAAGATTATCCATACATCTAAGCCAATGAACTCAGGGCTTATTATTTTTTTAAGGAAATAAGTTTTCCCCATCATGGTATTGATACATTCATCGTGCATGATGGCATAAGTCCACCTACTTTATTTCCAAAGTACTGTAACCTTTTATAATCTGCATCCATTCCAGGATCAAGTTCTGTTATTTTCCTACCTAATGTTTCCTCATCTTGCTGTGATATTCTGTAAATACCTTTCAGTATTCAACTTGTTTGATAACAAGTTGTCATCGCCTCTGCAAAGTTCCCATTTCATCAATAGAAATATATACAAAAATTCAGAAAAGAAGTAGGAAACTCTTCTAGACATAGCAACTCCTTCCTGCTAAAGAAAAAAAAAAAGAGTAATAAGATAATAATAAACTTACATAAGGATAAAATATGGTGCAAAGCAAAGAAATTAGAAGACACAAGACAAAAGATCTTTGTGTGAGTATTTAATCAGAAAAAGATAAATAATTTAAAAATTCTGTCTTTCTGCTCTGTGATGTCCTCTGTGTCACGGCTGGTTCCTATCTGTTTGAGAGCTGTATATGTTTTCCTAAAAACAATTTTGTTCTCCAGCTTCACTATGTTATTTCTGTTTCATCCTTGATAATTCTCAATAGAGTTGTTCTATTATCCCTTGAGATGTAAATATATTTTCAGCTCCACTTATGTCTTCAGCATCCCCCAGACAATATTGTGTCTTAGTTGGTTTGGTGTACAATGAGAAAATGAAAAGTTTCTTGGCAATTCTCCCCTTTCTTGTTGATTAGTGACAGAGGCAAACAGTTGGAAACAGTACCTCTGGATGGCTTCTAGAGATTACAGTAACAGAGGCTACTCCAAAGCCCAAAGAAGTCAATTAAGAGATTCATTGCCTTCAACAGGCTTTGGAGCAACACATAATTAATGTAGATTTATCTCACTATCTGATGGAGAGCCTCAGATCAATCAACATTGCACTTGCTCAAGAGGAGAAAACTATTTGTAAATAAATCATTTGCTGATTAGTTATGATACTCTCCCAAAAGCATTCAACTACGTGATTGGCAGTCTGTAGAACTGGTTATAAAATGGCAAATTTTAACAGTGAGTAATTCAGGGACACACAAGCTCTGTCTCCCAAAAAATATATTCTAGAAAGCTGATTGCATAGCCCTAATAATGTACCCTGCTTGGCTTTTTTGGGGGGAGACTTTTATCTGGCTTTTCTTATTAGATTATCTGAATGTCTTACAACTCTTCATAAATTTATCCTCCTAGTGTCCCTGAGGCAACAGCTGCATGAACAAAGTTGCCTAAGACAAGGAACCTCTAGGCAAAAACCTGGAGGGAAATGCTGCAAGCAATCAAGCAATCACATGCAAAGGAACAGCCTTCCAGAGAAGAAAATATTCTGCCCTGGGAAGAATTGACCACAGGCAGAACTGGAAAATGTCCTTGGTCAGGTGAGATTTACTGGGCTATGCTGTTCCAGCTACACCTTTCTTCCTTCTGACATCCTTCTTGGGGTTTTCCCAGGATTTCTCATGTCCTTCTCATGCTGTCCTCCTGGATCTACTAAAATAGTTCATGGTGTTATTACAAATATCAATTTGTAGTGCTGCAGTCCAGTAAATGCAATATTGCTACTAACAGTCATAGTACTGAGTTTGCAGGGCCTCGGGAGCGAGGCTCGTCAGGCTCGCTTTTTCTGAATTTGTGTTCACTTATCTGGACCTTTGTCTTAGCTACTTTAGGTGAAACAGGATATTTTCTAACAACACATTACTAACTAATTTGTTTTACTGTGTATTTTTATGCTACAACTGTAGTTTTTAAGTAAATAGATGCAAAATGTAGTTTTGTGCATGCTGAGACTTTGTCCTGTAGTATTATTCCTTGCTGTTATAACCACATCTGGACTAATAATAATTTGGATTAGACTGTTAAGATTTCAGTTGTACCAATACCAAAATTCCTGGATTTCTACATAAGACATTTTCCTTTTCACTAAACAAGACTGAGGCTAATTGGTTCACTTTTGCATACAGTGCAAAGCAAACAACATATCAGCTCTCCTGGGCCTTCTGGTGACAAATGCTGTACAGCTCAGAAGAGCAAGATGTTCTCTGCCCAGAAGATTACAAAATCAAGGATTAGCTCCTCAGGGGTCAGTACTGGGACCAGTGATGTTCAACATCTTTGTTGGATACATGGACAATGGATAAAGTGGACCGTCAGCAACTCTGTTGATGACACCAAGCTGTGTGGTGCGGTCGACATGCTAGAGGGACAGGACTCCATCCAGAGGGACCTGGATAGGCTTGAGAGGTGAGCTCATATGAACCTTATTAAGTTCAACCAAGCCAAGTTCAGGGTCCTGCACCTGGGTCAGAGTGATCCCAGGCACAAATACAGATCGGACAGAGAATGGATTGAGAGCAGCCCTGAGGAGAAGAAATTAGGGGTTTTGGTGGATGAGAAGCTCAACATGACCTTGCAATGTACACTTGCACATTGCACTTGCACAGAAAAGCCAACCACATCCTGGGCTGCATCAAAAAAAGTTTGGCCAGCAGGTCCAGGGAAATGATTCTGCCCCTCTACTCTGCTCTCACAAGACCCCACCTGGAATACTGAGTCCACCTCCAGAGTCCTCAGCACAGGAAGGATATGGACTTGTTGGAACAAGTCCATCAGAGGGCCATGAAGATGAAGCACCTCTGCTATGATCAAAGACTGAGAGACTTGGGGTTGTTCATCCTGGAGAAGAGAAGGCTACAGGGAGACCTTGCTGTGGCCTTTCAATACCTAAAGGGAGCCTAAAGGAGAGATGGGAAGGGACACTTTATCAGCGAATGTAGTGATAGGATGAAGGGTAAAGGTTTTAAACTGAAAGAGGGGAGATTTAGATTAGATATCAGGAAGAAATTCTTTACTGTGAGGGCAGTGAGACACTGTAACAGGTTGCTCAGAGAAGCTGTGGATGCCCCATTCCTGGAGGTGTTCAAAAATGGATGGGGCTTTGAGTAACCTGCTCTAGTAGGAGGTGTCCCTGCCCATGGCAAGAGTGTTGGAACTCAATGATCTTTAAGGTAACTTCTAACCCAAACCATTTTATGATTCATGGATAAGAGATTACTACAGGCTACTCTGTATGTAAAAAAGAAGGCACACTACCAGAAATATAGCCATCAAATTAAACTGATTTAGTAGAGAATAAATACCCTTGCCGAACATTAAGTAACCTTTGTACAAGTGCAGCAGAAAGTACAATTTGATATTTTGTACTTGCATCTACATAAGCTTCTGAGTGAATAAATCATTGATCAGCTTTAAAAACAATTGTATCGGTTTGCTGATTTTTTTTTTATTTTTTTTTTTATCAAACGCTCCCATAGGGAGTTTAAGAGAGATTTGCACCTGCTAAGAATCCAACCTCTTATCTTCTGCTCCCACTGATGGGGAGCTTAATAAAAGCTTAATGCCTTTTAGAAGTGGTACTTCTTTGCAGCCAGGGATTAGAATTCACAGATACTCCTTAAACATCCTGCCGGTTTGGTCTTCCTCCTTTTTCAGAGCACATTGCTTAACAGACTTGGAGGAACTAAGTATCTCCCATTCTATGTCTCCAGATCTGTAAAAGTTGTGAGATGGCAAGTGCTGCAGGGCAGCACAGCTCTACATGTTCAATGGACTTTGCAATCCATCTTCTTCCTGTCTTACTATCTTGCTCATTCTCTATTAGTTTATCATTATGATCTTCCACTGCCAGCTCATACATATTCCAGCAACTCCCCAGAAACCACACACTGAATAATTTCTTTTTTTTGCAGTTGTTTATTTGTAGATTAGCCTCTCTAAAGAAATAAAGACTGTCTTGTTGTCTTCATTTAAGTCGACTCTCAAGGCCAACTGATCATTTTTTCTTCTAATTTGTAGGGCTACCTTCAATAATATTACTCTTTTATATTGTCCTACTGCTTTGTCAAGTGCATGAATGCTGGGAATTTTGCTTAAATGATATGTTAATACCTCAACTACAAATGGAAATAAGAGCAGAAGACCTTTGTCAATCCCAGTGAACTATAAATTCTGCACTGTATGCAAAGACAAGGTAATGTTTTTCCAAGCTTTTTAACGGGAAAAGAAAGCTTTGTACTGTAAATATAAAAAATATATCCAAAAATTAAAAATAAAGACAAAGATGCTGAAGAATTTCAGCAACACAGTCTGGTACCACCACACCAGAGATGCATTGGACACCAAGTTTCTCTGTAATCTTTTTCAGTCCCAATGTCTAGGGGAGTGTGCCAGGATTAGCTAGCTGGGCAGAACTTTATCACTAGAAAAGTTCTGAAAGGGTTAAAAAGAGACTGTTATGAACCTTTATGACTAAAAAGAGTCTATTGCTGCAAAATGCATAGGGTTCTAATAAAGAGTACAGTTGCAAAAATAGTAAAAAAAGAGTCTGAAACAGAGAAGAAGTGTTTCTGTTAACTATGATGTTTCTTAAAATTTTTATATAGCTTGAGAAATTTTTAGGTGGCATAGACTGTTGAAAACTTCTCTGGGATATTCTAAATTTAAAGGAAAGACACTTGGGCTTACAACTAATACCATTATATGTATAATACATTAAAGCTTTCCTGTTAAGGATTCTTTATAGCATACTTCAAAATTCCTATTCTGAGATGATTTAAAAGCATTATAATACACAGCCAGTGTCATAAAATTCTATAAGTATTCATGCTAAGCCTTTTTTACTGCTACTGAACATCAATATGCCTTATTTGAATGTAACTCCAGAAAATTATTTGTGCTTTTAAAATTGCAGCCAGACTGTTTAACACAGGAGTGATTTCCTGCGTGTATTTAGAGTGATTGCTACATGCGGATTTGACTTGCCTCCTTGCCTGATACTAAAGAATGAATTGGCATGGCATGACTTTCACTAAGATCTCCTTGCACAGTTGGCCATCCCTAACCTTCTAGAAACTGCCTGTGCAATTCACATGAATATATCTAACCTTACTATAAACCATAAACTTAGGTATTGATACCAGAAAAAGGGACATGGCATATCTTATATGACATTGAAATCCACCATATATCACCAGGGGAATTTATGGCAGTTGACCTGATAAGTTATGTGCTAACCCATCCCCTATGTTGCCTTTCTCCTAGCTATTTTAAATTTAAATTTGCTCTATCTTTACAAACTGCATTTGATGCAGTAACTCTAGCAGAGCTTGAAATGTAAAAACGTCTTAAGTGTATTTCCCTCCCCTCATGAGATAACTACTGGGGAGATTATTATTGTGGTTAAGGAGAAACTAAATATATATAGAAGTTGATGATTGTCTGGAAAAAGTTAAACGTGTTTGAGTTACTCCTAATATGAACAAACAGAAACCAATATTCACAAGTAATACATGTACTTAGTTCTTCAAAAGGTGTGTTTTTCAGAGGAAAGTTATAAACAGTAATCTTCAGATGAAAAAAAACAAACAAGACACTTGAATGGAATTTAAGACTTTCTTCATGGTAGGTTAGTTGTGTATTATTCTATAACCACTGAGCAGAACAGTTATGTTTGCACGCTCAGTGGCAGAAAAGGTAGCAATAAGAAAGAACTAAGTAACAGAGAAGCATCATAATCTAGGTGAGAAGCATGAACTAGGTAGCAATTCAGATTAGAACCCGTAGGCATTATGCAGTTCTACATAGTGTTTCAGTACAGCACCAATTTTCCCATTACTGAAGTGGTGAAGCAGCCCACACTTCACTGTGTAAAAAGAAATATTAATAAAATGAAAAGATGACAGCTAATTCTGGGTAAACCACATTTTAAATTTGATATTTTTTGCAGGGGTTTGCTAGCCTGACTGGATGTCCCAAGCTAGTGTTTCCAGGAAAACAAAGCACTTCTTACTGTAAGAAAGAATTGAGGTTCATCAGTACCCAATTAAAATCTGTTCCTTTCCTCCCAGCAGGGATAAAAACAGCTGTGTTATCAACATAGAGGACAGAATCATCTGCCAACATTTTTGGCACATGTTAGTGGTGTATCCATAAAGATCTCTTAATAAGGCATTTGAAATCACAAGGAAATGCCTCCCAACAAAAGGAAATATTTATTTATTTAAACTTCCACACTTAGCCATTACCTCTTCAGAACCACTGCTGCATTCTTCATCTAGCTGAGAGAAATCATGCATGAAATAGTATTCTATTTAGTTTAATGGTTAACAGAACCTGAATGGCTACATGCAGTGCATTAGCTTACTTCTGAAAGACTCAGTAATTTTTAATACAGCGCAGAACTGTTCAGTGTATAACCGCGGTGAATAGGCAAACCTTATTTCCATTATCAGCAAATACATTCCAGAAAGCTGCTCCATAATATTCATTCTTATATAATTTCATCTTTTATAAAAAGAACCTTAAAAATCAAACTTCCAGAGCTCCGTGTAGTCTGATTTTATCAATAAATATTACCTCTGCTAGCAAGAAAATATTAGTGTTATTTCACTTTTTATCCTTACTTTCTTTGAAAGAATAACAAACTTTATCATTATTTACCCAGTTATCTCATAAGCAAATTTGTCTTTTTCTGAGATGCGTCTTTTGATAGAGAACCTTCCTCAAATACTGCACTTTCCTTAAATGCACTGCTACTAAGGATACTTTCTTTAAAGATATTAAGAAAAATTTCACCTGTATGCTTTATCATTCTCACAGTTTGAATGAAAGTAAAATGAAGCAGGATCAGTAGCAGCATGGAGACTGGATGAATACTTGAATTCATCATTTTTACTGCAATCAAATTAGAAGAATTGGTGTTGAAGTAGAACATTGCTGTATAAGGTGCTGTAGAAGCAGCTTAGCAAGAAGATTTCTTCCCATTGAGTCTGTATATTAACAGATATGTGTACAGCAATTTCATTAATGTCCATGAGCTTTGTTTGTTGAAATCTATCAGGAAACATAATTAAGGTCCAGAAAAGTGGGTTTTTCAAGGTCAAAATATTTTTTTAGAATTTTTTTCTGAATTTTAAAGGATTTTGATTTTAGGACTGGAAGAGATCCTTCTCTGAAGATTCCGTCTCTTAAGACGTACGTAAGTATATGTGGTCTGGAACATTTTTTGTTCTTCTTATTCCAGATATGTTTCTACATATTCCTATCAAGCCTTCCTCAACATAATTAGCTCTGCTGTCTCTGTGTCCACCACCACTGCAGAAACCCCAGAGGTCACACTGACAATTTATTCTAAAGTTAGCTTTCTTAGCTGCATGCTAAAGCCAATTATCCTTGTTGTAATGTTATGCTGATGCACCTATACTCTTTTTGGGATTGGACCTTAATGCTTTCATACAGTTTTTGACTCTTGTTTGATCATCTCTTAAAGAGTGCAGAGTTTTACCACTGACTTCAGATTTCTTTCAGTTGCCCACACTTAGGGGACCTAGGATCATTTGATATATCCTTGAGTATCCAAAACATCCAGTTGTGCTGGTAAATCTCACACAGGACTTGAGGGAGATTGTGCACATCTGGAGACCAGATAGCACTGCCTGGGCTATCTCATAATGGAGAAGACATCTAGATGAGGATTACTAAGTAAAGCCCTTAGCATTTACGTTTCAGGCATGGCTGCTTATATTTTCTGTTATGGGTTTAAAGAGGTATTCTAGAAAACAGTAAGCAGAAGACTAATCCTACTGCAGTTTTTTCTCTGTCTATTCTTCCATGTTAATCAGGGGTGGTAAGACTTCAGCCTCTAAATCCCAGGAAAGTCCAATAAAAGAAGTTCTGGTTTTTCTCACTTTTATTGCTGACAGTGTATTTATCCTTCTCTTCAATTCTTCCCTATGAGATAGCCATTCAGCTCCTTTTGAAACAAAGGAGTTTAGCTCTAAGGTTGATATCTGACCTCTTCAAAATTATCTAAGATGCCCCAGGGCTTACTTGTTCATTTCTTGACTTTCAGCAGCAGACAACCAGAAGATGGTGTATGTAGCTGTAGTTTCTCTATTATTCCTATCTCTATCTCTTCAGAATTTTATTGCTACATAGAATAAAGGCTTTAAAGCCTTCTAAAACAAAACACTTAAGCCTAGCTTCATCCAGCTTAGCTTGATTCATTCCACTAAAGACTCAAAAATTTTGTGGTTGGGTTCTTCACTTGGCAACCAGACGTCTAACATACAGATCACAATTAGACTCCCAAAGGGTATGAACCCTGGACTGAGAGCCAAATTCCAAAAAGCCTTTGGTAAGAACAGGATATTTGGCTTCAAATACATTAAAAAATGCAGTAGTGAGAAAGGCAACAATGTGCATTGTATGTCCAAGGTAGAACAGCTGAGAAATAAGATTTCAACCAGTGAGAGAAAGCATGAGGGAAGTCTTCTTGACAAGTGAATGTGGAGCTCCACAGAGATTGCTGAACAGGATTTCTGCACTGGAAGTCTTTAAGAAGTTTGGCAAACATCCTTGTTAAGGCAGGAAGGTGGACAAGACGACTTTTTTGTAAGTCTCTGACATCATTTTAAGTCAATATCAAATCATGTTTTAATTCATGAATTGCTCTTCCTTCAGAAATAAGTTTATACTTAGAATGAGGTATCTGGGCATCTAAATGAGTTTTCACAGTTTGGTCAATTCAGAGGCTAGAGAAACTTTTAGATCCGGATATTAGGAACTCATCAAATCTAACAATTTTTAAAGAGATATGAACTATAGCAATACCTGACTCCCTTGACAGAAATTCAGGGATATTTCTTGGGGAAAAAATGATAATAATAATAATAATAATTAAAAAAAAAAAATCTACAGCTTACCATTAAGCAAACAAAACCTTTCCATTTCCTTGCCTCTCCTTATTTACATCTGACCTTGAGTGTCATCTATACCTGACAAGGAATGAATATTTTTTCATCTACCCTAATTCTCATTTCTCACACTTATGATTGGAGAGGGGGAGCTATAATAAACATGAACATTTAATCAATACCCTTGTATGAACCTCACAGTAAAGTGCAGACTGAGAAATGAAGCAATACAATTCTTGGTCCTGTTGCATCTTTAATTAGAGCTTTACTACATGATGCAAATTACTTCAGTCGTATGATATTACCTGAGATGTTTGAATGTTCTACAAAAGTATTGATTTTGGTCTGAATGTCAGATCTTGTGCTTGGCAGCTTTTTCCTTGAAACAAATGGATTACACTTGGAATTCTAATTAAGCTGCATTTCTCAAATGAGAAGCAGACAAACAGCAGTACAAGTGTACAATTATTGGTCTGTAGTTATCAACCTTCATATGGGCAAAAAGACCACAATTTTGAGTAGTACTCCATAGCAAATGATTTGCTTTGAATGAAAGCTTTTACAAAGATGAATGTCTGTATCCTCACTATATAATTTGCCATCTTGAAAAAGATTGGTTAAATAGTTTAAATAGTACATTATTTTTATTTTTGTTTAAATAGGTTTGGTGTCTTAGCAGTGAGAAGTATTAACCTTTGGGAAAATCAATTGCCTTCTCATCTCGTCTAGTTAAGAAAAACACACACATGCAAGAAAAACTCCACAGAAACCTGATAGAATGAGTCAGCAGTGAATGCAACACTCTAAACTATGCTTTCAGCATGCATGTGAGATCTTTGCAGAAGATGGGTTATGGCAAGGAGAGTTTAAAGAGTGGAGCTGATTAAGAAAAGAATGTCACTGAAAAGCTGAAGGGAAAGACTTCAGCTGTTTCCCATTACTAGTGAGTAGCTGATACTCAGTACTTATTCTTTGTTGTATATGATCTACTGACTTCTCATGTCACAGAATCAGAGAATGGTAGAGGCTAGACGGGACCTTTGGAGATTATCTAGTCCAAGACCCCCTGCCTAAGTAGGGTCAGCCAGAGCAGGCTGGACAGGAACACATCCAGGAGGGTTTGGAATATCTCCAGAGGAGATTCCACAACCTCTCTGGGCAGCCTGTTCCAGTGTTTTGTCACACTAAAAGAAGTTTTTCCTCATGTTGAGATGGAATTTCCCATGTTCCAGTTTGTGCCCGTTGCCCTTATCCTGTCACTGGGCACCACTGAAACGAGGTTGGTCCCATCATAGAATCATTTAGGTTAAAAAAGATCCTTGGGATCATCGAGTCCAACCACCTATCCTACTCTACAAGGTTCTCCCCTACACCATATCCCCCAACACTGCATCTAAATGGCACTTAAACACATCCAGAGATGGTGACTCAACCACCTCCCTGGGCAGCCTATTCCAA
>JAOXJM010000019.1:6076874-6087614 GCA_026413425.1 Tringa solitaria | reverse complement strand
GTTCTTTTATTCTTTTTTGGTCTTTTTTCCTTTTTTTTTTTTTTTTTTTTTTTTTTTTTGCTAAGCTCTCCTGACTTTTGCATTCTCTCTGTGTGCAATGAGGGCGGTTGTATGAGTTGCTCAGAGAATAATTATCCTTGCTGAGACCTGAGGAGGCAATTTATCATGTCAGACTAACAATGGCTGCAGATAGCACAAGGAAGCCTACATAACTAAGCACTGAAAATTAAGCACAGAGTGCACTGAATTTCCCTGGTGAATACAGAATTTGGGGTCGTTATCCCACATTTTTGCTGAATATCAGTGGACGTATTTTGAGGCTAACAGATGCATCATTTTGGCTTTATTTCCATCTGACAGGCAAACAGAGGATTTATGGCTATTTCATAGAGCCCACCAAGCAATGCTATGAATAGTATCAAAAAGTTTTTTCACTAAATTCTGCTTGCCTTGGGTGTATGTGTAATTATCGCTTCTGATATACTGCATATTGTGATGTGCAATGGTATGTTCCTGTTCCATTTATTGGCATCTTGCAGATAGATGGCAATTTTTTATAATTTTTTTTTTGTTCCAGAGGAAGGCTGAAGTCTTCTCTGAGTGTGCGGAGCTAGGCAAAAAAACTTCACCAGTAGGCAACACGCTTACTCTTGTGTATTTCAAGGCCCTAATTCTGAAGTCTGCTGAACTCAGTGGGGAGCATTTTCTATAAGCTGAGAGCACTTTGTTTCAACCTACATGGAAAACGGGTTTGAATTAGTTCAGTATAACTGAGAGCCTTGGAAAGTAGGTAAGCTGAGCCCTGCCAGACATCTCCTTTTTTAAAGGCATCTAGGACATACATACATACACATATGTATTTAGTATGTTTTTCAGTGTATGTATGCATTGTATTATTCTTTTTTTTTCTTTTTCTTTTCTTTTTTTTTTAAATAAAGCTTTGATAATTTTGCGGAAAAGAGAAAATTTTAAAGATGTTTTCAGCCAGATATTCTGGGACTAAATTCTCCTTTGTCAATAAGAAGCCAGGGTGGGTAAATCAACATGGAAATATGAAAAGATAAACTGTTTTGAGGTAAATTAGACATTTTTTTTATTTAACTGCATTTTAGTTAGAAAAAGGACTTTTGAAATTTAAAAAAAATAATGAAAGAAATTTGTAATTTTCTGATTATTAATTTAAGATTGGACCTTTAAAATAAAGCTTTTAACTCAGAAGAATCTTATTTCAAACGTTCTCGTAAGCTACTAGTAGTCAGGTCAGGCCTTTTCTGTATGCCTTTTTACAGGACAAAGAACATTTTCACTTTTTTACAGGAGAAAGACAGAAAGGCAAAGAAAATTTTTCAAAGACCTAGTGTAAAAAAATTTAAGACATATTTTGAACAAAACTTTTTTTCCCCCCCCCATTATCAAATGCAAACTGTATAAAAACTGCAGGAAATAAAGCCATTCTCAAAATATGTGTAACAACAACCCAAATAAGTTCAATAGAGGAAAGCTAAAATACAAAGTGGATTTAAGACTGAAAAAAATAATACCTGTACGATAATACTTGAGATGTTCTGCATGTGAATGAGAATGTGCCAGAACAGTGTCCTTGGAGAACTCTAATGACAGCAGAGGGAATTTCTCTAACCACCCTCTGTGTGCATTGGTACCCACCTGGGTGAATCATTCTCTAAGGGTCAGGTTGTAACATAGATTATCAGCTCATGAAAGAGAGAGAAGACATGTCAGAGATCTCTCACACTCCTCTGCAGGGTTTGAAGAGATGTGAGGTCTTGGCTCCATCTCCTCTCCTTGCTACCCCACTCAGGGTGCTGACTAGGCTGTAAATCACTATAAATTACTAAACCACAGAAAAAAAGAGAGTGATGCCTTAGAGAGGGACCTCCAAAGCAGAGCTTTGTATTTTGCACTTTAAGACTGTACCTAACACTGCTGTCGGTCCCCCCAGGGTTTTTCAGTATTATCACCTACAGAGCTTGTTGAGTCAAGACATCGTGCCAAGGAGCAGACACTTGTGACAGCCTCCATTTTTGGCTTGGTTAACATGGGAGCTTTCAAAATTCTGCAGTTTTCCAAAGCTTGATCTGTAGATTCACAGCGTTTAGCAGCTCCTTTACTTCTTGCTGAACTGAGAGACCTCTGTGCCAGCTGGTCAGAAATCATTTATCTGGAATTCACACTGTTTTTCTTCTTTTGCAACACTTTTTCTATTCCATTGCTTGGGGAGTTTGAGAGATTGGACTATGAGTCTTCATAAAATAAAATCAGACCCAGTCAGAGACTGGAATCCTTTTTCTTTAGAAATTTAGAAAGCACAAAAAAAAGTTCTGGAAAGCTACAGTCTTCAGAACCCTGCCTACCTTGCTGAGTGGCTCCTGATATCCCGGCCACGATGCAGTTACTGATGGGCCAAGCAGGACCAACGAAAAGACAGTGTCTGGCTCCAGACACTCTGGCAGAGCAAGTAACAAATTCCCCCAGACCTTTCTAATATTTGCCAAAATTATTTCTGATGAAGTAAACAATGTTGCTCTTTATGCAAAAGAGTTGGGTTTGGAAGTGAAAAACAAGTAGATAGTCTCAGTTATAAGTTAGGATGTAGGGAGGTGTATGTATCATTTACCATCAGTGACTTATGAATGGACAATCTTCGGTCAGTGAAGCAGCAGCTCTGAAATGTGTCAAACACATTATTTGGGATTTTGTTTACAGTGAGAAGGAAGTGGAATGAAATTTTAAGAAAATTACATTTTTATTAAAAAATAAAATTCATGGCTGTAATAATTCAACACCCCTCTCCATTCTGTGACTTCTGAAATTGCCAGCACAGTGTGAAAATCATGATGAGTTCTGTGATGTTTCTACTTAGCTGTGATGCAGAAAATGCAACTTCAATCTTTCTTTGGTGTTTTCAACACCCCCAGTTTAGAGAAGTTAATGCTCAGTTGTAATTCTGATATGAAATTATATTCAAATGCATTCAAAATTTACAAGCCTGGGTAATATTTTCAGTTTGTCCCAACAGAGAGTAATTTTTGAAACTCAAGATGATGGCCAAATAGTAAATTAGAAACAGAATTGGAGCACTTGTTTCTTAATTCATGTTCCAAAGTCCTGGTTGTAAACTAAGCCCTATCTATGTCATAGAATCATAGAATGGTTCAGGTTGGAAGGGATCTTAAAGATCAAGTTCCAAAAAGAATCACAGAATTGTTTTGGCTGGAAGGGACCTTTAAAGGTCACCTAGTCCAACCTCCCCTGCAATGAGCAGGGACACCTTCAACTAGATCAGGTGGCTCAGAGCCCCATCCAACCTGACCGTGAATGTTTCCAGGGATCTCCCGCCTCTCTCGGGAACCTGTGCCAGTGTTTCACCACCCTCATGGTAAAAAATTTGACTTTAGGTCAAAAAAATAGGCAAATAAAGCATGATCATTCCTGTTCTATAGCTGGGGAAATTGGGAATGCAAGAATTTCAGGAACTTATCTAAAGCTGTGAAGGTACTGGCAGCGAAGAGAGAAATGTTGGTTTCATAAAACCAAGTCTTACCAGGCAGTCCTTCCTCAAGACTGTAGGAGCCACATTTAACTGATGTGCTGATTTAGGATGAAGCAGAGTTTGCCATCAATTACAGAGCAACATTATTGTGTCTAACTTTGCTAAGCCCCGGAATGAACCAAAGGTCCGGCAGGGCCAAAAGGGCCCCAGTCAATTCTGCTAACCGTGTGATTCTTAAACAGAGCTGAATTTTCCTAAACTGTATTTATGCTAAATTTCATGGCACCTGATGACCTCAATTAAAACCTTTCAGAGGAAATCAGAGGTGCCAGCAAGGCCCTGCAAGATGAATGTCTGGCTTTCTCCTGTTAACTGCTGATATAAACTTGGCAATTTTAAAGAAGAATTCATAGTGATGCTGCTACTGTTTTTACCGAAGGTGTCAGAATGCCAGTAGTGATAATGTCTCACTGAATGAGCAGCTTGCTTTCTCTAGTCCCTTTCCTAAAGCACATAATAGACATCATTAGCATCTAGATAAATCTCATTATATGGTACATTTGGTCACAGAGGAGAATAAAGTCGTGTTTTCTTAAAGCTCCCAAGATTATTTCTGTTATGAACATGGAGAAAGAGCACAAACTTTTGCAAATTTACTGGTCTTCCTTGGACAAACCAGTAATTACCCAGAAGAATTTCTTAAGGATGCACCCAGCTTGGCAAACAAGATAAAAACCAGTGTGCCATTGGCTTTAAAATACCTGAATAACATAACTTTTAGGGTACAGAGAACTACACAGGAAAATTCCAGGTAAAAACATGAGCACCAAGCCCCCCACATAATTCTTATAAAACTGAACAAATGTACATACAAGAGTGGGAAAATAAAAGGCAAGAAGCTTAGAGTTCCTGAATATTGTCTTCTTGAAAAGATAAAAGCATACATCTGTTGTTCTTCTGGCGACTTAGAGTTTTTAACTTAAACTTTTCTAATGAATAAATATTTAAGCCCTGCCAAGAAGTCTAGAAAATTCTCTTTTTTAATTTGAATAGGAAAACAAACAGAAATGACCATATAAGTGTTTATTTCATTTGCTTCATATTCAAGTCAGGTCTTCTTGAAGGTTCAAAAAATGTTTTCATGATCTTAATTGCAAAGAATGATATTTGAAAATTTCTTGATGCTTGTGGTAAGAAAAAGCCTAGTAAAATACCTACCATAGCAGGGATGTTTTCAGCAATGATGGGATTAAAAAATGCAGTACTTAGGAGAATATATATTTTAATTGCATGTCTGTTGCATATATTTAGGACCTGAAAATTAATTGTCTAATTAGGATGCATTTTAGGCATATTTTTTACTGGACTGACCCACAACATAAATATATAGAGTTTGAACATAGGATCCGCTTGAATAATTTTAAATCCCCACAATCACAAGTATGCAGCAACTTCAGTCTCAAATTGTTCATTTAATGTTAATCACAGCCATTGTAAAGTGGGGCCAGCCGGCTCTAAGGGACATGACCTTATCACAGTGGACAGATGGCAAAAAATTTTTAAGCCGTGTTAAACCTTTTTCTTCAACACTTTTTTGTTCTTAGCATATTTATTGCTGACACCATATATCAGTGTTATAGCTTCTGTTCAGGTGAATACAATCAGTTGGCAGTAATAGGTTCAGCTCTGGGAACCTTTCAGCCATTACTTTTTGAGCTGTTTCTGTAAACTCACCGTCTGGAAGAAACAAGGACAAAAACAAGAAAGGGAGGGAGAGAGGCTTTTGGAAACCCTTCAGCTTGGCTTAATTCCCATGCAGAGAGCAGAATAAATTAATGCAGAGACCATGTTTTCCTGGCTCAGATGTCATATTTTCTCATGATTGGAAAGATCAGTGGCAGCACAGGATGTGCGGAAGAGAGAAGGGGAAGCAGAAAATACGAGAGGAAAAATATATTTGAAAATGTTAAACTCAACTCCAGCAGTATTTGTTAAATGTCTCATGCATTTGTAAGAGAGCTATGTTTCCCTGCATTAGTGCTGAGCCTCCACTGATGTCTGTCATCCCAGTGAAAGAGTCAAATATGGTTTGAAGACACAGTAGGAAACATGCCTTAAATGCATTTGCAACTGTATCATATGACTTTATGAATGCTCTGCATAACTCTGCAAGCTATGAATGTATTTTATGTGTGTCAAATCTATTCTCTTGCTTTTTCCACATCTTTCCTCTGTTCTTGAAGAGGAGAATAATGTAGACACCTTTCTCATTATATCTTTGGAGTCAAGAATTATCCCTGCCCAGTTCAAGTTCACCAAATCCAGGAAGGGCTTTCTAGGTCCAATAGCACTTTTGTTCTTCCACAGGCAAATGTCCTCATAATATAACTGAAGATTTTTTAAAGGGACTTTGTGTTTTCTCTGTGCCAAAAACAAGCTCAGCTGCAAGTACTCTTATTTCCTATCTGGTAAATACCTTGGCTGCGATGACTTGATCTACATCAGACATATGCACTGCCTGAGAAATGTGAGTATCAGTAGGAAAAATAAGTACATCCCACCCAGAAAGTCATCACTCAGAGGTCCTAATAGCAGATTTAGTGGGGTGAAGATGGAAGGAGGTGCGAGAATTGCCTCTCTCAGCAGTGAGGAGCACTCATCCCTGATAAGTAGCATCCCTGTGAAGTTGTGCGCTTGCAAATGCATCAAACTGTGAGTGCACAGCACGTGTTCTGCGCCGAGAGGCTCCCAGTAATTAAGTTGTACGTTCAATTAAACCTAATACCCCAAAAACTTTGAAAAATGCAAGGGCCCATGGAGGCAGAAAGGAACAAAATCCTCAGGCTCCCTTTGCTGGCCAATAAACCTACTATAAATGTCCCTGACTGGAGGCCCAGGTCTTTATATATAGTTGCAAAGCTGGTTTCTGTTGATTTCAGATTCAATCACGAAAACTCCAGCGCTCCTGTGCCACTTGGGAAAGGAAGTGGAAGGCAGCTGTTACATTCCAGGAGTCAGAGACCAACTTTCAATCTTAATTTTAAGCAGTTTTTAGTTTCCTAAGGCCTTTCAAAAATAGACAGGGAAAAATTAAAAAAAAATTAAATTAACAGTTATGCCAGTATGCTCTGCTATTTAGAAAGCTCTCTAACTGAGGGTTCCTGAAGAGTTCACCAGGCTGTATCTGTAGATCACGTGAGTTTTTCTCCCTTAACTTTAGTCCTCTAAAAAATTAAGAAATTTGAATGAGTTGCTGACTACAACAACAACTGAAGTACCTGTTTCAAAATAAAAATCTAATAATTAGGAAGATTAACCTACTGAATATATTAGCTGTAAAGACATGCTTACCTGGCGAACTTAAATCAGTTTAAGATGCTTATGTTTAGCAGACTGGAACCTCATCCAAAAAGAGGTAAAAAGTGTTCTTGTCTTTCCAGCATGTAACTTTATCTCCCCCCTTCCTGCTCCAAATTCTGTGCTTATGCAGCTCATCACAAAGTGGTCCAACAACCAATGATAGCTCAGGTGATGTAAGGGTACAAATACAGATATTTTCATTATCTGTCCATGGCAGGTTGGTTGGAACTCAATGATGTTTATGGCCCCTCCCAACTCTAACCATTCTATGATTCTACTATGATTCTACAATTGTTTGTCGTTTTCTCAGCAATAAATATCATCTCTACCCCTTAGGTAGAGGTTGGCTTAGAAGGTAAATTTTAAGGAGCAGCACCTCTCCTTTTATTTTACGAGCAAAAATTTCCTGGGAAATCTGAGCCTACATTTGAGTAAAGACTCAAAAACCTTGCTGTATTTATTACTGCTGCTTTTTATTTGTTTGTTTATTTGTTTGTTTTCCTCAGACGAGTCATCCTTGGGTATGGAAAGCAGGAATCATTCATCATCCCCGACAAAACACAGCAAGTGAATGAAAATGATGTTCAGACAAGCAGACCAAACGCAGAGCCTTTGCAGAGAGAGTTCCTTTTACACGAGAAATCAGTGATCTGGGACATGGAGGATTGGGGTGGGGGGTGAGGGGAGGAGGAGGCTGATTTCTCATGGCAGGCATTGGGATGTGGTGTGACAGTTATTAGCCAGATAACACAGCTGAATACAAAGTGGCAAGGCAGACTGGGGAACTGCGGTGCTGCTGAACCAAAACTGAAGGAAAAGGCGCTGGTGAGTGAACTGGAAAGATGAAACGTGTACTTGGCTGGAATCAATAATAAAGCTCTCTACATTCGGTTTGGCAGCAGACACCGAGAGCTTATCAAAAACAACATATTCTTATGTAGCAGAAGGCAGTACAGTAGCTCAGTGATTGCTGAGCAGGCTATGTAAAACTGTATATAAACTTCCTTATTGTACTTAAGTCAGCAGGAGACAGAGATCCTCACTGGCCTTTCGGGAAGAGTGGAAACTGATAGAGTCGTCTTGGCTTACACAGAGCAGAGCACACGACAAATGGTAATTTCACAGAGAATTATTTTATCTATCTCTCTCTATTTTTTTTTTTTTTTTTAAAGGAGATTTTGACAACTATTCTGAAAAGTGACAACTGTCCAAACAGTTTTTATAAAAAATAAAGCCAATAGGAGTCTACAGAAATTATAGAATGAAACTTTTATAGTAAACTTCATACCAAGAAATAATTTCAAACATATATCCCTAGTCAGAATCTCATGGTTAAAATTATAAGTGGATTAAATTCTCCATAGCCTCTTTTAAGTCAACAAAATAATCTATTATAATTTAAAGGTCCTAAATGACATCACAGGGTCGTCCACAACTTCTGTATCTTGTCTTAGACTATGGCTAAGGTTAGAAAACAATTATTCTTCCCCCAATGTCTTTAAATTTCATTGAAGGGAGTGCAATGGAAAATCTAAATTAAAAAATTCATTTTTCTTTACTGAAACTCTTTCTTGTCCAGATGTACAAAGCAGCTAAATCCCTTTAGCTTTGGTAACCATGAACAAGTGGTTACTAACCATTAGTGTTGTTAAAGACCAAAAGATTCAAGGATCCCGATCTAAGAGCAGCTTGATTATTGGAGGTCCATTTGCTTCAAATTATCCCTAGACACAGAGAGATTTCTAAAACAAAGCTGAATATTAGCATATACATATGCTGTATAAATAAATGTGCACTCAACCCACAGCACCAGGAACTCGTTACCGAATGCACTGACCCACCAATACAGAACAGCACTAATTACAAAGTGGTGACTGTCTGTGACTTCATGACATGATTAATGTGCTTGATTTTCCACTGTGTGATTATTGATTGGAACTGTGTCCAGTAATTTTGTATGGATTTAGCACTCCAGCTGCTCAAACTTAGACAAAGGTACATGTAAGATAGGGAAAAACTTTTCGCACATTAAAATCAATGGCTTTCTGTTTAGCTTACATACAAGAAATGGCATGGCTGATACAGAGCACTGAGGAACATTTGTTGCCATAGAGTAGCCTGCAAGAACATCCAGTTACTGAATGCTTCCAAAAGATAAGAAAGATCCTTCAAAACCTTCAAACCTGCTATGAAGTTACTGAAGTTTTACAGGATATGTTTTTCATCTTTTGCAAAAACAAGGGTTTGCAATGGAGATGAAGTTGGATTGGACCAGCAGTTGGCTTCAGCAGGCATATAAGCTGAATTTAAAAAGAAAAATTCTTCGTAAGTTAAGCCAGATGTTTGGCAATCAAGACTGAAGTCAGAGTAGAAGTATATGGCTGGTTTGTCCATGCATTTTTCGATTTATTAAGTAAAATTACCAGTGTAATAAAGGCAAATGAGAAATGGTGAAGTGAAAACACATATTATATAAATATATATAAAAAAGTAGCATATCAGAGAAGATCGTTCAGCTGTACTGGCACCACATACAGCCCAGAGGAAGAGATGCTGTAAATTGTCAAGAAAAATGTGTTAAAAATTGATATGCAGCTAAATTAGAGAAAGAAAAAATCATATTGACGTCTCAAAAAGACAAAGAAGCCAGGAAGAGAGAAGCTGAAAAAGAGGTGGCAAAGAGATAAAAAATGCTGCAGATGTTGTAAACAGTGAACTGGGTATAAAGAGACAACAGAAGGGCATCAGAGAATTGAAATGAATAAAAAATTTAGGTGTAGAGAAAAAAAACATTAGGAAAGCATTGTGTTCTGTGTGTCATTAGGAGTTTGATCAGCTCTCGGGAAATGAGTTCACTTTGATGCAGCCCACACCAGTACTTGTATAATGGGTAAAAGAAGTAAGGAAAAAAATGATATATGTTCAATCAGCAAGAGCTATATAAAGGGTACTGCATTTGAGGTGATGGTAAATGGGGAGAGATGTCTGAGCTGTAAAAAGGAGGATATTTAAAGAGAGAATCAGCGGCCACATTTTGCTAGTCAACAAAGACCAGTTCAAGGCTCAAGGGAGACATTTCAGACTGGACACTGATAGAAACCATCTCATTTCCTAGCAGGAGAAAAACACTGAATAGTAGAAAAGGTGAATAATGCACATTGCAGAGTCTCTGGAAGGGATGTGATAGAATAAATAGCAGGAGCAACTGAGTACAGGATACCAGAACATGACAATGGTGTTGATCACATGCTTGCAAAAACATGTTTGTATAGCACTGCACTTCCATAATGATACAGAGCCAGCACGAAAGGGAGAGGAAAATGGTCTTTCTATGACTGTCACTATCTCTTGCATGGGGGATCCTAACAAGCACAAAGGTGGTGTGACTGATATTTGTGCTACCTCCCAACAGGTGAAAAGAGTGCTTTGGAAAAAAAAAACAAACCAAAAAAACCAAACCAACAAAAAACACAACAAACAACCACATAAAAGAAGTTGCCATAACCAAACGTTCCTCAGCTCTCCAGCTGATATATAGCATTTTGATCTGGACTCTAGAGGAGGACCCAGCAGCATTAATCTACTTCTGATAGCTTCTCCCTTTAAGTGTGGAACAATATGAGACATCCTGGTAGGTAGTGGCTGTATTTTTCCCCATCTATTATATATAGCTTCATGACCAAAACTTGATAAAACTATCCCCTGCATGTAAAATTGCACTAATACAATCTCCCTACCAGAAGGTCACCATGTTTGTCCAATTTGCAATTATAGCTGTAAAAATCAAATACAAAATATGTATTTGTAAATAAAATGAGGTACTAAATGCCTTCTTTGCCTCAGTCTTTAGCAGTGGACTAGGGTGTCCC
>JAOXJM010000019.1:6026051-6053418 GCA_026413425.1 Tringa solitaria | reverse complement strand
AAAGAAAAGAAAAGAAAAGAAAAGAAAAGAAAAGAAAAGAAAAGAAAAGACAAAAGTTCTTTTCAAAACCTTTAAATTCCCATGTCGTGGAGGGTTCTATAAAGTTTTTCAGCAAAGCTTGGCTTCAAGGAAACAAGAAAAAAATTCTTTAATGTTCATGACATAAAACTTCAACTGAAAACAACAAAAACATGTAAAAATCTTTTAATAATCAAAATTAATATTTTCTGTCAAGTTACAAATTTCTAGTTACTGTATTAATTTTAGATATAAATAACCTGACGTGTATATAATTTTTATATATGATCTTCAAAAAAAAATTATGTTCTTCAAACAGAGGAAATTATGCACTTTAGGGCTGTATTTAAATAGAGGAAAAGCTTCACTGAAATTGTATAGCCAGGGAAAGCTTCAAGAAAACAATTTAATTCTCTTAAAAATAACTTTAAAATCCTTTATTTTTTCACAAAGGGTTTCCTAACTGAAATATTTCTTAAGTCATCAAGAGTTGATTAAAGCAAAATATTCCAGCTTAATTCTTACTTTGTCAAATACTTCTAGGATAAGAAACCATAAAATCTTGTTGCTGCATTACAATACTGCTGTGCCTTTGTGTAGTGTACATGTTTATGGGATTTCTGGGGGGTGGAAGGGGTGGGGTAATAGCATAGAGTATCCTTACTAAAATTACTTGGGAGGTTATCTTATTAGATTATTGGCTTGACCTCTAAGGGAAGTGATTGGTTCAATGAATTTCCTGATTATTTTATAATTGACTTTTTAAAAGCCCTAACAAATATGCTTTAGGAGTGATTCCAGAAATATGCCTAAGGCTTAGATTTACACAACTCATACAGGTAATACTTAATTTTTAATTTCTATGGTCAGATGAGGAAACTAGGATTAAGGTAAAATAAATGTACCTGGAGAAAAGCACTCAGTTACTCAAAACCTATGGAACAGGACATCCTTCTTAAAAATTCAAGATCTATTCAAATAAATGAGTAACTGCTTTAAGCACTTTTCCACTATTGCGGATGTTTGTTTTTTAAAATAGAACAAAACAAAACAAACAACAACAACAACAAAAGAAAACAACCCACCAAAAATGTTATTCAATTCATTGCTTCTTCTAGATTCCCTAGTACTCATTCTCAGTGCAAACTCAAAGGTTATTCATATTTCTTCCTGATGGTCCATAGAAGCTGAACTTCTGTCACATCTCAGAGCGGCTGCCACAATTTCCCCAAACTTGCTTCTACATTTACAAGGCAACAAAACACACATAAACATCTCTGACATAGTCTAGTGACTTGAAAATATGCCAGTAATCATTTTTTTGGCTGCACCGGTCCAGTGCAGCTCTGCTGTGTCACACACAGCACTCAAAATTCATTCAAGAAGCTGCTGAGAGAAAAGTGGAATAGCTTGCTCCCCTTGTCATTTTGTGTTGCAGAAAAGCATGTGGCCTAGAGTCACAAAGTGAGATGGATATATGAACCTGTCTGTAAAATGTATGTATCTAACACATTTCAGAGTACCAAGGGTGTTACCTGGGTTCGTATTCCTTCAAGACAATATGCTGGCACTGTTTGGACATGGACATGGGTCAGGAATCATCCCATGCAAGTAATTCAAAATGAAATACTTTCTTATGATGGAGTTGTGATCGTATCCCATATTTTCATGGGTGGCTATCTGCCCAAGGAGTCCTCGTGCCTCTGTGATATCCCAGGGTGTCCTGCTGGGCTTTCAAATGTTGTTGGTGTGTCTTGTTCTTGCCATGTCTGTCATTTGTCAGTGTTGTAAATGACTTTGGGCTCTCAAGAGGCCAGAAAAGCCCACATTTACCTAATGAAATTAAGCCTTAGCAGTTTAAATGTTGTTCTCTACAGATCATATCTGGAGAAAGCCTGTGAGCTTTTATGACACTTATAAAACACCATTTCTACCACTGGAGAAGGAAAAGAAAATAATTCATGTTTCTCCAGGTTTCTGAGGAAGGGCTCATGCAGCTTAGCCTGTATGTTGTGGATGAAAAAGTTTACAGGCCCAAAAAAGACTTCCAGAATAAGGTCATGAAAGGTTTGATTGAGGAGCACTGAATTCACAGAAATAACTTCTGATTCAGGAGGTTTTTCATGAATGGTGTCTGAGAGAGCATACATAACATTCCTTAATATGTTTTAATCCTCTTTACAGGGAATCTGCTTTGACCTCAGCAGGAAACAGGTATTTCGTTGGCTGTAGTATAGGACATTAATTTTTCTGTATAATGAACCTTTAATTAAGATAAAGCAGTATGAACTGTACCAAATCAAGAATCTACAAAGTCTTTCCTCCTATAAGAAGAGGCAAAACCTTGATAGATGTGTCATGTTACTTAAGTCATTATAAATGCTTAAGCTCTGAAACCTAACTAAATAATATCCCACAAAAAATACTACGAATAAATCAGAATTAAGAAGGTTTCTATCCCTTTCAACTTGCTATTTTCTAAAGATAAATGCATTTTATTTCTAGGTAAATAATACTCATACTTATTTCAAATGCAGTCATTGTTTTATAGTCAGCAGCACAGCAGCCCCCTGTTGAAATGTGAAAGGTGGAGAGAAAAATGATCTATGAAGCTGGGACAACTCTTAGTAGGACATGACATAGTGCTTTATCTTGTCTAAACATAGGTGACCTAAATGTAAAGGTCTTTACTGGTTCCCTTGGAAGCCTTGCCTACCACAAAATGTGTCTTACCAGTTGGAAGTTAGCCAAATACTGGACTTCTATTTACTTCTTTCTATTACTACTGTTTAATGTACATACCCAAAGTTGTTCCAGCAGACTCCTCTGTCTCTCTGGCCCACTTTCATTACATAGATTTGAAATCTCTAAAATAAGTCATATGCTAGTACTCCGCCAAGTGCCAATAGCTTGCTCATTCTCACAGTGAATTATTACAAGTACAATAAAATCCATTTGCACATGTTTAGTACTTCTTTTAGGTAAATATGGCCACATAAAAGTTAAAGATTTAATTTAAGCTGATTTTCCTGGCTTTCTCTACAGTGACAGTTACCGCATTCTGTTTTGAACATTTAGGAAAAAAGTAACTGAAAGATATCAAAGAGGCACATAGAATATATATGCTGTGGGTATTATTAGTAATACTATCAGGAGCATGGTGTCTCTTATTTTCCTCTGGTGGCACAAAGATTTGCAGAAAAAATACTTTGTTTTTTTATTTACCCTAGCTTTACTTCCAGATAGAGACTGCAAGATAGATGGGGACAGACAAAATTCTGGGGTTTGAACACAGTGTGTTTGTGTGATTATACATATGTGTCTCTGAGACTATTTAGGGTGTATAGAGTATATATTTTCCAGTGAGAAAGCAGTCAGATTGTGCCTGCCCTGCTTTACAAGATGAAAAGAATATCTATAGCTCCAAAATGGTAAAAAGCATCTTATTTAACTCTAGCATTTTGACATTTCTTTGCAGGAAAAAAATGTGTCGAGAAGAGCTGTCATTCCCCTGCTGTTAGATCAGCACAGCTGAAGGATGGTTGGGGAAGCTCATCTGCCTTCAGGTGCCTTCCCAGCGGTGACGGTATTCCTTCTCCTGCTCATGGCCACCCCAGGGGAACAGACCAGACACAGACCAAAAGGCAGTGACAGATGACACAAGGGAAATTCCTCCTTCAGCCTCCAGCTGTGTTATTCTCTGCTCCCTAAGTGAGCCCGCGGGTGACCATGGGCCCAGCAACACCTTTGTAAGGCAAAGTCTGAGGTTTAACACTCAGCATCAGTGCAACACGATTGGTGAACATATGGCAATGAATTAATATCTGGGACTGCAGTTTCTGTATGATATCTGGGAGATGTCATCCAAAGAGGACAGTCTGCTTCAGTATTGGGCTGAAGATCATCACAGACACTTCCATATCAGTAAAATTATCAACAGTAATGTATTGCCATAGTACACTGAGGGAATTTAACAATGATCTTTAAACCTGTTCTTGATTTACAAAATCTGACACAGGGTGGGCAGTCTGCAAACCAGTAAGACCTCCTTATCCATTAAAAGTGAAGGTCCTTTTGTGTCACAATATGTCTTTTCCTCTCCTGTCTGTTTGAATCACTGTGATTCCCTATAAGATTTTTTATCACTCAATAATAAGTGATTTGAAAAGTCTCTGTCAGGTGAAAGAACTGATATGGTACTGACTGTTCTCAAATTTCTCAGCGGTCCCTGGGGGTCTACCCTGACTCAGAACTTTTATCACAGAAATATTTTACAGTTTCTATAACTTAAGTCTTTCTGAAGTTTTATTGTTGGCAGCTATAGCATATTCTCCTAGGCTTTGTGTTTTCATCTCTTTTTCTACTCATCTTTCATCCACATCATGGTAATCAACTCTGCACAGGTCGAAGAACTGTTCAAAGTACTCCTTTGAACATCTGCCTACTTAAAGACATCCCTGCTGTATTCTCTGATAACTTGGATCTCATCCAGTTTTGCTAGATAAAGACTTAGGAGTATTTGGTGAACAACTTATTAACTAAACAAGAGAGCAGAAACAGGTTCCTACATTTTTCATTAACATCTGGTCTGAGAACAGTGGGAGGGAAAAAGCCAGCAGCGAATGGTCTGCATGCACTGGTTGCAAACTGGTAGCTGCTTTCCCAGATGAAACCAAGTATTTGAAGTATCATTTAAAATCTTCAGCAGGGAGCTATCATAACATCTTTTATGTTAGTTATAAGGCATATAAATGAGGATTTTGCTACTATCCTTCCAAAATATAGAGCTGAGCATCCTACTTTTCCCCCAACTGTTCAGTTGAAACCAGCTGCTTTCACTTTCTGAAGCATACACAGTATGGTGAGACAGAAGACACCACAGAGACAGTTATTCTCATAAGTACCAAAAGAAGCTTCAGTGAAGGGGCAACTTATTCCATAGACACCTATGGTCAGATTCTCATTAGAAACCTGATGCATACCTCAGGGAAGGAAATCCAAACTTCCCATTTACTTCACTGAGTTTTGATATTGTTTCTTCCTCTTTAATTTTCGATTCTATGCTGCATTCTCCATTTTTTTTCACTAAAATGTGTTGCCAAACTGTCTTGCATATTAACAGAAGGAGTAGTTTCTTTGTCCTCTTCCCTCAATTTTCCTTGCCAACCAAATTGCATCATCCATAGGATGACACATGCCATCATCAATTACTATTGCTCTTACTATCACCAATCTCATCTTAATATCCTCCAGCAAACTCCTATGGTGTGTTCAATTGCATCAAATCTCTGGAGCTTGTCTTGTATCTTTTTAAGATTATATCTGCTCTTATTCCCTTTTTAGAAAGCATTAAGACACATCCAGAATGGAGTATGCTGTAAGGCATTCCAAGTTCACTTGATTTTCATACTTTTACACATATTGTATTCTCCTCTACCATTTTCACTTACCCTTCCCATTACTAGCAGCCTGTTTCTTCTGTTTTCCTTACATTTTCTTTTGCTTTCGGTTATGGCTTTTGTAAATTTTCAGAAAGCTCATCTTCTTCTTTGTGACTGAAGTGTATTCATCATCATGCAGTAACACGTAATTCTTTTCTGGAGATGGATGGGAATAAACTGTAAGGTTTTCCGTTGCATTCAGAAGAGCTGCCCACTTACACTGGCTGAATACCTTAAGTGTTCAAGCTTATTCATTCAATGTCCTAGATAAAGAGGCATCTGTGATTAGTCAGCAGTGTCTAGCAGTGTCAGTTTGCAAAGTCAGTTTGCAGAAACCATCAGCTTCTTATTCAGAAAGCTGAGTGACTTTGCAAAACTTTATCATTAAAAATATTACTCATTCACCTCAATATGAACATTAAATTAATGGGAAATTTATGCAGAAGGCAGAAGATGCAATGTCTTTAGTTTGTGAAAAGCACTCAAGACCATCTTTTACATTGCTGAGAGGGATGCAATAGAAGAAGGGTAATAAAAATGAAAAACAGTGAGTTTATCTGGGTGGCATTTAAGGTGGAGAGGTTAGCCTTGATGTTTTGGTCTTGCAGAGAAACTAATGGAAGAAACTGCATAGGAATCTTCTTCCGGTTATATTGTTGGAAGGGACTGCATGAAGTCACAACCATCGTTTACGAACAAAATCCTGAATCTACTGCCTCTATCCTGATTTGTTCTTTCCAGGACCAGGAATTCCAAACTATTTTGTTTACAGAATACAGCAAGAGCAGACAAATAGAAAACTTTTGTCCATTGGATTTTATAGATGTGAAATTGAAAGGCTTCTTCTTCTACTAATTAAACTGAAACAGTAAGGGTAAAATGATATTGTTCCAACTGCAACCATGAAAAATAATGGCTTTTGGGTTTGGTCATGTAGTTGTTGAAACAGTTTTAAGTCTAAAAGGACTGCAAAAAAATGATGCATGACAAAGTGTGAGAATAGGAAAATCTCATTGTCACATTAATTGTCTATTGACAGAAGATATACAGTAAGTGATGCAACGGTTTTGGATGTTCTTGTCTTTATTACCTCTTGGGGGAAAAGTTCAGATCATGAAATGAGTTTGGTGCTCTTGAGTGGACATTTGTCCTTATCACAAAACACCCTCATAATTCAGCACGATGTAACAAAATTGGAGAGCTCAAATTGAGGAGGCTTAGAACTAGGAGCAACAGGGAGTGATAAATCAGGCTAGAGGTGCAGGGCAATGCTGCTTGGGGTGACTTTCACAGCATCTGTGAGACAATGCCATCCTCATTACAAATCATTCTGCCAGGCAGACATCCTACAGAGCTCCACATACTTGAAGGAACACATCAAGCTAGAAACAGTGCTGAAAAGGGGGCTGATTACAACTGGTCTAAGACACTACTCTGTTCAACTGCCATTCAATTTATGAGAACCAAGATTTTTATTATATTAAAGTCATATTCTGTAACTTTGCATTTCCTCTGCTAATTTTCAGGGGCTTTTTCAGTCATAAACAACAAGCAGTGTGCATGATGCACACTTGTATAAATAATAGTCCCTGAGGGGGATTTCTAAATATGGCTAACTACTGTAAGTATACTTAATTGAATTATATTAGCATAATTACCTGTGCTAGACATCCATCTTTCAATTGCTAGTACAAATTCAGGCAAACACTGGTGCATTCCTATAGCTAAATGCAAACTTTATGTTATTTGTATGAAATGAATTAACGGTCTTGAGTTTAATTTTTAACACTTGACATTTGTCATCTCAGTATCACTTTCTGCAGCAGCTACAGCAGGTACCTTTGTTTACTGCCTCTACAAGAAAGCCCACTGGCAGCCATTTTGTTTATCACAAATATCACAATCTGGCCCACAGAGACTGTAACATTCAACCTGGGAGAAGACATTGACACACCTGTAGAGTGTAAATCACCACTATGAGACACTAAACTCTGCTGAGGCCGATCTATGGCTCGTTGCATATATTTTTTCTATCTGTCATGATACAAGGAGGAATCAAACATCTAAGAAAGGCTAAGAATGAGAAACACAGAAACTATATATATTATTTATTGTATATACTGTTTACATATATATATTGTGTGCACACATCATGTAATATATATAGCAGATAAAATGAGTATTCCTTCTTTTCATTCTAGCTATGCATTCTTACAAGTCAGTCTCAAAATATTATATTTTGTATGTGTAAAAAATGTTTTCAATAGTTTGTCAAGACATCAGACAGTTAATGTAGTTCATGAACTGACCATCTGATGGAACACAGATTTCTGTGCTTAAGTCTTAAGGCTTTATGCAAAGCCCACAAAAAGGGAAAAGGTAAGTATTCCAATATTCCACCTTGATTTATAGCCTTCCACAGATTACTTCTCAACTAGATACAACATGTGATCTGCCATAATTGGGAAGAAGGGTAATTAACTGTCATATATTATATATATGACAGAGACACTATGGATATATTTGCAAAGTGTTATTATTTTATTTTATTTATTAGCTGGATTTAATTAAAATTCTGGAGGAAGCTGAATTACAGTCCACCTGTAAAACAGTCTGACAGTGGAGTAAGTTATAGCTACCACCTTCATGGGATTGTAGGCAACGCAGCAAAATAAAATGATCAGTTTCCTTCTTCAAATTTTCCAGATGTGATTAGATGAGAGACTAGTCGGAGATGGAAAAGTCTTTAGACAGAGAGCTGCTGGTTTTTAATTTTGTCAGCTAGCCTTGACAGCTAAATACAATCTTCTGTGATGGAATCATAATGATTAATTAGGTAAAGCAGCTGCACCCAGACTCTTGTGCAGTTATGACTTATGTTATTCTCACTGACTATAACCTCTATCAGCTCTGCTCAATTAACCGAGGTTAAGTGTTATAGATTATTGAGGAAATGGGTGATGGTAAATCAGAACAACTTTCCTAATTTAAAAAAAAAAAAGGATGGTCAGGTGTTTCAGAGATGAGATTCAATGCCGAGTATTTACAGCACCATTCACTGCCATAGATATTGGGGGGACAAAACATATCTGAATTTAGCCATCAAAAAGTTAGGCTTGGAAACCAAGTCTAACTTTTTTGGAGTGTCAGATGGTCACCAAAAAGAGGTAGCCATTTCAGGGAGTGAGTTATCCTCTGCTAACCATCCAAGATAGATGGGATAAATCACCAACCAGAAGAACCTCGCTCCCCTTATTAACCAAAGAGAGCCTCTTAATGACTAGATGTCATGATCAAGATTTGTATGATCAAAATGGAGTGACATAAATACAGACTTTTCTGCCCAGTACATATTCAAATGCCTGAAATTGCCCATGGAAGACATAACAGAAGATCCTCAAAGTGTATGATGCTTCATTCTTCTTGTATCAAATTTATTTCAAAATGTGTCATGTAAGGGCTGATTGTGGAGAACCTGATGGCTTTGTTCATCTGAAAATATGACCATGTAAACTGTGTCTGTACTAGTAATTTGAACATAATCAGGGAGGCACCTAAGCACATCTATGCTGCTAAACTGGTAAAATGATCCCTAGCTTGCTTTCAGACCCCAGCAGGCTAGCACTTTTGTAACCAGTTGCTGAGCATGGCGCAGAACATAGCATAGTCCAGGGACCACTTACAACTGCAGTTTGCCTGTGGTAACCCTGCTGTGGAGGCTAATAGAGTTTAATAACATGGAAAGATGTTGCTCCATTCCAGATGACCTTAGTGTCAGAGAATGGGCATGTTTAATTTATGAATCTATTTAAGGCTTAATCTTGGAGTCCATCTACACCCTCTTCTGCAACCTTTTCTGTATCGCAAACTGACCTGAAGCAAGGTACCCCTAAAACTACAGAGCCAAGCCACTGTTGATAAATGTCCCTCAGCGGGGTGGGTGAAATGACATAACAACCAATGCTAAATGGTTTTCAATTGACTCAAAGCTTAGGCATCTGCCTGAAAAAGACCAATGAGCATCCCTCAAGGTTTCTCAGGATACTAATTTCTATGGTCTTTTACACATGGAATGACTGCTTCATCCCCCTCTATGCAGAGTGCAGCATTGGAACAGTCACAGATGTTTCCCCTTGTTATTTATTGTCTCATGGCTGCCATCTGTTCAGTGCAGGCTCCTGTTGTCCCTTCACCAATACTTAGCTCATAAACTCTTTGGACAAGCACATCTCTTTGTCTCTAGGATGCTTGACCTAAAATCTCTGTGGCAATGCAAGTAAAATAGTACTAATAACCACAGAAGTATAAATGTAGACTTCAGCTGTTGGAGGCAGGAAACAGAAAATTCACCTTAAATGTGTGTATGTGTTTGTATTCCTCTGAAATAATCTTTCCAAAATAAAAATATAGCCATGTATTTCCTAAGTATATACAGCAAAGTAGTACTTTTGGCAGAGAATTTTTGACAAGTCAAAAATTATCACTGGATTTTCTTGAAAGGCAGAGAAAACAGAGAACAAACCACTAGATTTTAATGAACTGAAATTTTTCATGAAACCATAACTTTTTCAAATTTAACAAAGCAAAACAAGTCAACTGCACCCCCAGGTTGTCCAAAATATAATTAGTTTAAACCGTGCAGAACAGTCAAAGAAGGAAAGTGAAAAAAATGAACAATTACTTACGAACATACATGTTTTTCTAATGATATCAGTCATCGTTCCAGGACAGAGACAAATGACACTGGCTACTGGTGTGGTTTCATGGAAATCACAATCTTTATTTTTTGACAAAATGTACGCATGTTTTAATTGTAAAATTTTTAAAGAAAGTCAATAATGGAAGAAGTCTAGGGAAAAAAATAAAGTTGATTAGACTATACCTTACTTCATGCCAGCTTTAAAAAGGAATATTTAAAAGACCTGTCCAACTGATCAATCAAATTATTCACTTGGATGGTCAAGGACTGTGAAAGGTAGTGACTGACCTGATGCAATTCTCTAGTAGCTTGAAGCCTGAATGTTACATTGCAGATGTTATTATGTGCTGGGACAGAGCTGCACAGCTCTAGGGAGGGCTCTGGGAAGTATCAGAGAGTCGGTGCCTTTGTGTGCTCCTTGGCCGGACACAGGAGTGTGACCAATGAAGAAACACTGCCCCAGGTTGCCCGAGAGGTGGTAGATGCCCCATCCATGGAAACACTCCAGGTCAGTTTGGATGGAACTCTGAGTAACCTGATCTAGGTGAAGGTGTCCCTGCTCATTGCAGGGGGAGAGGACAAGGTGAGCTCTAAAGGTCCTTTTCAACCCAAACTATTCTATGATTCTAATGCACTGCATGTCTGTAGAACACCACACCTCTGCTAGCCAGTCCTGGTGAGTACTGAGCAGAGGAGACAGAACAGTAGCCCTGCAGCCTCTGGGTGGCTGGTGCGTGACTTGTGCTATGCTTGACAACCCTGCCTGCTAAATGGAAAGGACACTATGAGGACAGGGCTCTAGTGGATCAAAACTGGGAGCCCCCAGCATTCCCTTTGGGCCTGGTTCACACAGACACATTCTCATACACACACACGCATGCAGGCTGAGCAGAGTCTAACCCTAAACCTACATGTGAATGCAAAGCTGAAGGTCAAATCCTAAAGTCCTTAAGCAGTCAAAATGTTCATTGAAATCAATGCTACTCATTCCTAGGATGGTGAAATGATCCATGCACGTAGAGAGGAGGCAATAAGTGCATTCCTTGTCCTAGAGCTGGTGGAAGCTGGTTCTGCCTTGGATGCTGGTTTAACTCCTAACATTTGAAGACCAGCCAGGGGCCATGTAAAAAAACCACAGTATTTTGTCTACTTAGATTTGCAGAGAAGGGATGAGAGGGTATGCTAAGTGACTTTATCTATAATACAGAGGAGCCACAGGGCAATCATTAATTGGGCCTTCAAGGAACTACTTCTGCATGAGGACTGAAGGAAAGGAACTCCAGGACCTGGTCTGGAAGATGCTGTATCAATGCTGCCTTTTTGAACTGTTACGTGTTACTGTGGTGAGCTCCTGATGGATGGCTCATGGGGAATTTCCATCAGGTGGTACTTTCCCTTTTTTTCTTCAAGGATCCTTTCAGTTTCCGCCACAGACTGTCCTTCCTCTTCATCTTCTTCTCTACCATGGGCAGCAAAGACTCTTTCCTTCGGATTTCCCTCACTAGTCCATGAAAAACATCATCAATGTAGAAGCGGAGGGCAGCTGAAGTCTCAAAAAAAGAGCAAGAGTATTCTCTGGCTAAGCTCATTCCTTCTTCAGTCGAGACCTACAAGGAAAAGAAAATTCCATAAATATCGCCTAATTCACAGAACATGAATCAACACGAGAACACTACAGTATATGTAGACTGACTTTTTGGATACTGCAAATCACTTTTACAAGAAAACATTTCAACAGTAGTGGACAGAGAAGGATAAAGAATTAAAGGATCAGACTGAATCCAGGAGATGTTTGAACAGAGCATATGGACAATATTCATGTGCTCAGGTACATTATTTCCCTAATTCTCATGCATCAGTTTTTCCATGCATTTCCCCTCCTTAGTGCAGCAATCAAGTACAGTTTAATTATGTCAGTACCTTTATTCCACAAACTGGAACGGATAGCCAAAAAACATTACACAGAATTAAGGTCCTAGAAAATCCCTGTTCAGCATTAACCTAATTCTGGAGGCAACTTGACTCTTTAAGCACACAAGCTTTCATACCTTAAGATTTTTCATTTACATTAATTTCTGAGCTTGCCTTTAAGTGTTTTGGTCTTGGCAGACCTGTAATCCCATCACTTAGCTCATGCCTTGGCTGTGTGAATATCCCAAATCCATTTGTTTTTCAGCTCATCTTCAATAAGTAGCCTTGTACACTTACCGTTCTCAGAAAATGTGGAGAAAATATGTGTTTGTATTTTGAGGAACTGTAAAGGAAGGGATAATCATGAATCTAGAGGAATCCAGGGCAGACCTTTTTTAATTTGCCTGAATTGTGAAAAACAGGTATCTTATTTATAAAATTTCCATATTGGCTAATTCTTGGAATTTGACCTGCCAGCCTGCTAAATGAAAGGGTCAGCATGGTGACCAATGTGTGGTTTAGATAGACTTTAAGTACTTATCATAAGGAGTAGCACTGCCTACCACTTGAGCTTTGTTTTGCACTTTGGGAGCTCATCCAGTAACACGTAGCAAGTCTGCAGCAAAACAAGGAGCAAACCCTATGAGCCTCTAAATGTCCAGATAGCTTTCCAGCCAGTAGGCTATCCTTTCTTTTCAGTATTTGAACATAAAACTGAATGAATGAATGAACTGTATGAATTAAATGTATGGTGCATATTCAAATTCCAGGTCAGAAATTCCAGCCTTTGTTTTCATTTGTATTTGTATATCATGATTTATTCAAGTAAATTACCAACCCTCTAGATAAAAAGACAAAAAAAAGTACTTTGAGACAGCCTTGCATATGGCTACATAATAGGCTGTGAAATTGCTACTGTCTACCACAAGACTAATCTTTTTTTTTTTTTTCTTATTTCTACCTTCACGCACCCAAAAGTGCAATTTATATCTATTGGGGAAATAAACCCTGATGTTTCAAGTTACAAACTCTCTCATACCTGCCATGATGAAAATGCTCTTTATAATAAAGTTACAACATCACCATGCATTTCTTGTACCTAACCACAAAGCTGGACAGAGTGTGAAACAGGATTTTGGATGAGACAGAAAGTAATTTCATTCCAGCCTGGAGGTAAATCTGCACAGAGCATGTACCTGCATGACACAGACCACAGAAATCCTCCATGTCACCTTTGCATTGAGTCACAAACTTCGTAACATTAGTAGGATCATTCTTCTATGCTACAGGCATAATCTTAATTTAATTAAGAATATTGTGAGGGCAAGCAGGAGTGTTGTAATCCAACCTGAGTAATACTCACTGACAAAATGAAAGATTGTTACCGCTTCCCCAGTGCTATAATTGCCAACCTTTAGAAAAAGGAGATGGGTAGCAATATGGTCCTTGTTTTTCTCTGGGCAGCTGTGTAAGCAAAAATGCATGATTCAATATGTCTATTGGGCACCATTGCGAAATTGATTGTCTGGATAGAAGACAATTTTGGTCTATTTTGGACTTTATAATATTTTTTTTTCCTTTTTATTCTTTGTTTGAGCCAAAGAAGTGTTTTTTTATTTTATTTTGTTAAAAACACTGCAGTTCTGAGCAGACAATTACACATAGCTACAGTTTTAGCAAAGATTTTATGTATTCATTACCTAAAAGGAAGAAAAATGCACATAAATTGAAACTTCCTTGTGTTAAAGAATAGTAAGGTCATAAATATGATTAGGGTGTAAGCACAGAAAAACTCAAGCATAAAAAAATTGTCCTTCCCTTTGCTCCACGATTTTCTAATGTTTGCACATCTAAATCCTCCTTTGCTCTACTCCTTTTCTTTTTGCTTTTTCCTGTCTTTTCTAGGATGAAAACTGTGTTTTCTTCCACCTGCAAGGGAGAACAACTGCAGGGAAGACATGCTATGCTCCATAATGAAACAAGACTGCTAAGAGCTGTGAGAACTGGAGAATACTCAGGAGAAATAAATTGTACAGAAAAACATCCTCCTAGTCTCTGTGTGGCTGGAGGCTTGTAACTTGGCCAAATTTGGCTGGATTTCTATAAAAAGCAGCAAAAGTTTGTGTTTGGCTCCAGTTTCCTGACAGATTAAAGACATAAAATTGAAAATATTAATGGCAATGGTTCATTTCAAATTTTTCTTAAATCTTACCCTCAGGAACTAATTAACTGCTTTGGTGAAATTTTATGAACTATTTCAGCATGAGGACACCTGGCACAAACAATTTCAGGACATTTAGTTGAAGTTGTTCAGCTTCAAGGCAGAAAACAGGTTTCTCTGAAATCTAATGCTGTCATCATTACCACTGCTATTTCAAGCACCAATGAAATATAGCTATAGCAATGTAATTAATCTGATTGCTGAAGAAATTCTATATAGAGAGAGATATCTAGAGGAAAAATAGACATTTTCCTTTCAGTTCATAACTCGGTCAAGAGGCTAGACACCTATGGAATGAGAAACAAGGGATAAAGCTCTTGATGAGGTCACTGACGCCCACATAATTCCAGGGATTTACCTTGTTCCCATTTTATCACTAAAAGAGAAACTGTATCGTAAAAATCCATCTTTGATCTGCACAGCTCAGGGACTTGTTGACAAATTGCAGCTTCTGTGGATCTGTGCCCGAAGAAGATATGATCTGTCAGTGTGACACGAACAGACAGGTCAGGGAACGAGGTCATTCCATTGAATATATATCTGGGAAGCAGGGCTTTATATCTCATCTTTAGAGTAACCCTCTGTGATTGAAACTGGCATTGTTTCCCAGAGTATAATTCTGGTTATATTGATTCCAATTTAGCTTGTTCTTTTGCTGGTAAACTTTAAGAAGGGAGTGAAGGTGGAAGACTGGTGTAGTGAGCATAATGAAAAATGAAAATTTAAGAGCTGGCAGAAGCTTCCTAAATCTGATCCAAACTTTAAAAACTGTGATTGTCTTGCTGGAAGGGGCACGTGTGTGGATCAGTACTTACAGAAACAGGGCACTGAAGCTTGCAGTGTAAGCAAAGAGCAAAATCCCCCAGAAGGACTACTCTATTAAATGAAGATGAATATGATGTGTGACCCTCAGGACAACAGTCTTCTCACATATTCCTTGCAAGGCACATGGTTCTGAGTGTCCATTTAGGTGCATGTGAGTTGGGAGGGAAAATACACCAGTTACAATATCATGAGGACTGTGGATAGCACAGGGGACTGTAGACTGAATTTGGGAGTTTCTCATCTCTTGGTAGTTCAGGGCAGCTGGAACACAGCACAGCTTCATACAGACAGGAAGTATTCACTGGCTACAGACTGCATTTTATAGCATTAAGATTCTGTTTGTGGCTTTTGCAAACCTCTCTTGGAAAACTGCTAGTGAGATTAAACGCAATGCTGACAGTTTGTGAAAGCTGTGATGGATGAGCTGCCATCTTTAAGACAGCCAGTTCCCCACTAAGGTCAGTGCCTGCACAACCAAAAGGAGAGCACAAGGCTACCTGGGCTGGATGGTGGGTGGAGACGCACTGGCAATCATTGGCCTCCATAGGCAGAACATAAAAATATCTGGATCTGAGAAAGAAAGTGCAAAGAAGATAAACAGATCAATATTCTACCTCTGCCCTTGGACTGTCATTAGCTGACAGATCTCCATCAGGATGAGAATATTTTTTGTTCAGCTTTGTCTCTCCTTTAGTCAAGGCAGCAACAGAAGCATCCCCAATTAGATTTCATTGACAGAGATCGTATTAGCAGAGTCCGCAGCATCACCTTGGGTGAGCCCGTGGTGGTCTTCATGCAGGGAAGCAATGCCTTTCCACTTGTGCATCTCATCTTTGCAACAGCATGGTCTACTTGAGATGGCTATTGCAGCTTTCCTCCTGTGACTGGGACCTCCAGGTTGTCATGGAGAGCTCTGGAGGCTGCAGGTGGAGTGCTAAGGGTTGCAATGTGAAAAAGAGTGATAATTATAGGTTGAAAAGCTTTGTTCTGTGAATGTTCTTTACTGAAAACATGAGGTCTTGATCATTAATCAGAGACAGAAGGGGACACATGTTGCTTAACGCAGTGCTCATCTAAAACCCAGGGAGGCTAATAGGAGGAATTCTAGTGGGTTTTGATCAATTTCTATATATTTGTATAGGCAATGACTTATGTGAGCTGTAGACAAAAGATAACCATTTATGAACATTCGGGGAGGAGAAGGATGCAGCATCTTGAGCAGCCTTGTTTGTAGCACAGCAAATAATAAAAGGCGTAGGAAAAGCCATGAGTACTCTGAATGACATCTAGGAGAGACCCATATCTCTTCCCTTCAGCTCTAGTGGATTTTTTGTTTCCTGATAGACACCATTGCAGAAAATAAATATCCAGATACCATGCTATGTATTAACACCTGGATACCAGTTTAGCAACAAGAAAACAGTCCAGAAGAATTCACACAAACATTCACAACCCTTCCCATCACAGTCCATTCCTTCAGAATATGAGAACGAACGTAATAAGGCGCAAACCTGTAATATGCCACAGGAAAAAGCTGGAGACATCAAAGGTATTGATGATTTCCTGGGTCTCTGATAAGCACATTTCCCAGAGAAAAGCAGAAAAATAATCTCATGGGTCTAGAAAGTGAATACCATGCAGGACAACAAAAAGCAAAAAGTATTGCCTATCTGACATTCATAAGATTTCTTTTAAATTCCAGCACTGACCTCTGAGTTCATGCCAAAGGCACCTCCACATGACACCTGTGAGATTTCTCATTAATGATGAACAACAACCAGGACTGACCAACTTCCGCTAGTCTCAGTTCATCCCTTTACGTCTAAGGTACCAGGAAGACATTAGGTGGTCCCCAGTCACCCAGCACTGACAAGTGTCAGGGAAGTACCTAGTAATCTGGACAGGGACAAGCTCTGTATACTGATAGATGGGTCCAGCAAAGGCTGAGGTGAGTGTTACTGCATTGCCACCTGCCTTTCCTAGACCCAAAGGTTTTCACTGTAAGCATTTGGTTCTTCTTTTGAGAATCATGCAATCCAACCCAAAAGCACACCTATTATACCTATGTCATTTTTGACAGCTATTCATTTTTCTCTTGGATAAGCGTTGTATCAACAGGCATGGTGGCAGAGACTTTCTACAGGCCGCTATAGGGATCTTTCCAAGTGTGAAATGCTATTGTTCAGGTCAAAGCTCAAATACTTGGATATTACAGCAGTGGCTGGGGTTGAAAACCTGAGTAGAACCAGATAAAACAGAAAAATCAATCTTCATGTCTTTTTAAGACAAGGAGCACTGTTGTTATTTGTTCACATAATATTTGCCATGCAATTATTTATTTTTTTTTAAAAAGAAGAAAAAAATGTTTCAAGCCCTTTTACCCTTCTTTTCTTTCTTCTTCTACATTTATAAACTGTCTATCATAGTCTTGCTATGGAGCGATGACATCCCTGAAAGGAGGGGAAAAAACAAGATCAAGTGGAAATCAATTCATGCTGAAAGAAATGTTGAAGACTAGGCTTTGTGAGTAACTAGTGTTTCTTGTTTGTGTCCAGACATCCGATATGACTATGTTTCAGGTCTAAATAAATGCACAGTAAATGCAAAAGCAAAACAAAAATTCTTAAAGTGTCCAGTTTCCACTTTCTTCAACATAAACATTCTGCTTTGTTTCAGAATTTTAAATTAATTTTAAAATTAATTATTGTTTAAAAATAGAATGTTGAAAATTTTCTTTCTGCAAGCATTAATATTTTAGCCTTTATGTATGGTCAGATTTTCAAATGTGTACATTTTAGCTACCAATTTGATTTGGCCAAGATTCCACTAAAATTCACAACTAGTTTCTACTGACACAAACCAGCATTTTTCATTCCACCAAACACGTGCACCTTATTTTTTAACTCAGTCCCCTGGGAAGCACACATCTCTTTTCAGCAGCCTGAGCAGTAGATGAGTAACATGCTGCAGAAACGTGAGAGGAGAATTTCATGTCAACACCATTACTCTTAAATCCATTTGGAAGTCTTCAGAAGTAATTAGTTGAACGAACCTCACTCCAACTTCATGGCAGGCAATTCTGCAGGCTCAGCTTTGTTGGCTTTCCAGATTAGAAGGCTAGATGAGAAAAAAGCTACCATACAATTAATCATTATTGTGAGGGTATTGCAATTAGTTCTGTTCCTCTTCCTCCCTCCCCAGAGTTATATGAAAGCTGGTGTCTTTTAAGAGTTTTCCGTGTTTTCCTTCTTTGCCACTCTGTGATACTTTTTACTGTTTTTATTGGTGATCAGAATGTGGTCTAGCATGAATGGCCATGGGTGTAGGTAGGATTAGCAGACTGGGCCAAGGAAAAGGTCATAGAATCATGGAATGGCTAGAGTTGGAAGGGACATTAAAGAACATGCAGTTCCAGCCCGCCCTGCCCAGGGACACCTCTCACTAGACCAGGTTGCTTGAAGCCCCATCCAGCCTGGCCTTGAACATCTCCAGGGATGGAGCATCCACAGCTTCTCTGGGAAACATGTTCCAGCGTCTCACCACACTCAGAGTAAAGAATTTCTTCCTAATATCTAATCTAAATCTCCTGTCTTTCAGTTTAAAACTGTTACCTCTCATCCCATTGCTACATTCCCTGATAAAGAATCCCTCCCCATCTTTTCTCTAGGTCCACTTTAGGAACTGGAAGACTTCTAGATGTGACCTTCCTGCGTGAATTTATGCCTTGACTGACTAGATGGTATGGAAATAGGACATGGCACAATACTACACATCTTACACCACCAGCTTCTCCAACCTCTCAAGGCATCTGCATTATTGAGGCTTACTCTTTCCCTTCCCCTTGCAATCTGGCCTTTGCATTTGGACAGGAAGGAGAATGCAGCTTTAACAATGCAGAAAATAACATGAAGGGCTTCCATGTCTGGGGCTTCTATGATGAGCTTTGACTCTTATTTTTAGGGGATAGACTATGGAGAGTGTGGGATTGTAAAACTAATTTTCTCATTTTTTAAAGAAAAACTCTATAATAGTCTTGTGAAAAAATAAATTTCTAGACAAAACTGGAGAGATACATCTGTCCCAAATTATGCCCAAAGGAACTGCAAATTTTTTAGGGTTGAGAAAGTAATCTGATGAAGCATCACTGAACAATTGTTCTTATGCTCTTCATTATTGACCATGGTTAGATTAGATTGACAGTTTCTCTGACCTGCTACAATCATTGAATAGCTATTACTAACTATTTCATTGAATGCATTGTCTCACTCCTTTTCATAGGAATAAAATTCAGATCCAATGTTAAATCACACCTGAACAATTTCTGGAGATTTTTACTGTCTTTTTTGGTGGAGATTACGGCTCAGCACTGAGTTTTGTCTAGTATTTCTCTCTCTTTTTGTCTTTGTTTTTTTTTTTTTTCCCCACAGTTTTTATCCACAATATCCTTATAACACAGGGGCTATGTCTCTATGTAATTTCATTCCTGCTTTGGGCACGTGTTTTGAGTAAAGTGAAACGTCATCCATTCAGTTGCGTAGTTGCAAAACAAGTGAAATACATGAGGCTGCGAGGTCTGTTCTTTCCATCTTGTGATAACGTTACTTCATTATTTCAGTGCTGTAAAGCTAAATTAATAAATCAACATCTCATTTAATGTAAAAATCACAACAGAATCAGGGTGCTGTCTGCAGGTTAGACTCTGAAGTTGTTCTTCTCTACTACAGGCTGTATTCTTCTGGCTTTATCTTGTCAAAAGCAAGACAAATGAGTAGGTTAAAGTATCTTTATACCAGGGAATGTTTCTAGAGAGATGGCCTCAGGATCTGACTAAGTTGGATACTCAAAATCACATGATCTTGCATCAGTCAGCAATAGCTCTGGGTCTAATTTGAAGAGAATGTGGAAGTGTTAAATCCTTAGCATCAGTCTTCAAGATGAACAAGTATGGGTCAATTGCTTAAAGCATTTTTCAGAGATCTGACAATTTTCTAAATTGTCTATCATCTTTAAAGGTACTTTGATTGCAACACTCAGCTGAAGACATAGATGGCCATAAGATGGTTGCAAAAAGCAGGCATCTCTACATCAGTTCAGCTTGGAACATTCAAAGGAGGAGACCAGGATTCTGTAGGGGAAAAAATCTCAGAATTGCAGTTTTAAGTTCACAAGAAGGGAAAATCTTTTCAATTTTTGTAAGCAAAAACAACAAAAAAATGAATTATAATCTGCTAACGACAGATGGTTATTAAAAAAATTACATGTAAAAAAAGCTGTAAATGTACCATTTAGATTTTTTTAAAACAAATAGTAGCACTAAACTATTATTTTAACACTGCAAGTTATTTGTATTACTTTGTGAGCACAAGTTAATTATCTGTCCAGTACAGCCATCCCCCCTATTTTTTATCTGTGTATAGACTGGTGTAGGCTATTTTATTTTATGTGTTAGACATTAAAATATCACTAGTCACTTGAATTCAGTTCTTCATTAAGACTCAGGCACTAAGCAGACTGGCTACTGAGTAAATCTACTTAATACCTGGTAACCTGTGCAAATCTGTCTGTCATTACATTAATTTGAAGGTAGGAGTAACATGGCCTCTAACAGCAATGTTTTGTCCTGAAAATGCTCCACTGACATAAGAAGATCAAAAAACAGAGCAGGAGGGCAGAGCAAGATACTGCTTTAAGTGTGCTATTTTCGTCAGTTGTCTCCTGAAGTCTGGGAAATGTGATACAAGAAATTTAAAGGAGATCAGAAAGAAATCTGGAGAGCTAAACGGAAGGCAAGGAAGAGGCAGGAACAGCTGTATATTTATTTGTGTGCATTTGTACAAGTAGTCACAAAGGAGAACTGTAAATGAAGTAAAAAAACTCACACAAACCCAAAAATATTGGGGGTTCACACAACTGTAAGAATCTTTTGAGTCAAAGTATCAAAAAATTGTGTTCAGTTAAATGTGTAATTTTCAGACATGAACACATTACTGGAATTAAGCTCTGAAAGTTCCCACTATGCTTAAGCTGAATATGAGTTTTCAACACTAGAGTAAAAAAAAAAAGTCACAAAAAATATCTGTTCCAAATGCAGTAAATAGTATTGTGTGTCCTGACACCACATATTGCTTCATATTACATGGAGTGCAATGCATGTATGCTCTGGTGTACAGCTTTTACATCAAAACATTCCCCTAGACACCACTTACAGGCAAACACAGAACACCATACTACGTTCCTGACAGTGAAAAGAGAATGCCAACAAAGCTCTCCCTTCTCCCTTCATCTCCAAGCAATTGTCATCTGCTAAGATCCAGGGATTCTGTCCAGGCTGCTGAAGTGGGTATTTGACAGAAGGGAGACAGAGGAAGAATACATAATGGATTTATGGAGATTTGGACTACAGTGCAATAATTGAATAGCTTTTTTTTCAGAAGTTGTTTACTGAAGTAAACAAGTGTTACAAATGCATGAGGTATCAAAACATTTTTTGCACAATTTACAGAACAATGTTTCACCTTTCCACCTATTACATGGGTTGCTTTTGAAAGAAAAATTTATTCAGTGCACTGAGAGGTGGGTCTCATACCAGGAAATTGAGGTGGTGAGATGCTTTTTTTTTTTTTCCTGGAACATGTAATTAATTTTGAGGGTTTAGAAATTTTGAAGTTTATTGGGAAGGTTTGTCAAACAATCTCATTATGGAAAATACTTGCACAGTATCTTTATTAAACTAATGATATTGATCTTCCCCATGTCAATATTAGTTCAGGCAAAATAGTAGACTTTTGTAGAATATGAATTGACTGAAAAAAATTCGGGGGAGATTCACTGGAGTCTTGCTTTTCAGATCCTCTCTGAAGGAGAGCTCATGAATGAGCAAAGGGTCTTTTCTTGGTCACAAGAACACTGAAGGAGAAAGTTCTATGACATATGAACCTTAAAATAGGAATGACAGCTGCATAAGGAGGATGCACTGAGCTCCATAATGTGATGTGATCTGCCAGCATGGACAATGCATAAGAAAATGTTGAGGCTGAAGAACTATATATGAAGGGGATAACAGTGAGAAATGGATGTGCTGAGAGAGAAAAATTAAAAAATCTTAAATGGCCAGTGGGTAGGAAGAGCTGTAAGAACACATTTAGTTAATTAGACATAACAAGCTCTCTTATTGCCTGCTAACCTCACTCAAATTACCTCACTTTTGCTGCAGGCTAAGAACACTCACTCAGATAGTTTCCGTGGTAACTTGTTTGTACATCTATGGTTAGGTTGTCCTTTTGGCAAGCTCCCCATTCAGCAGGCAGGTTCTTTGGATAACCCTTCTGTATTTGCTGCCTCTGGGCTTTGATTTTTATTCAGAATACCAAGCACCTTAAACTAAGCAAAGGAACAGCTAACAGCTTGCAGAATCTTAACTTTGTTGAATTCAGCCCCAAACTTTCTCGCATACGTCACAAAGACATCTTGGACAATTTACTAGCAGAAACCTAAGGAATTCTGATGCTCAAGGATTAATCAGTAGGTTTTTTTTCTAGAATCTTAATCTTTAACTGAAGCCAAATGCATTTACTGGGATTCTGGTTCATGTTCATTGCCACAAAGGAAAGGAAGTAGTGAAGAGACAAGAAGAGAAAAGCAGAAAAATGAAGGTGGAAGGATGATGGAGGGGAGGAAGAGTTTATGTTTATTATGCTAGCTTGGGGGTAGAATGAGAAAACAGTCTCTTAACAAAAAGAATGGCAGAAACTCCTTGCTAGAAGCATCTGTTTAACCTCCTCTATCCATGATGTATCCGTCCAATTATGCAGATATTCTTTTGATGTATAGAAGATGCTATATTAATACACCCTGTGAACCCAAATCATGATTACAGCTGACAAATTCATATTCTTATCCAGTGCAATAGACTTTTCAGTCCTCCACTGATAAGGCTCAGTTTACCTAGCGGCATGTGTGATTCTGCATCTACACATATAAACACACTCACAACAAATGCTGCTGGGATCAGATTGAGTCTCTCCAATATACCTGGCAGAAAGGGTTGGCCTTACAGCAAAACTTGGATGTAGATGCTGACAAATAACTCGTCTAGAGAGTCCCTTTGGTACCAGGAGGCATTCAGCGTCATCTTCTCTGCAGATTAGAGATGGTTTCTGACATTTATTTATTTCCTGTGTTTCAGTTAGCTAGCTAGTTCAAACCTGCACTCTGGCCAGACTCTGGAAAAGGCACTGAAAAGATGAAAAGACATTATATGTAGCACAGACTCCACAAGCCAGGCCATCCTCCTCCCTCTTCTGAAGGTTTTCCAGAGATTCATAGAGAAAAAATGGTGGGTCGTAACTTGGAATACAAGCAGCCATGTGAAGCCCTACTTTGGCATCCTCCCAGATAAAAAAGTTTGAAAATGAAGGACAGGAAAGAGGTAACACATAAGTTGCAGTAAATACATAGACAATACTATGTGGGGAAAAAGATACATTAAAACATAAAGAGTATTAAGGGCTGGGAAGAAGAAAGATACAACTTCTCAGGAGTAGCCTAATCTGACCAATGAAATATCAACTGTGTTTTATCACTGATATTCACAGTGACTGGTAGGTAAATCTGGAACAGGTGCAGATCACCATCCACGCTGGATGAGAAACACTGTGGTTCAGACTACAGAGTGAAAATGTAACATCTTTACCCAGCCTTGTAGGTATAACAGTGACAAAGACAGACAATAACTCATTTGATTTCTCTCAGGAAGCTTGCTCACAGTTTCCTAATAGCTGGTGTTTTTTTTTCTTAAATACATAAATAAGCCTTGGTTTGGGGAATAAAACTGCTGGTACTAAAAGTAACAGCTGGTGAAAAACAGTAAGTGCTTGAAGCCTTAACAGTTACTGTCGCTAGCAATTCAGGACATGTTATCACCCCATTATTTTTTTACCCTTAGAAATAAAATGAGTGTTATTAAATGGTTTAGAAAATGACAACTGCCTGTGGTAAAGTTTTGTTGTACTCAATGGAAGGAATATTAATAAGAGGATAGGTATGATATCTTTGAGAAAAAGATGTGGAAAAAGAAATGTAGAACCCATTTCAGAGACAAGAGGCAGTTACAATACTATACTACCACAATACATGGTTTAGTGTGGAAGAGATCTCTGCAATTCATGTAGTTCAAAATAGTGCTCACAGTGAGTCCACCCAGAGCAGATTGCTCATGTCATATTCAGGCAACAACTGTAAGGAACAAAATCTTAAAGCCTCTCTGGACATTCGTTCCACTGTTTAACCACTCTAATGCTGAAGAATGCTTCATAATTAATCAGATGTTTTTGTGCTGAAAAATGTTTTTAATTTCTTATTCTTTCACTGTGCACCTCCAACAAAAATCAGTTTTTACCTTCGTTTTACTGATTATTACATGGCTGAAGACAGTAAAATGGCTCCCCCCTAGTTCACCAGAATGAATAAGCTCAGGTTTCTCAACCTCTCCTGTTTTTGTGCTCCACCCACCAGACCACCCTGAATATTTCTCCTGAACTCACTCCAGTATGTCAAAATATTTCTTGTACTGGGGAGCCCAACACAAACACAGTACTCTAGATACATTCACACAAGTGCTGAATAGAGGTGCAAGGATCACTTCCCTGGACCTGTTGGCTACATCTTTACTAATACAACGCAGGATGCAGACGGCCACCTTCACTGTAAGGACACATTGTTGGTTCAATTTGTCCACAAGGACTTCCATGTTCTATTCTGCAAAGCTATTTTCTCTCCAATAGTGCCCAACTTGTACTGCTGCATGGTGTTTTCCATTGCAGGTGCAGGCTTAACATTGCTTTTACTGAACTTCATGTGGTTCCTATCAAACCATTTCTCCAGTCTGGCAATGTCTCCTCTGTGTTTATACCCTACCTGCCAGTGTATCAACCGCACCACTCAGTTAGATACCACTTGTGAAGGTACTTTCTGTCCCAACATTGTTTGTAGTAAAGATATTCAAAATACTACCAGTAATTTGCTGTTAATTGGACTTTGTACTGCTCATCACAAGCCTTTGAGCTTAGTGGTCCAGCTAATTCCCATTCACCCTGTAGTCTATCCATCCAAACTGTATATCACCTGTTTGGCTACAAGGACACTGTGACAGACATTCTTGAACCTCTTGTTAGAGTCGAAGTAAACATAATTCTTTTTTCTCATCCTGAGTGTGAGTCATCTAAGGCAATCACAGAATTCAGTCAGCTTGTCAGGCATGATTTGCACTTGGTAAATTCATGCTAGCTGTTCCCAGACACTTTCTTATCCTTCATGTGCCTGGAAGTGGCTTTTTGGGACAATTTGCTTCATAAATGGATCATCCTTTTTTTTTTCAAGACAACTAGATTGAAAAAAAGTATGGGTATAACAGATTTGGCTTTAAACTACATAGCTCAGATATTGATATATAAAAATAAAGACATCAGTATAGGGTGTACTTCCTATCCAGGAACCCAAGTGTACACCTACCAGTGCACCCCCATATTAGTTTAGCCTCATTGAAACTTCCTCCTAGGCTGCTCAAAGAATGCATATGCAGATGTAACTGCTGAGTTGACATAAAAATAACCAGAGATAATTTGGTACCGTGTAAGTAAAGACAGGTGAAAGTTTTTTGTAAGTAATAATTTTGGGTCACAACTTGAATTTTTCTACCTGCTGGATTTCTACTTTACTTCTTTCTGATTTTGGTTTTCTAAGCACTTTTCATGTTTTAAATGCATGATTAGATACTACTGACCGTTTTTATTTTTCTTACTAGTATGTTATTGAAAAAAAAGTGTAAATTCAAACTAGACCACGTATTATCAAGGAGGGCAGAATACAGCCTCCCAGCTTGAGACACCGAAAAAGAGAGCAAAAGTACTCAATTCTCATGCTATTCGGGCAAGTGGGTTGAGCAAATAAAGCAAAATTATTGAAGTAAATGGAAAAAAAATCTATTACACCTTGGTTCAGGTCCTAGAGAAACAGTCTTGTAACAAGGAGTCATCCATCTCTGAACAGGTGGTATACCTGAGTATGTAAAACAAAAAGTGGGGGGAGGAGGGGAGCAGTGAAAGAAGGGAACAGTTTAGACCACAGATGGCTAAAAATGATCCAAAAGAATATTTGTTTTTAACCCAGAATAACTGCATCTTTTCATATACAGCTCTGGACACTGAGGTGTAACCATGAAAAATAGGGTTTGCTTTTGCTTTCTCATGCAAATTTGACATTTATGGAAATGGTTACTTTTCTCTGATGTCTCTAGTGAAAGACAAACTGTTTTGAACTACATCAACTGTTCAATACTGCTTTCACTCTGAAACATACGCTGAACTTTGCACTCCATAATCTGACGGTGGGGCACACTGCAGACTGCAGAAAAAGTGAACCTACACGATGCTTAAATAGCTAAAATGAAAATTACACTACAGCTCACCTGCAATAGGATTTAACAGTTTTCAACTTCTTTGGTCTTCTAGGGATTAAGTGTCTGACGTTGACTCACTTTCTCTTCTGTTACTAATATTCTACACATTTTGTAAATCATGTAGTCCCATGAAATTGATGGGGCTACTCATAGAAAACACAGATGTTTAGCTCTGCCAATCAGTTGTAATAGTTCTCTAGTCTTGGATAAGGATCTCTGTCCTTTCAGCTTTCTCAGAGTGTCAGCAGGTTGAGTCCAGTGCTAACAGGAGACCATGAGACCTATCCCAGTGACATTCCACCTGCGTTTGCAAAAGGATGGGTTGGAAAGGTTACTGTTGGACTGGAATGTAGCCATACATAAAACATTAACAGTCCAGAATTTCAGGTTATTTTTGATGCCAAATTAAAGGATTCAAGTAAAATATACCAAATATGGCATTTCTCCTTACTTTTCTCTTCCTTTTTGTTAGTTAAATTTGTAGATTAATAGTTTCAGAGCAAAATTTTCAGCTGTTATAAAAGCTTTTCTGAAAGTCCCACAAAAATTAGAAGACAAAACAAAGAACAAGATGAATAAAGCATAAAAACAATTATTGAAAAGAAGCTTTTTGAAGGTAATCCTACTTGGACTGGTAGTCATGTGTATGTCAAACGCTGTATTTAGAAGACTATTTTAACACTTATTGATATAGTTCATTAAGCAATGCAGATTCATAGACAAACATAGACATTGTTTAAGCTATACAACCTGGTTTTTGGGTCTAAATTGGAAGCTGAATACCCCAAGTTAAAGTT
>JAOXJM010000019.1:5995939-6011318 GCA_026413425.1 Tringa solitaria | reverse complement strand
AATCATAGCCCCATTTTTTCCTTTCTTCCTTGTATACTACTAGTCATTTGTGGCACTGCACTGAGATTAAGTTCATAGCCTTGTTTATATCCTCTAATTACCTTTTTTTTATTTATTTTTTTTTTCAGAAATACTTTTCCAGAATATTGCCCCCTCACATCCTCTTTGCAAGTAGATCTTCCACAGCTTGGCATTCAAGTGCTAAATTCATAATACTTGAATAAGGCTGTTTCCCAAACTATCTAGACTAAAAAAAAAACGTTGCCTGCTGTCAGTATTAGTTACTATTCCACTTAACTTTGTAATTTTCAAATTTAGGTTCAAATGCTTAGGTTTAGGACCTAAAGGTGTTCAAATCTCTCCTCAGCTTTAGGGATCCAGCTCAACACCTCCTATAATCTCTGATCACCATATCAGAGAGCAGTGCCAGAAGAAAAGTCTCCTGTGCTTCCATCTGAACATTCCTTGTTAGCCAAACCATGCATGTCACATGTAGGTAAAAAGCACATTCAGGATTCAAAGGGAAGCTATTGTTTTTTTGCCCTGTCTCGAAGACTATATTAGATCAGACCCAAAAAAAAAAGAAATAATCCCAGAAGAATACACCTATGTCTTGTGTCTCCTGAATTTCATAATAAAGAGGAGTTCCTTCATCTTGTAAGGAATCTCTCTCTCTTTTCACCTTTATTGCTGCTAAAGAAAACTCCCTCCTGTACACAGGAGAGATATACTTTGGCATGAGACCTGTAGTGAAGACAAATATATTGATGTACATATTTGGACCAGACTGTTTGCAGAAACATATTTTTTTTGTTGTTCTGTGTCATACTATAATGAAAATAGTGGTAAATAGAAATAACATATATTTCATGTTCACACACACACACTTATATATGTTTTCATTTTTCAGCTCTCAATTGCTCACATAGAAAGTACTTGTAGAACAATCAGATGTGCCTTGACAGGGAAAAAAAGCAGATTTTAGTTTTACAATGCTATCAGGCTTCTCTGATGAACTTCTAAAGTAATCTAGGAAAGACATGTTCATTAGAGTCTCATTACTTGGCTGGGTAATTGCTGTTCGTATCAGAAACACAAATCACAAGAAAGGCTTATTAAAACAACCTATTAAAAATCTTAGACAGACAGACTGCTCTGCAGTATCTGCCAGTAAGTCATGTAAACAGTACCAAGGAAATTACAAAATTGGAAAGCCTTTTAAGGTTATTTTGTTGTCGTTCTCTTTGTAAGGACAGGATTTATTAATTTTTTTACCTACTATTATCTGCTTATGAATACCTTATCCCATCTAGTGTGCAGTGAGCCAAAACAATATCTATCATTTCCTACAGCAGACAATTTGCTGTACTAGTAGACATTACTGCTATGAACTTTATTCTTGCTATCAGGCTTTCTTTTCCTCAGTTTCAGCCTGTCACTCATTAACTCTTTTTATTTTTATCTACCTGCCTGCTTAAACTGATCATCCAAATCCACAGCTGATCACTGCCCATCACCTCTCCTTCTGCTGACTTAACCAGTTCTCCTTCCTTATCTCCCTAAGAGGTGCACAAATAACAGCTATATTTCTGATTATGCAAGGCAGATAAACACTTCTTAACATTAACAAGATACTCATTATATTCCTTAGTATTAAGAGATGGTTAACTATTATGATATTTGACTTAATATTAAGGAGAAGTTTTTGTACATTTTGACCATTAAAGCGTGAAAGCATGTGTCAATAATTATACAATGCAACTGACCCTCCCATTCAGCATTCCCCAGCACCACCTCCATACTTTAGTGGGTAAACAGAAGACCTGGCACTTATGCAATCAAATTTTTAATTGAATAACCCAGAATACCAGTCCAGGAAACACTAGAGGGACTTTTTTCTTTCTTTTTTTCCTGGATAGGAATGGTTTAGTGCACGATGGCAACATTTATAGGCCATGTAATGACTTTGCAGTCAAACTTATAAATATACCACTGTTGACAGCTTTTTAATGTTTCATCAGTTACATACTAAGATGATGTGGAAGGACATATTTGGTAAATATTTGATGAATGTCATCAAGACAAGGGCAGAGATACATTTCTATGAAGTTTAAAATTACTAAAAGTTAGTTGTAGGGTTTTTTTTCTGAGCACCAGACTTCTGATTTCTAAGAGGTTGTAAGGGGTACCCTAGGGAATGTATACAGAGACAGTCACACAGAACTCAATTTGTGCTGTTACTTTAGGAAGGAAAATGCTGCTATTTTAATCTCACTGGATACTTTAATGCAATTTAAAATGACTGAGATAATATATACTCTTCATAATTTCAGTATAAAAGGTTTGCATGGCATTATGTTTATCATAAGCCTAGAGGCAGAATTTTACTAATACACTCTTACTGTCCTGATGAAAAATAGTAACAGCCAAAAATGCAGAATTTTCTTTGTTGTTTAAAGTGAAGCTTTTCCTCTACAACAAACAAAGTATGGCTCTGGTATTTAAATGATGAACCTTTTCACTTGCTAACAAAAGTCGTTTGCAGATAAAAATAATTTTAAAAATAACTATAACAGATTGTAATCCCATCAGTAAAAATAAAAATAAAAAATAAGACTGGATGCAATTAGCACAAGATAAGGTTAAAGATCTCAACATGAGATCAATAAAACAAATTAAAAGGTACAAATTTTTATACTTAAGTTATAGCCTGTATTCATGCATCCCACTAGGTTTGCAGTCCCCTTTCCCACAATCTCTGACCATCAGTTATGTTTGATTTTATGTATTTAATACAAAGGATTTAACAAAGATAATCCATATGTAAAAAATTTCCATTAATAAAATGCTTATCCTTGTATGTTCATTTTTTTATAATAAGATGTCATATTATGTTTTCCATGCAATCTTAATTCTCCCCATCTTTCTATGCATTCTTGTTGGAGAAATCAGTAATACTTTCTTAGTTAAACCTTCTAAATTTAAATGAGAACACTTGACTTCATTTCAACAGTGCCTGTACTGGTGTACAACCAGTCGTCTTGCAGCATTACATCCCTATCACTTCTGGCATTGGAGACAATGACCGTTCTCCAGACAACAGTCAAGAAAGGTAACCTCTGACATCTCTATGTGTCTGATCCTCTCTCCCATCACCCTTAAAAATCAGAGCATGGCTAGTAACAGTGAAAATTTTACTGGAAAATTTTACTCCAGTCATTTTAACTGCTTTGCTTGCCCTCCTTCAACACTTAATAAGCTAGGAAAAGGATTGTACCTTGCAGGTTCATCACCACCATTGACTGAAGCATGGTTTATACTTTTGAGGACACGAAGATTGGTCTCAAGGATTGAGGAAAATAGGGTCCAGCCTGTGGGATGTCAAAATGTTGGAGGGAGACATATCATAGATCACAGAATCAGAATCATCTAAGTTGGAAGGGACCCTTGAGACCATCAAGTCTAACCATCAACCTAACACAGCCTAAACCACCACTAAACCATGTCCATATGTACATTGGAGAATCTTCTCTATCAATGAGGTGGTACATTGCCAGCTCTGAACTTTTCCTCCTCAACCCCATGTTCAGACAAGGATCCGGGGACTAATATGGAAAAGCACTTGAAAGATACCACAGCAAAATAGATCCAAAATTTTAGGAAGGACGAACAGTCTTGAAGAAAGGTTGATAGAATTGCCTCTGTATCTGGTTGCAGAGAAAAAATGTTATCTGCAAATTGTTGTTCCGTAGGTAGACATTAAATTTCACCAGAAATGGTATTTTGTAATAATTATTTTACTAACTTGAGCAGTTACTGTATATAATGCCCATGGTTGAAATTAAAAAGAGACAAATTGAAATGAAAAGCTGACTTTTAGCCAAAGCTGGAGGGATGCTGCTGATACCATCTGCTAGTATAGCCCACAGGAACCAGGAAATCACAGAATTAGCTTTATGTGAGGAATTATGTTTCATCTCCTTTTTAGGGAAGATTAACAGGAGCCTGTTGTCCAATTGCAATATTAGTACCCATTTTGTATTGCTTATGATTTTGCTAGGAGTCATTTTAGATCTCTGATTAGAAGTCTGAATATATTGTACAAATAATAAAACTTTTGCTGCATTGCAAATTTGCATTGCAAATAGTCATAAGTAGTTTTCTTGTGCATTTTCCAGATATGCTGCTTATGATCCAGTCCTAGGATACCAAGAACAATCTTATTTTTTTTCTGTTTTTCTGTTTTTCTTTCATGGTTCTGAATACTGCTCTTTCTCCAGTAAGCAGCAGCAGCCTCTTTATGTGGGGTATTTTGAAGACTGTTACCCGTAATAATGAAGGAGTGAAAGTTTTGTGTTTGTTTTTTTTTCTCCTAGTCCAAATGTAGTTATTTATTTAGATATGAAACATTCCACAGAAGAATTTAAACATTTTTTGACAGACTGTTCTGAAGTAAGCTAAAAAAACCCCCCACCTTCAGTATATGAGAAAATGTCACAAGTTTGAGACTTGGGGGCTCAGATGTGGCACCCGTTGCCTGCTGTAGACAGAGTAACAATATTTTGGGAGGCAAGAGAAAACATCCTCCAGTGATCTTGGAGCCCAGCAGAACATTAATATTAAAAAGCTGTGATATAAATATAAAAATAACTCTAGTCATACCTGTGAAACGAGTGGGAGAAATGACTGGAAGAGAGTTTTTCACTAGTATTATTATTATATGTAAAATGAAATGCATATGGGCAGAATGTTTCCAACTAAATACTTGAATTTGGCCCTGAACCCCAAACTGGTGGATTCTCTGTCTGGTGGCTCATTGATCTAAAACAGAGCCTCAATTAAAATCAAATAAACTATTGTCCTCAGCCTTAACACCTGCAGAAAAGCTTCTATGTAGTTTGACTCCAGAGATACGCAGGGAGTGAGGGAGGCTTAGAATATTCAATGCTGAGGTTTATGTTTTCCTAACTGTACTATTATTATGCAGTTACCGAAAAAAACCCAACTGACACAAGGTGAAGTGAGAGCTAGGCTTTTTATATCAGTCATTGCCAGATGCTGGCTTCTCAGCTAAATGTGAGTTTCTGCTAACTCCTCAGCTGATTTTGCTAACTGCCATAGCAGTGTGTATGCACTTTTCTTCCAGAGATAGGCCATAGGGCTCATTGTTATTCTCTGTGTTGTGCTTTTTGCTTTTGCTTTTTCTTCAAAACTAAAATCACTACTTAAAGATAACTTTACTATTTTGTGTATAAATGAGGTGGGAAGGGTTTTACAAATCACATTTTGGGCCATTTTCCATCACAGAATCCCATGAGTCTTCATGGACTACGGGGTAAAGAAGTCACATACTTTCTGTGTTATCTATCTTGAACTGGATGTAGAAAACCCCACATTGCTGGTATGGGAGAACATAGACATGGTTTGTAGAATCACTTTCTACTTATCTAATAAATTTTTGCATAGAAATTCCACCAGGAATTAATGCATTTTCTATACAAGGGCTGTATTCCCAGTGCACTATATTTTAGAACAAACCAGGACACGTACTGAACGACAATATTTTCACTAGAGAATATGATGTCTAAAAGAAAGGATTGTGTTAAGAACAGGATAAATTCAGGGCTCTAATAAAGTCAGTTGCCACTTTTTGTAATTTATGAATTAACCAGCACAGCAGAGATTTTTCTGCTCATTCTCAGTGTTAAAGGATTTCTAGCAATAATAGGCAGGCTCCTGATTTTCATGTCATATGAAGAGGACTACATCTCCAATAATTACTAAAGCCATGATCCATTACTAACAAATAATGCACTGCCAGTGATTTTATTCTCACTGCCTGGCATCAGGTTAAGATTTTGTTGTTATTCATGAAATATTTTTACTTAATATACAATCTTTAAGATTAGTATCCTTGTGTTCTTTTATGGATGATACATTCCTTTCAGTTTATTTATTAACAGAATTTATACTACAATGACAAAGACTTCTGCTGAAACAAAGTCTTTGTATTGCAAATTATTTCTGATTTATCCAGTTCCTGGGTTTCCATTAAACAATAAATGACTCTTGTAAGTGAAACTATTTACCATGCCAATTACGAACACTATGATATCTTATTTCACATGATGTTAATCAAGGAAAATGTAACCTTGAGTGTTATTCTTTGGTCTGGAAATCTAATTGAAATGGTAGCCAGAGATTTCTTATTTCTCTTCCTTTTGAACCTCTTCTAGAAGCTGCATAAAATTATATAACAATCTAAGCATTAAGCAGGGAGATAATAACTGACATTTCAGATCTACTAATACAGAGTTATAAATCAGATAATTTTATATCTCAGTAGATTTATTAATCTGAAAGAATCATTTGAAGCAGTAGGATTTTAATAATGATATTCATATTAAATTACTTTCTGAGACTAACCTCTTGCTAACACTATTCTAAATCTTTTTTATTTTTTTAATAAGTGAGAAAACTACATAGTAATTATTTATTTTTTTTAAAATTCTTTAAGACTATCACATAATTACAATGTTATCATTTTTATGAATAAGGTACACCCTTGTTTTTGCTAGGCTGTTTGTTCTATTTTAAGCCCATGAAATATTTGGAACAGATACTTCCCATCACACTGCACAAATGCCAGGTGTGAAATATAGGTTCAATTTAAGCCAGTGGGATTCTTTTCACTAACTTCAGTGGGACTAGGATTTCTCCCCATGAATTCAGCTTTCAGTATCTTATTGTCTTTACTTCATATACACCCAAAAGCAAGTGTTGATATACGAGTAGCATTTAGCCAGTAGTAGCCCTAGGAAGTACCATAACACATCTAAATCATAACGTCTTCCTATTTCTTCTTTGTTTTCAGGAGTTGCAATTTGCTGCTCACCTACAATAATATTAAATTGTTTTACCCTTCCTGCATATGCACTTATCAACTCAAGCTTTCTACACTGAATATCAATGTCACAGACTAGTTTGAAACTTATTTCCAGCCTATTCTTTAGATGAGTCTTTTTGCTGTCTGGGAAAGAAATAAGTGAGCTGCACTTGCTTTATGCTATAGAGACATGAAAGAAATTCCTACTCAGAGAATTCCTCAGAAAATGTCTGATGTAGCCTGATAAGGTCCTCCAACAACGCTCGTAGTGTGAGGTATCCTTTACTGTCAAACAAATATTATATGTGACTTAAAATCGAAAATACTTTGTATTTCATATTTGGATGGAACGTTTTAGTGTTTCACCCAGGTTCTTTTTCCCACCTTTTTCTATTCTTCAGATATATTTTACAGGAATACAGAAAGCATGGGAGATAATTGTATTTCTAGTCAAAGTTTGGGACTAAGGGATCGTACTATTTCTCTTAGTTTGTATTTTCTTTAAATGTTATTGCAGCCAGCTTGATATTCCTAGATAAAATCATAGGACTTGTAAAATACTCTGACTGATTTTCAAGCTTTGCTGTATCTTCTCTGTTATTTCTTTCTTGGCCAAATACTCTGTCTATAGATACTGATTTTAAATACCTAGCTGCCTAAGTAACAATCCATGTAAAAATACACAGAAAGAATGCAAAGTTTTCAAAGCCAAATGAAGAATTGGGAAAAAATATTCAAAGAGTATTCTCCCTTTTTCCTGCTGTCAAACAATTTCTATAATTTAAGAAAAAAATTGTTAACAGTTTAATTACCTTGATACCATTTCCTAAAGGAAAGAAAACAGGACTAATCTTTAATTAGATTTAGAAGAATTGAACAGAGTAAAAGAAAAGTAAATAAAAACTTCTGAACTACTCTTACATTTGTAGATTTGTTAGTGACTCTTGCTTCTATGGCAAAATGCTTAATATGATATGAAAACTGCTTCAAAAGGGAGTTGGAATTCCTCTCCCCAAAAGGATTTTTTCTTACTTGATACTCTGTCAAAGCTGAAAAATTACCAGTTTCAGACTATCAGGTTTCTAATTTAGTGTCTGCATCTAAGGTGGGTAATTAGGATCAATAATACCTGTCATGGCTCACAAACACATGATAATGCCTCTTATTTTATTCCTTTTGCATCTGAAGCCTTTCCAGCCTCGAGGAGTCATGACCAGAGCATAATACATATTGTGTTCTGTTCAATATTGCAACAGCCAAAACCACACTGAAGAGAAATACTTTATTCAGTTCTGAAGAGTAGCTTATTTTAATATTGTTTTTATTTAATATAATGATCCAAAGAGAAAAGTTGCAAAAGCATAATTTGAAGCCAGTATTGAAGTTACTCAGTTTGGGTTCAATAGAGAAGTAGCTAGTGGAGCAGACCATTCTGGAGAATGGTGTGGTACTTCAGACATCAGGGAAGTCTCAGAGGCATTGCACTACAAACTGACCTAATGTTCCTCAGGCTGTATTCAATGGCATGGTTTTATTACATATTTTGGTACCCAGAACTACACTGACAATGAAGTCCTCTGGTGTTTTATGAAGGTACTGGAATAGCCAAAAGGAATAAATTTCTTCCTCTTCATCCCCTGTGTCTATTCCCTGAGTATTATGGAAATACTCCTTCCATTGTGGATGAGGGAGAGGCAGGCATATCAGTGTGAATTAAGTATCTAACATGTTCAGATATTTTTAAAAATGTCTTTAAGCATGCACATGCATTTTTAGATACTTTTAAATACCTACTATCTTTTGATAAAACCTCTCAGATAAGAACCTGTATCTCATTCTGTGACATTTTTTTACCAATGGTCCTTAAACGTTTAGGTCACTTTCATGTTCTTGCAAGTATTAACCATGCCATGTTCAAGTAAAATAATTCATAAAAGAGACACAACACCTTATTGGGATACAACACTGGACTTCATGACAATGACATTATAATTGCCATATGACAATTGTCTTATAAATGGGGACAAGGTTTTTTCACATTAAAATTTTCACATTAAAAATTCTCACTAGATTTTCTGTCCTCCCTACCTAACTGGGAGAAAAATTTTAAGTTACATGTTATTGTATCATAAAATAAAATCACAATAAGAGATGATGAATGACAGGGAATTTCAGCCAGTTCTCAGGAAAATACACTTTGGGGTGCTGCCATGTCGTTTCTTCCAGTGGATTTTCTTAGTAGGAATTTCTCAGGCCTGACAAATATGTTTCATAGTTTGCTCACTTAGGTATGCATCTGTGCATTGAACGGCAGCTAGCTGGTGCCATACTGGATGCAGTACATCTGAAAAAACACTCTTGACATGTTTGACATAAATTAGTCATATAAAGGGCATCATTGTTAAACTGTCTGAACATAAAACAAAGTTCACTTAATATTGCTGAATGAGCTGGTCAGGTAAGAGACCTCTAGCTGTCCTTATTCCATCAGTAAATGCAACTAGAAAAAGAATTATAGTGAGAGACCAGGAAAAATGCAATATGTCTTTCAGCAGGGCAGAACTTAATGGATGCAGTATAGGATCTGATGCTTCCTTTTTGAAAGTGCTTGAAATCAATGGCAGTTCTGGTCAAATAGAAGTTATCAGACTCTTTGGAACTTAACTATATGGAACTCACAGTTAAGGATGAATAGATATAATTACTAAATTAAATTTTAGATTTTTGGAAATGTGATCATGATAGTCTGATAGAAAGTCTGATAGAAAATCCTGAAAGGAACAAGGCTGCATTTCACACCTGCAATAAGAGACAATGTGAAGGGTGGCTGAATGAGTGAAAGAGGGGTGCATATTTAAAAAATACATCACAAATTTAATAATTTCTCTTAAGTTTAGTCGCCTGGAAGTTAGGAACCAATTCTCAACTCATTGTCTAGTTTCCTTTTATACCCAAGAGGTGAGGTAGATACCCCTCGGCCATCTGCACCGCCTGCCTTGAAGTTCTACTTTTGGAATGGTTGGATTGCTCCCTTATTTTATCTCTATTGATTAGAGAAAGGGTCTGAAAACAATTTGTTTAGAAATATATTTTTAACCTTCTTAAGTTTAGTGGGATGAATCCCACCTGAAGAGTTTTAAAATTGCTTTCTTGATATGACAGGAGAGTAAGATAATTTAACTAGGTAATTTAACTGCAATTTGCAAATGTCCAAAGACCACTATAGGCTGATTTTTTGAAAACCACTTAGAAAGCAGAGACATGTTCCACTTTGTAGCTCAGTCCTAATACTAAGAGAAGTTACTAACTGCTGACCTGAGCCACATTGGCTGATTCTCAGCTGCTTTCAAAAATTCTTACAGCCAAGATGTCAGCTGATATCATATATAAGCATGATAACTGGAAGCCTTTTTCAGTGCTATAAAATCTGGTCTATTTTATAGAAGATATTTTCTTCTCTTGAGTAGCTCTGTTAGCATGCACTTATTCATCTTTGCCCTCTTTCTACCTTTTTTAACTCAGTTTCTACAGTTTCTGATTTTCTTTTTTCTTTTTATGATTAATGTTATCACATTCATTAGAGGTTATTAAGTCCTTAAACAAAAGTAGCAGTTTCTGACTATTGGGCAAGATGGAAAAAGTCTGATAATATTGCACCACGCTGAACAATGTGTTACCTCTGACCCATGTATTTAACACCAGAAATTATTTAATTATTTAATTTTCAACGAAGTATCCCATAGATGTGTTCAGTTTCTTTTCACAGGACACTGTTAGGTAACAGCAGACAAGGCATATTCAGACAGCTAATGAAAAGTCATATGCTAATCTCAGCTTTTCTTTGAAATAGGAATGCTATTCTTGTCTGGAAAGCCTGTAGCTGTGGGCAAAATTTTAAGTTAATGTGCTCTTTGAAGAGGAGTTTGTTTTTTCTTTACCAGCTAAAATTGTCTATCTGTATCTGGCACTATAGCTACCTTCCAAGGGGATAAAGAAAGTGGCTCTTCACGCATAGTTGTTTCATGACAAATCTTAACATAGGCAAATCATAGGGCAAATCAAATGGCAAAATTTAATCTTAGGGCCAGAATAATTGTCCTATATGCATCATGATTTGTTTTGCTTTGTTTTGTGCATAGTAGCAGCACTAAATACCAGAAGTGATTTTCACAGCTTTTATAAGAGAATATGACATTTTGGCCTTCCTCAAGAAACGTATTCTCCCATGATTTGTCATGTCTAAAAGATTCACAAAAGGCATAACATGGGCTTAAAGGACAAATTAGAAAGAACTCAGTTTGACTGACAAAAGGAAAGCAGCTTTTGTCAGCCTGACCCATGTCAAGTATGGACAATGAACCAATGTAAAGTTCAGTGTGAACAACAGCCACTGGGAATTTCAGGCTTCCAAAAACAAAAGGGTAGGGCCAGTTGTGAAGTCTGTAAGGCCTGAAATGAATGAATGACTTTCTGAAACTCATTTTACACTTAGCAAAGACTCAAGCGTCTAACTTATTTCAACACATTTTCTCCAAACTTTTTGACTTTGCATCACTAATGGCATTATAGGTCAAAGTATACTTACTAATAAAATTATATGGTCCATTTTCCCCTATGTGGCAGGCAGATATCTTTAACAATCTGCTTCCTAATTTACAGAGATGGATTTAAAGTTCCTGTAAACATATTCTAATTGCTTAGTCACTCATTAAGCCACTAATATTGTTGCTATGAATGCCTGAAGAAGGAGATTATTAGAATTCCATTTGCTTCAAGAGTTATGTGAACATATGCACAACATAGAGTTAGATAAAAGGCAATCCAGAGAAGAAAAAAGTATATATTTAATACAAAAAAAAAAGTGCAGTTTAGGGGAATTTGAGATGTTTTGGGTGTTGTTTCAGATATGTAGGTGCCATGAAATGCAAATGTCCTTTGTATGTGTAGACATGAAAATTGTCTTAAACACAGAAGTCTGTAAAAAAGCAAAATACTAGGCTATTAGCTTTTCTGCCTCTAAAATTATCTGCTTGAATATAACCCACATTAGTTGCAGTTTGATGACTGAATAAACTTTATCACTGTTTATCATAACTTCTGTGACTGTGTCTTCTCAAAGACAAACTCAGTGAGGATCAGACCCCTGTGTTAGGTTCTGTGAAAATGGACTGGAAGATACGGCCTCTCCCTGGAACAGCTCAAGATTCAATTTCAGACATAGCAGGCAAGTGTAACAAACAATAGCCCCATCTCACAGTTTCATCTCTACTTATTTGCTTGCAGAGTACAATAATTCATTGTGGATCCGCACTACAATAGTAAATTAATACACCCACTCCTTGTGCTGGCTCAGCTATTGTGACTATAACACTGGAATTAAAGTTCTGAGCCCTGTTTTCAAACATACTTCCACCCTACTCACACTCCAGTAGCTTCTGCAAGAAGGTGTATTCATTATGCATTCTGAAGGGGAGATGCAATCTGAGTTACAGTCTACCAGTGTCCCAAAGGGAAACAAATAAAAACAATCTTTCTGAGTATATTACATTTTTTTACACTAATTATTTCCACTTTAGATTTTCCCCAGAAAAAGGTATATCATATTCTTCAAGACAGCAGGATTAAATATTTCTTAGACAATTGGTAAAGTTGAAGGTTCTTTGCAGTCTGTAAACAATTTAAATATTGCATGGCATGTAAAAAGGCACAAAAAAGGAAATTGATTACAAAACTGAAAATGAGAAAAACAAAATCCCAATAAACTAAATTAACAAAAATCAAGAAGGGTAAGTTTGTATTGGTGACCGCAGCTGACCTCCATTAGAGGGTAATTACTACCTAATCAATAGTCCTTATGCATAACTGCGGACACAAATGGTCAATGAAAAGTGATAAAAGAAAGGTGATCAATAAACATTACAGTCTGGAATACAATTGTCCAAGAATTGGGGGAAAATATATTACTTTTTGACTTTGGAAAGCCAATATATGAACCATGATTCATCAAAGTTTGGTATTTGAGCAGTTTCCACACTATAATACATCACCATTCTTTTTCAAATCCTTCCTATACAACTGAGGTAAATGATTTCGTCACAACATGGCTACTTAATGATCAGATTTAGTGCAATTCCATTTTGTTGGTATAGGAATTACAGAATCAGAGCATCGCCTAGGTTGGAAGGGACCTTTAAGATCATCTAGTCCAACCATAAAACAATCAAACAAACAAAATACACACACCAACACTAAACTGTATTCCCGATCACCATGTAAATTCTTCTGTTGAATGTCTCTAGGGATGGTGCCTCAACTACTTCCCTGGGCAGCCCATTCCAATGCCTGATAACCCTTTCAGTAAAGAATTTTTTTCTAATATCCAATCTGAACCTCCTCTGGCATAATTTAAGGCCTTTTCATCTAGTCTTGTCACCTGTGACATGGGAGAAGAGACCGACCCTCGCCTCTCTACAAACTCCTGTCAAGTAATTATAAAAAGCGATAAGGTCTCCCCTCAGCCTCCTCTTCTCTAGACTGAACAATCCCAGCTCCCTCAGCCTTTCCTCATAAGACTTATTCTCCAGACCCTTCACCAGCTTTATTGCCCTTCTCTGGACCCGTTCCAGCACCTCAATGCCTTTTTTTTTGGTAAGGGGCCCAAAACTGGACACAGTACTCGAAGTGAGGCCTCACCAGTTCTGAGGACAGGGTGACGATCACCTCTTGGGTCCTACTTACCACGCTGCTCCTGATACAGGCTTTTTAACAATACGTAAGAAGCCCTACAAACCTTGCATGGTGCCTGTGAAAATAAACATGCTCTACTTAGCTCTTTGAGATAAGAAAAAAATCAGAATATTGTTTCTTTGGCAGGACAGCAGAAAAGAGAGAAGACGGGTCCTAAGCCTGAGAGCTTTTGTTGAGATACTGAAACTCTTGTTGATGTCAGATAAGACAATTTCAGGGGCCTAAACAAGAGTGCAATGAAATACATAATGAAGAGGAGAAAGAAACTCTTTTACTGAATCCAAGAAATCTTGAATTTGGCCCTTGATGAAGACTGAACTGCAAAAAATAATTTAGTGTTATTCCCTGATCACTGCTAGAAAATCAGTCATGAGCAGTCCTTGAGAGTTGCAGTATGTATTTCAGAAAATGTTCCTGATTTGTAATTTTTGCCGTCTAATTTACATTCACTGAGAGACAGCAGTCAGCTATACAACATAAAACACATTTACTACAGCTTCACACATATACACTCCTCCTCCTGCAGTCAAAGAACATTGATGAAAATTATCCCTGGGACATGGTTTCTACAGACAGCACATGAATTTTTATACTCCTTGTGATCATGGCCAGGATTGACTCCTAAGTTTGTGGTTGATCAGAATCAAAAATAGAATCAAAAAGGATTCACATAAAAGGACTATGATTTTGGTAGCTTAAAATTGGGTTACGAAGTCCTTCCCCACAAGGAAAAAGACAGCAGACTTATTATTGTAGAAATAATGCAACAGACCTCCCTAAAACCGGTTCATGTGCACTGTCTTGAAAGGTGCTTAGATGATTTCAAAGTGGATACACTGCTTTAGTCAAGAGAATGTGCAACTTCTTGATTCCCTCAAAAATTCATTTTTACAAGAATTTGACCTATTCTGATATTAACCACAAAGATTAGTATAAATAGGTTACAATTCTATTGTTAATACTGCTTTTAGATCCCATCCATCTGGATGCCCAGAGCCCCTTACCCTGACCTTTAGAGATACCAATAACTTATTCCTTGTTCAAGTTGGTGAATGCTGACTCACTAGCATGGTTCCAAGACTTACCAAGATTAGTCGCCTGAATAAGTGCTATGGGATAAGAGTCACAGTGTTACAACACCAAACAAAACAAAACAAAGATTCTGCCTTCCTCCCATTTTTCTCTACATGTTTTAGAGGTCTAAGAAGTAGGATTGTTTAAGATTGTTTGGTCAGAATGGATGAATTTGGATTTCAGAATATGACACCACATTTCATTGCCTTCTCCCCTATCCATTTGCTTCCCCATGATTAATTAGTTATTATGAGTAGTCAGTTTGCATCTTGACACGAAGCGCAGGGTGACACCAGTCTCTGAGTCATTTTACTCTGGGGTAGTGATATTGTCTGTTCAATCATTACCCACATTATCTAAATTGCTTGAACATGTTTATACACAGCTAATGGATTGTATTGTAAGGAATAATGTTTTCGCTAGATATAAATCTGGTTTTAGACCTCATTCCATGATAAATATATTAATAGCCTTTACACATGATTTGTTTGTACCTCCACACAGTACACAATTGGCAGGCGATATTGTTGGTGACTGATAGTATCTTTATAGAATCATAGAATCGTAGAATCATTTAGGTTGGAAAAGACCCTTGGGATCATCAAGTCCAACCATCTATCCTACTCTACAAAGTTCTCCCCTACACCATATCCCCCAACACCACATCTAAAC
>JAOXJM010000019.1:5984687-5995815 GCA_026413425.1 Tringa solitaria | reverse complement strand
TTAGCCTCAAGAAGAGAAGACTGAGGGGAGACCTCATCTATGTTTACAAGTTCCTGAAGGGTGGGTTGAAGGAGGATGGAGCCAGACTCTTTTCAGTCGTTTCCAGCGATAGGACGAGGGGCAATGGGCATAAATTTGAACGTAGGAAGTCCCACTCAAATATGAGGAAGAACTTCATTATGGTGAGGGTGACAGAGCCCTGGAACAGGCTGCCAAGAGAGGTCATGGAGTTCCCTTCTCTAGAGATTTTCAAGACCCACTTTGATGCAGTCCTGAGTAATGTGCTCCAGGCAATCCTGCTTAGCAGGGGAGTTGAACTAGATGATCTCCAGAGGTCCCTTCCAACTCTGACAATTCCATGAATCCATGAATCTGTGTATCCGTGTATTATTTATCCTTCACTGTGGAAGTTAATGCTGAAGTCCCATGTTCATATTTTGGTATTAGATTGAAGCACAACATCCACTATATTTATTATTAAAAATTACATTATCTATTTACACATATATGTATGTATATGTATTCTATATATATTCAGCTGTATATATATACTTTAGCCTATGTGTTATGTTCAAGTAGGCACTTAGACCTATTGCAGTTCCTCAGCTAAACAAGGAGGTTACGCATATATTTCATGTAGACTTGCAAAGACAGGTTAAGATGATGTTACCTGCCATTCCCCAAACATTGGTAGGTTATATATAAATAGTAAAGTTCCACATGTGGTTTTATTAAGGAGCTAATATGGCTTCGATGTCCTCTGTTATCACTGGCTGGTGTAGTGTGTTTCCACTGTGTTTCTGTTACTCTTCAACTTCATAGTGTCTTCATTTTTATTGTGCCTGCAGTCCTCCTATCTGCCCTGTAACATGGCTATAAGGAACATTTAGTAGATATTTAAGATTAATTTGTATATTTAGTTGAGAGACTTAATATAATGGTGATTATTATCATTCTGAGAAGTAACATAGGGAGGGGATTATCTGCAATATGGCAACATCTGTAATGTGTGGCATAAAGAAATGTGTGCTCCTTGATCATCTGTAAGGTAAAATCTATCCTTCTTTCTTCACTCTGCACATATTAAATATAATAAGCCTAGCTGCAGATGAATGACAGGGGAAGCTTACTGCTTTAGCAGCTCTCTACTGTCCCTCCTTCCTAGTTATTGTAATTGGATAATGTTCTGGAAAGTATCCTGGTAATAGCAGCAAAGTGGAAAGTGATGGTCCTCTTGACATACGACCTTATCAGTAAATTACCAAATGACAATTTCTCTCCCCAGGAATAATAGCCCCTGTTCTTGTTAACATTTTCAACATGGAGGACCAAATGCATCACGAAGAAACAACATCCTGGAAGATGGTTGCAAGGCAAAGTAAAAGTGGTTGCTTTCACAGGTCAAAAGTTTTAACTATGTTAAGTGCCTCCGCAACCACAGCTTGCAGAGTTAGTTTTTCTTTAATTTTGCAAGATGGCTGCACAGGGATAACATAGCTTGTCAAGATATGCACTAATCCATCTTTGGATGGATGGATCCATCTTTGTTCCTTGCTCTGTTGAAAAGAGTCATCTTTGACTTCATATGCAAAGAAATAGTGCACCAAATTCCCAAGTACCACCTTCCATGCCCAGGAAGAGTCAGTCAATCAAGACACACAACACTGAAAGAGGTTAAATGTCCTCTGCACACTGTCATAATTCACCAAATATATCAGGCAATAAAATCCTGTGATAACTCACTTTTCATGACAAACCTTGTAATGAGAAGTGAAAATGGGACAAAGTCATCTATTCACTTGACGTAAATTGTAACTAGAAGGAGAAAAAACGAGCCCAGAATTAACCCATTCTTGTAATGATCACACAGCTGAAAACAGGTGTTTCTCCTTGGCTGTAGAATTGAGTGGTGGTTCTTGATTTTATTTACCTTTTTCTCTCAAGTACCTCTCTAGCAGCATGACTGGAGAACAGTAACTACAAATGAATGAAAACAAACATTTGAAAGCTATCTCATGCCTATTTCCATGGAACACAGCAATCCAGACTTCCACTGAATTTATATTCATAATTGAATCACTTTCTAATAACTATTCCCCCTTTATAGAAACCTGACTTCTCACCTGACTAGATTTTTAACTCCCTATATTTACATATACTCAGCTTTCACAAACAGATAACTTGTCCCCTTTATATGGAAACACTATGCGTACAGAACATGATACATATCATGACAAACTACAAAGTACTAAGAAAATTAAGGGAATTTATTAGTCCCCTCTTAAAAAAAGGTGCCGTGATCCAAGTGCCTATAGCCAGATTCCAAGATGAATCCTCTTTCTTGGATGATGGGATGATTGGACTAAAATATCTGAAAATTAACAGGTATGAGCAATGCAAATTCTTCATATATTTACAAGAAGCCATGCAAGATACTGCTGAAACAAGGCCAATTCTGAAACATCTGCTGTAGCCAATACTTAAAGACTCTTATGAGGGGTCTTAAATGACTAGAGGGACTCTTGCACCTTGATCTTTATATATGAGAAGTCTAAATATCTTAGACATCTCAGGAGAATACTGTCAAACGGTACACAATATACAACCAAAATAAGAGTGTAAAGAGGTGGCTCAACTACATAAAATTATATGAAAGCAGAAAGCTTAAAAATATTAAGACTATGGCATTGCTTACACATTCTGGAAAACTACATCATGTAGTACCAAAGTGACTTCTCCTCATCTTGTCACACCGCATCAGCTTCTCTTTTGTTACTATATCTGCTGACAGCACGTTATGTGATGAAGCATGACATAATATGGAGGACAATACAAAATGAAAAGGTAACCTTTTGTGACACATATTGCATTAAAACACAAATAATACCAGTAACCAATAACATTTCGATCTCCTTGGAGGATTAGATGAATGCCTCCCATTGTTATAAGGGAACATTTATTTACGGATTTGAGTTAAAATGAGTTTTCAAGTAAATGGGCCAGTATTCTGCTATTTTGAATGAAAGTAAGATCCTCTTACATTGAGGATCATTTTCTGTCACAATAGATGTCATTCTGTTCTCTTGTATGGTGTCAGTAGTGAGATCTAGTCCTCTGCTAGCCACTTTTCAGGAGAGAAGGGAAGTGTTTTGGTATGTACTGTTATATGTGCAAGAAATTTCAGAAAGAAAACCACAGAAAAAAAGCCTTCTACTCTCCAGAGAACTGGAGTTCTCAGAGAGCGCAACCCTCTCTGTCTTTCACATGAGGTTTAACAGGAGTGTCCTGAGCTGGGATGAAAGAAGAAAAAGAGAAAAATGAAAAAAAAGGAAAAAAAAAAAAGAAAGAAGAAAATAGTGTGGCAGAAGAAGCAACGCAGAAGAAGCAACACAGAAGAAATGGCAGGAAAACACTGATGGCAAAGCTGCAATAAAGAGAATGGAGATGAAGATTTGTTAGTAAGAAAGATAAAGAATAACAAAGGAACATAGGGTAGGCCCATGTCAACCTCATGAAGTTCAACAAGGCCAAGTGCAAGATCCTGCAGCTGGTTGCAGCAATCTCAAGCACAAATACAGGTTGGGCAGAGGATGAATTGAGAGCAGCACTGCCAAGTAGAACTTAAGGATGTTGGTGGATGAGAAGCTCAGTGTGAGCTGGCAACGTGTGCTTGGGCCCAGAAAGCCAACTGTATCCTGGGATGCATCAAAAGAATTCTGGCCAGCAGGTCAAGGGAGGTGATTCTCCCCCTCTACCGCTCTCTGGTAAGAGATGTGGTGTACTGCATCCAGCTTTGGAGTTCTCAGCACAAGAAGGATATGGACGTGTTGGAATGGGTACAGAGGAGGGCCACAAAATGACCAGAGGGCTGAAGCACCTCTGCTATGAAGCTGTGAGAGTTGGTTGTTCAACCTGGAGAAGAGTAGGCTCCAGGGAGACCTCGTAGCTACTTTCCAGTACCTTAAGCAGTCTACAAGAAAGTTAGTGAGGCACTTTTTAGAAGAGCAAGTATTGATAGGATGGGGAGTAATGGCTTCAAACTGGAAGAGGGGAGATTTAGATGAAATCTCAGGAAGAAATTCTTTAGTGTGAGGGTGGTGAGGCACTGGAACAGGTTCCCCAGAACAGTTGTGGCTGTCCCATCCCTGGAGATGTTCAAGGCCACGTTAGATGGGGTTTTGAGTAACACGATTTAATGGGAGGTGTCCCTGCCCATGGCAGGGGGAGCTGGAACTAGATAAACCCTTCCAACCCAAACCATTCTGTGATTCTATGATTCTATGGAGGTAGAAAACAATGGAAAATCTGCATAAAAGCAGACAGTTCAAACAAAAGCACTGATTTGAAAAAGAAAACTTAAAAAAGAAGATGATTCTGAAAGACTGGAATATTCAGAGGAGAAAAAGGACCCCTGAGGGAATGGAGCCCAGAGGGAAGCGCTCTGTTAGTGTTTCAACTGTTATTTACAATTTATCACAACTCTGTAGCAGCAAGTAATGCCTTTTTTTTTTTTTTCAAATTTCTTTGTTTCTTGACTGTGAAACAACACTGGGACAGAATATTCTGTCATGAAATATTACATTTATTACTAGATGAAATTTTTTCTTGATTTTTATGTCACAGTTCACCAAAAACTGAGTTGGGTTTTATTTTTTTTGTGTCTTTATATACCTTCCATATATGGCTAACTACCTTTTACCTGTAATCTTACACTACAGACATTATTTAGTGTGCCACGTACATCACATTTTTTTCTGTTTCTGAGAAACTTGGAGACTACATTTTTTCATACTTCTTAGCTGGCCCTAAAATGACTTTTCCAAAGAGTCTTATCATTTGCTACGGTAATGATGCATCTTCTAGGATCCAACCAACTTTGTATTTGTTGTTTGCACAACTAAGCTTATTTAATGATAGTGCTCTTAGTGCTTTGAAACTGTTATCGACAGATATTTACAAAAGTATAAATGATAGGAACAAGGTGAATGGCTAACAATTTTTCACTTTCAAAAGGCAATCAGAAAACAACAAAATAAATCAACATACTTTTTATGTGGCAGAACTGAACATAAAATGTTAAAATTCTACATTAACCTAAAAAGAAATGGACTAAATTCCTAGCAGAAAAACTCAGTGAAGACTAGTAAACACAGAAATTTCACCTTTGGCTCAATAAGCCTTCAGGCCAGAAGCTCCTTGAGTCTTAGGGTGTGTTCTGAAAAAAAAGGCCATTATCTGTTTTCCTGACCTCCCTGGGTTCTGCTGATGGGCACTGTCAGAGGTCGAAGGCTGGAGAAGTATGGTCTGCCTCACAAGGCCACATCAGGTGGGCTCTGTCACAGGGGGGTAGAGTGGCTGACACTGCTTAAAATGAAGACGTACCTTACAATGCAGAAACACTCATCACAGTTCCTAGAAGATAGCTACAGAATCAAACAATAGAATCATACAATCATAGAATGGTTTGGGTTGGAAGGGACCTTTAAAGGTCATCTAGTCCAACTCCCCTGCCATGAGTAGGGACACCTTCAACTAGATCAGGTTGCTCAAAGTCCCATCCAGCCTGGTCTTGAAAACTTTCAGGGATGGATTATCTACCATCTCTATGGGAAACACGTGCTAAGTGCCTCACCACCCTCATTGTAAATAATTTTTTCCTTGCACCTAGCCAAAATCTACCTTCTTTTAAAGTATAAAACCATTACATCTTGTCCTATCACAATAGGGCCTATTATAAAGTCTGTCTCCATCTTTCTTACAAGCCCCATGTAAGTATGGACAAGCCAGAATAAGGTCTCCCCAGAGACTTCACTTCTCCAAACTGAACAGCCGCAAATCTCTCAGCTCATCTTCATACAAGAGGTGCTCCAGCCCTTGTATCATCTTTACACGCCCAAGTTCTTCTCCACAGGGCTGTTCTCAATCCCTTCATCCTGCAGCCTGTATTGATACTGGGGGTTGCCCCAGTCAATGTGAACTCATGAGGTTCATAGGGGCCCAATTCTCAGCTTGTGAAGGTCCCTCTGTATGGCTTCATGTCCCTCCAGCGTGTCAGCCTGCTCAGCTTGGTGTTGTTTGCAAAGTCGCTGCAGGTGCACTCTGTCTCACTGTCGAATTGGAGACAGCATGGCTGTATCTACATGGTTCTGAGCAGAGTCTAATTAAGCAAGACTAATTAGTGCTGTGAACAGTGTCTTACAGAAGATAGTAAACACTTTCTGGTCTACAAATTATCTCTGTATTTCTAATCTGCACAATTTTGTGTATTTTATGTCAGGTCTGGGATCTCTATATTATGTGGTCTAGAGATACATACAATATCCTTAGTATGAGATTTGTTTTTCTTACTTTTCTACCAGTGTTTAAAATAAATGAGGAAGGAATTAGTTTAAAATTGTATGTCTGTATTTTATATATATTTATTTAACATTAAGTTGCATATATTCCTCTTCAGGCAACTTTCCAAGCTGCATTAACAAACTGTCATGTGGCTTAAATAGTATTTTTCATATGCCCTCTCAGATTTGCAGCATCAGTCAAACTATTTATCAAACTGAGAGCAGATCCCTTTCATGTCAACAAAATTGAAATTCATTTTTTTAACAGAGTGGTCAAGCAACCAAAGTAATAATTTTTAGGAAATAGAATTTTTGTAAGTTCTTTTCTTTTTTTTTTCCACTAAGGTCAGTTTCAGGTGATAGATTTCTTCATATGATTTTTTTTTTTTTTACTTTTCTTAGTTGAAAGATTTCTTTTTATTAATTATCATATATTTAAGAATTAATATGACTGAGGCAGGCATGAGCTAAAAATCATCCCTCTTCCTATGACAGAATTAATTATGATTTGGAAATATTTTCACCTTTATTTCTGAATTTTTTAATTCTTTAAAAAGGAAAAGAAGTTGTGCTGTATAATTATAATGAAATTGGTTGTGTCTTCTGAGAAGCTATATCTGTAGTTCTGTAATTTTATTTTTTTTTGTGAATCAATCTTTGCTAGATGAACAAGAAGAGAAGGTGACCAAAGTATAAATACCAGTCACTGAAAAACGGTAATACTGAGAGGTAGTACACACTTTTGCAGTGAGTTTTCCTTAAAGCAGGACTCCTTTATTTTGTATTTCAAAGCAAGATTATGTGGACTATTATAACTTCTCACTTTGAAGAAAAAAGAAATAGTTCTGAACAGGAGAAGGTGAGAAAAGAACGTAATTATTCTGTGTGAGTTCTACTCCTCTACCACCATCATTTTTTAAAAGGTATCCCAAACTCTGTGGTAGATCTCCACTGCTCCTTTCCCTCAGAAGTCAGGCAGCTGTGGCTTTCAAACTAAAGAAGGGTATCTCTTTCTAAGGGTGCACAAATCCACCCCGATGACTGAAAATTGTGGTTTTACAACATACATGGAATTAAAAGCATCCAGAAGGAAATAAAGCAGTGCTGTATGAACGAACTGGAGAACAGCCAAACTACCCAACTTTTCATAATGGAACATCTCTGCAATAGTATCTACTGCCTCCAATCCAGGCATGGAGTTTTTATTACACTAGGACCTTAACGCACAAGTAATATGCTAAGATTTGTATGTTATTTCAGTCCTTATTCAGTTGTTCAACATAGAGTGAAATAAAGAATTATTATATTTTTTTTGAAGTTGTGAGAAGATGGGAGAAAAACAAATTACCTAAGGCTGCTGAGCAGGCGAGGTGGTATAAATTAGAGTACAATGTCCCTAAACATTCAGTGAACGTATCAGAAGTTCTCTGAAGAGTTTTTTTCCATTAATGTTTTTCTCTGCCTCCTTGCTTCACCAAGGTTCCTCTATAGTCTCTTCCTCTAAATACAGCAGGAATAGCTCCCTTGTTTTTTCTCTCCCTTCTTTCCTCTGTATTACAATAATGAAGCAATACTATTGCTGGCCTCAAGCTGCAAAAGATTCGACTGACAGGTTAGGGATATAGAGGTCCTATGAGCACAATGATTTTTGAAAACACAATTTTGTTCCGAGACTCCAGTTTTGCATCAATAAGGACTGGTGTTTGGGTGGCATTATCTAATCAATGTACCTCTCCAAATTGTAATTAGTGTTCTAACTGAAAAAAGCAAATTCAAGTCATCACAAAACTCAATCACCCAAGCTCTCATTTTCATAAAGCTGGAAAATAGATGGTTGTTTTCCTTCTATATTAAGGCGTCAGATGAAACTTTCATAAGAGACTCTAGGTACTTTCAGCAGCTCATTTAATTTTTTTAGAGAACCATTTCATTTTGTACTTTTTAAAAATTAAGTGACAATAAAAGCTGTTAGGTTGACAAGCCTGAAATCTGATTTTCCTCTGTCTGTAGTTGTCTCCCATCAGCATTCATCCCACTGAAGTCAGTGGAAGTGCTCCCAAGATTTTCTGAGGGAAGAATCAGGCTCTTCGTTTTTTGTTCCAGTATAGCAAAACCAGTGAAATTCCTCCTGCTGCCTTAGATCACTGTGTTTCCATGCTATAAGATAACGAATGGCTGCTACAACTTTGCTGTTTATTCTTCTCTATGTTTACAAGTCTCTGGCCTTTTAGATTCTCTTTGGAAAACTACGCTTGCAAGGGTGATTTGTATTTGGCAAATGACTTTCCCTTAAAATTTTAATGGTATCCTCATATCTTTTCATATTGGTTAATGAAGCATGGTGAAATTCTTTTCTGTGGGATTATAGATTTCAGTGATGTCCAAGTGTCTTATTCTATTCTTTTTTTTTTTTTTTTATTCCTTTGTTGAACTAGTATACAATTTGATTTTTTTAAACCTCTTTTTCTTTTACTACAGTTCCACACAGACACAGGTATTATGCCTATTGTGTTATACAGTGCTATCAGCATAGCAAAATGTGTGAGATCACATCCGGTGTCCACTATATGCAAAGGTATTAGTCCCAGTTTCTTCAGCAGCTGATGAGCAAAAATGTGTTGATTAGAAAAACGTGCATATATCAAGGCCCTTAGAAAGGATATTATGGATTTCAGTTTAAGTCCGGGATGGTGAAAAAAGCCACTAATCAAAATAATTGTCATAGATCAACCAGGCACGGAAACAATAAACATGAAAATAGTATAATAAAATGATTGTTGCAACATATCTGAGCTTGACTGTGAAGCTGTTTACTACCAGACACAGGTTATGATGAAAGTTAGTGGAATTCCTTTCATTTACTTGAATGAGCTTTCTGTCAAGTTCACAATATTTACACTGCTTGAACTTACATGATTAGGTAATCATAATTATGGCTGGTCAAAATATATGACTGTTTCCAAATAAATTTCAAAAGCAATGCTTTCTGATAAAAGCTGTTCATTGAAAATCTAATTTATCAAAGCACTTTGAATTATTTTCGCTTTTTGATGAACAATTTTGTAAGTATCAATATTCTGAAAGAAAATTAACTGTTTAAAAAAAGCTAGTTGAAACCTTTGTTAATGCAAAAAAAATATCCAGCTCAAGTAGAAATACTCTAACCATACCTGTTTATTCTAATAGGCAGCAAACTGTCAAATAAACATGTTGGCAAGACATGGTCCCAGATGAACTATTAACAGCCGAGAGAATATTTGTTATAGGGTTAGATAGCTTTCAAAATGATCTCCAAGCTTTTCACTAATTCCCCGGTTTATACCACGTGAAATGACAATGTTTTTTCCAAACCCAACTGTGTTTTTCTGGCAGTCATTCTCCACAGATGTCCTTTGTCTTAAAACATCTACAGATGCAAAGGGATCCAGTCATGTGTCTGCGTAGGTGGATGGCTAGCTGGAGCAGTTAATGGGATTTTCAATTTGCTTTTCAATTTTCACTTTTTTCACCTTAGGAATCTAAATAATTAAAAAAGTTTGGTGAATTACAAATCCCATTGAAACCCCTGTACACAATAATCAATTATTCAAGTCTTTCTACTGTTATCGTTGATGCAGTAATTGGAATTTCTTTTCCACTGTATATGTTGATTATATTCCTAAAAGAAGGAAAATCTCTTTATTTCACTTTTTTTCATGTTCTTTTCCATTACATTTATTTCAAATGGAAGAATAGTTGGAATCTTCCTAAAGTTTTCAGAGCAGCTAACCTATATCATTATCCAGAAAACTAAATCTCCAGCCTATTCATCTGAACAACAGTTATTCAGAAACATGGCAGTTGAAATACTGTTACTGCCTCCTTTCTGAGGACCATGGGATGCAGTGTCACAGGGAGGGGTTTTTTTTCTCTAATATGTCCTCGGTTGCCAAAGGTTGCCCATGTATGGTGAAAAGTGAGAATGAGCAAGATGCTATCCTCCGGGTCAGAGGACAGAAGGTTGTTCTCAGGAGTGTGTGGTTTCACATCTTTCCAAAGATACACTTTCCCTTACACTTCACTCCACAGAACGTCTGGAACATGTAAACAACTCCAAACAAAAGTACTTAAAAAACACATTTGCAATGTGCCGTGGATTATTCTGTAAAACATTAGATGCATACCACACCGTGGAGCTTCCTGAATTGGCATCTTATTTACCTATTTGTATTTACACATAGTCATCTTCCATTAAGATCGAGGCAAGATCATGGAGCAGATCCTCCTGGAATCTGTGCTAAGGCGTCTAGCCTGGACTTATGTAAAGCATTTGATACTGTCCTGCATGGCATCCTGGTCCCGGAATTGGAAAGTGGATAAGGAACTAGCTGGATGGCCGCAGCCAAAGGGTTATGGTCAACAGTTCAATGTCCAATTGTTGGCCAGAGACGAGTGGTGTTCCTCAGGGGTCGGTACTTGGACCAACGCTATTTAACGTTTTTGTTGGAGACATGGCGGGTGGGATAGAGTGCACCCTCAGCAAGTTTGCCGATAACACCAAGCTCAGCGGCGCAGTTGACATGCTGGAGGGAAGCGATGCCATCGAGAGGAACCTGGACAGGCTGGAGAGGTGGGCTTGTGCAAATCACATGAAGTTCAACCAAACCAAGTGCAGGGTCCCGCACCTGAGACGTGGCAATCGCAGGCACAAATACAGGTTGGGCAGAGAATGGCTGGAGAGCAGCCCTGAGGAGAGGACTTGGGAGTGCTCATGGATGAGAAGCTCAACATGAGCCGGCAGTACGCGCTGG
>JAOXJM010000019.1:5955598-5974565 GCA_026413425.1 Tringa solitaria | reverse complement strand
TGCGAGCGGCTGCCACGTGGTGCTGTGCTGCCGTCTGAGGCCAAACCACGACAAATATTTATTTCATTAACATGAATGTGACAAACTACCAGTTTTACCAGGGTGAAAAGCCCTTAATCTGCAACATAGATTGCAGAATTTTATTTATGCTTTTCTTCCTTTGTTTTCTTTCTTAAATGATGTCAAAAATGACTCTACTGGAGAAAAGCCTGTATTCCTCTGAGCCTATGTTAAACAGGATGCACCTACAAGTCTAATCGACTCTCTCTTCTGCGGTAATTGTAAAGCAATGGAATTGTGTAGACAGAGTTATTAGTTATTAATCCAGATCTGTTTCTAAATTCCATTTCTACTGACTTAAAAAACCCAGAATCCACATGTTATTGAGCCCAAGACACGAAGATCTCAATAACTGTCTTTAAAAGAAAAGGATCAATGCTTTCTGTATGATATTAATCAACAAGACAGAGCTGTGAAGGAGACTTGGAAAGAAAAAGAGGAAAAAATCCCTTCTGAATGTTTTTTAACAGCTCCAGTGAAGTTACACTGTCACTCTCACAGTATATGATACAGAATGAAAATATAATCACTACTATATACAACAGACTTACAGCTTCTTTGCAAAGATTTTGATTCAGATACAGGTGTTAATATCCATGAAAAATGGAAACAATCCAAACACTACAAATGTGCAAAGTATAACCATAAGATAAAAGTGTTTTTCACAACCCTGCTTAGTATTCCACCCAGTGCCCTAACAGACACAATTTAAATGACTGCTTATTATAGTTTTAATGTAATGACTTGGATTTTTCACATTCTAGTGTATTAAATAAGTCTGAAATCAGAGGAAAGAAAGATGATCTGACTTCAGATGGCTAAGATCTTTTTTCCAGCTTCACTAACCTTTATGAAACCCAACTGCAATCCTGATAGTTATAAAGTGCTCTGAGAGGTTTCCTCACTCACACCACCTTCAAATTAGAAATCTTCATGAATTGAATGCAGATACACTAAGATGCTAGGAATACCTAGTACTTATTTTAGACCTTTCAAAGGGCTGGAGATCTTAAAGAATTGATAAGAACATTGGGATTGGTGTATTTGTCTCCAGAATCTGGCTTTGCCTGTAGATTACACACAACTTATTGTTACAAGGTTTCGTGTTAGATAATTTCACACACGAAACAACCTCATCTCTATGGATTTGCCTGATAATCTCTGGATTGTGGCTGATGCTAACTGCTGTAACCGGATCTGACTTTGTAGCTCCTATTCCCAGTTTCTTCTCCTTTGCCTCTTCACCACAGACTCATCTCAGGACCTGGATTCTTAACCAGCCCTGGTTGCAATCTCTGGATATGCTCTGCTGACCTCACTCGGGTGCTGTGGGACAATTCTGTGTTGGCAAAGCCACTGCTTTCTGACAACGCCTGGCTCTTGACTCATGGCTCCCCTGCCCTTACAGAGCAGCCAGCTCATCCTGCTCTCGGGCAGGTACACCAGTAACTAGCCCAGTGATGGTTTTTACACTGAAATCACTGATGTACATAATGATCTTTCATTTACTTCAATAACAAGAATTTGTTCATGGGTGAATACTTTCTTTGCTTGTAGAAAACTTATTACCTGGATCCTCACCAGCTTAGAAAATGAGGGGAATTGGCTGGTAATCTCCACTGTGAGACTTCTCAAAATGGGACAGGAGCCTAGTAAGACAGTATCTCCCTAGGTCCCAGCGATGGGGACATGGATGTCTGCTTCTGCTTCAGCTCCTGCTTACGAGTCTCTTAATGGGGAAATAAACAAGGAGCAGAATCAGAAACTTGTGAGTGATGCAATCCATTAAGCAGCATGAATTGCAAATTATGATGTGCCAGTATTCTTTGTAATAGACTTGGAACAAAATTCATGAGCAATCTCTAAAATAAACTGCATTCTTATCTTTATGGAGTTTTTGAATAATAATGAGATTCATGCAAGGAAAAGCTTGTTCACTGATAAATTACAATGAGAAAGGGATAAATTTGCTGAAAATTCTACTGTTGATAAAAACTGTTTGAGAACGTTATTTGTTGTGAAACTTATATATGAAATAAATCTACATACTGAGTTAANNNACCAGCTAAGCTATGAAGACAGTCAATGTGAGTTGCTCCTGGGGATGAGACAGGGACCTCTGCAGCATGGTCACTTCGGGAACCATTTCCTTTGGGCAAATTTCCACCTAGATAAACTGTTTTGCTTACTAAATCTATGATTCACAGAACATGCAATTCTTTCAAATATCATACCCCCTCCATAGTTCATATGCCCCAGGACAGACTTGTGATCTGTACATATTTTTAGTTCTACTTTATTTAATTTCCCTTGCATTGCCTACGTTAGCTCTATTATCAAAAGTACAAGCAAGAAAGAGTACCGAAGTCCAGTATACTTCCTAGACTTGATTATCTGGCTACCAAGTATAGGGCAAGTACAGCTTGATGTAATCCAGATGTTCTCATCTAAAGACTCATGTGAAGGAGGCTTCCTACTAATTCCTTTGAGGCTTCCAACACATTATTTTGACATGTGCTAGTGATGAACCTATTGGCTGTCCTTTCTGCCTTCTCTTAAACATGTGATATTCCTTACAGGAAGATGTATCAAAGTGTCCAAAAACCTCTAAGACTGAACCAGTCTCAGATGTTTAATAGTCACCAGAATTAAATAGTCAGTGTCAGATAGGTATTTACCACATCCCAAGAAAATATTCTTAAAATGAGTGGGTGTTTTTTTCATTGCACAGAACATCTGCTTCTCTGCTTGAACACCAAGGGAACAGGTGATCAGATCAGCTTTGTACAAATGGTTGTAGCTACCTCAGGTTAGTCAGATGAGGTGAATCCTACCCAATAACAGTATACTTCTGACCGTGTCTTTTACGGTGGTGATGACATGATAATGTAACAAACTCCCAAGTCTTCCCCCACCATTCTTCTGTGTCCTTGGAAATTTTTCCAAAGCTCCCAGCTGAGAATAAGCCTGCATTCAAACAGCTTCTGCATGAAGTACGTTTGCGCTCAAGACTAGTGTCCAATCTGTGCTCAGAATATAACTATACACATCTACTGCTTCTCTCTGGTAATTACTAGTTTCATGGGGATCATTTTTTTAGTCATGTTCTTTCATTATGAGATACATGGAATATAATTTTTTTTAACATTGCTTACACCATAAAACCTAGGATAAATGCAGGGACTTTGTGTCATTGCTTCTCACAATCTAGTAACATTTTTCCTTTCCATTTAGAAGCAACACTTAACTGCTTCTTCGAGAGGTATGATTTTTTTTTACTGAAAATCAAATTACCATATTGTTTCATAGAAACACAATGACAATGTAACAGCTAATATTCATCTGTGCTAAAACTAACCTAGCCCAAATAATTTTGGTTTCAGCCAAATGTCTCTGTACTATTAGCCACAGGATAATTAGAATACAACCAATCTTAATATTATAATTACTTGCAGCTTAATTCTCACATTGACCTGATATTGCACAGACTACGGCTCATTACACTTGTTTTATTAATGCAGTGTACCAAAAATTATGTTAACATTCATGCTAGCTACAACATAATCTTCTGGTTCACCCACACACAAAATAGCCTCCATTAAAGGTGAAATAATAATAATAAAAATATTACAGTAAAACTTAAATGCTTAGTTAGACCCTGTTTTCCAAGAATCACAACAATTTACATAATTGTGCAGACATTTTTCACTGCATATTCCTAACCATTCTATTTTGTGTAGAAAATTATATGTATATATGCTACTGCAACAAAGATACTGTATTGTATGACAGCAGAAATTGAAATAAAATGAGTTCATAAAATCAGTGATGCCAGTGTATTAGCAGTTTGCCCTCAACGTTTTGCTATACTGGTTATCAAAAGTGCATTAATCTTTCTTATTGAAAACTATTTATATACCCCTAATTATCATTAAAATGTTATTCTGTTTACAGCACAACAAATTAATCTTCTTTTCTATTAAAAAGAAATCATCTGATTTTTTTCCATGCTTTGTCTGTTAATGATGCTTCTGTGAAGCAAACACAAGAGAAAGCTCAAAGAAAATGAATTAAAAGAAAAAATGAAAGGAAGAACTAGAAACTTGTTAACAGAAATTACACACAAGGTTTACCAGTTTCCAAATTAATGGTCTGTTGTCACTGAAATGTTTTTTAAGTGTATCTTTTTCCATGAAACACCCAGTTATTTACTGATTCTTAATAAGATAGATTATAATACAGGCCACAAAAACAAAATCTGGGGATCTGTCATGGAAAAAAACACACTACCCAAATGTCTGAGTAAAACAGGATTCAGGCAACAGCTGGGTAACATACTCCAACACAATCAATCTAAAAGAATAGGTTTTAGTTATTACTGACATTTTCTGATAGCCTCCAGTTCACCATTTAGGCAAGAATTTGGAGATTAAAAAAAAGAAAACCAGCCAGGAGAGCCTTTCCTAACCTAGAGTGACATCTAATACTTGGGGAAACACTTTCTTAAGAAAAAGGCTTTCTGGAATTCTGTGAACTGTGATTTTTGTTGAACCAAGTTGCATAGATTCCTGGGCTCTTCCAGATGGTATAGGGCTCGGAAAATGGGATTACTAGGTGCAGTCCTCACATGGGATCCAACATATTAGTGCATTCAAAGGAAGCCAATTCACTCCTTGAGCTGTTCGTAGGAGGGAGAAACATAAACAGTTATATTACTGCTGCCAGCTCACAAGCACCTCATTTTTATTGACTGGAAGACCATTCTGGTACAGATACTGCAAAAACACTTCATGAAAGATGCACTCTGATCTCAGACTACATAGTCTCAGAAACAGTATTAAATTCCTAGCTCATTAAAATTCAAGGCTACTAGATTAGTCTTATTTTTTAGGCCCAAGTCATCAATCTTGATCCAGATTTTCAGCCCTTATTCTGAGAAGCTAGAACAAAAAATAGTGAGATATAGTACATTATAGTATATTATAATACAATTATTTAGTATGACTAGCAACTTCAGAAATTCATACTGGATTTCAATAACAAAATATGTGCTGCAAAATATATATATATCGAGTTTATCTGATAAAAAGGTTACAGGATGGTAAATGATAGGAAAAGAAACTGCATAAAGAAATAGGCATTCAGACTAAAATGGGCATCTGAAATTTGCCTGAAATATTAACATTTATTCAGCAAAAGTAGTCTGCTTTTGAAAACACAGCATTTCACACCAGGACTCGAAACATACAGACTCTTCCTGAACAATCAAATGCAGCAACATTGTTTGTGGCTTTGGGAAATGAGAATGAAATGGCAGTTTCCAACCATCTCTGATATATCTCTGGAGTCAAAGGTGCAGCTCAAAAGGCAATAAAACATTTGTATCTTCTAGTTTGGTAACTATGTGCAACCTGTTATGCATCATGATACTGAAGATTCAGTTCTGCTGACTTTATTCTCCCTGACTGAAGAAACAATAGTGTTGTAGCAAACAACTGGAAGCATGCCAGATTTTCTGAAGGTCCATCTTTAAGTATGCCGAAGCTCAAGGAAAGCCCTACATTAATTTATTTGTCGTTGGAGAAGGACCTCTGAAAAGTAACAATACTAAATATAAAGACTACACAGTTTATTACAAAGAAAACCAATAGCAGGATATTGTTCTTCATTTATTTCTAGCTGTGCAAGATGGTCAAGTACCTTGAGAGAAAGGTGAATGTAACTCTGAGAACACAGGAAGTACATGTGACTTTTCCTTCCTGGCACGTCAGATAACCGGATAACAGTTCTGTCTCTGCATGTAGTGTTTTCCCTACATTGCTATAAACATCTCAGCTCTGTGCTACAGAAAGTAAACACTTTTTATGTTTCCCCATATTAGCCCTTAGATTCCAATTTGTCCCTCACTATCATAGACAAAAGGGATCATGTAGATACTTTGCCTTCTCTCTGTCTGGGCTTACTTATTTATTTTCTGTCATTCATGTTTATGACTACGCAATAAAAGACAGGTTTAATGGGCCAATAGTCCAAGATGGGAAATCATCCAGCTAGCAAAGCATTAGGACATGAAATTAGTGGCACTGTTGTTTCCCCAGCTTGACATCTGTTTCCAAACAGTCATAGCCAAAATCATTTTGAAAGGGAATGTCAGCCTTAGGCTTTGGAGCTTTCCTCCTCAAATGCATCAGTGAATGTCTCCACCCCTTACTACTTGGTATTTTCTACTGTGAAATGACACAAAGCATATAATCATACCCAAGGGAAACAACATTATCTGCTCTTTGATCTGAGAAGTAGAAGTCAAGATTCCTGGGCTCTGTCTCCGACACCATTTCCAATTCTCTCATGACTCCTGTCTTATATGCGTATTTAATATTTACATTAAATTAGAGAACGCAATCACACATGTAAGAAAAGTTTCTGGAAATCTTTAGTTTTATTGAATTACCTCTCATCATGTGCCGATTCTTTGATTTTCCTTTCCAGAAACTATTCTAGTAAATATGACTACTGTTAATAATCTCCCGGCACTTAAAGAGAAAACAAAAGAATATTGAAAGCTGCACAGGTGTTTGAGAATAAGACTCTTGGGAACACTGTCCTGGACAGACAAAACAGACTGAACACCTTTATCCAGTGATTTCTGTTTCAAGCTAACATTTTCATGAAAAACAGAGTACCTTAGAAAAAGAAACAAAGAATAAAACCCCAAAAGTCTCAGTTGAAACCAGTATCAACCATGACTAGCAGTAATTATCATATAATATCAATGATTACTTAACAATCATATGATCACAATATAAGTGATTGCTCTATATTAACACTACATTAATTCTGCTGGACATATAGTGTAAAATAAATGAGTGTATTTAAATGTAAATATCTATCCAAATGAATGTTTTCATGAGACCTTTGTGTGCTTATTCTATCAAAATTAATTGTTATAGTTGATTTTTTATACATGTTACAGTAGAAGTGTGGTGACAGCCCACAGTTCTGTCTTATCCCCCATGCTGTCATCAAGAGCAGCAACTTGCTTAGGGGCAGGACATGAAAATAGAATCATAGAATCATAGAATTGTCTAGGTTGGAAGGGACCTTTCAGATCACTGAGTCCAACCATCAGCCTAACACTGACAAAACCACCATTAAACCATGTCCCTAGGTGCCATATTTACACATCTTTTAAATGCCTCCAGGAATGATGCCTCAACCACTTCCCTGGGCAGCCTGTTCCAATGTTTGAAAACCCTTTCTGTGAAGAAATTTATCCCAATATCCATCCTATAACTGCCCTAGTGTAACTTGAGGTCATTTCCTCTTGTTCTGTCACTCATTACTTGGGAGAGGAGACCAACCCCCCCCCCCCCCGGCTACACCCTCCTTTCAGGGAGTTGGAGAGAGTGAGAAGGTCTCCCCACAGCCTCCTTTTCTCCAGGCTGAACACCCCCAGCTCCCTCAGCCACACCTCATAAGACTGGTTCTCCAGACCTCTCACCAGCTTCATTGGCCTTCTCTGGACATACTCCAGAATCTCACTGCCTATTTTGTAGTGAGGGACTCAAACCAGACAAAGAATAGAGAATATTTCTTTAGCTATATTTTTACAATGTTTGGCAAACAGAGATTTCTTGAGCTAGAAATGTCGATTTTTTCTTTCATACTCTTTGGATAGCAGATTGAATTAAATTTTGAATCCATCAAAAAAACCTCTTACTTTCTGCAGCAGCGAGTTCCATAGTTTAGTTATGCACTGTGTATAAAAGTATTTTCATTTGTTTACCATAAACTTGGTTAATCATATTAATTTAATTCTTCCCAATTCTTGTATTGTGAGGAACAATGAATATTCTTTATTGATTCATGTTTTCTATGGTGCTTCTTCTCCATGTCAGTTCTCCAGTTTCATGACTGAAACATCAAAATTTATTTGATGTAGTCATGTATAGAAGTTGTTTAGTCCCCCTGATTATTTTTGCCTACCTACTTTTATATTTTCAAATTTAATATATCACTTTTGAGAAGAATTGAGAAGAAGACACTATTGCTTCTCACAGTATTTAAGGAATGTTTAATGATGGGTAGAATTTGCTGAATTCCTTATTTTGTTGTGAACACTCCAGTTTTCTATTTTGCTCCTGCAGAGCACTGTGCTGACAGAAATCAGTCAACAGTAATTCCAAGGTGACTTTTTTCAGTGGTGAGGGCTTGTTTACAGAGCTTTGCCATGTATTTATAGACATGGCTGTCTCTTCACTAATTTCCAGTCTTCAGCACTGAATTTCATCTTATACGGGCTTTAAATATATTAAGAATTAATCTTAAACTTAATCAGGGTCATCATTTTTACTACTCAGTATAGTCAAATAACATTGAAAATGTTTCATCTTACTACCCTCTTACTAATGGATATATTTAAAACAGAAATATCTATATGTACACAGAGTTACAATGATAATCTTCCTCTCCTTTTGACACGTATGAACAGGTGACATGTCTTCCTTCAGTTCTATTTTTGGTATTCATATAAACCTCTTTGTAAATTTAAGGAAAACATAAAAACTGGAACCCTGTTTCCTGTATGTTTGTTGACATTCAAAGAACTCTAGAAGACTTGTTAGGCATGAGTAAGCTCTGTGAAACACATCATGACTTCTGCTTGTAAAAACATATTTATTCATGTAGTTGTTATTTCTGTTCTTTATAGTAACTATCAATTTGGTCAGCAAAACTCAGATTTACTGGTCTGTAGCTCCCTGGACTGTTCTGAATTTGCCATCTTCCATTTCCCTGGTGCTGATTCCATTTTAAGAACAGTTAATAGTTCGTCAATTTTATACTTGAATTCTTTTAGAACACTTGGGTGAATACCATCTGTTCCTGATGATTTGTTACTATTCATATTATCATTTAGTTCTAAAACCTCTCATTTCTAGCATTTTTATAAGCTGCCTGGGTACTGAATTTAGACAGCCTGCTAGAGAAACCCTCAAACGTGGAGTCCAATTCTAAATTTTGGGAAGCTTACATTCAGACTGCAAATCTTCTACAGCCATCACTGTTATTCTGATATAAATAATGAACTAAACTTAATATCATAATCTCATTTTTCAGCTTTAGGTACTCACATTTCTATCATTCAAAGTCACCTCAGCATTCTCCGTCTTTCCTGTGATTGTTCAGAATACAAATATTACAAAATCCTTCCATTTAGGTACATTATTCATCAAGATAAAACCACAGATATGAAGGCAAGTAAAGGCAGAACATTACTGATTTTGTTCNNNTGTTCAGACCTTAGAATCTCAATGAGAACCACAAACGGGAAAAAAGAAGGTATGATACAGACACTGTTGATACTTTCGTCAATATAGAAGAATTGAGATTTCTTAAATTATCTATTTTCAATCACTCTTTAGACAAATAAAACCATACATTTAAGAAGCAGAGGCTTACAACATTTTAATGGATAATGGCAATATGGAATTTCTGAGCAACAGCTCATTTCTTAATTTCAGGTAGAAAGAGGCTTTTTTGTTTTATTACTGTGTAGAGTTAATTTTCTCTCTGCAAAATACCATTATTTTTTTTGCACAACTATTTTCTGAGATTTCAACACAATGAACCTTTTTGCAGCTTCTTTCTGGTTTTACTTTTTGAAGGAAAAAAACATTGGAATCCTATTTTGCTTTTATGAAACAGACTTCCAAAGACAGCAGACTTTCTAGTCACAAGGTTAAGGAACGTGTTAATTATGAAAATAAAGAAGATTTCTATACTACTCTGTAAGTTTGGCATAACAGTAAGTCTTTAACTGGAGAGAAAAAAAATTCTATCAAAACTAGTCTGTAGTTTTTTATGCATTTTTGGATTAATTATCTTCTCTTTCCCTTATGGCCTTTTTGCCTTTTACCTTATGGCCTATGTTCCATAAAAAGCAATTTCTCTTTTACAGACACTCCATATTGAAAATGTCAGGCAATCAGGACAAATGTAAAATTACTTTTATTTGCTATGGTTCCAAAATTAGTAAAAGCAGTATTTTTTGTGTGTGTGTATGACTTAAACTTAAACGATATAAATGGTCTTAGGTTGAGAGCCCTGGAGAGTGAGGCACTCTTTCTGACAACAGAACATTGGTACAAACAGTGGGAGTTTGTCCAACATGTTCTGAAAAACTAATTGCATCTCAGATAGACAAAGCATTGGCATAGATGAAAATTCAATTTCGGTACCTTTAAATTTTTCACCCCTGTTACTAAGAATGCCAGAGAGAGTATAAGGACACCTTTACTATTGTTCTATCTAGCCATGGCTTTATGTTCCAGATCCCACAGAGTTTGAAGAATGAAATACAACTGTCTTTCCTAGATACATGGACACTTTTTGTCTGGGAATTATTTTTACAAAAATTCTCTGCTAGTGGTTCCCTCCCAATAAAACACAAAGGACCAAACCATACACTTTCAGCAAGGAAAAGCCATAACTAATGAACTGACACTTATAAGCCATCCCCACATTTTGCTTCTTCCTCCTCACAGGCTCAAATGTTTGTCAAATGAGGTACAAAACCCCAGCATCAGATGTAACAGTGTAAAACTCTTTGTCTCAAAATTCAGAAATATGGTAAAAAATCCACACAATTTTTTTCATACCATATGTTAAGGGGGCAAAAGAGATCAGGAATGCCACCTGAAGCCCACATTTTTGCATCAGTCCAGTATTCACTAAGTGAAAATGACCAGATAATCCTGAAAATCTGGCCATAACTCTCAGCCTGATCAGTGGAAAATAGACCAGGACTTTGTGGCAATAGCTGGTGTGTGGTTTGAAACAATTTCTAGGAAGGTTTGACTCAATTTGATAGGAAGGTGACTATGTTTGGTCTGCAGTTTCAGTAGGGTAGGAGTAAGCACATCTGGGGCAATATCACTCAGATTTCAGAGGTGAAAAAGACTCAGCAAAACGTATCTGTCTTATATTCCTCAGGTTTAAAAATCCAAGAAATCATGATCTGCATAAATGAATGGAATTTCAGAAACAAAGGTAACTTTTACTTTTCTGATACTGATGAAGGAAGAGATTGTATGAGTCACAGCTAGGAAATGAACGGAAGAATTATCCTGTGGTTTTGGTAATGACAATTATCATTAAATGTAAAGACATTGTCTTCCCCACCACCTCAGAGGAGACGCAAAGCTAATTCAAAATTTCGATGACTAACTACATCTGACAGGAATACCCCAAAGGTGGCCTGTGGTGCTCATGAATGTCCTATACTGAACACACTGTCACTGTAAGATTACAATGTTAAAACATGCAGACACACACAAGCACACACAAAACCCCACACATTTATCTCAGTGCTTGTAGCAGACAATTTGAAAAGAAAATGAAAATTTGAAAAAATTGACAAGCCATATTGTTTTACTCCTTATTAACCTTTTTCTGTAGCAGTAGGTGATAAAACTGACATAGATGGAAATAGAGTGAAAGAACAGGCTCTGAGTAACAGAGGCAGTAAATGCAGAAATGACAGAAGGGATGCCCATCCTTTTTTTTTTAAAAGAAAAGGTGGATGAAAATATTAAATTGTATCAACTCCAATACCTATTATTTTCAAATAAAAACATACCATGCCCTGACAGTGGACTGGGTCTGGAGTTCTGATCAGTAAAACTGTGTGATTAATGTTGTTAATGACTAACGCTGAAACCTGAATTGTGACATTTTATAGACATTTAACATATTGAGTTTCAACTGTAGTAATGTGCCTTAATGTCATTTTATCATAGGTAATTTCCTGGGCCTTCTTGAATTAGTTATGCTATATCAAAAAATTTACTCAGAGATTTAGAAGCTGCTATTATACATAAATTTTATGTTTTGGTTGGGGTTTTTTGCTTGTCATGACTACACAGTTTAAACAACGTCACAGAGTGTGAAGATAATATGCTGCTATTCTTAGCCAAGTTATTAGATCTGGATAAAAACAAATCTCTCTAATTTCCTAATTCGTCTGGGGGAAAAAAAAAAAAGTGAATCATTAAAACAAGAATACAAGCAAATTTTCAAAAAACAAAGATGATTAAACTGATTAATCTTTTTTTTAAATGCTAGGTCATGCTCTTATTATTTGTGACACCATGATGAGCTGTCATTAAATTCTGGCAAAATTTCAAGTAATTTGAGCAAAAACACACAGGAAACTATCATTGCTACCAGGAATTCGCATTTTTATGTAAACAATGCACTCAGTAAATGTTGTCTCCTATATTAATCTGCTACTTTACCGAGGGACTTTCATTTTTACAAAGTTACTCATTACTGTCTCACTTTCAGGACAACATCTTTGCTCAAGTGCAGATTATCAGAAAGAACATGCATTAGTTCCACTGTAATTCAGCATATGCTTAGATAGTTTCCTGAACTGGAACTGTAGTAAATAATATATGAGTTAGGCTGAAACCTTGATTTTGCTGATGTAAAAATAGCAGCATGTATATAAAAAGATACCTTCCCATTCTCTCCCATGTATATGTGCCTCAATGGAAAAAAATATGAGAGGAAAAATCTTGAGAGATGGCAGGTCATATTGCTTCAGGCGTGGATGGCGGAGAGGCAGAAGAGTGCCCTAGTTAGTACTGCCTGATGTGATATGTTCATGCCTCTCCCCTTTCTGCATTAAGAACAGGTTGATGCCTGGTCTGTGCACAGTATGAAAGAGGAAGACTCACAGACAGGACAATGAAAATTCCAATAAATAAACTGAAAATTAATAAAATGGAATTTTGTAACCAGGCTTTTTGGAGCACAGCCCCTCGTGCAGGGCAGGAACTCAAGCCAGAGTCAAACACAGCTCTCTCCTTACACCTATGGAAGTCCTTCAGGGATAATTAACTTCCTTGCAACTTTTCCTCTCCAGCACAGGAATCTGTGCTGGCTCCTAACGAAACCTTAGCCACCCAAAAAATGATACCACTGTGGATCTCTCTGCAAACTGTACCTTTTTTGTGTGGTCAGGGTGTAAACAATGGGTTTACCTCTGAAAGGCTCCAAGGTGTGCAACAGTATCCTGAACTTACTCACAAATAAGTCCTACATAAGGCTGGTTTGCAGTAGGCTTGTGCGGTAGTTTTCCAAGAGCACATGCTTGCTTAAGAAGAAAGATCCTGCTGGCATGGCTGCCAAATGAAAAGTGAATTAAAGTCTTCACAACAACTAATCTCTCACATCTACTGACCAAACATATAAATCTCATAGTTCAAGTTCACCTCGAGGAGCAATCTTGATCGAGAAGAGAAGAGATGAGAGAGTATCTCTCTAGCTCCACACACTTCTCTTCCATGGTGTCCACTGGAGTCAAACACGGCCACACCAAATTAGGATTTGGTACATGGGGAGGAAAAATCTCTCAGGTGGAGGGGGAAGGTAGAGGTAATGTCCTGGTTTGAGTGACACCAGATTAATTTCTCTTTCAGTAATTATACTTTTTGGTAAGGTCTCTTGCTTGAGAAAACTGCACTTTTAGAAAACTCTAGTGTCAGAATTTGTGAAAATGTTTATTTTATAGACAACTATGGTATGCAGGTTTCAAAGTCTCAGTGTTTTTGAGCCTTGCCAGGTGTAGAAATAAGGAGGAGTGAGATAAGGGGGAGCGAGACCCGGGCACTTAACCCAAGCAGCCAACAGATTATTTCATAATATGATCATCACTTTCAATACAAATTAGAAATTTTACTGTGAAGTTCTCTTGACGGTCCAGAGAACTCCTTGCCCCAGTGCCAGACCCCTGAGCCCTTCTGTTCCTCCTGAAGCAGCAGCACTCACAGTGTCTGACTTTTAATGTCCACTGCTGGGAGTGCAGAACTTCCTGCTGAGACAATGGGCTGAGTGGCATTGGTATTATAGTGACATCAGGATCAACATTGGTTCTTTAGTATTATTAATGTTAAATATTTAGTCTTATTCTATTAAATCTCTTTATATTTCAATCCCCAGGTTTCCTTCTTTTTTCCTAATTCCCCTTGCTTGGTTGGAAGGGCTCATCAGTTGAGACAATAATTGTCTAAATGACGATAAATCGTTGTGGGTTCCTCAAACCATAAAAAGTAACAAGTACTGGGAGACTTTCAAAATAATAGAAAGTGTGTTGTAGTTTAGTATCCCTAGCTATGATGTGACCTTGCAGCACCATCCCTGGTGTATACTCCTTGCTACATGTCCTGTGTTGGCCTGCCTTGGATACAAATAATTAGTTGCTTCGATTTGTATCCCTACATATCCAGGTTTTCTGCTATAAAAAATTTTTATCTCCAATTCAGCTTTTGTTTCTCTGTTGTTTGTACTTTTATAGACCAGCTTGTTATCTGCATCTTAGTCCCCTTCAAATGTCTTCTGCTGTGTGTTGAAGGGATGACAGGGTTTACTGGATGGTTCACTCAAGGTTAACGCAATCATGAATCAAGAAATGAGCTAACAGTTTCATTAGAATTGTCTGTGTGTCTGATTGCATCTACTGCAGCCTGGGTAATATGAAGATGTGGTTTGGGGTTTTTTTTGTGGAAATATAACAACATTGTAATGACAAAGAGGTAAACTATGTATAAATGAACATTTGTTAGGGACAGTTAACTTAATAATAATGGAACTTAATTCCAAAAGACACAACCGCCAAATTGACTTCTATGATTGCATTGGCACAGAAAGCTACACACTTTTTTGAGGGGAGGAATAGGGTGGAGTAGGGGGCTCACACTGAAAGATTTTATTTAGGTGATAAAGGGAAGATTTCTTAGGACAGTGAATGATGTGAAAGAAATGTTGAAAAATCAAAATCAATTAAAAATGAATAGAACTTAGAGGTGTAGAGAAACATGGCAGAATCCAGACATATTTTGATAATGTAATAAAGTTATTATCAAAGATTTTATAGTTTTCCAAGATAATAAAACATCACAAAATCTTCAGTGGTTTTAGTTCCAAATATTCAAACAACTGTCATAGCTCCATCAAAACAGCAAGAATGGCTTATGTTATTCAGAACTTGAAGAGCAAAGGAAGAATATGATGTGATGTCATGTGGGAAAGGCAATATGTAGGAAAGCAAATGTAAGTGACAAAGGCTGCTCCTTACCAACTTAATTCATTCTCAGCGGGCATTCATGCTAGCAAATGGAACACATGTCCATGGAAAATGAGCAGCCAAGGCGACATCAAGATGCATGAATGAATTTACTTGAAAATTCATTGCAACGTTCAAATAAGTAGTTTTGAAAAATTGCTCTTCAGTGCCATATTCTCTTCTGGTCTGTTTCCATTAAGGATACCACTGGGTTTTGTGTAGTTGTTATTTAGGGTAAACCTGACTGAATACATCTGAGATACTGTAAGGTCACAGCTCACACTGATCCTTTGAAGGGAGCACCCCCTAACAATGACTATCTATTAGATTTTATTCATTCAAAACCCAAAGGAAAGCTGAGCATGCTTCAGAAGTCTACTCTGTAGCTAACAGCAACAATAATAACAGAACGAATCAGCAAGCTTACAGTCTCAACTGCAAGGATGTCACAAATAATTTTGTTAGTCTTCATCTCACCCAAGTATTGCTCTATATAAGTTAGGAAGCTAATTGTCCCCCTACAGTTGACAGAAAGACAGACGTCTCTATGGGCAGATTAATCTAATTTTATGATACGCTTTTACAATATGTGAAAATTCCAGTTTTTCTGTATGGATTTCATAGAACATCTGGACAACTCATTTAATTTAATGTTAACACAAATATATATTATTATTTGTCAGTAAATTGTAAAAAATGCATTTCTCTCTTGCAGTTAGAAAATTTTGGAAAAAAAAATGAAATCCTTCATTATTTGTGTAGGGCACTGGCCTGAAAAATGGGAAACAAGTCTTCAAGAAAAAATGGAACTGCTGGTGGTAAAGGACATTTACAGATTTAACAGCATTTAAAAAAAAAAAAAATCAACCTGATGCTAAGATTAGAAGTTAAGAATTCTGATTTCACGTTTCATGACTAGTATAAATAAGAGAGCATCTAGTAAACGGCGCTTCCTAGTCATACACCCGAAAATGAAAATAAAACAAAATATAATGTCATATTCTGTATTTTCAGTGTTTCAGCCAGGCAGTAGAAGGTATAGACCGACAACATTTGAAATATACTGAACAGCTATTCATACAAAACAAAACAAAACAAAACAAGTTGAAAGAAAAATAAGAAAAAGAAAAAGAATATTAGCTGTCTCAGATTCAACACCTATTTCAAGGTTTTAGAAGACAGCATGAAAATAGAGCAACTGTCAAAACGAGAAGTCTTAAGAGCTGATGCTCACAGTATCTGATAGCCAGTCAGCATATCCTGAAAAAAATTCCAAAGTAAAACCTCATCAAAGTGAGACTGTTCTGTGGGCAACTGGTTCAGATCATGAGAATGTACTAAACTACTGTAATCCTGGTTTGAGTATTGTCTTAGTGTATAGTAAAAACATAGAAAAAAAACATAATGAAGCCCCTGTAATTAATTTGCACTCCACATAAGATATTCTTCATGTCAAAAACAGTTTTCAGAGCGATTTCTTATTTCCTGCTGAAGAGGGAGTCTGTAGGGGGAGAGAGAAGGAATGACATGCTTTCAAAAACACTGCTCCTACTCAGACTTGTGCTTGAAGCCAATCAGACAACTCATGTGTGGAAGGGTAAACAACTGCCTAATTCTTTTCAGGGCCAAGACTCTACTGGCAAAACTAACAACTTCGATGACAGGCTTCCCAGAGAGGCCAAGAGCAGAATGAAGCGTGAGCTGCCCTCATAACCTTGGACTCAATGGACATCAACATGTTATCCAGGGGCTCGACTGAGCCCACAGCTTATTCCTCTGGGGTCAAACAAAAGCATATAAGAAAAACTACTCCATGAAGGCTATGCAATTTCTACATAGGTAGAATTTCCAGAGGGGTTCTCACATCCACATTAGAAGTTTAAAAAAGCTGTTAAAGTATCTATTCCTTCCAGCTGAGAGCTACAACACATTGTTCAAAGGAGCTTATGTAGTTAATTCCCCTCTGAAATGCTGAATGTCATATATTGCAATGATCGGTAGGCAAAATCTTTGGGATTTTTTTTTCAAACAGCCTTTCAGGAAAGCCACGTGTTTTTATTACAAAATATTTTAATTAAAAGCTGCAATGTAGTATTAGCATGGCAAGAGCTCAAATAGGATCAGTTGTTTATTGTATTTTTTAGAGGAATATGTTTTAATTAGTTATTTATCTATTATACAGATTTTAAACTTCAGTAAAAACCAGATGTTCATCTGGGGTAAAGTAACAAACTTAACTGAAGTAAAAGTATCTATTGCAGTTTATATCAGCTGGTCTTAAATGTTTCTAAAACTCTAATGACATTAAAAGAACATGCAGACTATATTTATTAATCTAATGACTTTAATGTTAGAAAGTGATGAAATTAAAATGGTACCTAATCAAACACTTAGTGCTCTATTTTTTACAATGAACAGCTATGGAATAAAATACACATAATACTTAAATATTTCTTAGAACAATGGCTAAAAATCAAGGAATGGACACAGATGAACGCCTTAACCGCTCATGTCTATTCACATTCCCAGCGAGTCTCTGAACACAAAACAGGGCAAGGTCATAAAGGACCACACACAGCCTTAATACAAATGGGTGAAAAGGAATGGAGGATGGAGGGAGCCTTGCAACCAGATTGGTCATGCTTATGAAGTTAGTTTTTTCCCCCACAGTTTTTTCCCAGTTTTTCCCCCTATTACTTCAGATGAAATGGAAAGTATTTATTCTTTAGGCTGATGAATGTAATTAAATCTTGTTTTAAGAAGGAGTACAGACAAACCCATTTCTTAAGATGTTAAAAATGACAGGCATACTTAAAGACACCAATAATTTCACTGAAGCCATCAGAAAATAAAACTTTGTTTAAAAATTATAAGCATGTTGGTTTTGTTTTTCAGCAGTGTTTCCCCTAACACTAAATTTTAATTGCAGATTAGTTTCATTCTTGTAGTTCTGTTAATAGATTTCAGGCAGATGATATACGTTGCTAATTGTATTGTGTAGGGTATCGCATTTCAAACAAGAGCTTTTTCTAACGGAACTGCTACAGCCTGTCTGATTGTTGCAGAATTGCCATTAAATGGAAATGATACCTGGGAATGTTAAACTTAATACCATGTTTCCAAATACCATGAATAAAATTACAGTAGCTTTAACGAATTTCATAGGAGAAAAATGTCATTAAACAAAGCAACAATATTAGCCCCCACGCCCTGGTGAAATTCCAATCTGGCTAATTGCATTCTGACACCTACTGTTTCTAAGTTTGAATGTTTGTATACCTCACTGGTTGGTCATTGATATGTTGATGCTGTACATTGTCAGCTCGTTGTCTGTCACCTCAGAGGTAGCTGGCCACCACCCTTGACCATCCAAGCAATTTTAATGAAGCCACAACTACAGCACATGACCTTGAAAAGATTCCTTTAAATCTACCTTCCCACAGTTCATCAAGTTACTTAGATATTGCTTAACCTAACAAGTAAGCATAGGTATATCTTATTTCAGTACTTTTTAAACATACAGCACAACCTCATGTCCCAGTTCTGAAACAACGAGCTGCCAAAGTTCATTAATGTGCACTTATAACTGGGCACAGAGATGACCTCCCACACACTTATGCTTTAGTTTCGGTTAGAGAGGCACTTGGAGCAGTATCTCCTAATCACCTCCCCTTAACCATGCTTTGCTTTGGATTGTGGAGTGGTCATGGAGGATATGACGTGAAGTATGGATGAAACTGAAATGAAGATATGCTCCAGAAGCACAACTCATATACCTCA
>JAOXJM010000019.1:5932607-5946291 GCA_026413425.1 Tringa solitaria | reverse complement strand
AGCGCAGAGGGACGGCCTGCGCCTGGGCTTTTAAGACTTCCTCCTTGAAAAACTCTCAGCCTTCCTGAACATCTTTGCCCTTCAGGGCTGCCTCCCATGCCTTCCCACCTTCCAGATGGGAAGTTGGGTGGATATTACATCTTATAACCACCATAATACCACTACTAATCTAGATGCAAAGGATGAGATTTCTTTTACTGGTTTCTGCCACTGAAGAGATAGTCACCTATTCTACATTAGTCTTCAAATCTCTCTCTGCAGTAAGTAGAGAAAGACGATCGACTCCAGAGAGTAATTCAAGCCATTCTTAGAGACGCATTTAAAATACCAGGGATGTCTTTCCTTCCTACCTCTCTCAGTAACTCAACAGAGACTAAATGCCAGTCTCAGCCTCTGCAGTCCACAATATCAGCCACAGCCCCTGCCCAGTCATATCCTTCATGCGCTTGGATGATAAGGCGTGTTCTCCCTTTCATTTTAACTTTTCATTCAGTGTCCACAAAGCTGTTTTATTTCCAGTGGAGTTCAGAAGGTTAAGAAGATGTAACATCTAGTGCCTAAAGCGAATAGGGGATTTTTCCCTTCACAGCACTCAGCAGTGGGAAATGCTGTCCCTCAGCATGGGTTAAGTTACACTAGGAGGTAATAAACAGATACACTTCTTCCATCACAAAAGTCAAAGTTCCAAATCTGTTGCCTTTGCTCACAGGATTCCAGCATGCATCAGCTATAGGTTCTCAGCAACACAGCAGAAAACAAGAAAGTACCAAACAATATCACCATCACTTCACACTCTTTTCTTGCTTCCCTCCTATTTCCAGTCATCCTTTGCAAACAGCAACAACAAAAGGTGTTATATAGAAAAAGATACTGAAAAATTTGCAGCAGGTGGTACTCAGCCACCTGTGCCAGCCTAAACCATCTGCCACATCTCTGGGAAGAAGGAAGGGAGCTGAATAATAGCTCTGACATAAACCAAAGAAAATGCAGGGTCTCTGGCTTAAATACAGGAGGACAGGGTTTGATTGCTCTAGATAGACTCGCTCTGGTGGGGGGGTTGGACTAGATGATCTCTAGAGGTCCCTTCTAACCCCATACGATTCTATGGTTCTTCTCTGTGTCAAGTCTCTACTCAGTTCTCATTGTACATCAAACCCCTCTCTCATGATCCATTTTGCCTGCTCTAGTAATGATCCAGGAGCAGTTCAAAATGGGATTAGTATAAATGAGAATTAGCCCATAAACCTGTAGTGGAAGTGGATTATTGTTATAATCAGTGCCTTGATTAATGATCAGTCAGTGTCTCACACTTTATAATTATAGGAAAGAATTCTTGCTTCTGTTATAAAGCAGCACTGGGGACAAAACGCACCTCACTGATGATGGGAGCATTGTAAAGATAACATAAAAGATGCAGTCCATGTTCCTAGCAGACTAATGTTTCTCTGAAGTTAATCTGACAGCCTTCCAAGGCAATATTATGAACTCCACATTGTACAAAATCAGTAGCTTTTTCTTAACTCATGTACGAGTAAAAAGCTGAGAGAGATATTGAAATGAATCCATAATTTAGAAGACAAGCACCAACAATACCAAGCTTGCTGAAATCAGTGCCTATTTACCTAGCCACTCCTTCCCCTAATCTAAACTAATTTGATTCCCTGGAAAGGGAAACAAGCAGGAAGAAGGAAAGTATTCATGATAGGTTATCTTTGCTGGAAACACAGTTATTATTTTCAATTTTTGTGATAAGTAGTGCAGTCTTAGCTGCTAATTTCCAGGGTTTTCTGGGGGCTGGTGTACACTTTCGAAGTTGAGGAGATAAGTTCATCTAGGTAGACTGAAGGACAAGAACCTCAGGACCTTGCCTATGGGTAAGAAAATAGTCCAAGCTGAATGAGTCAACTGAACAGATGGTTGGCGATTTAAGAAACATGATTAGATTCACACCGAACATGAAATGTAAGCATTGTCTTATATCAGTAATTTTCACAAAATTTTGGCTGAAAAATTTCAGAAATAGTATATCTTCCCTACATTTCCCCCACACTTATGTTCTTCAACATCAGACTGCTCCCACTAGAAATAAGTCTTCAGTCCCAGACAGGAACTGGCATTACAGTAGATCTCAGTTTGGGATTCTTTCTGAAGACTAATGTATTTGCATGGAGACAGATTTCTTCACACTGGCTGCTGCATTTTTAATCACTGACTACTGGAGGGACTTTATGTACTGTTAAATCCTGAATATAAAGAACTAATTAATTAAAAATAAGGACTTCCATTTCTTAAGCTGAGTTGCTATATCAGGTTAATTCATAACGACATTAGTCTCATCTTCATTCAGATGAGTCTGAGACTTTGAACTGGTATATCTAAATTTTCACCCTTTCTGAAAATCACCAGTTTGTGAAGTTAGTTTTATTACTGATTTCTTTAAATAATTTTTTGACACAACCTGTTTTCTTCACTCATGAATTTATGTCATTTCCCACATGTGGGTTTAAAGACTCAGGTTTCCCTTCTCTTTTCAGCTATGATATTTCTTTCCATCACATATGGTATTGCTCAGTCACAGGCCATGCAGGATTAAGTCTCATGAAAGGCAGGTGTAGATGTTTCTTCACACCCTGAACACCCTGATCACTACCTAATTGCCCCATTCTCTAACTACAGAACATTTTGCATGCACTTGCTATTCTGTAGTCACATATTGTTCTCCTCACAGCTGGCTTAGAAAGTAAGATTGAACCATATCAGCCTGGTAGAAAAAAATAAGTAAAGAAAAATAAATAAGGAAAACAAGAAAAACAAGAACATCCAATAAAACAACCCAGGATTTTAAAACATAACATCACACAGTGACCCTTCTTTCTCACTAAGGTACTAATAAATAACCTGCACCAGCACTCAGACTCTCCCTCCAGAAGTATGTTCTCTGCACTGATGTTCCCAAAGTTCCCACTCTAATTGCCCTCCTGCCTACAGGTGATAATATATTTGCCAGTTTGCTGGAACTGTGCTTTTGTTAACTTTATTAATCCTGCTCTTCCAAAGATGATTTGTCACATGCAGTAATGAAAATATGCAGTCCATCACCTGGGAGATGATATCTACTTTTCATTCACTCCAAAATATGGACGAAATCACCATATCAATTCTCCACAATGCCAGTAAAAATGCCTCTGTGATACACTCTCTAACTCAGAGAACTGTCTTTTTCCTTTCATATTAATGCTAATGGTTTCTCTCTTAGGGATAAACACCTTAGCAATTTTCTCCTAAATGCAAGCACTGAAGCAATCTTCATTGTTAACTGCCTCTAAAAGCCCCAACTGTATTTGGTTTACCATGCATCATATAATACTTTCCCTCCCCTCGTCATTGGTATGCAAGAAAGAATAAAGCCAATTTTCACCTTTTATCACAAATGCATCATAAATGGTAAAGAGAAAGAATTAATAGCTCAGTAATTACATTTTAGTAAACAGCAGAGGGAAAAAGAAAAGACAACAACCCACTAGTGAAGAGGTAATGACTGCAGCTGCAAGCAGGGGCTCGCCAGGGATTCAAATAAGCTCTTGTCAGCTTTCTTGGGGATTGCAGACTCACTGTCTTCCCCAGTGAGGCTTGTGCAGCCTTGCAGAAGGGAAGCAGGAGGCTATGGAGTCAGACACCTCATTGCTCTGATAAATGACTGCAAATGGTATTCTGGCTTGCATATATATTCTCTCATGATGACTTCCATAACAAGTGTGCTTACCTTAAAAATTCCACAACATAGGTATTTCTCTCCCCTCCCTTGTGCCCTAGTCATCACCAGAGCTATAATTTGAGCTAAGAATCTGAAACGGGGGGTGGGAGGAAACCAAAAACCTGCAGAGTAGCTATTTTAGACTTTTGTAGCATTTAATCAATTGTGCTCTCGTTTCTAGCACTGAAATTTAACTCAGTGATTATCTGATGGATGGGCTCTGTGGCACTACATAAATCATCACCAATACGAATACAAAATAGATATGGTTTTGTATTGCTTACAAGATTAAAATTTGGTATGACTTTGTGGAACAAAAAGAGTAAGTTGTTACATTTCTGTGTCTTCCAGCATGAAGGAGATCTCACTATTCTTTTTCCTTTGCATTTGCACAGATATTTCTGGTGCAGGTGGGATGACTGGGCAGCATTTACTAAGCAGTTAACATGCCAACAGGATTGGCATGTGTATATATACAGTCCTGCAACACTACTCTCAGTGACCTTCTGGACACTTCCAGAAGGAACAGCCTTAGCTGAAACAGCAGCAACATGTGTCACCACTGTGAGCAGTTCACAAAATGCCTCTAAGGTACCTTTACATTAAATGCAGCTATCCCACACTAGGAGGCATTCAGTAGGGTCAATTCCTCTCTAACAATTCAAACAAATGTCTTTTTTATGGAGTCGATCATCAATTTGTACATTCAACATACTCTGAAGATTCCATCCAGATCCATTACTACAATATCTAAGCTTTAAAGTCAACCTGGAGTAGTTTAACTGAAGCTAATTCACTTCTGTTGGGGTAAATGATGCCTATTTTCAGATCCATAGTCCCTGTGTCTGCCTATAAAACTGGGGAATAGGTTTCATGTATTTACGAAAAAGCTGTGATACAAAGATAGAACTCGAAAACTGTAGGTCATTTGTTATCTAAGTTAGATGAATAGAACCTGAAAGATGCTGAGTAGCTTATTAGATATGACAAAACTGCCTAACACAAGGACACAACTTATCTGCAATTCTGAAAGTTAGTGGGGTCTGATTTCTTCAGCTTGCTTGAAGGTGTTAGTCAGGTGGTACCTGAGAGTAAGTAGGAGAAGATCTGGTTTCTTATACAGGTGCAACCAACACAATACTACTAAGCATTTGAGTTTTAACTTTTTAAAATAAAAGTTTGCTCCCTGGCATGGTTTGTTGCACATCATCCTGCTGCTTTGATAATGATATGGAACTCCTGGGGCAACAATATATTCTCCTCAGCCCTTAGGCATAAAATAAAAGCAGGCACAAAAATCTATGCAAGCTATGCAAGATTTCTTCTGTGGAAGTAAGAAAAATATATATCTGAAATATATCCAATTTAAAAAAGAAAACAGAAAATGTTCCACATTTTCACTAATTATTTTCTTGAATTTCTATTTTGGGCTTCATTACTTCTTTTAAAAATCTGGATAGATACAATAACATCCCTCAAATTATAAAGAAGTGAAGCAATGTAGTTCAGAATTTACTGAGGGTTATATTTCCTATTATCTCCCTCTTTTTTTTTTTTTTGTTTATTTTGGTTTTGTTTTTATTTTTGTTTTATTGGTAAGGGGCAGATGATAATTCCAGGTTCCTGGGAAAAACTATTGGAACTTCAGCTGTGAAAAATGTCTTTTGTTTTTCAGGCTTTTCCAGACCATTCTTGCAACTGCAAAATAAAAATAATATCTTCAGAAAGCCTCTTCTTGCCAGATGTCTCATGGAGTTTTACAATTCAAAGATTTGGACGATTCATATAAGACAATGTAACTTTTTGCTCTCTTCTATTCTTTTTGCCTGGAGACACCACCTTTCAATGTATTGGTGAGTATCCAGCAGCTACAGAAGGGCATTTAGTGGGAGGTCTCCCTGCCCATGGCAGGGGTATTGAAACTAGATGATCTTTAGGGTTCCTTCCAACTCTAACCGTTCTATGATTCTATAAAAGACAAATAAATTTTGTTAAATTATGTGCTGTTACATATGCTAGTTTTCTCAGTGTGGAAGCCAAGTCTTTAGTCCTGGAAATACCTTTATGATGTGAATTTTGTGCAAATTGGTACAGGTAGAAAACAGATTTCTATTCACTGGACTCCCTGGTCTGTGTAGACCTACTTGGTAACAAGTAGCTCTTGATAGATAAACCTCTGTAAAATGGAATTTGTAGTCAGGTTATCTAGGACAGACAAATATATATAAAGAAATCAGGACACATATAGAGCATGTTCAATGTCTGCTGGAAGTAACTTCAAAGGGCTTCAGTGCTATTCAATAGTGGAAAGAAGAAATGTACAATACTGTTTGTAATGTTAGAAGAAAAAGCAGATTTACATAATCACATATTGTGGAGGACCTGGATGAATTTTAATTATGTGGGATGTGTTTTTATAGGTGTTCTTCATACAACGTACACCAGAACACACACACACCAAAAAAACCCCAAAAACCAAAAAACCCCAAAGGAATTATATAAGGAAATATCTGGAAAGAAGAAAAAAGGATTTTTCTAATTTAATCAGGAAATGTAATTTTTTTTTCTTTTAAAAGTTCTTATTTTATTTTAAAAAGTCATTCAGCAGCATCACTATATATTTACTTTTTTTTTTTTTAAGTTCTTCATTAAAGAAAGACAAAGAACAGCAAAAGAGAAAGAATTTTAAGACAAAAAAAGAATAATTTATTGAGACAGAATAGGCAACACTGGAAAGTATTCCTCCACCTGCAATATGGAACTACTAGCATTCACTTTACTGAAGTGGAATAGTAGAGAGGGGCAGCAGATCAGTATAGCTAGACTCAGTAAACCCTGATGTTCACCCTAAATGCCTGCAATATCTTATTGCACTTTTTTGTCAGAAAGAAAAATGCAGACCTAGAAATACAAACTGTCTCATCCTTTATTGCACCATGATTCATTCATTGATGGGGACAGGAAAGGAAGTCTGGAATCCTAGTTGTTAGTTCCCTGTTCCTAGTAGACTAATTCACTCCTTTTTGACAGTATACGCCTAGATCTTTTCCCACTGAAGTAAAAAAATATTTTTTCCCATAATTTGAAGAAAATTTGGGTCAAGTCTGCAATTTCTTCTATGATTTACTGGAACTGTTTTTTCACTCCGCATCTTTGCCAAATAAATGTTTCTTCTAAATCTGCCAATTCCCAAATAAAATCACTTGGTCATGGGAAAGATTTTAATTCTTCCTAGAATGTACAAAACAATTTATCTTGAGAATCCACCAAATTTTCAGTGCTATGGTTTGACATTCTAAGTACGTCATTATTAGCCTGTGAAACTGTAAAACATACAGAAAATAAAATTAATGTTCTTCACCTAATACACTCTGTTAATGGTTGCTACTTAGTTCAATACCACTGTACTTTAAAAATAAAATGGTTTTCATTTACTTACTACAGTACCTAACAGAAAGTGCACTAAAATTATTTTCCCATTAAAAGAACATGCTGTAAAGGCCCATTAAAATATAATTACTGCCAAAAAGGCATTTTGCATTTTCTTGAGATAAGCTGCAGTAGTGTAGTTTGAAATTTGACTTCCATTGATTCAAGATTAGAGCAGCATGTTTAGATAATAAGCAGAAGGATCTCAGATAACAGCCTGAGTGAAGTCATCGGACTATAGTGTTTAGTCTGAGAAAGTGTGTTTATCTGAATGGCTCTTGGGATTAATATGGTTCCTCTTCAAAGCTTGAAGCAGAGGGCAAAAATCATAGTCCGGGAGGTTGGCAGGATAAACATGTTCTGTGATTTGCTAGCAATTTGAGAGATGGATTTCACTACAGAGCGCACTGCTGTTGTCAGGTTGAAAAGTGTCTGCCTGGAAATGAATTCATGTGCACACAGTTCCAGACAAAGGAAAATCTCCCTGAAATGGCATGCCATCACATTTTAAGGCCAATTTTTCAAGTCTCTGACTCACACCTGGGAAATATACTGGTGCACTAAGTTTATCATAAAAAGTTCATGTTTTAACAAGCAAAAATTGGTGCAATAATCTTGCAATGTATTGTCTCACTGACAGGTACAGAAATCCATTTTTCTGCATATTTGCCTGCTTTGTGCCTGAACACAAGTTTACCTTTTCTACATAGGGTCATCTCAGATTGTTTTTCAGTGACGGGTATGCTGTCTGATGCTCTTTTAACGTTCAGCGTGAGGTCTAAACTGGGAGGTTGGGTAATGTGTCATCAGAAGGAAAGCTGTGGCAAGAATAAAAGCTCCTGTGTCAGTCAACGGTTTATAAATACAGCAGGAGAGATAACTGCTGTGTATGCTCCACAAGGAGGAATTCAAACTGGGCTCCAGAAGTAGCAACATATTTTTAAGTTAGAAGAGAGAGTGAGAAAGTGTAAATGAGAGAACAGAAGGTTTCTATAACTCTGTGTGGAGGCTTTTTGTGCATATTTGGAGCAGCTGGGTGTTGTCAGTCTCTGAGAATAATTGTGAAGGGAACTGAACACAAAGTAAAGGACTTGAGGTCTGAATGTCCTTCTGTTTGCACCCACGAGTCTCCTGGAAGTCAAAGAGTTTACAACACTTTAAATCAAATATATGTAAAAGCAGTTGAGGTTTATGAGACACTGGATAAGAGAAAGGAAACCTCAAAACTACCTCCTTCCCAACACTTCTCCCAAACCTAAGGGACAGAAAGAGTTACTCAAGAGATCTCCCACAAACATGGTTGAACAAGGAAACTCAAGCCATTTTTTTGGGTAATATGCATTTGGAGATTTCCATTAAGTGTTCCACATGCTAAATTGTAGCTACCTTAGAGGGTTAAAAGCTACATGAACTAAATGAAAATCCTCCTGAAGCTGAATCTCACATTTACTCTCTGTTTGTTTTTATTTTCTTTTTTGTTTTGTTTTAACTGAAATGTAGATACAAAAAGAAAACTTCTAAATAAAGAAGAGCCAAAGGCATCATTGATAGCTTCTACTGGCAGCAAATGTGAGGCTAATGATATGTATCTTCTAGATTCAGTTGTGCCATTGAAAAAGAAAGTCAATGTCAATTTTTTGTTACTTTCCTTTTTATCACAGGCCATGTTTTCAAGCTTTAGGAACCGCTCAAGTAAGCAGTGTTTATGACAATTCAGCTACGAGGAGCTGCATCAGCAATACCTGCTCTTGAAACTCTCTGAGGTAAACATAACCTTATTCTGTCTGAAGTTGATGGTGGTGAGCAAAGACAGGCTACCCTGCTGGCGTGTGTAGCGGGTGGTGAAAAGCAGGGCTAGTGACTTCAGTGAAGTGTAACTACTTACACTAGCCCTACATACATTAAGAATGTGGCTCTTATTGTATCTTCAGTGGGAAAATTATAGGACATTAGAGGACATTAGAGGACAACTGCTGATGTAGGAAATATGTATCCAGAGCTCATGGAACTTCAGTCTGCTTCCTGAGAGAGGAATTTGTTGTATTTAATAGTGTCCATGTATATATAAAGATCAATAACTGGATGAGCAATACTAACAGTTTTTTCATCTTTCTGGTTTTAACTTTGAATTTTTCTTAAATGCAGAAAGTTGAGAACCTGATATGTCTTTCTGAAGCACCATCTATGTTTTTAGTGCTCCAAACTGTACCTATCAGTTAAAATATGAAAGAGTTAATCGAGTTTCAGCTATGAAATCAGATGTGGACTTTTAACTCTGCAACTGACAATAAGGAATTATATTAAACATTGATAAATATTGATATTTGGTCAGTGTTGAAGTGCTCAATGCATCGGTACAGCAGGCAAAAGAGATGCCTATTTGGTGAAACATATTGTCTAGAACAGCAAAATACATTAACTTCAGTTGATTTCTCTATCAACTTTTTTTATTCCCCATATAGGGAAGAATTACAATTTTAGCTCCTTGATCTTCTGAAGTGATTAAGGTCATTATTCAAAGTTGATGATGAAGTATTTATGAGCATGAGGAAACCCAGAGACAAATGAGATTTCCACTACATGATTTAGCAGCTGTAACATCATCTCTGCTTTAGCGTGGAGCTTGGTGAGGTACCATGAGCAGCATAGCTGGACACTTTGGATTTTCACCCTGCATCACCAAAGTCACAGTAGGATTTCATTTTGAACTTCAGTGAGAGTAACATCAAGCCCTCTGTGAGGAAGGAGGCTATTTTAGCTGTTGACTTCAATGGGAGTTGGATTAGGTCTTGATTTATTCTGGAGGTGTGTAGTGCAGTAGAAAGGCAACAAATTCAAAGACATCTGCAAAGACAAGCACCTGAATCTAGGATGCTTAGAACGGACAGTTTCTGAAAAATAAGGATGTAGGAAAGTGGGAAGACCTTCCTAATAGAGAAATACTGAGACATGTTTCAGGAATGACAGCCTGCACTGGAAGACCAGGGAAATTTAAAGCAGAGATTTTTTCGTATCAATTCGACTTGGATCCTAAGGTAGACTAGCTCTGTCCAGGCTGTACAATGTGTGGGGCTGATGTATTGCAGAGTGTGGAGACCTATTACCATAGGTCTCTGGTTGCTCCAAAGTCTCTAAAATTATAATGAAATCACATTTCATTACATGGTCATTACACGCCATGGGCCTCTAATGTCATGGATATTTTGGTCCCTTCTTGAAACAAAACTTAAAACTCTTCAGTCTTTCTTTACTATTGCTCTCACCAGGTTTCACTGTTTGTGTTATTCTGATTTATTTTCTTACAACTGTCAGTTCTGCTAAAATTCATAATATTGGCAATAAATCCCTCTCCCCTCTTAAAAATAAGAGTTTTTTTCTGGCTTTTTTATATGATTAAAGATGAAAAATAATGTAAAAATAATATAATTTTGTGGAGAATTTTTCCTAAGAAGTGAACATGACTGGCAAAAATAAGTTTTGTTAAAACTACTTTATTTCCTTTGCATAAATAATATTTGCATTGCTGACGCAGATTTAGGATCAAGTAGTTCATTTGAGATCTGCACAGATCTGTAAATGGGAACACAACACAAGGAGCTTTGTACCTACTGTACCCTCTTCCATGATTTGCAAAGTTTATCTCCTATGCTCTCCCAGAGACTCCACAGCAAATTAAAAACACATGTATGAAAATTAAGAAATCCTGCATAACAATTTGCTCCTCTTTCCATTATCAAAAAGCTGGACATGTAAACTGTGGTTTCTTATTCCTTTTCAGTTCTGGGTAAGAAATTATTTTAAATTTTAGCTTTTTAACTATACAAAATAGGACTAAAGTGAATTTAGGAGTAGAATGAAGTAGATGTACACAGTGAACAATATTAAGCGGTAAAACAGGTGGTCTCTAACATTAAAGCCTTATGAGATTAAACAGCTGGAGATATAATTCTCCTAATGATTGTGTACTAATAACGAAGGGCTGAATTACTAGGCTGAGACTTCCTGAGTGAGCAAAGATGTTGTTGCTTCTTCTTGAACAGAAGTACAGCTATTTTCAGACATATTGATTAGAAACCGTGATGTTCCTTCTTTTCCCCAGCCATAACACTGCTGAAGCTATGCTAGGACTATTATGTGTAAGGAATTTCTTGGGCCTGTTATGATAATAAATTCTAGGTCAATTAAATTCATGGCTTTGGAGACATGCCTTGAAATTTAGCTTAAATTTTCTGGAGAATCAAACACTTTCCCAGGAGACTCAGCAGCAAGTCACCGGTCAACTGCTGAGACTGTATAATTTTGGGTCAAGGAAGAACAATTCAGGGCATCTTTTGATTCCTGAAACTGGGTTGAGTTCACTTTGAAATTGGCCTATATTTCATTCACATGTAAAACTCATGCCACAATCCCCCTGAACTACATTCAACTTGTATAACTTGATACCATCTTAATTCCTGGCAGCAGACTGCTTTTTCCACCATTTGCAGTTCCTAGCTTGGTGCATTCAGATGTTGCTGAGATCAAGGTTTCCAGGCTTATAAGATCTAAATCTTTTTTAGCTTGTTTGTTTTAAGGATCTGCCATCCTTGCTGACTGACTCATTCCTGTACAAGGTGCACATACACTATGGAAACTCATGAAACTATCAAAGCCTTCAAACTGAACCTGACGCATTCCTCATGAAAAGATCAACCAGCTGCATATTTTGATTAAACAATAAAAACATATTCAGATGGAAAGGGAGTGAATTGAGTCAGGTAGAAGAAATTCTTGCATTTAACTCCTTCTTTTACCTTGCTGTATGTGAAACTTGATTCCTTGACTGATGCTCACACATGCATATGTACACTGTGTTACTTTAGGTGTTAAGATCTTTTCCTTATGGGTTAGTATTTGATGTGTAAATATAAAGTGAGGAGGATAAGAATGGTTACAAAGTACTTGATCTGCAAGTAGATAAGAAGATTCCTGTAATATTTAGAAAAGCGGGAATGATAAACACGTAAGACAAACCAACAACATCATTTATGCATTCCATGACTGTGACAGATGTTTCTGCATATGAGAGAAAAAGAAGCAAACAGCTTTTTGTCTTCTACTCAATTAAATTTGTCTGTCTCTTCTGGTCAGATTTTGACGTTATACTGTACCATTGAAGCACTCCCTTAATCTTCTCCTTTGTTAATTCCTCAATGTTTTTCTGCCACTGATACTTTTATGTTTGAATAGGGAAGCTTGCTGCTAGCTCTGCGACTCATATATCTGAGGTTAAAATCTTTGGTTTTGTCTCTGATTGAATAGTTCACATTGGGAAATAACTCACCTGTCCAGCAGTGTCTAGAATGTCCAAATAGGCTGGTTCATCATCAATTCGGACTTGAGTTTTATAGGCATCCTCTGAAAAACACAGTGCAGTATGGCTAAGCATAGGAGTGGCTCAGAGAATGAAAATGAAATAGCTTTGCTAGTTTGGAGCAGGCTTTTCAAAAGCTCTCCAATCTTCACTTTCTTTTGAGTCAAAAAAACCACTTTCTGAATCACTGCAAAATATTAGAAAAAGGAAGCTATCTAGTCTTTTCTATTACGCTACCTCAAAATATTAAAAAAGTAAATTTGCCTCTCTTAAAAGGATAGCACAGACCACAGATGGTGTTTAAGTCACAAAGCTTCAGAGGTGTTAGGCTGATGCTATGCAGCAGGATGGTTTTTACTTACCACAATCACACTTCCACAGAGCTTTTCCAGCAAATAATTTCAAGTTAAAGATTGTCTAAATTACTCGGAAAGTGTCCCTGTGGCTGAAGAGGGCTTCTGGCTCAGATATGTCAGAGCAATTAATTATACCTCTGTATATCTCTGGAGAGGATGGAAATGTATTTTTTTAAAATAAATTCTGTAATCAGTGCCCTCACACTCATCATGGCTGGGGGTGGAGGAGGAAAAAACTGTGCTTGGTGGACCATTCCCTAGGCTCATGATTTTGTCAACCTAAATTTGGAAGGAGAAAAGCAAAAAAGATTAACTACTATTTGCATAAATTGTTTTCCTCACCTTTCAATTTCATTCCCCCCTCAACATTTGCACCTTCTTCCTAAGGTTAAACAGAGCTTAGACACAGGCCTTGTTAATACTTGAAACAGTCTTGGAAATGATCCATGTTGTTTAATTAAACAATAGTGCATAGCAGCCTGAGTGTTTTTGGTGACTGATGTTATGCTTTGGCTGTGCATTGAGGTGTGAAGACAAGTGCATTTAATGCATTCGAGAAGTGTCATTAATCATCATGAGCACATGCCTGGCACCATACAAAGACTCAATCCTGCATGCCCAGGCTGCAAGAGACCCTCAGGACTAGGCTTTCAGTCATTATTGAGATAATATTGGGGTTATAATATGGGATTATATTGCAAGTAGCTGGAATTCTCAGGACAGTCCAATTTGTAGCCTTTATATCTTGCATCGTATGACACTTTATAAAAGCATATAAAAACTTAGTTTCTA
>JAOXJM010000019.1:5918165-5932507 GCA_026413425.1 Tringa solitaria | reverse complement strand
AGTTTCTACCTCCACAAAATAAAAAACTAAAGCATTTAGGTATGAGGGATTCTGGATGGCCTTAATTCAGTCCATTCTTGCGCTGTCACTGGCAGGCTATCTTTAATGACATAATCACACACAATAATTTCCATGACTCTCCTGCTTCTTTTAGGCTGCTTTTAGGCTCTCAGCAAATTACATGCCCTGCTTTAAACAAATACCTAATCCCGTTGATATTATAAGGATCCAGTGGCCTAATTAACTGAAAGATACATTGCCTTGCTGAGAAATCCAGAGGACTCCAACCAACATATGCTTCAGTCAATATATCTCTTTTTAGGGATTGCTGAATAAGAAACTCCATGCCAAAAGGGACCATATAGAGAGAATTAGGTTACTTACACTTTCAATAGTCTATTATGGCATGACAATGATGTGTGCAGTAGATTTATTTTTCTTTTTATCTTAACAAAAAAAATGAAAAACAAACTATGAAAATATGTAAAATCAAATATGGCATTTCCTTAATATTAATTCTATTAATGCTAAAAAGTCTTATTAGTATATTTCCATGCAGATAACCATTTCCATTACATTCATGCATACATAATTAAGATATGACTTGTGTAAATTAGCTTGCACTCCTGGCTCTGCAGCTAGGTAGTCTAAAGCTACTATGCCACAGTCTTATTTCTCTCTTCACTTAGACCAATATGAGTTTTTGTGCAGGAGCTTTAAAACAGTTAATGCAGAGGAATTTTTGTATACTTAAATTCAGCTTGAATAAAAATGAAGCTGGAGTCTAGACAATTCCTGTCTTATTTTTAAAAGAAATTAAGTAGGAGTTCAGAGTTAGTTATAACTAAAAGACCCACTGGCCTCTGAATATCACAGCCTTTAGTAAGTATGTAAGATTTAATACCCTGATCAGTTATTCTTAGTGTACCCCCATATCACTCCATAGTAATAAATAAAGTTTCAACTGCTAAAAGCTGGAGCAAGGCTATGTTTATAACCCCTTTACTTTGCAAAGGTAACAGTGAATGTACAAACCTATTTTCATTTATTTTGTTTTCTCAAACTACTGTCCTTAAAACACTTTACAAAGGTGTACCAGAATCACTCTCCCATTTCCGTTCTTAATATATGCTAACTTCTTGTGCTGTTGTTAGTAGTACATATTGAACATTGATCAAACACATGAATCTAAATGGTTTTCTTGGCAAAGCATGTTTGGAACATGGTTTTTACTTGTAGGATTTGCCTTTACTCCAAGTAATATAGAGATGAAACAGGAGATAGGATTTTCGTTTGTACTATTCTCTATCTGCATATGTGCAAAAAAACCAGGACAGTACAGATAATTTAGAAAAGTTTAAAATTATCCTCAGCTGAGGTAGGATAAGCAGAGCTACTCTAGGCATGTATCTGAACAGAAAATAGATGGGAGATTTAATGCCTATTTTTCTTAAGGCACTCATTTAAAAGGAAATCCTAAAGCCCACACTTATCAAGGGAATTGCTATCTTGAGCCAGCACCCTCACACCAGAGGCAAGATCATAGCACCCACTAATGACTTATACATCTCTTAATTCTCAAGCACAACAAGCCTGTTGAAAGATATTCTCTTGACATTTACCATATATATTCACTGGTCTTCTGGGCTACTAGGTCATCATTTTTTTCCAGTACAGGAGGCAGATGAAAGTTGCATAAACTGAAAAACATGTTTCCCCATCTTGTATGGACTGAAAAGACAAGCTAAGAGTGGAAGACCTGTACCATTTAGCTCTGGTCTACATTGAATACTTTTAAACTGGGATTTCATCTCAGGAAACAATGGAAATAAAGCTGAGTGAGGCATTACATAGACAAATATCTTTGTTTAATTCAGTTGGGCTAAGGGACACAGGCATTGACCTGGAAAGAAACAACCTCCTGGCGATCAAGAGTTGGATGTGTCTGTATGTTAGACCCAGGTAACATATTTTTTCTTTATTAGTAGGTATAATGCGAAGCAGAAACCCTTGAGTCTTCAAATGCTTCCTAAAGGATTTCAAAAGGGACTACTATGTGACTAATCTTTTATAGTCCAGGCAATATAGTACACATCATGGTCACATTAAGGAAACAGAAACCCTGAGATCTGAGAGGAACATGCTGTTTACATCTGGACAAAGACAGAAGTGAAGCTATTCCACTGAGATAGCCTCTGAGTGTATATAAAATATAGCAGGAAATTCTTCATCAGGAGCACAATCAAATTCACTATCTAATCTCTTCTCTTTAAAAATTATTCACATTATTACAAACACTGTCTGGTATATTTACACTATTTGCGATGCTTAAGCATATTACATTGTCTTTCACCTAATTAATTTATAATACTAATATAATGCTCCCTTGAAAATTAATTGAGCGCTGGTAAACCATGTGTATCTGGATTTTACATCCTACAGCTCCAAGGACTCATCTTTATTAAAAGGCCAAATTCTGGCTGCCATTTCAGTAGAGTAATAAGACAAGGTATGAAAAAGAGATGAGAATAATAATCAGGCATCAGACAATAAATATGTATGTTATTTTAAGTATTATTATTTTTCTGTGAGGATAACTGTAAGGTCCCAGCTTTTGGTTTAGGTAAAAAGCAACATAAATGTAGGGTAATATAAAAAAAAATAATTCTGGATAAAGTTTACTGATATTGCTGTGAGATCTCACCATTACACCAACACGGCATGCAAGAATGAGCATTTTGTAGGTATCAAAGGGAAAAAGTAAATAAAAACTCCTGCATCCTTATAATCCATATAATACATGATTATGTGAACTAGATTGTTAAAATATCTTGTAAAACTTAACTTTTAAAGATAATTATTCTTTTTTTTCTGTATAGAATATGGGCTTCTTTAATAATTTCATTTCTTACAAAAGTTAAAAATAAAAATAGATAAAAATTTCATCTTAGAATATTATGCCACTTGGCTTGAATTATTACTACTGTTTACTGTTTTCCAGAGTGGGAAGAAAACAAATAGAGCTCCAAATGTTTTCTGAATGGTAATTATTCTTTTTTATTATTAATTCTTTCCTCCTTTATTGAATATCTGATTTAAACCAAGAAAAAATCCTTTTTTCAAAAGGCACTTTTAACCATTTTTTTTTCTTAATTGTTTGATTATCCTTTGCAATATTATGAAAGAAAACTTCTTCCTTAAACCTTTTGTTACCTGACTTTTTTTAATATAATGAATAGGTCCATTTTTTCAGCTTTCCTTCTTTACAGGACATCATTCTGCAGAAAGAAGTACAATAATTAATGCAAGGTAGTGTTGCGATCAGTTATCTTAACACTGGAGAAGCTAGATTCATAAAAAATATATCAAAGCACTTTTTCAGCTATGAGCAGGCAACTGCTTCGTGACAAATAGATTTGGATGGTGTACAATTTAAAGGGGAGTTGGAATGGGCTTTTCATCTGCATTACAGACATGTTCCAGTTCCTGAAATATAGGTCAGCTGCTTCTTTCTTCCATTTGTTTATTCTGATTATATTCCTTCTAAATAAATAGTCTCTCTTCTTCTCTGTCTTATACACTACCAATTGCAGTTAAAACCAATCAGATTCTCACATATATAGGTGAGCCAAAATATATTTTATTTGGCTAAGGAGGTGCCAAACTAGCAGAAGGAAGTTCAAGCTCAGTCAGCCACACCTGGAATTCTGCCTCTTTTTGTTCTCCCTGTATGCCAAAGAGACAGCAGGAGACCCATCTTTTGGTATGCTTAGATTTTCCAATACATAAGCATTTTAATCCAAAGATGCTCCTGAATGTAGGATGATTATGAGTCCTTGGCTGGTTGGGTTTTATTTACAACAAGGAATTTTTAAGTAAAGAGAGTGGATTAAAAGAGACTTAAATCACTGTACTAACTACTACATGTAAACTTCTATTTGAGATAAAAATATGCATGTCATAGGAATTGCCCATCAAAATATATTGGTCTCACATTTTCCCTTAGCATACAATTGTTTTCCTGGAGTATGAGTGTTTTATAATTTGGGTGAGGGTTGCTATCAGCATTTTGCAGACAAGGACACCAAGTCACAGAGGTTGCCTTCCTATGAGCCATGCACATATGCTAAGCAATGAATGGCTTACAATAGTAGAACTGACATCTGATTGCCTTGTATTCTGTGAATACTCATGTAGATAGCAATATCCTTGAAAATAAGGCAAGTAGGAAAATTAGTACTAGACTAGTAGCTAAGATACTTAGATATCCCATTTCTAGTTCTGCCTAGTCTTACATGATTTTACATTATACCAGCAATTAACAATACTTCAGATTATTCTTTCCAGTGCTGCTGCTTTTTTATTTCTCAGCATTGAACTCTATCTGTCATTGTACTGTCAATTGTTTAACTTTGTCAGGTCTCTTTCAGATCTTTAAGTTTTTACTCATTTTGTGCTAACAGCACAAGTTGCCTGATCTCACCTGGACAAGTGATAGTAACAGACAACATCATTCCAGGCAGAAGAATCTTGACAATGGTTTGCAGAACAGAGGAAAAATGACCACTGCCTTTCCAAACCCACAGACAGAAACTCTTTCTTCAGTAACCACGCACTTTGAACCTCTCTACTGTTTCTATGAAAGAGAAGCAGGTAAGAAAAGCAGCATTTAATGCAGACAGTATTTCTCGGCTAACCTTATTCTTCTAAAAGACTATAGTGTAGGCCTTGATAAAATTAAAATAATCTGAGAAAAAACAAAACATTAGTCATGTTAAGTGTTTATCATAAAAGGAATTCATACATTTATTCATTACGCATTCAGTTGCATGATGAGAAACACAGTACTTTCTATCTTTCAGTTTTCATTTTAGCATTCAAATTACCATAAACATATTTTCAGATAAGATATTAAAACAAGGTTTTGGCCACATATGTCTTCAGAAAAGATTCTGTAATGTTGTTTTCAAATGGCCTTGCTAAATTCAAATGCATATTACTGTTGTACATTCCACTCTCCTTATTAATTTCAATTGAAGATGCAATTCTTAATTTCCTTTATTTAGTGTTTGTTCAGCACTATGACATAATCTTAACTAACCGTCGTGTTTTGTTTTAGAGGTTTCTGCATTTCCAGTGGCACATAAAAACAAATCTTGAGTGTTCATAATTCATGATTTCAAAGAGTAAAGATGCAAATAGAAATGCAAGAAGGTACTTCTGTTCTGTAAGCCTGAAAACAAAAGAGCAGAATACCTCATAACTTTTGGTTGATTTTGTCTTCCTGAAATAAGTGGCATTTATATCTTCCATAGAAGGCAGGAGCATAACTAGACTATGCCCAGATCTTCAAATAAATCTCTGCACTTGACCCTGCTACCATCAATGAAAAGTAGTGCCCTAATACCTGGAGGCGAATAGGGCCTAAATTACCCATTGAGCATATGGAATTGTTGTGGTATAATAAAGTTATGAGTTTAGAGCCAGTAAGTCCCATGCAGTTTGACTATTTCTTATTAGTAGTTCTTCAGTGAGACATCTTTGTTGATGAGAAGTTTTTAACTGAGCCAACTTCATCTTCATCTCCTTTCACTCTTTTAATTTAGGCTCTGGCTGCCATTGACCGTACTCTCTCTGTGCCTGGATACAATAATAAAACCAAAAGCATCCTCAGCCTAATGAGTATTCTGTTTGGTTCTCACCTCACCACAGTGCTCCTCTTTTAATGCCATTATGTATCTGTCTTAAAACAGCTGCTCTCAAATTAAGTTTCTCCCTCTCGTTGGGCTGCCTAATGTTTCAGATCTGTGCTCTGCAGGGTAAGACTGATAACACACAGCTGCTGAAGGAGCCTGATTGATTTTCAGCATTGGGTACTTATACAGCAGCTTTCTCAGTGACCTGAAATGCACTCAGTGCCCTCCAAATTGGGAAATGGCTTATCCATCGCGCTTTCTGTCTTCTTTCTTTTTTTTCTTTTTTTCTTTTTTTTCCCTCCCTCCAGTTTTACCTGGAGATATGTACAAGCACCCCTTTTTCAATGTCATCTTGCAGTTTCATTATTGTGGTACCCTTTCATTCTCTGCTGAAAAACAGGGGAAGCAAAAGTAACTTAATCTCACTTAGTCTGTGGTAGGCGTAGAAAAGAAGCATTGTCTGTGCTCTTAAAGGTTTTGTGTCAACAGAAATCTGAGTGAATTGAACTTTGAGTCACATTTGGTTTGTCTTCTCTCATTAAATACTCATTATCATGATGTTTACTAAAAAACAGTTGGAAAAGGAGATAATGGCCTTGGTGGATTTTGAGAAGAACCAAAATTAAGAATTATTTTATTGCACAAAGTATTGCATGGGAGAGGTTTTCATCTACATGTACTTATCAAGAAAGAGACAAAGCATGATGTAGAACAGAAAATTCGAGGTATGATATCCACTTTGAGGCAAAGAAGGTAAAAAATGTTAAGACTTAGGTGTCCAGCAAGGCAAACTCATTGCTACATTCTCTGGTCATATAGCACTTTGCACACAATCAATACATTATGGTGATATAGATGAACATAACAGCTTCAGTCTGCACTCATTGTAGCAAATGCTCCACAGAAATCAGTCAAAGCCACCCACTATTTATAACAATATTGACTGCAAAAAACATCTTCAGCACTACTTCTTGCCGTCCATAAAGTAAACTTTTTCACTCATGAGCTTGTTCTGGCTGGGATATAGTTAATTTTCTTCATAGCAGCTACCATAGAACTATGTTTTTGATTTGAGCTGGAAACAGTGTTGATAATACAGGGATGTTTTAGCTATTGCTGAACAGTGCTTACACAGGGTCAAAGCCTTTCCTACTCCTTACCCCCGCCACCAGCGAGAAAGCTGGGGGTGCACAAGGGGCTGGGAGGGGACACAGCCAGGACAGCTGACCAAAAGGATATTCCAAATCGTATAATGTGAAGATCAGCAATAAAACTAGGGTGTATGTTCGTTGCAGGGGACTGCTGCTTAGGGACTGGCTCATCATTGCTCAATTAGTGGTGAGCAATAGTTCAATTTTCATCACTTGTTTTTCTTTGGTTTAATTTTTCTCTTTGTTATTTTTTTTCTTTCCTTACTACTGTTACTACAAATACAACCACTACTACTGCTATTACTACTTATTAAACTGGTTTTATCTCAACACACAAGTTTTCTCTCTTTTACCTTTCTGATTCTGTCCCACATCGCACTGGGGTGAGCAGCTGTGTGGGCCATAGTTACTGGCTGGAATCAAAATCCAACTCTGTTGACTTGGATGCCTCATAGTTCTCTTCAGTTCCTGCTCAATATTCTGATGCAAAAAATCAACAGATCATTCTCAACTGAGTACTGACACGTATTCATTCCCATGAGGTGCTTGATTATAGGGAGACTAAACATATACGCATATATATGTTACCTGTGTGTGAATTTATGGGTTTGTGCATTGGTATACATGTACCTACATATATAAACACAGAGACACACATAAAACTGAGAGAATCTGAATGAAGAAGAGACTGTCATAAATTATTCCCTATGTGGACTACCTGCAATGTGTAGAAATGCTTACCTAAATTTTATTAAATACAAAAAAAACCCGTACTATGTCTTTTGCTATGAAAACATATGTTATTTTTATACTACTACTATATTAACTTTTTAATACTATACAATACTAGCTTTTTAATATTTACAACATTTTATTTTCTAGTTGCAGGTATGCATTTTCCCCCTTAAAAATTAATTACTAAAAAAAGCAAAATGCATGTTCAAAACAGTCCATAAGAAACAGAATCGTTAAGGATTCTGACTATGGTTCATATAACCAAGAAGATGTCTCAAAAATGATGTGCCCCTCTTCTTTCTTTCCCAAAGACATATTGATGGAGAAACTGGTTACATTCTTATGTAACAACATGTTGTGAAATGTAGGATTCACCTGGGTATAGAAAAGTCACTTCCTATAAAAGGTGGACTTCCACAAATGCTGTTATCATGACGCAAATGCTGTTATTGACAAAGCGACCATTTATGGTTTTAATCTGCAAGCATGCACAGATATGGCTAAATTTATATATACAATTGTAAAGGATATGACTTGCTGCCCAGAAAACCTACCCGGCTCTTCTTTGGACATTGTGCTACAGTCCCTCATACAGGCTAAATTTGCTTGTAAAATGTCTTACTAAGACTATTTGAGTGAGAGACATATTTTTCTCAGAAGAAGCTCCTGAAGAGAAAATTCAATTTCTTACAAATGTTAACATTTTTTCAAATCAGGGCTAAAGACAACTAGGCAAAACTTTGCTGTAGAACTTGCTTTTCTGTTAGAAACCACTTGCAATATAGATAATGCTCCTAATATTTAATAAAAGCATATCATTACTTTCTTTTCTCCTTCCAGAAAAAATTCACTTCAAAGCTGTACATGAACAGAGTGAAAAAAGTACTCCTGCTTAATCAAAACATGATAATTAACAGGAGTCCAAGTACCCTTATATTGGGGAACAAGAATAGCAGGTAGCAGTTTCACTACTCTTTAAAGTCCATGATTGTTCTAATGAGTGGGAGGATCTGACAGCTACAAATTCACTTCTTGTCATTTCAGGGGTAGTAATTAAGAAGTTGACTACATCTGCTTGGCTATTAGCATGAATAGTGCCTTGGATTTAGTAAGGTGTAGATGGCTGCCAGCTTTCGTGAAAGAAAGGTTAATGGAAACATTTGTCTTTTGATGAAGAATTTTGAATGGAGCATGATAAATCATCTACCTTTAGGAAATCATAACATGAGTGCCTTTTCCAATTTCAAAAATCAATTAAGGGTTATTTTTACAAGTCATGTTATACAGAAAATAGGTAAGCAAGTTTTCAACTGGAGGCTCTATTCACAGGGTTGCAAGTCTCACTTCAGCTCCTTCTACATTCAATATCCAAATCATAATTACCATTACTGCATGGGGTTTGTGTTTGTCTTGCTTCTAACACAAAGAGTTAATGGAGGATAAAAAATAATAACTATGAAGTATTAACAAGGGGTTTGGTTGTTTTTTTGCATGTGAACATGTAGCACAGGTCTCTTGAGGCAACACACAGGAGAAACACTTTTCTCTCCTGTTCCAGCCATGGTAGGCAGACATTGGGCAGAGATGTTTGGGAAATAGAGTTGTTCATCTGCTTGCTTGCTTTCTGAAACAGGGAAGAAGGGGAAAGAAAAGAGAAAGTCAGATCACTGGCCAGTCTATCAATTAGATCGATCAGATTAGGTAAATGTTCCAAATGAGACTATAAGTAGTAGAGCCATAGAAGACCAACAGTCCCTTTAATACATTTTGGAGACTGACCAATAGCTCACGGAATCCCACAAAGTGATTTTTGTTTGGCATATTCTCTCAGCTTTCTGTTATGTGCACCTAAGCTGGAAGCAGAATCTTTGTTTTTAACAGCCCTTGATGGATTTTTTTTCCCTCCAATAGTTTATTTAAATGTTTTTTTAATCCATCTACATTTTTGGCACTAGTAATTATCCCTATTGTCTTTGAGAACAGAGATCAACTTAGGAGGGAATTTTGGCTCATGGGCTGGTGTTTGAGAATGACTCTGCATGAGATGCTTGACTCAAATGGTTTTCACATCTTGCCTGTCACAGAAATACAAGAATCTCTTTTCTTCTCTTTCATCCCTACGCATACTCTCATTTCTGTATAGGTGCTTCTACACTATCCCTTTTTGCCACTTTTTGAGCTTACTGAATTCATTTCACTAAAGTGATTAAACTCAATAACCTGGTACACAACTAGTCTGTGTTGGATGGCTTAATTTTCTTCTGGAATACTGTTGAATCAGCTTGAAAAACTGTCTGATGAATGCCAGTGAGCCAATAAGGCTGGAAGAAGGGCAGACATGAAGAGTGGAACTTCCTACTTTTCTGCACAAATGAGTTGTTAGGTTTGGCTCATCTCATGTGTTGAGTGGAGATACCTTCTAAGCTAGAGGGAATCTTGCCATCTTCGACTCTGTAACTAAGTTGCCATTCAATTATTTTGTTTACTCACTTTGTAAACCCCTAAACCTGTTCATGATTAAGTGTTGCTACAATTCAACCTCTCAATCTACCTTATATCATTAATAGATTTTTGAATCACTACTAAATCATAACCATGTCAAATATTTTCATCCACAATGCCAGGTCTCCTCTATACAGTACCTCCTTCCCTGAGACCTCACAGTGTGCTGCAGAGACTCATAATTAGAGCTCCTGTCTGGTACCACTGTGGCTGAAGTGAATCTGCTAACATAGCTGTTGTGCTACATTTTCTAAGGCCATAAACAAGGTGCACAGACAGCATTTTCAAGACTAAACCACAGGCTTAATTGATCATCAAGGTGCTCTGATTAACCTCCAACCTTTGAGCAGGTGTTCAGTGAAATGATAGGGAGAAAATGAAAAGTGTAGGAACAGCTGTCTGCGTCATCTACCCAGAGAAAGACATAGACTGCATTTGCTGGTCTGCTATTTATATCAGAGATATTAGCCGGTGAATATTTCCAGATTAAACACATTCCCTGAGTATCTGAAAATGCTAAGTGTCAGCGAGCTGTCACGGGTTGTAAACAGCCCTCAAATAATTGCATGATGAATTGCAAGAAACTATGAATATAACAAAGCAGTAGCAGACATTAAGTGTGTGTCCAGGATTTTAGATGCCATTCATCTTGAGCATGGACAGGGAAATGTAATTGGTTGCTTTGGTTATTTCTTACATGAGGTCTGCAAACTGTTTAGGACTGAATAATTGGCTTATCAAAGCAAAGTCCACAAGAAAAAACAGTCAACAGCAGAGATAGAGATCATGAATCTGAGTATCACAGTGTATTTAGAATGTGGCTAGACTGTTTTCCTAGTGAGCAAAATACTGATGTTCTCAACAGAGGAACAGGCAAAGAATCAAAACTCATCTTGAGCTGAAAAAGCTTCCAAGTTAGAGGATATAGCTCAGACTGAAACATTGAGACATAATCCAACTATCATTAATCTGCTCTTTAGAAGGAAATTATCACCTATTGAAAAATTCTTTCCAAAAGAAATGGGTATTTTTTTTTTAATCAAAGTGTTTGCATTACAGAAAGAAATATCCTCTGTGATTTTCCAGTCTCGATTCTCTATGGCTTCAAATAATTCCCCTTCATGGCAGGATATATATCGCCTTACACTTAATGGAAGTATAGATTCTACTCAGTTGTCCACACTGACTCTTGCTAATTGATATGCTCTCAGGAATCTTGTTTGTCTTTTGTTTCCTGGACTAGAAGGACTCTGATGCCCCATAGATCCTGTGTCATATCCACAGTGGGGCAGCTGATGATGACACAAAACTGGTGGAAGATCCACAGCATTCTGGATCAGGAACCTGAACCCAAGCAGTATACTGTAGGGAATCTCAAATGGCTCCTGAAGTTTAGGAAAGACCTAAGTCTTCACTCCTGTATCTCCTTGAATCCCACAAAACTGGAACCTAGATACACAACTCGTGTGTAGACATTTCAATTTAGGTGTCTGAAGGTAAGGCTTAGCTCTAACATAGCAGACGTGATCTCTGTTTTCTCTTTTGAATATACATAAGTTAAAATGCTTTATACCAAAAGCGAGTATGAACCTCTTAATGTAATGTATGAGGCAGATAAAACCAACAGATAGAAAAATAAGAAATAATAACAAAACACAGTTTTAGGATTATGGTTCAAATGCATGTGGCTGTATTCTTACATAATCGTCATTTCTCATTTTAAATGATGATGGATATGGAACACAAACATAGGCAATTTAACTATGTCTACACAATCAGTCTGAATACCCTTGGAGACGGTCTTTGGAGACAAATTCTACTGGTTCCAGATCATTTTATATGAGTTGTTTATCTAGTCTCAGATAAGGTTACTAAATGTATGAAGAATGATGAATGAAAGGCAGTGGTGACTATTTAGCTATCAATCATATTTATTTTTTAAAACCAATAATTTTGTTGTTCAAATCCAGTTGTGGCTTGTTCAGTTCAATTCAAATATTTTACCTTCTATGGAAAAATGAGAATGAGAGTGAAATTAGGGACAGAATATGCACATACAGACATCTTAGCTAATAGTAGAAGTGATCTAGAAACTTCTTGTACCTTCAAAATGAGTTTGAATAGTACTTTTGTGTCAAGATGTCTTCCTCTTGATCTAGTAGGTGTGCCCCATCTTTATCTTCTTTCACTCTGCCTACTAGTGAGTTTGTATTTCCCTTCCTTTATTATTTTTCACTTCTGTACTTGGAAAACACATATAATATTCTTTATCACACAGATATTTTTTGGTAGACATTGTATAGCCTTAGAATATTTCCAGTCACATTTTATGTTTTTTCTGAAATTCACTCACGCATTTCCACCAAGTTATTAAAGATGAGTTTAAATGTGGTTTACTTGATGCATTGGTGAATGCATTATTTCATTAGGAAACCTCATGGAAATTCATGTGCTTAATGCTAAAGTGCCTCCCATCCCACACCCATTTCAATTAAAGTGTGACATTGACACAGTCTTAATGCCCTCAACTGCTCATTTGACAGAATCTCATGCAGTGATATCTCACCAAAACAGGAAGCTGCTTTCGCATCTCGTTTGCATTATGCATTCATTTTAAGATTAGTCACATGGCTAATGAGCATCTTGGAGGCTGTCCAGTTTGCTACACTATGTCATGCTTCCTTTCCTGCCACTCTACTTGCATTAAATCTCTGTGATATTGCCAAAGACTGTACAGAGTGTAAATTGCTCTTATCCATTTGTTCCAGAAAATGATCACATCCACTGCCACTTGGAAATTGTTCCCATTGTTGACTACAATTAAATATTAAATGTGTACTGAAATAATTTCATTTTCATGAAGTGCTAACCTCTGAAATTTTACCCACATATGGTCTACTACTAAAAGAATTTTGTCCTTCTCCTCCCCATTTACTTCCAATAATAATATGTTTCTGTCTTAAAATTCAGAACTGCAATGTTTGAAGCCTAAAATACAGTCATTATTCCCACTTTATCTTGAAGTTTCATTAAACTCAAAGTGACAGCATTAAAATTAGCACTTCAGATAGCATTTAGCTTTTTAATCAATGTTTATATTTTAAACAAATACTGCCACTTCTATTTGTGTATTTATGTGTACGTACATTTATTTATATCTGTAGATAGTCTGCAGCTTGAGTTTATCAAGACCTTATCAGTTTTTTCAAACTGAGACATACAACTAAAATAAAAGACAGTTTCATACATCAGAAGGGACCATTTATTGTAATTATTTATGTTGACACCATATGTCTTCTCCACACTGCACAGAGGACTGCTCTGAATGAATTCCTATTGGAAAAAAAATATACCACTTACAAAAAAAAAAACCCAACAAAAAACCACAGAATAAAAAGCAGTCTCTTCCCTCAAATAAATCCATATTAGTCTTTTTAAAAATCCTGGACTTAAAAAAAAGCATTAGACTATCCATTGCAGTATCCAGTAAATTCTTCAAAAATATAGGTACTCCTTCTATAAATTATAAACACAGTGAAGAAAACATGTAAATAATTCTAAGTCTATTCACATAGCTTTTTTAGGATAAAAATTAACACATTTGAAATCTATGTGTGCATGACATACAAATCTATGAGCACAGGTATCACATAATGCAGCAACTGAAATATCCTTTTAACAAAAATTCTGCATCATCTCACACTAGCAGCAGCTTTCTGTGATCAAGATCTCCAGTAATATTTCAAAAATGTCAGGGGATAACAGAAAAAAATATCTAAGTACAAAGCACGATTATATTTGAATTGTATTGCTAGAGATATGAGTCATTGTAGAAATAGAAAACTGATGCATTGGTAAAATAGTATTGAATCATAATGAAAAGGAATGACAGGGAAAATCCATATTCCTAGGGACTGTCACAAAAAAGGGAAAAATAGTGCCTCTGATTTTTTAAAGCTACATGATTATTAATACACAATGCTTAAGATAAATTCCTAACTGTGTGTTTAGAGGGGTGTGTTTGGAGGGAAGGAGGAATGGGAAGGGGAAGCACATTTGATGACATATTTAAGTGAAACAACTTTTCTGTATTCTCTGGTCAATAATAGTGATTTTCATTGTTGCTTCATGTTGGACTAGATAAAGCGGAAACATATGCTCATCTTTTGACTCCTCTTAAAACTCATAGTCTTATGAATTTACAGATAAAATAAAATAAAATAAAATAAAATAAAATAAAATAAAATAAAATAAAATA
>JAOXJM010000019.1:5862780-5880598 GCA_026413425.1 Tringa solitaria | reverse complement strand
CTGACCTTGAATGTTTCCAGGGATGGGGCATCTACCACCTCTCTGGGCAACCTCTGCCAGTGTCTCACCACCCTGGTTGAAAAAATTTCTTCCTTATATCTAGTTGAAATCTCTCCTGTTTCAGTTTAAAAACATTATCCTTTGTCTTATTGCAGCAGACCCTGTTAAAAAGTCTCCCAATCATTCTTACAAACCCCATTTAAGTATTGAAAGGCCACAATAAGGTCTCCCCAGAGCTTTCTCTTCTCCAGGCTGAACAACCTCAACTCTCTCAGCCTGTTCTCACAACCTCAACTCTCTCAGCCTGTTCTCACAGGAGAGGTGCTCCACCCCTCTGATCACCTTCATGGTCTTCCTCTGGATTTGCTCCAACAGGTCCATATCCTTCTAATGTTGGGGGCCCCAGAGCTGGACACAATACTACAGGTGGGGTCTACAAGAGTGGAGTAGAGATGTAGAATCATCTCCCTTGACCTGCTGGCTACACTGCTTTTGATGCAGCCCAGAACACCATTGGCCTTCTGGGCTGTAAGTGCACATTGCCAGGTCATGTCTAGCTTTTCATCCACCAGTACCCACAAGTCCTTCTCAGCAGAGCTGTTTTGAGTTCCTTCAACCATCAGCCTGTATTGATACTGGGATTGCCCTGACCCACATTCAGGACCTTGCCCTTGGCTTGGTTGAGCCTTATGAGCTTCACACAGGCTCACTTCTCAACCCTGTCCAAGACCCTCTGGATGGCATCCCATCCCTCAGGTGTGTCAACCACACAACTTACTTGTTGTCTACAGCAAACTTGCTGAGGGTGCACTTGATCCCACTGTCTGTATCACTGATGAAGATACTGAACATTACTGGTCCAAATAGGGACAGTGCTGGCCTCTGAGGGACACCACTTGTCACTGGTCTCCGTCTGGTCATTTAGCTGTTCACCACTACCTTCTAGATGCGATCATCCAACTAATTCCTCATCCACTGAACAGTTCACTGATCAAATCCATATATATCCCGTTTAGAGAGAAGGATGTTGTAGGGGATCATGTCAAAGACCTTACTAGAATTCCAGATAGACAGCATCTGTAGGTCTTCTGTTGACTATTGACATAGTCACTCCATCATAGAAAGCCATGAGGTTGGTCAGGCAGGATTTGCTCTTGGTAAAGCCATGCTGCCTGTCTCAAATCACCTCCCTGTCTTCCATGTGGCTTAACATAGCTTTATGGAGGATCTGTTCAACTATCTTCCCAGGCACAGTGATGAGGCTGACAGGATGGTAGTTTCCAGGGTCCTCCTTTCTACCCTTTTAAAACTTATTTATACCAATATGAGATTCTTTAACATTTTTGTACAACTCGTAAAAAATGAAAAGAAAAATTAGGCTTTTGAAGATTGCTGAATTTCACATGAACCTGAAATACATTTCGTATCTGGTGTCAGTGTGCCAAGGGAAAGTAGCAAAATCCTGTAATATTTCTGCTGTATATTTATCACTACGTGGGAAAAAACTCTTGAGAAATGAGGAAAGATTAAGAGTAATTATATGTACAAAGAGATTAATAAAACTTATGGTGCAGTTAAATACAGAGAAGATGAACATTACATCTTTGTTCACAGCCCAGGGAAGTTGACATAAATCTTTCCACTATCTTCTGCTGGATTTGGAAGACCAACCCATTAACCACAAGTTTATGTAACAGAAAGGGAAATCAACCAGATAGCTTCTCAGACATTCAGCCAGACTGATCTGACCACTACACAATATTCAGAGGAGCACAGTAACCTTTAATTGATTTGGGGTTTTTTGGTGGTTTTGGTTTTTTGTTTATTTGTTGTTTTGTGTTGTTGGTTTTTTTTTTGTTTTTTTTTTTTTTTTAACAAGGAATGTCCTATTAATGATTCTTTAGATTACTCCTTTACAAGTCTAATATTCTCAAGTGGATAATGATAAGGCAGGTGCACAGTGTATTTTTATGCATTTTGCAATTACGGAATTGATTTTTGTAAAGATACAGTTTAGGAGCAACTGTGCATCAGTTTCAAAATGTAAAATAGTGATCGGAGATTGGGCTTCACTTTATTTTTCTACATTTCAAGAGACTTGACAGTAGTAATCTCTATCTCATAAAGGGACTTTGTTGACCCTAATGTTCATCATATGTTTTGTAACTGTATCAATGTGCTGTTGAAAGGGATTTGGAGCACGCTTTATCCGCTTTGAGTCTGGAGGCTTCCAAAGTCTAGGTGGTTTTACATTTGTCTTCTCTAGACCCTTCTGTAAGCCTATGTATTAACTCTGTTTAACACCACACAGACCTGATCTCATTCTGGCTATCTTTTTGCGAAGTAGCTTTATCTGGTAAAAAGGGTCAAATAGAAATGCTGACACCTTTCAAAATTTTACTCCCATTTTAGAAGGCCTCAGCTTTTTCCAGTACCTAAAAGGGGCCTGCAGGAGGGATGGGGAGGCACACTTTATCAGGGAGTAGAGTGATAGAATGAGGGCTAATGGTTTTAAACTGGAAGAGGGTAGATCTAGATTAAATATTAGGAAGAAATTCTTTACTGTGAGGGTGGTGAGGCACTGGAACAGGTTCTCCAGAGAAGCTATGGATGCCCCATTCCTGGAAGTGTTCAAGGCCAGGCTGGATGGAGCTTTGAGCAACCTGCTCTAGTGGGAGGTGTCCCTGCCCATGGCAAGGGTGTTGAAACTAGATAATCTTTAAGGTCCCTTCCAATCCAAACTATTTTATGATTCTATGATTCTTATTTCTTCCTGAGCTCTGGTGATGCACTTGAATGTCAGGATCTGATATGGTTGGCTAGGAACAGATAAAGAAAATAAGCCAGGGAAATCCCCTGCACTTGGTCCAATTGCTGATGTAGAGCCAGAAATTCAACAAATTTCTTCTTACATCCAGTTACATTTTATTATTTATTTTTAAGACAGGGTCTAGTGGATGACTAGAGACTGAATTGTTGATACTGTAACATTCCTCTTGGTTGACTCTCTTGAGGGGTGAGAGGCCTTGAAGAGAGATCTAGACAGACTGGAGCACTGAGCAATATCAATGGCAAGGAATTTAACAAGAACAAATACCAGATTCTGCACCTGGGACATAATAATGCTGGACACAAGCATGTAAATTGGGAGAGGAGTGGCTGGAAAGCAGCCCTGCAGAAAGGGATCTGGAAATGCTGATTAACAGTGGGTTCAATATGAGCCAGCAGTGTGCCCTGACAGCTAAAAGGGCAAACCACAAAAAACTGGGGCACATTAAACACAGTAAGGAAATTCATTGACAGTACTATTTTATCTTTGATAATTTAAACATAGCAAATGTATCTTCAGACACAGGCAGCTCCTTCAAATATAGGCCATCATGTAGAAACTGAATCTACATGACATAATTTACTGGTATGGCTAAGGATATTTTCTAAGAAAGTGAAAGGAATGACATCATATCATTCTGCTTTCAAAAACCTAGCCACCTGGTGAAATATTCAGTTACATCTGACTAAATATAGCTTCCTGCACAAGCCTGTCAAAGTCTGTGAAATTTTAGCAGGATACTGCTCATGGTAATCACAGCATTGGTCAGCTGTGACTGGAATTGATTAGTAGTGTCACTAATGGAACTTGATAAATTCATGCCGCCTCCAGAGCTGCCACATTAAGAACATTGCTTTTTCCTTCCCAGACACATACAAAACACATATAAAGCACATGTAAAGACCAACTATTTTCCAGTAAATTACTCTTGTAAGACTTAGAGAAAGTTTGGTGTTTGTAAATAAAAACAAGAGCAATTCTGCACAACCATATAAATGAAGAAAAGAAGCAAAAGAAAAAATAGTTTCTTAGAAAGTATTAGAGATGTAAAATGAAGCAAAAAGTATAAGGCAAAAGGACATGACCAGAGCTGTCCCATGTTGCGGTGACACAAGCATCATAATATGACACAGTTTCTGAAATGTGAAGAAAAAATGCTTCTGCTTGGCACAATAGAAAAAAATCTAACAAGATTTATCTGTTTAAACGGAATTAATTGAGACAGAAAGAAGCCTGCACAAGGAGGTGAAGGAATGAAAGTCTAGGAACAAGTAGGCGCATGATTTGGGCTCCCTTACTGGAGTTATGCACCACGTGTTCAGCTCTGACACATGTGCACGAGCTATTTACTCATATTGTGCCAGATCACTACGCTACTTGTGTTCGGTAAAGGAATTTGCTCAACTCAATTACTGTAGTCAGCCACTAGATAGTTTAAATTACGTATCATTTGTCTCTTATTCAAAGTTCTCACTTCATTTGTCTCTCTGATTGTTTCAGATGCCACTTTGTCTTACAGGAGATAATATAAAAGGCTTCAGACAGTGTTTATCATGATTTCTAGGACTGATGATGTGCAAATCAGACTCCCATTCTGAGAGAGGAACGGTAATGTTGGGATAAGACTCTGTCCTGTAACTTGGGAGCTCTATATTAATTTCCTGGACCCAATAATGGCTGATTATATAGTTTTTGTTTCAGATTCTCCAAAGTATCTAGTCATAACACTACTCCAGTTCTTTTAGTTGAAAACCCTGGTGAAAAACCTGAATCTCAGCTGTAAGTTTAGGGAGGAGTACACATTACAGAGCCCTACTTCTTGTGGAAGATCAAATTTTCATGTAAATGAGTAGGTATCAAAATAAATAAAGATACAGTGACACCAAGATGGGCTAAAATGTATTTATCTTAGTAAAATTAGTTTAAAATTGGAATTTTCCTTAAAAAGAAAATTGTTGTTGATATAGGTTTGCACATCTTTCTGGAAATTTAGTACATAGTATTAAGTGCTATTTACTCTTAGGGCAGAAATTAATTGCTTTGCACAACTCACTCCCTTAAATGAATTATTTTTTGTCATTATTTAGATAATTCAAGTTTTTAACACATTATCTTTATTCTTGCATGAGGGAATTGAGACACAATTGTACTTGCTCTTTCCACAGAAATGCCAGAATTGTTATACTCCATAAGTTTTCTACTCTCTGGAGGAATTAAGTGGCTTGAATCCAAAGGGAAAGGAATATTATAAACTACAAAGTATTTGTTGTCTTGGGATTAATTTTTCATGCCCTTGGATCACTGACAATGATGAATTAAGTGGCACAGAACAAAAGATCAATCAAGAACAAGTGCCAGCATAAGTGAGGAGCACAGCAGATAAAGTGATGTTGATGTCAGAAGATATGTCTGCTCCATGAAACACTGACTCATCTTTCACCAAACTCTCTAAATATGGTGATGCCATTTTGAAACTGTTGACTTAACTTGCTTCAGAGAAACTATGAATATCAAGTACCTATCTGGTAAGACTTCTTTGCCTGAATACAAGCAAAGCAAAACCTTACATCATGCCAGCTACCTTCAATGCTATATCTCTGGAAAACTTACATACTCTGATTAAAACTATTTCTTCCAAAGATGTAGTCTGTGTAGTTCTCCCTTATGAGATTCTTAAATGTATTTGCAGTAAGATATATTTTGTAGTGTTCTACAAAAATCTAAGGTACCTACTACAGACAAAATTAACACTCCTTAAATGATAACTGATCCCCAGTTTTGTTGTGTGTAGAAGCTAAATTGTTTCAGATGGGAAGAAGATTGCAGGAGGACAGCAATAGCTTTTTTTTTGCCTCACTGAAAACAACAGTCATAAATCTAGCTTGCTTTTATAAAATTACTTTAATAACCAGAAGCTTCACCTCGGGCATGTTAAAGGCTACTCTATTGACAAGCACTGGTAATAGAACAGGGAGTTAAAAGAAACCAGGTCTCTCAATTGGGGACTGAAAAAGTCTCACATACCTGGTGGATTAAAGTCCGAGGAAGACACAGACAACACTGACCACCAGACTATATCTTTTCAATTTAAAGGGGAGCATTATTGTCACTGAGATTGTAGATAGTTTTTCCAGAGGAAAAAATAATTTCAAAATAAATTTAAGTGAAGTCATATATACATACACTATATTAAAAAGTTCCAGTTTTACAATAATAACTGGTACAGAATACAACAATTTGTTATGTGCAAGAACTCTCCACATTTATTACCCAACCAACATTTGAATTCCAGCTGTTCCAACTTATCCTTTGGCAGCTAGTCTTCCTAGTTGCCTAGTCATATAGGCTTCTCTCAAACAATAGAAGGCATTAAATATCTCTAGGAATGAGCACCTCGCTCCATCAACTATAAAGAGACCCTACATAACTAGACTTGGATAACATTTCCAGGAACTCTTATTAGGCAAGATGAATTTTAGCACTGTAACTTAAATTTCTGCCCACAGAGTTTTCTGCATGTCTCTTCCTGGGAAATCCCAGGGGTACCTGATTCTTGAACACCTAATTAGGTCTTTCATATTTAGGTCTATCAAGGTTTAAAATAAACTATTAATTTTCTTTTGAAGTTTCAATTTGGAATAATTTTTCCTCTTCCAAGAAGAGGAATAATACTGGGCCCTGCCCAAAACATGGCCAAGAAGAAGATGGCTGTGCCTCCCGTTCTGCTCGATAATGTAGTAGTTGTAGCAAGCAGGCCTTCACAGTTCCTTTTCTATTTGAGGAGCTATACGCTAATTTTGCTGATTGCTTAGTTTATTATAATGTGTTACAGACTCTGTTTCCTTGAATCATTATGTCTAGTTGTAACATCTTTACAGAATTTATCTTAGTGTTTTTCACATTTATCTTAATTTGCTTATTGGGATGACATAGACTCTAAAAAAATTGCTGGATAAATTTCAAAGAACTTGTCACTCAGCACCAATCACAGACCTATGCTGCACATAATGACCCCTTGTGGCTTAAGTACCTACTAAGATGTATCATTTAATAGCTTTTTAAAAGTATTCTACATTTGAAATTAAAAGAGCTTACTACCTACAAAGGAAGGCAAATATCTTTAGTCTCATTTTACAGATGGGAAACAGAAGCAGAGAAATGGAGTCTACACTAAATCATAAAACACAGTATAAAATGTGGAAATCAGATAAAAGCCTAAGTCCCTGTGTTTCAATGCAAGTTTTTTCCATTAATCAGTAGCAATGGGGCCCCATGTTCTAGTGTCAGAACATTAGGAAGCTGAGAACAGAAAGGTCTTTACAGATATTTACATTTACTCATGTGTCATGCTTGCAGTACCTTTCTGACTTCCACCAGCATATGCATCAACTGCCATGATAACAATACCAGAGATGTGATTGCTACACATCATGAAGCTTAAATTTCTTTTTATTTATAAGTAAATGCTGAGATCATTAATCATATGGATTTATGTATTTAAAAACTGAAAATTAAAATCCAGTTGCAGATTTATGGCTGTCTGGAGACTACTAATTCACTCAAATGTTTCGTGTCTCTTCAATGCCCAAAAACTAACAAATAGATATGCAGTTTTTAAAAAATATGTATGAGCCAAGACGGTGACAAGGGGGACAGAAATACACAGCCTCAAGCTAGAGTCGTAAGCACTACATTAGATAAGATGAAATAGTGAAGAAAATATTTTTTTTTTTTATTGCATTTATGCCTATCAAATTAACTTAACTGAAAGAAAAAGGGACAAAACCTGATCTGCCTTCAATACTTTGATACTGACTACTGGGATTGTTAAGTACATGCTAACGATCTTTTGCAATCACCATTCGGAACTGGCCATTCCCTGCCACAGATATATACACAGGTATAAAGATTCACCAAGAAGCTTGACAAGGCCAAGAAACTACCATGTTTTGAAAAATACCACCTGGGCATTAAAGAGTGTAGCTAATATCAGAGACAAGGACAGCTGCAGTGGGAAGGCAGCACTGCTGTCCTGCTCCAGTGTCTGTCTCACATGGCACCAAAATTGCCTTGGAGACTGCTGCTGATCCACTCCACTTTCTCTGCTGTGATGCACTGTGTCTGATTTCTCCATGTGGTTGATACTGGGTCAGAGTTACAGAGCTGTAACAGAATAGCTAAATTGAATAGTCCTAGACTTCAAACCTGGTTTGACTTCCCAGATTGACTTCCAAACACCATGTAGCATGGAGAATCCTGAGACTGAGAATTGAAAACCTGGTCTGGAGGATCACTACAACACTGGCCAGTGCTGACCTGCGTTATGGGATTCAACAGATTCCTTCCAGGAAAGACAGTCCAAAGTGATTTAAGTCTCCTTGGAACTATAGGTACTTTAGCAATGATACCAAATGTTAGGGATGCTGACCCATCTTTTACCAGTGATGATACCAATGATGGTGATGGTGTAAATATGGCCGTACCTTGGCACCTGACTGTAAGACTCATCTGGATTCAATGCTCGTGTTCCCCAGAAATATGTGACTGGACTGCAGCTGGACTACAAATGTTTCTGAACCACTGTGAGTACTGCAGAGATGGTCTAAAAGGTAGCCATACATGTGCAAGGTGTACAGCAGAAATGCCTCCATGCCACTGAGATACCCATCTGTAGTTAGATGCCAACTAGGATGTTTCTAAGAAAAGTGAGGAAATAAATAAACAATAGATAGGTTTGCAACAGCAAAATTATAAACAAGGGGAAAAGAGAAGGAAAATAATGATGGCTCCCACTGGCTTTGTGGGCTCCAACAGCAATTCAACAAAAAAAAAGAACATGACAATACCAACATACGATTAATATGATATAAACATGAAGTGACAGACACAAACTACAAAATAAAATTAAACCTCCTTTACTCCTTTTCCGACTAGAATTGCTGTACTGGGTCTGGCTGGGATGGAGTTAGTTTTCTTCATGGTAGACTGTATGGGTCTGTGTTTTGCATCTGTGACTAAACCAGTGTTGATAATACCCCAATGTTTGCTGAGCAATGCTTGAGCAGCACCAAGGCTTTCACTTTTTCCCACTCTGCCTCCAGTAAGTAGGCTAGAATTAGACAAGAAATTGGGAGAAGACACAACTGAAGAGTTGATCCAAACTGACCAAAGAGCTATTCCATATCTTATGAAGTCATGCTCAGAAACAAAAGCTCAAGGAAAGGGGGAGGAAGCAGAGACTTTCATGGTTATAGCACTTTTATACCCAAGTAACCATTAGGTGTCCTGAAGTCCTGTTTTTCAGGAAATGTCTAAAAATCTGCCTATGAAAGGGAACTAGTAAATGAATTATTTATTTTCCTTGTCCATGCCTGCAGCTTTTACTTCAGCTATTAAACTGTTACCTCGAGCCACAAGTTCTCTCACCTTCCCCTTTCTCTCTTTTCTGTAGGACAGGGCAGTGAGCAAGTGGCTGGGTGAGTGGCAGTTGGCTGGGGTCAATCCACTGTAATGGCTTACCAAAATTGCTTACATATTAAACTTTAGAAACTTTTTGTAACCCAGAAACATATATCCTGTTAGCTACTCTCTTCCATAATAGAAGAAACTCAAAACACACTGCAGATTCTTTTTCCTACATATTCTGCTATAAACTCTATTATAATATTTTCTGGGCACCACCTACAGAAATCACTGGAGTAATTCCTACATCTTTCCCTCTCTCTGTTCCATCCCATTTAACCATACCCTATTTTAACCATTTTAACACAGATTTTTGAGTGGGTAGCATAGAACATAGGAGCCAAGGCACTTTATGGTAATTTCAAAGAGCCAGTCAGGAACGAAGGCAGATTTCTTTCTTCAACTGCATAATTTTTCCCTGTTTCCCTCCCCTCCTCACCTACTCTAGTGTGAGCGACTTCCCCATTTAGATGCATGCATTTGGATGGAACTCTCAGTATACAAAAAAAGAGCTGTATTCTTTCTGCTCTGCTGCCAAGGTCAAGCGAAGAGTCTGTGTTAAGCTGCCAGTTTTCTTTGTGATACGTGAGGCAGCACTGAACACAAATTTCATTTCCACTCTCTCCTCAGCTCTTCTATTAAACGCCACAATACTGACAGTAATCACTGAGCTGAACAGATATGACACAGAAGACACTGACGGAACAAATAAGCCCCATCATATCTTTGATTTCCAGTGTTAAAATAAACAAAAATATATTTGGTGATCAGTTTAGCTAGATATACTTCTGAAGGTAATTAAGTTTCTAGCATCATGTCATTTTGGGAAACTCATAATATGTTAAACATCCTGAATTATTTTTTTTTTTAATCAGAGTTAGGTTGATGGTTGGACTAGATGATTTCAAAGGTCCCTTCCAACCTAGAAAATTCTATGATTCAATGATTAATATAAATATAGCAATAAATTGAATATTAAAAAATTAAAAATGGGAAAAGAACAACTATTTCACAATTGATTATTAATCTAAGCCCTTCAATGCTGGTGGTAAATAATTTAATAATTATAATATTAATTATATATTATTATATATAATAATTATAATATTAATTATAATATATAAATTTATACATATAACTTATATAAATAATTTAAACATTTATATATAATTTATAATTCTATAATATATAATAGATAATATATATTATATAATATACATAAATATATAAATAATTTTATAATTTAACCAGTAAAATATTTTATTCTTAGGAAGAAGATTTAAAGTAAGTTTATGAGAAAGATTTAAAGATGTTTTAAAGATAACACATACTAACACAACTAACTGTACTAACATAAACACCTATTTATGTTAGTATGTGAGTTAACATTTCCCACATCCCATAAATTCTACCATATGCTTGAAGGGAAAGCCTGCAAAAAAAAAAGTAAGAAGAAAGAAATAGAACTCAGAAACAAGTAATTTTATCACCAACCTCTTAGTGATTTTTCAGCAACCTATTATGCACTAAACCTGAAAAGAATTTTATTCATGGTATTTGTCTATTATATTGAACTGTGAGCCAGGGAAACCTTTGATTCCCTTAAGAACTTTCATCACACTGAAAGGTGGTATTCTGTCCACCTAGGTCATTTCCTGAGTAGTCAGGTCTACGACAGCCTATCCAATCTATTCCCAATCCTCATCCTGCTTTTGTTGTGACTAAATTAACATCAGTGGTGACAAAGATATTCCCATGAGTTCCAATGCTGTGAAGTCTTCACTGACTACAGATTTTATCAACTTCATTTGAGATACTCAGAGTCAGGAAAGGAACAGTTAAAAATTTCTTGGAATAAAAAATTTTAACTTTTACACTTTTTCTGCTTATAAACAAGGAGAAATACACTTTAATCACAGGCTTATTAATGCCTTTGAATTACACACCACCCTAAATTATCCCAACATACAAAACTGGTTTAACTAATACTTTAAACTTAATATATTAATATTCATCCAGAAGATACAGTGATGCTTTAGAAACATACGATGCAGCTTCACAAACTAGTTTGATCCATAGTTCTATTTCCATAAATGACATTGAGGAATAAAGGCTTTCAATCACCAAATAATTCTATTCTTTAAATATTCTGTTACTGTCAATCAGTAGAAGTGGTTATCTCACTGGTTTATGCAGAGTTTTCTATAATTCTTTGAATAACATGTTGGCACTAACAACTATTTTCCTTAAGGAGTGAAAATGTGTTTTACTTTACACTTCAATAAATCTTACATGAGTATGTTTCAGTGATGTGTGTATTTAAATCTGTTTATAGTCACTGGCATTTTGTTTTGATTTTTCCTCCTACCACCATTTGTCCACATTTGATTATAAGGAGGTAGCTTTTTGTTTATAGGCAAGTGTGATAAGTAGTAAAAGCTAGGCAATGAGAGCAAAGGTAACAGATGGGTCACAAAGAACAAGAGAAAACATAGAAATACATATCTTTTGCTTTGCATCTTGACATTTTGCCCAGATTGGGGAAAAACAGAATTTTATTTCCTGGTACTGAGTGAAATATAGCTCTAATACCACTGTGATTCATCATTTTATTTGAGATTTTGGGGTGTGGATAGGGACTAATTCTTCAAAGAACAGAAGAGAGTTTATCAAATGCTGGGTCTCCCACTGAGGTAAGCTTCTACAGCACCTGAAGAATTGGGGGAAAAAAAAAGCTGTGCCAAGATTTGTGTTGCTGCCTCTCCAGCTTCCTATTCTAGGAAGCCAGTTGGTGAGAAACATGGGGTAAGAAGGCAAGAATTTTGGTTAATTTTTATGGAGGAAAGATTTTAAAAATGGGTCTTTTGATGACTTCCACTTTTCTAAAAATGGATCAGTAAACAGTGTATCCACTGAGAGAGAGACTACATTGCAACCCAGGCAAACCAAATAAGATTATTCACTGATTACTGTATAGAAAATGTCTAACTATTACTTTTTATTTAAATTGAGAAAGGGACATAATTTCTATTTATTAAAGTTCCAGCCATATTTTAGAGAAAGGGAGACTTTATAGCTTGCATGGTATTCTGCACAATTTAAGAAGTTAGAGTTCTACTTATTGGAAACAATGAAGAATTTGACAATATTTGGGTTTGGTTTTGAACATTCTGAGTGAAAATCTGAAACGAAGGTACATTTTTTGCAAGCTGCTAATGAGACATTTCTGTAAAGACACTGCAGATCCTGTTCAGTATAACAGAACTAACAGGTGTGCAGGTAGTAGGCTAGTGAAGTTACTAAAGGAATCACAGGTTCTGACAGAGAATACGAATTTCAGATAGGGTTCCTTTATTTTGTGCATGTGAAAATGAACAAGAATTACAGAATTACAAAACTGCATAGCACTTCAATGAGATTACAAGGAAAGAAGTTAAATAATGGCTCTTTTCGCAACTGTAGTCAGTGTAAGCTAAAGAGCTACTACATGCATCAGTCTCTCAGTCAATTGCAGCTTTTACTTTGTAAAAGCTTATGAAATTAATTTTTAAAACATATAATCATTTGGGTCCCTTGAAACAACTTGTTTAAGTTCTTGGGTTTTATCCGAATGAAAAGATAAAACACTGCTTTACAACAGGTATAACTGAGTTGAAAACATACCTCTTTTGGAGACCAGAATCACAATAGCCTTAACTTGGCAATTCCTGAGATAGTCTTTTATGTTCACACACACATACACACACTCTTCTTGAAAGAAAGTGGTTTTAGCCAGAGTCTCCACGGGGATCTCGTTAGTGGGCGGGTAATGCATTAGCAAATCACTATAGCTTGCAGCAAAGTGTCTTCCCAAGACAGCAAGACCTCTGAAACTGGGACCCTGCACAATGCTTTGGTAACATTCAATACCTGTCAGCGGAGCCGTGTGAGCGTGATGAGTCTTCTAGCTTCTAGGAAAAAAAAAAAATTGGAAAGGCTTGCAGGCATAAAGGGAGACTAATTAAAGTCAATGAACAAATTAAAAGTGGAAAAGGATTACCAGAGGAATGGAAGGAAATAAAATAGAGTGTGGAAGGAAAAGACAGGAAAGCAGCAACAGACGGGAAAAAAAAAAATCTTTCCTAATTGTGCTTTCCAGAGTGTCCCTAATGGATTTAATCTCATCCAAATTCTAGCAGAGAGCATGTGCTGAAAATGCTGCAGATGGCTCATCTCAGCAGCAGGGATGGCTTGGAAGAGAAACAGTTCCTATGGCTGCCTCAACAGATTGTTTACAGCAAAGATACCGACAGTGCCCAGTCATTGTCATGAAACAGTGCTTGTTCCCTTATTTGAGGCTTCAATCTGGGCATTTCAAATGGCAGACTTGTGTGTGGTTGAAACCAGGAGGGTCCTTGATAGTTCAATTCCTGCTGTTGAGGAATAGCCCAGAAGGTTTCCTATTTCTTAATAGCAAGCAGTATGAATGGGAAAAGCTGAGCAATATATATCTCACTGAAATCTTCACTGTGGAAGTGAAGGCTTCTTTCAATAAATCACAACATGAAAGCAGATTCATTAGTATAACCTTCCATGAGTTCTAATCACTTTACATCATTGTTCACATAGAAGGGTTTAGATAAAGGTCCCTAATAAATCCCATTTCCATCAGCAGAACAAAGAACAGGTATTTTGCAAGTTGTGAGCTCAAAAATCTACTTGCCTTCCATCTTCACTGCTACCCTACATACACATAGGTGGCCGTTACTGAGGTAAATGAGGGTGCCACCTCAGTGTGTTTCTAGTTATACAGGAGCCCTTATACTTTAAAGGATGCACCTAAGTCCTGTGTGAGGCTACATACATAACTTTTTTTGTACACAACAAAGTCCAGTCTTGAGACCAGCCTTAGGGTCTCTCTTAAGCAGTCTGAACATAAAGACACTGAGTATACACAATAATGCCAGATTAGCATTAGCTAATCTGCATTAGCAGATTAGTCCAGGTAATTTTTAACACTTTTCATATCTTTGAGGATGACAGTATTCCTTTTCCTCTATAAAAGAGTTTGAAGTCTCTAAATGCTTTTTCCATTCAGGTATATTTGCTCATTAATGTTCAATCTCTATAATGTATTCTTCTATCTTAAATTAACAAAAAACCAATTAGATTAATACAACTTTCAGCAACCTGTTCCTTTCAAAGACTATTCCACAATCTACTTCATCTTGCTTTTAAGCAAATGGTTAAGGATATATACTGCTCTTTTTGACCAAAGGAGTTCAGGCCTGATATGTCTCTAATTACACACGTTTTAATTTTAATTTTACCACTTAACTGATTACTCTCCATTAAGCATTTCTGGTCCTTTTCCCCTTTAAATTTTGGAAAACATATCTTCTTTTATTGATATTTATTGCCTTCAAATGTCATACATTCTTAGTCCACCGGGCCAAAGAGGCATAGAGAGCGATCAGCCCACTTGCTAGCCTTATCCAAGTGGATATCCATCATGTGGATGTTATGATGGGAGAAGCTGGATAGATCAACTCATTCGCATTACAGCTGCATCCAGACACATTTACATTAAATCACTGCATACATATGTGAGTTTCACAATATTTGAATATAGTCATAGTAACTTATCATCATAAATCATATTGCATGAGCTCTTTTATCATCTCTGTTGGTCTTCTCTGAATTCTCTCCTATTTATCAAATGGCTTATGGTACTGAAGAAACCAGGACTGCAGACATCTTTCTCAGTAACCAATTGGTATCTCACATGCAGAAACCATCCTATTAAATGCAGGAGCCATATTTGAATCCTCCACTCCTTCAGCCACTGAATTATGTGAACTGGCAAAATAATGAAAACATCTTTAAATCATGTCCCGAAGGCAAATAATTTTGGCCACGAGGTCTGCCTATAGTCAAGGAAATTAATGAATTAGCAATATGTTTAATACTTTCAAGTGGATAACAAACACACTAACGCTAAATGAAGACTACTGGAAACAGCTCCAGAATTATTTGAATCATCAGCTGGTCACAAAAGAGCAAAATACTTCTAAAATAGGATAACATGTATGAAAGTGCATAATTGAGGTCATCAGAGATGTGATAGCACAGGTGACTACGCTGGGGAAAAGAGCAAGTAACATAAGGGTTGCTGCAGATAGTTCTCTGTGAACTATACCTGAACAAAAGAATTCATTGTTCTCGGAGGCACAAAAAGGGACTGTCAAGAGAAAACCAGTAAGCAATATTGCTTCTAGTAAGACTACTAAAAGAACATGATGTCGATTTTTGTAATTAATATGCAGAAAATGATGTAGAAATTCTAGGTCACTGGAATTAAGGACACAAAATGCTCTGAGCAGGGAAATAAGCTTCTACAAGTGAGGTTTCACATGCTGAATGTATTGAAGAGTGAGAAGATCAAGAAGTGAATTGGTCATTGTCTACAGATATCAACAGATGAGAAAGTAAAAGAATAGGAAGTTTTTTCAAAGTTGTTAACAACAAACTGGTAAAATGGCTAGAAATTGGAATTACACAAAACCAAGCTTGAAATGAATTCAATAACAAATCTGTAAAGGTAGTTGAAACACAAGAGCAGTTTTTTTTTATCAAAGATCACAAATATATCAAAATTAAGTATTTGTAAAGGCTCTAGTGCTTAATCTGATTTATGAGAAGTTGCCCGTACCCAGGAATGTAGTTGGCATTGATGGGGTTTCTCTACAATCTTTTTTTTTGTGTAGACAATGTAACTTATACCACCACCAATCTGAATTCAACATTTGCAATTTTTCATTAGAACTACAACTGTAATTCCATTTACAGCATCTCAGACATGACAAACTTAGCTGGCTGCTTACGGTGTTCAAGTAGGATCTTTTCTCCATAGATACACAGACACAAAATTGTCAAGAAGTATATCTATGTATTTTGGTCTGTACCACTGTTAGTATTCTGCTGTCTCCTCTTCCTTTCTCAGTCTTACAGGGACACTTCAACAGCAGGTCATGGCTGATCAAAGATTACAGCCAGTACTATGAAATGAGCAAGGGAATTTATATGTTACATTTTGACTGATTGATACCGCTTTGCTTTTAAAACTGTTAACCAAGCAAGGACATTTTTCTCTGGTCAACAAATAGATATCCATTCTTCTTTCCCATTTTAAAAATATTTTTTCTTCATTTGAATTATTATATTTAATTATTATCCTGAAGTTATTAGTGTCTTATATTTCGCCTTTAAAAATTCAAATTATATTTTTTTCAGACAGAGGATGATGAGGGAACAAACGTTTTATTTCAAATGGACGCAGATATGTGTCTTTATTAATTGGATATCTCAATTTTTACTCCATTTTAAAAAATATGGCTATTTGTTCAGTCACAGGTGAAGGAGCACCACATTAGACTCCAGAAACTATACTTGACTTCTTTTGGGAAACCAAAGAGCAATTTGGTTAGCTTTAACTGTAATCCACAGAATGCACAGATACCTAAAAGCTACTTTTTTCACTTTAACTCATACTGAGCAACATTTTATCCTCCACCTTCATTCAGGCTAACAGTTTGGCTCAGAACAGGATACATAGCTAAGTTCTTGATCCATTTGCTATCCGTTTAGGGAAGCATAGATGTACCTGAGAACATGCTGGGAGAAACCAAAAACCAACCAAAACCTACCAAAAAAACCCCTACTGAGAAGGTGTTTCATCAATTTATTAAGTGTTCTCTACAAAGTTGAGTCTTGTGATGGTGTAAGAACATCATCAGCAGACCCAAATGGTACTTTTCAACTTCAGCTCTCTTGATATCAGTGGAATCTTTACCTCTGCTCATCATTTTTTTCCAGTGTAGCTGACATCATATGTTAATTTATCTCCAAAGGCTTAACAAACAGCTGGAGTGAGACAGTTCCCCAGTACACACTCCATGGTGCTATCTCTATTTACTGGAGACTCTTGTTATGAGGACATGCTGGAAATGAATAGGCACAGTTTGCTTTATTTAGACAGAGTAAGAAGTAAAACTACACAAAAGAAAAGACAATTGATCACATAAGTAAAAGAAAATTAATTTTAATCTAACTCTTATTACAAAAGTTCCCATAACACAAAAACCATTGCTGTTTCCACACATTTTGGAACTTTTTTTATACACACGATCCTGAAATTAATTGGATAAGCCACCTGTATCTGTAGAAATACACCATTTGTTCAACACTGGGAAAAAAAATAAATTTAAAAAAAACAATGGGTAAGCATGAATCCCCCTAACCAGATAAGGCTGAACAATACATTTCTTCATACTCTTCCTCTAACAACCCTAAGAGAATCTTTTCTTACTTCCTTCTTTTCCCTTCTTTCATTTTTTTTTTTTTAAGACTGAGGACTGGAAATATACATCTAAATATTTTCCAAGCCTTTATATTAAAACAAAAAATTTTTTAGTTTTACAAAAACCGTGGGATAATTACTTGACAAACTTTCAAATTTTTTTTTAGGGTGGCAACAAATAAAATGGC
>JAOXJM010000019.1:5816779-5830869 GCA_026413425.1 Tringa solitaria | reverse complement strand
TAAAATGCCTTTCACATTATAGTCCTATGCATAAAATTTTGATAAGCATTTCTTTGCTGAGTAGCTCTACAGCAAGTCAGTGAAAAGCTGTATTACCCCCTCTCAGAAAAAGACCACCAAACTTTTATTGTTTCCTATTCTCGTGATTCAAATCACTCTGTATTACATTGTCTGATGGACTTGATGCATGTTCATTTAAAGCATTCCAATGAGTGATTTCTCCAAGTATCACAACAGAAACACCTGTTAAAATATTTATATAACTTTACTGCCTTAGTGATAGAGGCAAGATTCTTACTGTAACTCTTAATAGAACAGTAGATTTAACTGACAAGGGCTTCACTTTCATGGAATCTTGTAATGTTTTCTTACAATAGGTTAGGATGACTTTCTGTTTTATTTATAATCTGAAGTAACATATGCTTCACACGGATAGCACAATTAGATTTCTAACAGCCAAAGTTTCTTGCCAGTAATTTAAACCCAAGAAACAATCCTTTTCTAGACTTTATCGCCAAAGCTCATGAATGGACTGTTCTTTGCTTGCATGGGAAACAATCCTGGTAAAGATCACAAAATTCTGACTGTAGTATGAAAGAACTCCTGACATCAACGACTGGACCACCAAATAACCTCAAATTTGCCAAACCCTCTAGACCTGTAAACTTTTTCTGAAAATGCTTTGTCATCTGTATGCTTGGGGATGGCAAATAATAGTCTGGAAATGTGCTATATTTTTGCTTAAAATAGCAGTAGCTCAGAATCAAAGATTTCAGAAGTTCCTGTCTTCTCAAAAAAGTTCCTGGAGTCTCAAGTATTGATCCATTTCTCTGCTATTTTTTTTGCTTTATTTTTTTTTTTTTAACATTACAGAAAGTTTAGCTGTCTCCTCTTCCCTCCTCCTCATTTCTCTTAACAAGAACCTCTTGTCAAAACTTACATCAAAATATAAGGAGATATGAGCCAACCTTCTAGCCAGTCAGTCCCTAACATGTCTTAAAGCATGGGGCTATTTCTGTCCCCAGCACAGGACTTCACATTTGACTGTTGAAATTCCTACATTTGCTGTCAGCCCGGTCCTCTGGTTTGTTGAACTCCCTCTGACCAGTAGCCCTGAAGAATGTTACTCACACCTCACAGCCAGTTAAACTTTTAATCAGTGACACCTGCCCTTTATGTCTGACAATCCATCCAGTTTTTCACCCACCTCATAACTCACCAGTGCAATCCTTATCTCTTCACTCCAACTGGAAAGATGTGTGTCAGACTGTCAGAAGCCTAGACAGTGTCAGGTAAGCTACTTTCTCTGCCTTCCTCTTGTCCACAGAGCTAGTTACTTCAAAATAAAAAGGCAATCAGCTTCATCTAGAATAATTTAACCCTGGTAAATCCACGCTGTCTGTTTTTAGTCACTTTTCTGTCCTTCATGTGCTTCAAAATTTGTTCCCAGGGACAGAGATGAGACTGACCAACCTCTAGTTCCCTGAATTATTCTTTGCCATTTTGGGATATGGCTAAAACATTTGCCTTTTTCTATCACCAGGATTACCTTCAAATGACACAGCCTCACAACACAGCTCCTTCAACCTATTCTATCTGGCTGAAGGCAGCTCCTTTAACCCATTCTATCTGGACACAAGGACTTCTGCATATCCAGGTTAACTAAGTCCTCCCTTATTTGATTCTCTTCTATTGTGTGTAGTATGTCTCACTCCAAAACCTGCAACTATACACAGAGACTAGGGAGTCTCAGCAGCAGACTGGTCTAATAAAGACTTAGGCAAAGAAGTCATTGAGTACTTCAACCATGTCATTTACATGTAGAAGCTCTTCTATTTTTGTCCTACATATACTTCTCCTATGTCAGCTCCTGTGTAGCTTTGATTTTCCTAAATTCCACTCCGACACATGTGGGTGACACTTCTGTATTCCCCTTTGTTTCTCTTTCCTTACTTCCTTACTTTCTCTTTTCCTTACTTCCTTTTTTGTGCTTGACATCATTCTGGAATTCCCTGTTCAAATCAGCTGGCATGGGCATCATTTTGCCTGCAAACCAAAACAAGCAATTCTTGGGCTTTGAAATAGTTGCCCCTGACAATCAGGACTCTTCTGCGTCCTGCATTCCTTCAGAGCAGTTTCCCTAAGGAATCTGTTTAATTGTTGTCTTAACAAGCTGAAGTTTACTTCCCTCAATTCCTCAGTCTTTAGTCAACTACTTGTCTTCCTCACTTCCCTCAGGTTCTTGAACTCTTTTTTCATCACTTGGTCCTTGTTTATGAAGAGCAAATACAACAGAGCACGTCCTCTTGACAACCCTTCTAGCTCCTGCGTTACTAGCAATGCTCCTGACAATCCATAAGTGTCCGGGTCACCCAGTCTCCCCATCATATGACCCTTTCAGTAGAGGCTGAGGTAGCTGAAATCACACATAAGAACCAGGGACTGCAACCAGGAAACTTCTGCCACCAGAGTGTCTGTTACCCTTTGGTTGACCTCATCTTGCATCCTAATTTATAATTTCTCTAACATGCTTATCACACCTTCAACAATAGAGCCTGATTGTGTCCCAGCTGTTTCTTGTCAGGCAGTGTATCCCCCTCAGCTCATGTTTTCTGATTGTCTTTCCTAAAAGAACCCATATCCATCATTTCAGTAGCTTTTCTGTAATATAAGCTATCCCACAATATCTCAGCATTTCCACAGCTCAGCGACTATGCAAAAACTTTCACCTCCGTACTTTTTTGTTTAATTTTTTGTGCTTTGCCAGCTGTATTCAGGCACACAAGCTAGGCTTGTGTCATCCTGCTTCATGTGAAAGGATGCCTGTTGCTTGTCCTGTACATATTTCTGCCTTAGCCTTCATTCTCCCATTTTTATGTGCACTTTGTTCTCCATCCTCAAATGAACCTGGTTTAAAACTTTCCTCACTAGGTTAACAAGCCTATCAGAAAAGGTGGTCTTGTCCTGCTTTGACAGGTCAATGGAAAAGGGCTGACTTCTCATTCCTCCTACCTCACGACTGAATGAATCAGATAGGTGAGATATCCACCAGTCCTCGTTGATAATAGGGGGAGCAAGATGATCACTATGTAGATAACTATATTTAGGCAAGCTGAATTCCAGCTTTTACACTGGAAACTCGGCCTCTGAAGCTGGCTTTCTACTAGTCATCTCAAAGCTTTTCCTAATGCTTGACATATATCTTATGAACAGGCTAGAACTGAACTGTCAGTGGACTTTCATACTTCTGGGAAAAGATCAGAATGTATCCTAATTAAAATTGCTTGTATACCTCTATGCAGTATTTCATCAGTCCTTAGTCTTTTCTCTGTGCCTACAGATTGATTCTATCACTGTCATCACACAATTCCTATACTTTTTTTCTGCACAGTCTATTGAGACTTCTTCTCTGTCTCACACAAATCCATCCAAGAGTAAATCCAGCTGGTTTTGGTCTGCACTTTAAAATGTCTACAAATCCTCTTGGGCATACTCAGTTTTATGTACGTGACTACCTTCAGTTTTATAAAATTCTTAGGTAGCAGTTGCATTCATAGACCACCACAATTAACATTTTGGCTAACAATACTCTAGTACTTTTCTGCTGTCAATCTCGAATAAAGGGCTTCAAAATTCGCAAGCTCCTTCAAGCTTTTTTTCTTCAGTCATCATTGTTGCTCTGTGGTGGTGTTCTATTCAGGTACAGCAGTTCCTATAATGATTAGCTTTTTAACCTCTTTCATTATCATGCCCTTTGCTATCATTTAAACTACAACAGTGACTTATCAGCACACAAATTCATTGAATTTAAATCATTTTAGATTGGTTTGTTCTGTGCTATGTTTAAATGCTGTGTCCAAAGAAGTATTTTTGAAATTCTAACATTATTGGTAAGATAAACAAACGCTCAATTTCTTGGCTCTTGACATTATGAATGCTTTATTTTACACGATTAAGTCTAGTCTCTCCTATCCTGAAACTGTTACTCATTGGCAGAAGACACAGACAGGAGTCTTATCAGTGGCATTGCTGCCACTGCAAGTGGGATGTCAAAACAAAAAACTATGCCATGTATTCTTGCCAGGAGGAGCTTATTAGTCTGTGATGATATACAAATCATTCTTTAGAATTTACCCATAATAACTAACACAAAACACAAAAATTCCTGAAAAGGCAGGTTATACACTAAACTGTTGCGAAGCAAGGGACGGGTTAAAGATTTTGGGGGATGTATTTTGGAAATGTTTCTTCTAATTCATGATATTATGATATTACACATCTTTCAGCATTAATGACATCATCATTTCTCACATGGAGAAGCATGTTCGACATGACACAATGTGACATGTCCAAAATAATATACAATCTGGTAAACAAGATTTGTAAGTGTCTCCTGATCTCAGAAGCACAGATTCTCCCTTTTTATTTAAAAAATATCTTTTTTTATGGATGTTTTCCTCTCTGACACTCCCTTCTTAAGTGAAATACAGTTCCCATTATGTTTCCCAGATTACTCATAATTGAGCAAGGTAGGAAGAAAATAGTCACTGCATTAAGGGTAATAGGAAAGACAATTTTGTGAGAGGGACAGAAAATGGTGTCTGTTTTCTTGCTTATTTTGTATGGCAGCAGTACTTTTTAGCTTTTGGAAATTCTCAGTATGAGCGGTTATTTCATCTTCTAACTTTAAGGGACTTTAAATACAGCTGAAAACTGGGAACATTTGGTAGTTTTATTTGTTTTCTACACTAATGGTATTTTTAGCCCTTTAATCTTGCATGGCTAAAGTTAGAAGTTATCCTGGTGAATAAGTCATAATAGTTCATGCAATGACAGAGGCAGGAAGAAAATACATTTTAGTACATCTGCTAACCAATGGCTGATCCTCCACTGAAGGGTTTTTGATTTTTTGAGGGTTTTGTTTGTTTGTTTGTTTGGGGTTTTTTTGGTTTTGGGTTGGGTTTTTTTTTGTGGTTGTTTGTTTGTTTGTTTAAAAAAAAAGGGGGAGGCAACTCTGCTCCATAATCCAGTCAGCATAGGTAAATAAAGTCCTCTCAAAAAATCTTGGTAGTGAGTCATTGAAAATCCGGAATGGGAAGCATCTAGACAATAATTAACTGCCTAAAGAATGATTGCTCTTCAGACTGATAGGAATGAATACAATGTACAATACGACAACTTAATTTGGCCCAGGAGACACAAGGAGTCTGTCCTGTACTCTACAGAAAGATTAATAATTTCTTGCTAAAAATAGTATATATAAACGTTATCAAAACCAATAAACAGTTTCTGGTGTGATACCAGTTATGTGAAGATGGAAGATCAGATGCATGATTTGATATTAATGCAGAGAGGACACAATTTCCATCTGTAAATTCATATCTTCATTATAATAGGTAAGATTCAATTCACCTAGGGAAGACAAATCTTTAGTTTCAGAGTACAGCTAAGAAAGTCCCATCCCAGTGCAGCATCTGAGAACATGACTGTTGGTATTATTATTGTCAGAGGTATTTTAAAGGGGTATTATGAAAGAAAATGCGGAAAGAGCATTTGTTGTCACAGCCTCCTGAAGTATAACACAGCAAGCTAGTATTTCCTTAAGTGTCTAAACTTCAAGAGAAAATGATGCTCAATTCCAGAAGGCAGGAAAGAGAGAAAAATATCAGGCAGAAAGAAAGGTGTATGGTTTGGGAAAAAAACCAGAGTTCTAAAAAAGGATGAGGATGTACTACTATTTTGCACCAGCTTTTTTCTGGACTTACTCCAGTTTTACAGTAATATGCATGAGAATCATACCCAAGAGATTGATTTTAAAGTGGAATACTTTAAAAAAACGTTATCTCCATCTCTTTATGCTCTGGTGTATAGGTGGCTGTATGGGTATAAGTGGGCCTAAGAGGCACAGAGATTTCAGAAGGCATTTTTCTGTATTGCAAAGGGTGATTAATTCTTATTGAGTAGAGACTACTTCACTTAGCCTGATAATATTTGTGTTCCTTGGTTTCTAGGAAGAAGGAGGAAAAAAGTTATCATAAACAAACAAACAAGTACCTAGCTTGGTAACTGAAGATATCATCTCACTTTATGAAATTTCACTGACTTCCTCTTCTGCAATAAAGAAAGAACAATGTCATTTCCAACCCATATAATAATATTGATTTTTCCCCTTTTTACGGCAAGCTGGCTCTTCAAAAATATAGCAAAATAAAATATTACTCATCTCAACCAGCTACAGAGCTTCATCATTTGGAATAGATCCAAATCATATGAAAAAAAAATCATTTATTTCCCTAAACCAACAATCAGTTCTGAAACATCTTGAGGGGAGGAAAAAAAGATACACAGACACACCAAATAAATCCTTGAAAAATTGTCTGTGTTATACAATCTGTTTAGCTTCTAACCTATCCTCTAAACTGTGCTATTGGGACTGTTGTATTTTTCTTCCTCTTTACTCTTGTCTTTAGGAGAGCTACTCAAAATCTTCATTCTTCAGCTCAGGTTTCCTCCACACAGAGATGAGGCTTCAAAAAGCTCCATAGAATACTTTTCTCCTTCTTTTTTTTTTTTTTCTCAGAAGCACTCACGTAGTGTTTATACACGGACCTAATAACAAAAAGTTCAGTTCCTGGAAAGCGTTTACCTAATCTAGAGTGGCCCTGCAAAGCTTTGCCTCAGGCACATTGATTGCCTCAGATCTGCAACATTTTCTCAGCCGCAGAAAAATTTCTCAACTGCAAGATCATCAAATGTCATTCTTGATTTTTTTTTTTATTATTATTTTTTTTTAAAGTACAAGCCAGGATCACAGTTTTCCTCCTTAAGGCCATCATATTCTTTTGGTCCCTGACAAGCTAACCAGTCTTCCAGGCAACCCACTGAGATCTCTCTGATGATTCAGTGCCCTTTGTATGGAGGATGATGGTAATGAACCACTTTAAAAGTGTAGTCCAACTTCCACCAAATAATGTATCTGCTCTGCCGGACTGGACAGCTCTCAACTGTACTCCTGCCCCTCTGTCTTGGTCAAACACTTAGCAGCCAAGGGTCACAGCTATCAGAGTCAGTGGTTGCACAGTCATTCAGCAGGAAATTGGACCACACTAGGTATCTCCCAACTGTACCCTCACATCCCCATCTCAGCCAAACACTTAGCAGCCAAGAATCATAGCTATCATGACTAGTAGTTACGCAGTCATTCAGCAGGGAATAAAACCATACAACACTGACTAATGAGAGAGCCTGACTTTTTGACTCTCCACTTGACTAGCAAACTGTACAGAGCGATTCATGGGAGTCATTTAAGAGCTGAAAGTATGAAGGAAAAAGTTTGCTTACTGTAGTCGGAAGAGGAAATATGTTTTGAGGAGGAAGAAATACTGCAGAATGAAAGAAAAACCATGAGTTGGAGGCCTGCCAGGTAGTGTGGAGAGTACTGAATAGGAAGTGCAGAGGAATACTGATGTCAAGAAAACTTTAAGAGACAAGGGTATTAAACATGATTCTTTCGACTAATTCTCACCATTCTTCCTCTGAAGCTATAATACAAGAGCCCTACAGTGCAAGGGAAAGGGCTTCCAATTCTGCAAGGGTTTTTGCCTCAATGCTTGTTTCCACGAAACAATCACAAAACCAGCAATCAACAAGAAACCAACCACTAATTTCTAAGATTCTCAGCAGTAAAGAAAGAAAAAAAAAAAAAAAAAACACACCATAAAACTGATCTTTCAGGTCCTCTATAACTCATTTTATTTCCCAGGATATTCCAGCTTACCTAAAATATTGAGATAATTTTAAATTACATTTAACACCCATTGGGTATTAATCAGGAGAGAGTTCATTTATAACGTCTTTCAAGTTCTACTCTATAAGCTGAGATGTTATAAATTTTTCTTGAAATAATAATAATACAAAAAAGAATGCTGAGTGATCCACAGGAAAAACCTTTAAACTCCAGCCATGTAACTTCAGGAAGAAAATACCAAGTAGAATAAGATTTTTTTTTTTTAATCATTTCCTATGATTTACACATTAGAGGTATTAGAGGTATTGATGCACATGTTAGAACAGAAGATAGATATACCTATTTCTCCTCACTTTTTGACTCTTTCTGGGCTGAACTGGTGCATAATAAGCAAATAAATGAAAAGAAATTAAAAAACTTCAATTGAAATTCTTCATAGTTAGTGGATTTCCCCACTCTGATTTTGGTAGGCTTTGAGTTGGACCTCACAATTCAACTGTAGTCTAACAAAGCACTACAAAGTGTTTTGTTATGTATCAAAATATTAGCTTTTATTCTGGCCATGGAAGTAAATTTGTGATCTAGCCTTTTTTTTTTTTTCCTTTTTCCAAAAGAATAAAGAACTTTTTGCAGGATTTCATCTTCTTTAGCATATCAGATTTGACATTTCCTATTAATATATTTTGAATTTCCATGTTATGAAAATAAAACTAATTTTAAATTTTGATAGCACTTTATTTTTATTAAATTTATCTATATACTTAATATTGAAATATATTATTATATCTTTAAATAAATATATATAAAAATCTAATTATTATTATATATTAAATATAATAAATTAATTTATTAAATTGTAATAACACTGTTCCAAAAATTATATCAAAATCTTTTACTTAGGCGAACTGAATTCTGCTATCAGTGCATAAAGGTGCTATATTTCCACATTTAAAGGACGCCTTTGAAATTTCAGTTCCAATATTTTGATAAAGATTAGTGTAGTATGGCTGCCAAGTAAAGGATATACAGGTAATAGAGAAGTGAAGTACAAACTCTAACTGTTTTGCCATATATTTTAGCAAGTCATAAAAAAATTATGACAAATACATGAAGAGACAAAATGTATTATTCAACAACTGTTGTTATTTACACTTTTATCCAACATCGAGGTTTAGAAAATAGGAATTCCATGTTTAAATCCTGTCAAGAAAGGGAGAGGATTTTGTATTTTTTTATTATTTTAAAAATAATTGAAAAAATAATAACTTGTTCTCTGAAGATAGTGAAAAGAGTAACAGATCTTTTGCAAGAGTGACCATCCCTAGTTTCCTGAAATAAGTTTCAAAGGTAATGGATCAGTTTCCTACATTTTGAGAAGGGTTTCACTGAGAATATAAATGTTTCAATTCAAAGCCATCCACGCCTCAGAGAAGTTAGATTTAAGGCACACCCCTATTCCTATTGTTTCTTAGTAAGTAGCTGAAACAGCTTTTGCTCAGCATTAATTATTGTGTTTTCCACTCTGATTCACAGAGCTTTCTCCACGTAGTGCCTAAAGAGTTTTAATAAGACTTCAGGACTGTAATTTAACATATAAAATATTATTTTAGTTCTACACGAAAACATTTATGCAGCTTGAGTAGAAACACAAAACAGAGCTTTTTGATATTTTTGAGGCCATGAAAACTACATTCTTTTTTTTTTTTTTTTTTTTTTCCAGTAAGACCTTAGCCCCTTTTTTTGCCCTGGCATTTCATGCTTTCTCTTTCCAAGGGTGATGAAATTCACAAGCAATAATTCATTAGAAGCACATATGTGAATCTGAGTATTTGAATTTACCAGCAGTATCAGAACTAAGGGTCCAATGGATCTTTATCACTTTCTAGTATTCTAACAAATCTCTCAACAATATGAACAGATGTGGAGCAATTTTAACATGAGAGTGCCAGGTACCTGAACTAAAAATCCCTGTATGGAAATGAGTTGAAATATGGATATCATCTTAAAACAGGGAAAGCTTTTATTGTCTCAGCTCTTTGAGAATATGTTACACTAATTCCGACTGACTTCAGAGATGCCTACCTGATTAAAGAAGAGCTGATGAGTTGAAGGTTTCCCAGCTGCTAAGCCCAGCCACAAAGTCACTGATGACTTCAACAGATGGTCCCCCTTTTAGACCATTGAGAACTTTATGAGCCATTTATCCTCCTTCAGGCAACTCATCATATGAAATAAGGAACAGAACGATGTACTAATGTGTTTTGTAACCAAATGCTCTGGGACATGTCTTTTCCTGAGTGGCATCCTAATACCCTCAACTTGAACACAATTGCTATAGACAAAAAATAGCAGAGTTAAATTAAAAAAAATAAATATCAATGAAAGAGTTTGAACAGTATTACAGATACAGTGAGAGTTATTGTGTTGTCATCTGAAATAAAACTAGGTTTGGATAGGTTTTATGAAAAGGACTCTATTAGGGGTTGTGATGGAGCCAGGTCTATTTTTCCACTCTCTTTTTGTTTAATATCATAGCCACAAGAAGACTATTCAGTAAACACCATATTACTTCAAAAGCAGTTCCTGGGTTTGAGCATAACTAAAGTTGTTCTTGCCTAGAGTCAAGAGACAGCAGATCAGACAGCATCTTGACAAAACCTTCGTATGCAATTTTTCATATCATGGGGTTTTTTGCTGACAGAAGACAAAGTTAATGAGATAAAGAATAGACTCTTAAATAGTGTGTACTGTAATAAACACCCTTTGTGAATAATTTGCTTTCTTTCTCAAAAAGTCCAATTAAATTCACTATCTCTAGTCCAATATTATATAATTTTGAATATAAATTCATAGATGTGTCATATGAATATAGTATGTTTTGAATATAAATATAAATTCAAGGAAGTGTCATATAAGCAGAGTAAGTTTTCTAGAAAAATCTGTTGGATCACATATATGGATCTACCATAGAGTTCAGTGGGGTTCCCCAGACAGGACATTTCAACCAATGACTTTTTTTTCCAAAATGCATCTTAGTGTTTATGAGTGATAACTCTCTTCAGTGCACAGAAAGGAGACCTCCAAGTGTTCTGGGACCATAATTATTAGGGAGGTGTGTCTACATTAACACTACTAAAGAGAAATGAAAGAAGGTGGGAAAAATCTTATTTTTAATTAATTGATTCATTATTTGCCACTGTATTGTGCCCAATCACAGTATGAAATAGTAATAAGGGTTGTAATCAGTTTGTCCCTATATGCTCATTCTTGCCATGTTAGCTACTTGAGCAAATGGACAATAAAAGATATTTTACATCCCATAAAATGTACTCATTTCATTGTCTCTTTTAGATCAGGCCTTAATCCTCCCTAGTTGTAGGAAAGTTATTCATCTAAGTAGATGTTGCAAGCTCAGAAAGTAGTACCACAGAATTTAACTTTTTTTTGTGCATTTTTTATATTTCAGGCATTTAAAATGCATTATTATGATTATTTTAGTTTAAAATGACTGTCCTGTAATCCTATTGCAAAAGCATGTGTTGTAAATGTCCAGTTCTGTATTGTCATTTATTTTTTTGTGCTTATTAATATGGCCATTGCGGTACCAAAGGGTTGATATAGAGGCATCAACAACTCTCAGTAGCACAACTCTGTGCCTTTCAGTGAAACCACAAAGACCTTGTTAGTTGTGGGTGGTAAAATTGCTGATTTTTAATGTTATATTGAAGTTTCAGGTCAGCATTCCAAGTCTGTATTTTCATAAATAATTCATTTCCTATTATTGAGCATTTATAAAAAAAAAGAAAGAAAAATGAAATCAGAAAGGGTGGCAACGTGCTCTGGTCTTGGATGAAAAAATCCCAAATATTATTCTCTGTCTCTAGAGCATGTTTGTAATAGTGTAACCCTAATCAGACTTGCTATGGGGTTTCTGACAAGCTATTTATTGCTTAATTCTTTTTCCTTTCTGCACCAATAACATTTTTATTCTAAACGTTTGTTATTGAATAATAGAACCCTGCTGTGAGATCATTTCCACTGATTGAAGGCTGATTATTTTCATATAACAGCTGTCACTAGGTATTCCACATTCTTAAGCTCTATCCTCAGAGAGGAATCACAGATACATTTGTGACTGTAGATCATGGCAGTCTGGTGACTATAAGCCTGCTGAGCTAATTTTCCACAGAAAGGAAGTAGGAGCTCAGCTTAACAAATAAAAAATTTGTTCAAGTTCTAACAGTATTTAAGTGAATAGATGAAGGTTATACTTACAATCATTGTAGCCATGTTGCAATCCAGACTTCTTTGTGGGATCAGACCCTTGGAAAGAGAGGGATAGAGCTATCAAGTCATTATTTCAACGTCATTCTATTTAGTTCCTTTTATTGGACAACATTTAGTAGGTCTTTCATTCTATACTTACACATTCTTGTCTTGGTATTAAAATGATCACTAATAATGACCTACTAATGAAATTTAAAGAGTATTTCTAACCACTGTACATGAATATGCTAATATATATCTTAACAGGCTACAAGGTGTGTCAGCAAGTTACAGGTTTTTATAACTCCTACAGTAAAGAATTTCTGGTTCAGTGTAAGTATACACTTCCTAAATCCTCCTGTAAGTGGTAAAAAAAGTTTCTGTTAAATTATTGTGTCTCAGTTTTGTACAAAATGTCAATATGCCTCTTTGAAGTACTAATCACCTCACATGGTGATTTAATGACGATAAGTGTATACACACTATGGAAAAAAATATGAATATACACTATAAAGTTTATAGTAGGTTGTTTCTAAACAAAAAGTTTAATTGGCCATAGGTTACGTTAATTTAATTTTTTCAGTTTCAATTACATGTTTAAAACTTACGGTACTGAAATCCTTTCACAGAGAAAGTTACCTCCAATCCTTAAAGGAGGAAGCAAAAAAATACATACTTTGTAAAAAGATTAGTTTAATTTATCTCGCTAAGGTCAGTGAAGTTTAGATAATACAGCTGGCGCCTCAGATTTTGCCCAGAAATTTTGACTCTAGGTGGCCGGTAACAACACAGACATAGTCACCCACAAGAAGACTCCATGTATTCTGCTTTAGTCAATACCCTCAATACAATACCCTCTACATCCTCTTCTCCATTTTCCTTTCCACTTTCACCTTATCCCAGCAAAAACTGGATAAAAACCAAGAATGCAAGTAGTACAAGGAAGTGTCCACCCTAGACAGCTCCTGATAGCACAATGGACCCTCTGATCCCTGGTCACAGCAATCCCAGGCACAAATACAGGTTGGTCAGAGAATGGATTAAGAGCAGCCCTAAGGAGAAGGACTTGTGGGTGTTCATGGATGAGAAGTTCAACATGACCCAGCAATGTACACTGGCAGCCCAGAAAGCCAACTGCATCCTGGGGTGCATCTCCAGCAGTGTGGCCATCAGGTTGAAGGAGATGATTCTACTACTCTATTCCACTCTTGTGAGACCCCACTTGGTGTACTGCGTCCAGCTCTGGAGTCTTCAGCACAGGAAGGACATGGACCTGTTGGAATGGGTCCGTGTGAGGGCCACGAAGATGACCAGAAGGCTGGAGCATCTCTCCTAAGACAATAGGTTGAGAGAGTTGGGGTTGTGCAGCCTGGAGAAGAAAAGGCTCCAGGGATACCTTAGACCAGCCTTCCAGTACCTAAAGGGGGCCTACAGGAAAGATGGGGAGGGAGTCCTTCTGAGGGAGCGTAGCAAAAGGACAATGAGTAACAGTTTTAAACGGAAAGGGGAGAGATTTAGTTTAGATATTAGGAAGAAATTCTTTACTGTGAGAGTGGAGAAACAGGTTGTCCAGAGAAGTTATGGATGCCACATCCCTGGAGTTGTTCAAGACCAGGCTGGATGGGGCTTTGAGCAACCTGGTCTAGTGGGAGGTGTCCCTGTCCATGGCAGGGAGGCTGGAACTCTATGATCTTTAAGGTCACTTCCAACCCAAACCATTCTATGATTCTATGATTTGAATCTGTATTTTCAGACTCATAAACTCAGATTTGGAAATGAATCATCAAGGGAGCTGTAATGGAAAAGTATTAGACGTTAGTGAGAAAATGTTCAAATCGTGGGGTAACCTTTGTCCCCAATGTGTATTGGTATTCCCATGTTGTGAACGATGTTATTAAAATACACAGGAGCACTAAGTTCTCCAAGAAAGATATTAGATAGAAGAAATTATTTAATTATGTTGGCAAAATCCACTGTTTGTAGAACAGAAGAATCCAACCCTGTTGCATGCAGTTCTGGTCAGCGACCGGTCACGAGTGGTGTCCCACAGGGCTCAGTACTGGGGCCGGTTCTCTTC
>JAOXJM010000019.1:5760812-5771026 GCA_026413425.1 Tringa solitaria | reverse complement strand
TTCCAGGGATGGGGCATCCACAACTTCTCTGGGCAGCCTGTTCCAGTGCCTCACCGCCTTCACAGTAAAGAATTTCATCCTGATATTTAATCTAATTTGTCAGGCGTGATTTGTCCTTTGTGAAGCCTTGTTGGCTGTCACCAATCCCCTCCTTATTTTCCATGAGCTTTAGCAGTGATTCCAGGAGGATCTGACAGACTCTCTAATCCCCTGATTTTTATATTCTCAGAATTGTTCAGTGGAAATTTCGCAAAGGAAACAAAGGGATTTAATACAACTTTGAAGAGGACTCACTTTTAGCTGCAGATTGCAAAAAAGAATTTGCCTTAGATAGTAATTTGTGCCTCCAATCCACCATAGCTGAGGGGGATGTGAGTGGTTTGAATCTTTCTCATATTGAGCAGAAGTCACAGAAAGCAACTCATGGGATTCTGGAAACAGAAGACAACAGTCCCAATGATATGGGACAAACAAATGAAGAATGTCCAAATGACTTCAGATAATCTGTACTTTGCAAACCTGATATTAGGGGTCACTTTGCGCTGACCTCTCTGGCTGTAGAGGAAAGAGTGAATCACCACTGATGGCTCACCGTCATACCTCTGTTTGAAAGTCTGCCAAACCTTTGTGCACGACACTAGTATGACTAATAGCAATCATCATAAGAAAAGTATGTCATCAAATTGTACAGCCTGCCAAAGGGTAAGCACAGGCAGTTTCCAAGCATGTAAATTTTTTTCTCCAGACATACTGCAGACTGTATTCTATTAAAGAGAGTGAGAATCACCTTGGGGACATAGTTTTGGAAAAGATCATGCCTGTCACAAACTGCATTCAAACTTGACTTTTCAAGTGACTGTCACATAAACTCGGGTATATCATGTTGTCAGTATTTGTTGTTTTCCAAATGGATGGAAATCATTTTGTGTTTTCTTCAAGTCAAGTGGGAGATGCCATCTCTTTGCACAGTGCAACATAGTGTAACATATATAAATAAATATAAGCTGCTTCCTGATAGTCATCTAAAATTAAAATGTTCCTTCTATTTACCAGGAATCTTCTTATTTGTTCTGTGTATCCGATGATATTTATGGAATCAATATGTAATTTAGTATCAGTATATTTAATCATAATCATCCTGAGTGCAGTGTTTAGCTGAACATATAAAATGTACCATAATGACTTTAAAATGTTTAATTTAAGAATCTCTGCTTCTGTGCATATGAATCAGAGACCTATGTTTAATTATTGATAGCAATTAGAGCACAGAAGCAGACAAACAGCATCTGGTGGCAGGAATAATTTCATAGCCTAGCCCTTAGTCGGAGTCTTCCTTGGAACCAAAGCAATGTTTCACTTGTAGTGTATGAATTCAGATTTTGGTGTCTTAACAACCCTTTGTAAGCTGTCTGTCTTTTTATAAGTTCTGCTAGGTTTATACATCTATGTGTGGAACAGATGCTGCACGGGAGTATGGCTGGTCAGCTGTTTTCTTAATGTAATCAGAACAAGAAAATTATTCCTAAGTACTTCTCTGTTTCCATGTATACTCTGTCTTGTGAATGCTAAAATTTGAATTATATATTGATATTCAAGTCTTGAAGTCAGGGAACTAAAACAGAAAGTTGTCTGGTAAATGTGAACTTTTAAGTGAAACTTGCCAAATACTACAAAACAAGGCTTACAAATATTTTTAAGAGACAAGGGTTTGATTCTGTACTTTCTGAAACCGAAAAGGACCTCTCAAATGAAGCACTCGCATCATAGCTAAATTTCCTATGATTCACAAGGTTACATTGTTTCTCAATAGCGTGTAACCTGAAAAAATGCCACATTTTTTTTAAATCTCATGAAACCACATAGTTTCAAGTCACTAAAGACAAATATAATTCATTTATATTGGCTAGAAATGAATGCATTAAAGAAGTGACTGTCAACTTTTTGTGAGGGTTTGTTGATCCTCAAAATATTCTTAGGGAAGCACAGACCCCTTAGCAGTGAATAAGCTCTTGACAAGAACTTGACTGTTCTTGCTATACTTTGAGCAGCTCTTAGAAGGGATTTGTGTATCACAGGTCAAAAAAACATTAGAACCAAGATAATAAATGATACATTTTTCTACAAATGCTAAGAAGTACTTTATAAAAATCTGCTATGTCTTTCAAGGGCAGTCTAGCTTCCAACCATAATGACTCTTCATTATAGAAAAATACTCATAGTACAAGAATTTTTATCACAAAAGAATTATCCTGAGAGTCTAGGCAATGGTTGGAAGTGGGTGTTAAAACTAGACAAAACCCAGGGACAAGGCTTAGGCATGGGCATTTCTTCTCTCTCATACACACTGAGACATACTGCCACCTATGCTAGTTTTGCTAACCGTCCTTCTTAATCTCCCTTAACACTGGCTCAGAGATTGGTCTTTGAGAAACTTTTATTATATAATACTTTGCTTTGTATGCAAGCAGGTAGGAAGGAAAAGCAGACACTGAGCAGAAAATTACTTTGGGCAGGAGTGCAGAGAAAGCAAGGAGCAGCATACAATTATTTCCACCAGTAAACAAGATGGAAACAGGTAAAGAATCATGACTTACAGGCTGGCACTGACTTGCAGTCAGAGCTAAGAAAAAATATTAGTCTGACTTGAAATGTGAACTGCTCCTGCTGGAACCAAAGTTCTTGGGTTTTATTGTTGTTCTGCTCTTCCAAGAGAAATTTAAATGAAGGAACTACTCTCAGTCTGAGCATGCTATTTTCCACTCCCGTGGGGTAATGAAGAGAGAAGATGAAGTGACATCACTCGGACGGGGTATCCCACATCTAAAGGGCCCATCTATGTGATGGCATCCTCATCAGCAGTGAGGTTCTTCTTCCAGTTGGAGGGAGACAATTCTCAATGTCACTGTGCACTGAGTGGCCACTAGAAAACTGAGGTCTCCTGAGGCTCTGTACAGGTTATAAACCAGGACAAGATTTGTCTCCTATTTTAATGACTCATAGGAAAATGGGAGAATGGAAAAGACCATGTTTTAGCCAAGATAAAGAGACGTGGCTCTGTTGATTTCGGTGGTAAAACAGTGCTGTGACAGATGCAGATATTGTCCAGGAAAATTGGTGAGTGTCTAAAGGAATTAAAAGTTTCATAGACTTTGGAAAGAGTTAAAGAAGTTATGGCAGATAGATGTACATCTGAGAAAACACAGTTTTCTTCAATATTTAGTAACAAAAAATGCGTACCCTAAACTCTTAACACACACCAAACAATACTACTTAAAATATCCTTCTAACTGAGAAATCCTGTGCTTCACACTACTCTCTGTAGTGTAAGTGTGTGATGGCTTGAGGGAGCAAAGAAGGATTATTTCCTACAAGTTGCTAAAAGATGGATGTAGGGACAAAAATGCTGATATTTCTGGGTTGAGAGGAGAGAAAGAAAAAAGTTAGGCCTAACCACACATGAAAGATGGAGAAATGCACACTGGGAAATGTGGTTTGTGTGACATCTTTTGTATTAAAGGTGTTGGACAACTGAGTTTCCCCTATTCTGTACATTTTATGGCTTAGGCCATTTTAAAAGAAATGTATCAAGCAACATATAACACATTAAAAAAAATAAAAACCAAAACCAACAAATCCGCAACAACTCTCCTAGTTAACAAGTTAATAGAACATTGGATTCTTTCCTGCAAGAAAACATTAATGAGTGTTCTCATATTATGCTATTTCCTGCAGTAATGAGGATAAGCTACAGGATTCCCTATGCAACATTCCCTGAATAAAATTGACTCATTTTTTAAACAAACTAAAATGTGAATCTGTACTCATGCTGCTTCCATATATGAAGGTTTTGATTAAATATTTTTTTCTAGAGTAGACAGATCCTTTTCTGAATGCTGCTAAATACCTTGATTTGGAAAATACACTTTCCAGAAGTGGCCCATGAGAAAATGATATATATAATTATCACAATACACTTTATTGGAAATGTTGTTTTATTTCATAATCCATCTGAATCAGATAATAATTTTCACTGTGTCCGTCTTTCACAGCTCTAAATAATTAAAACCAGCTCCTTCTGGCATTAAAATATAAGCAAATAGTGTATCTTATGTAAAAAAAAATTCCCAGCCAGCCAACATCCATGACTCCAGGGCTGACTGTTTACCTTGAGCTGTAACACAGCAGATATAAATTAGACATTCTTAGGTTTTGTTTCTCCACTTTTGATTTTTCTTACATAAGGTTAACTTGTTCACCAGAAAATACTCCCATTAATTTTGAGTTCATGAAGATGATACTTTCTGTACCTGCCTGTTCAACAGTTGTATTTCTTGGGACCTTCACTCCCACTTGAAGTTCAGTCTCAGCTCAAGATCTTGCTCTCCATTGCTGGGAGAGTGTGAAGATCTAGAATGTACCTTTGGAGTTTCAGAACTGCTTTGTGAACTTCCCTCAACTAGCTGTACTTCATTCTCACATTCCTGAAGATCCCCAAAAAAATAAGGGAAGTGGTGATGTCCTTGACTTTCTACGACACATGATAAGCAGTCTATTTTCTCTCTTCCATAACTAACTTGTCTTACCCATTTCAGTTCCTCCATTTGACACCTTTACATTCTTCTCTCCATTCACAGCCATTTGTACGTAGTGTCATTCCTGTAAACCACCAATACATTACTGTAGCCTTAATTACCTCACTTCCACCTTGCCAAATCAATCTTTTGTACACAATCTTTTGCTTTCTTTCCTTCATTCTATATTTCTCTCCATTTTTGTTTTCCAGAAATAAAAAGCAGAACACATGCTGGCCACAAGCAGTAAAGCCCAGATTCCGTGTCTTATTGAACTACATAGAACATAAAAGAACCGACTTATTTGACTTTCTTCTTCTTCCCATCCAAAGTAATGATAAGCCAAAACGGTTTTTAAAATATGTTTCCAAACTGTCTTTCTGAAGGACTGTATGAACTCGTGTAAATTGGAAAGGAGGTGGACAGAGCCTCCGGGCTGTTAAAAAGTGTAAAAATATCAAAATTTATTAACTATTTTATATAAGCACAGGCATACCTATTAAAATCCTATATCATGTATATTCATGCACATATATGTAAAAATATATAGAAAATAAATATATTTATACTATACAGTATATATCTTTCACTTTTGGGAGGACTTTGCTTCAGGATGTTTTTTTCCTAAACTCTTAATTCTGCTTGCATCTCTATCAAGTTTTAAGACAATCCCGTTAGTCATCCATACTGAAAAATACCCCCAAAGGTTCCCAGAAGACAGAAATTCTTCTTCAGCCTAGCTGTAGGTAGTCTAGTTCTCCATTGTACTATTATATAGAATTAATCACAAAATACTGCTTTTGCCATAGTGACATTGCCAGTATTGAAAAAAGGATTTTTAAAAGGAAGGATGAAAGCAAAGGGCTCTCCACATCCATCTGTAGTTTAGGAGGTTCACAGAAGTGTGAAGTGGCCAATTCATCTCCATGAAATGTTCCCAGCTGAATGAGAAAACTGCATAGAGATGAATTTAGTCTGAAGCAGCAGCTTTTCAATGTGTGAACTGCTTCAGTCACCTGAACTGGTTCTATTATTGCTGCCTCAGAAGCATCAATACTTCTGTTCATACGATGTGCACCTTGTACATGCCCTCAGCCTGCTCCTGACTGAGTGTGGGATCCTTGATGGATGAATTTTCAGTCCAGAAGAGTGGGTTTTCTCTTCTACCTGGGATACAGTATATGGAGAAAACAGGAGCACTCAGACCCCTTTCAGAGGTGAAAGATGCCCCAAAACAACCTGGAATTCAGTACTGTGGCGGAATAGGGAAAGCAGGGAAATTAGATACCTACAGAGGAGAAATTTACAAATTCATGGTTCAGGAAGGAGTTGAAACCAACGAGGATCATGCATACAGTAACAGATTTGTGTTAATGACCCTAAAATGCTTAGTGTAGAGCTCACTATCACACTTCCCTTCTTTTTCTTTTTCCTGTCCCTGTTCTTTTCTCCAAGCTGAGACTGAAAATCCTTTGTTTTTTTCTCCCAGATTCTTTTTTCTGTTATGCTCCTGATCATGTGGCACATTTCCATAGCAATGTGATAAGTATCTGCAATACTCCTAATATATTCTCACTACAGATACACGTTACCCAGAAACAGCCACTCCAGTAAGTCATTCTTGTAGCATTTATGTTAGAAGTAGACATTAAAATTATATTGAATATCTGAGGCAAACACACCCAAACCTATCTATTCTTCTAAACAACATTTCCAAGATTCCCTCTGGTATCACTGAATCACAGACTTAAAGGGGTTGGGAGGGACCTTCAGAGATCATCTAGTCCAACTCCCCTGCCAAAACAGGGTCACCGAGAGCAGGTTGGACAGGAAGACACCCAGGTAGGTTTTAAATACCTCCAGAGGAGACTCCACACCCTCTCTGGGCAGCTGTTCCGTGGCTCTTGACCCCTCAAAGTAAAGAAGTTTTTCCTTTTGTTGAGATGGAATTTTCTGTGTGCCAGCTTGTCCCCATTGTCCCTTGTCCTGTTGAGAGGCAACACTGAAAAGAGTCTGGCCACATCAATTGAATGCTTGGTTCTGCACTCTGGCTTGCTTAAAAGTTGAGTATGCAAAACAACTGGAGCATTGCTTTAAGCTCCAAGGTAATTAGAATAAACCTTACAATTTGCTAAAATAAGAAGAAGAGGTGCTCTATTCTGAGAGGGGAGAGCTATCTTAGGAACTTCTTGCTCAAGCAACTGCAGAACTGAACCACAGGTCTTCCTTTGCCACTATAAAGGAACACCAAATTTCAAAGGTGTATGAGCAGTCTTTTCTATTATAAAGATCAGAGAATAGCCTTTAAATATAGCTTTTCAGCTTCAGTCCCAGCAGGGTTAGTTTACCTTAATAATATCTCTTGTTTGGAGATATCCAAGACTGGGAACAAAGGCAGGGAAGTTAAGAAGGGAGGACAAACTCATCCACTTTGGGACACTGAATTTGAAAAGAAATGTTAAACAGCTGAAGACACCCAAGAAACCAATCACAATTTCAGAAAACCTTTGATAGGAGGAATGAGTGAACAGTTTGCAGTTGGTTTGTTGGAAGAGTAACAGGAAAAAGGGCTGACGGCAGCCTTCGACTACTCACAGTGCTGCAAAAGTGAAAGAAATTATTTATTCATGGTGTCAGAGATCACAAGAAGGTAATAATTTTGAAGTCTTGACAAAAATTACCAAGGAGTCAGTGATACCTTCCTCACTAGAGACGTCTGAAAATAGATTACACAAAAAGAAACAACACATATACTGATAATCTTGCTTGTGTAGAAAAATGATGAACTAGATAATAAATTAAGATCTGTTCCTTCTTTCTTGTAAGTACCTAAGACAAAGATGGAAAAGAAAACATCATAGTCAAGTGAAAGACTGCAAAAAAGCAGAAAGAAAAAGGATGCTCAAAATAGGTGCAGTTCATCCATTTCCAAATATAAAGTCACAAAGAAGGGATAAGAATAGAGTCATGACTCTGAAATGTGGTGATAAATGAAATTTTGGGAATTTCTGTTACATGCACTGCTCTTTGTGTCCTGAAAAAATGAAATGCAAAAGCTTCCAGGGAAGGACGAATAGTTGCAGCACAATCTTGGCAGATCCAGAGATTCCTCTCATGCACCTCCTGCAAAAGAAAGCTGCCAGTCACACAGCAATTTTTATGTGCTCCATGAGGCCACCATCCCTTTCTACTCCAGCTGTATTGTGTTGCCAGCTGCCATACAGTACTATCAACATTGTTAAGCAGCAATATTAGAATGGCAAAATGAAAAAAAAATTTGTGTTGTTCCTGGGATCCTATTTTTTCATCTTGTCCTTTGAATGTCATCACTGTACATTAGTGCAAGATCTACTACTGCTGAGTTTTTTGTTTGACAATGGAAGTCAGTACCTGAATATCCTCAACAAGAGAGAGGAGAGGAGTGTCGGTGTGGACTCTTCAGCATTCAAAGAGAATATGAGAACATACTTCATGAAGATTAACCTCTAGAGAGAAAGCTGAATGTAGGAGTAGACTTAACTTGAAATCAGAGTTAACAGGGAACAGCTACTATAGACAAAACACTGCAGAGGTGCTGGTCACCTTGTGATTAGATGGAGGATTCAGTAACCTTGTCTGTACTTGGGCCAACCATACTTTTAATATTGTCTTTGAAATACAGAGCTAAAGTAGTGCCAGGCTATTCACTGAAGGAGAACTTACTGAAAGCAAGGGGAAGAAGGGCAACTGCAATCACCAAAGCAAGCTCACTGGTAACGTCAAGGGAACAAACAGTAACTAAACTGAGAATCAGCATTAAAGCGAAATGGAAATTTAAGAATGGAAATATCTTTTAACCAAAATCAAAAATCATCCTAGGATAGATGTATCTGTCTCTCAATACACTAGAAGTTTTACCCTGGATTTGACAACCTTTCTTCTCAAAACCATAGCATATTTTCCTTGGAAAATTTTACATCTCCTTTGAAAAGTTCTTTCACTTTAAAGCATCTGATTGAGAGTTCTGCCTGCAAGCTCCAGGTTATACCTCACACCTACAGAGGCCAGGTTCAAAACTTTATTAAATTGAACCTTGAGCCACTTGTTTGACTAATGTCGAAGTGTGGGAAGAACTCTAAGCAACAGTAAGAGGCCAGAGGACAGAATAAGGGTGGACTAAAAGGGAAACAAATTTCTGACCAAGAAGCATGAGGTTGAGACAGCTGGTTTGAAAACCATTTTTGGTAGTCATGGGTGTGTTCAGACATGGGCGTTAGTACCTTTTGGCCCAGAAAGGTACTAGAGTCAAAAAAAAGGCACTGAAGTCAAGGCATCATTGCATGTAACTTTGACATCTGAAGTTAGGTGTTTAATCTAAGACATCTACAGAAATACTTCTAGAACGTATATCATGCTGTCAGTTGGAGAGTCTTGGAAGGAACACTTTGCCCTCTGAAAGAGAATCTCTTTCTCTGTCTAGTGTTATAGGAGCTTCAATAATAACTAATTTACACAAACATCCTCCTTTTAGACAGCTAAAATAAACCACAGGAATCACACATAAGCAGCTTGATCATTGCAGTCCTGAGCAGCATGCTCTAACATGGTCCAGGCAATCCTGCTTCAGCAGGGGAGTTGAACTAGATGATCTCTATGGTCCCTTCCAACTCTAAAAATTCGGTGAAATTATCAAGAAATAATTCTGTCCATAACCAGGGATCAGCATTTAAATCATGAAAGTCCCTAGCTTAAGACCTCGTTGACTCCTTTGGCAAGATAGATGGTCACCTTGGTTAATCCCAGAGACTTTAAAATTAAAAAAAAAAAAAAGGCCTTTACTTAGCTGCTTAAATAACTAAAGACTTGAAAAGACTAATAGAGATAACAAAGAGATAGCAGAAGACGTGACTGAAAGGTCTAATATGAAGATCCTGGTTACAAAGTCTCTTCTCTGTCATGAAAGGGGAAAAGCTAAGGGTTTTCATTGGAACAGAATTCTCCAAGGAGCTGTGTCAGGTGTTAGTACATATTTTCACAATACTCTGTTTAAGTGACAATCACTGTTTAAAAAGAATTATTTCATATCTCAAAATCTTACAAAAAGAGTTGTTTTATTCTCTCTAATAATTTCAGAGCTCCGGTTAATATAAACCGTCCAACAAATGTTGCAGCTGGTACATCTGTGCCCAACAGTGAATACCTAAGGGACCAATGGCTCAGAGGCACTGGGAAAGTGGTTGCCAAAATAAGTATCCGTTGACTTATACCATTGGCTACTCTGGGATTTGAACTGAACATGAGTTTAATAAGGTCATTTTTATATTTAGACACCTAAAATGTAGCTAAAGTATTAACTCTTTTATAGATGTATTTTTATAGCCTAGGTAGGCAATAGACACACATGGATTTTGGATCTCATTTTGGATCTGTACTTAACAAGAAAATGCTATGTATCTAATTTGCAGAAGAGACCTGTAACTTTGGGTGGTGGTACAGAAAGTGTCAAAAGAAATTTGCTTCCATGTAGTCTTCTGTGTCACACACAATATATCTGGGGTTTGAAAATTCTTGCATGCTATACTATATATTAAAATAAAATAAAATAAAATATAATAAAATAAAATAAAATAAAATAAAATAAAATAAAATAAAATAAAATAAAAT
>JAOXJM010000019.1:5725821-5737756 GCA_026413425.1 Tringa solitaria | reverse complement strand
TGGATGCAGTCCTGAGCAGCATGCTCTAACATGCTCCAGGCAGTCCTGCTTCAGCTGGGGAGTTGGACTACATGATCTCTATGGTCCTTTCCAACTCTAAAAATTCAGTGAAAATCCTTTCTTCATCTGAGATCTGGCTACCTGACCACAAAGAAACTCCTAAGGGTTTTTTTTAAATTTCCCAGGGTGCCGAAGACATTCACATAGAACAGAGATGTCCAACACAGAACCTAATACCTCCTAATATCTCCTTCTGGAGCAATTGCAGAAATTTGCTGGGATACCTTATTCTTGAAGCATGCTGGAAGTCTATGCAGAGACTGCTGAACCAGGCTCCGGTGGGTGTGATTAACCTTGGAATTACAACACATTTATATGTATATTAACAATATCTCCACTAAATCAGTGGGAGCTAAGACTGAGTTGTAAGAAGATGACCACATTTACCTCCTAATCTAGCTCTGAATCCTAGTCTGATATATCTTAAACATGTCAGCTTAATGATGAGTTTAAGTTTGCAAAAGCTACAGACATGCATTGCATTCTAACAGCTTTGAAAAGGGCAGGCTACCAGTCCTCTTGAAAAGAAAGCTCAAAGAGAAAACGAATGTTTTCTGCAAAGTCTGACCTAAGGAAAATTAAATAAATTAATGAATTAGAAATTGTGTTTTTCAGGAAAGTCTTTAAAGAAATCAGGATTTCCCATTATATCATAATAGTTTCAGTGATTAATACTGGTACACAAACATTCCTGATAATGCCATTAACATTCTTTTAGCAATTTTCAACTTTTTCACTTGAGAGTTGTGGCCTGACATTGCTTGTTTATCTGCTTAAGTCATCTGTTCCTCACCATGGCAACTAGGAAATTACTGTACATCACTTCTCTGAAGTATAAATGTATTTATTGTCCTTGCTGTGTTCTCTAGGGTGAGGAAATGAGGGTTGTCTTACATCATGGAAACAGCAAGGTCTGTAGCCATCCTTATTTCTGTGAGTAAAAGTTTTCCGATCATACTTCATCATCATTGAAAAAATCATTTGTGTCCCTTTCCTCATAGTCTCCCTCTTGCTGCTAGTTTAATCATTTCTTATAGTCATTAGCCTGAGCCAGAGGTAAAGCTTTTCTTTCAACTACTAGCCTGCTTTGCTGGGAGGTTAAAAGACTAAAATCTTGACCTTCTTGTTTTTAATTTGCTTTAATGTAGTGGAAGGAATTTTGGTCTCAGGGTCTGTGATTTTATTCCTACAAGGAATAAAATAAACCCTCTTACAGATTACAGCATATGTGTTTGCTTGGCCAAGTCAACCCATGGTAGTGTTTGTGCAGTTGTTTAGTTAAGAAAATCTAAGCTGACTGAAATAAATTTCTCGTTTGAAATTCCTCAAGTGGCTTGACACCCACAGTTATCTGCTGTGATGGTATAGCTCAGAGACTGGAGGAGATTAAAAGGCTGCAGAGAATTGAGTTAATTTTACAGACCTTTTTTTGATTTAGAGAGCCAATATAAATATTATTGTACCTTCTTTATGTTTACCATAAACTCTTTTAAAAATGTATGAAAGCAAAGCTCCATTTTGCCATAACGAGACATAACACACTCTGGCTATATAAAAAATGATACATTGAAACACTTTGTTCAGAAAGTAGCTTCTGAAAAATGTAGATTTTAGGACCATTGTTATCATGTATTTCTCATAAAAGTTCCAATTAAATATTAAATTACATATATATAAAAATATATAATCCCTTTTTTGAAGCAAACAGACCTTTCAAACTTTGTTTTTACTTTGTGATTTTCTAGCTGCTGTGATAAGCCTATTTTATTAGAGCTTATTTTACAATGAGCTCTCTATCAGATCTGCAGCTAGCTTGTAAACCCTAGGGGTTCACATGCAAGTGGACAAATCTCTTCAAGGTTTTCTTGAAACGTGTTAAAAGCTTACTATTATTTCCCAGGTAGACTCAGGTCAGAACTAATTTTGAGAAGACCTTTTAAACCTCTGATATGTTAACACCACGGGTGAGAACTGAAGTGGAAGTGGAAGAAATATGATAATTAGAGCTGAGAGAGACAAGCTACAAAAACAATTCCTTGAGCAAGGGAAGAAAAAAAAAAGCAGTACAAAACATTTTTCAGCAACATTTTCAGTAATATTTTCTGTTTCTTTAACAATATCTTTTAGTACTTTGAACATATCTTTTTTTAAATCTTATTAACACTTATTTCATGCTGCAGGCAGAGCAGAAGGTGGCAAGAATATTTTGATTGCTTTCAACTGAATATATTTAGCAGGTTGACGCTGCAGATAATCACTACACAGCTCTTTCTGGCTTTGGAAATAGGATTGATTTAACTGGACAAGGCCTGATTCCTTGTTCTACAGAGTCTCATATAACATGGTCCACATGTCCCTCCCACGACTCCCAAACAACACAGTAAAGGTCAGCTAAATCAGTTCTCAATTTACAGCCCTAGATTTGAGCTCAGCATCAGGGCCAGTAGCATCTGGGCAGTGTGAAATTGGTATAAACCAGGACATTTCAGGTTGAATCATGTCCTTAGAATGCTGCTGCCATCCAAAGACACAAACTGGTATTGCTATACTGCTGTGTTTGCAGGAATATGCTGCCAGTAGTTTTGGAATGAAACAGGAAGAGATATGTCATCATTCCTCAAGTTTCACTTCTTCTGCTAAGCCTTTAAACCAAGAACCATTTATTTTCTCTTGTTTCTTTCCCTTCTTCTTTTAAAAACCCACCCCGCTTTCATGAGAAATAACTGGTTTCAAAATTATGAAATATAACATTCCCCCTATCTAATGAAAACATCTATTTTCTATGATGTGAACATAAGGCTGTGCTGCAGAGCACAGTCATTGTTCTTTACCCTTCACAGGTCTTCCTGTAAAGGATTTCATTATTTTTCATGTCAAACACCTCAGAAAATTCTTCTTTTTTTGGAGTACTTAAACGGCAATCAGGTATTTTTCTAAAACAATCTGCTCTGGATCAGCAGATTAGATAAGGCTCAATTAATACTTTTTACCTTTCCTGCTGTGGCCATTTACACTAAAGAGATAAATTCCTAGGCTGCACTTAGAGGAAATAAAGAGACAAAGTTAAGTTGCTGTGATTGTAGCAGCATAGTTTACTTTATCATAAATTTGTAGGGGCAGGATAAGTCATTATCCAAACTGGGGAAAAGTCCTATAAACATGGATCTTGTTATTTAATCTACATTACATACAATTTTCTAAGTACCTCTAGTCAATACATTAGAATACCATTCTCCTGAGAGATTAAAATCCCATCTTTCATACTTCTTCTGGCACTTAGTATATATCCACAGTCCTAGTATTGTTACAACTTCATTGTACATTTCACACTTAACCAAAACTAGGTTTTACAAACAGTCTAGTGTTACAATTCATAAAAAATGGCATGCCTTTATTTTTGTTTTTAACCTCAACAGAATCCTCACTACAGTGAAATTTTTTTATCTCAGCATACCTACAGTACAGCTTGATTACCACAAAGTACTTTCCTGGACCCAGATTTGCCCTGCTTTTCTATAAAGCCCAGCTGTTTCAGTGAGGTCTACAAAGCTGTTTGAAAGTAGTTTATCTTGCTGTGAAAAGGGTCACATTAATTTCTTTGCCTTTGTTAAATTCTTTATAACAGTCTCTCTTATATTAACATCTAGCCAGTTGTTCTGTCATATTAAGAGAGAAATTCCTTCATTATCCTATCTAGTGGCTACTGAGTGCATCAACATATTTGTGATTTTCATCTACGTGTGTGTTCTTCTGTGAAATTATGCAGGCTATTACTGTTTGGACCTAATTAATCCTACTTCTTCTCTTTGTTGGGGAGTTCCACAGGTTAATTGTGCTATTATACAATTATGCTTCAATACTTGTGAAATACTGCTTGTTTCAGCTGTAATTTGGCTTATGTTATCACCCCTTTTTCTACATTAACCTTCTTGTCACCATTTCCACTTTTCTATGGCTTAAAATTCACTCTTGTGTATGATCTGACAATACTTGAATGTGGGAGCTTTGCCAGCACTGAATAGTCAAATCCATGGTGCTCCACTGCTTTTCAATCCTCACTCATCACCACCAAGACTGGTACTAAAAGACAAACATAGAGATTTGCCCTGTTTCTTTACCTTCTCTCTAATAACTAGACCACTCCATTTAGTTGTATTAACTTTAATGATGCCACTAATTTACATTACCGTGGTTGCAGGGGTTTCAATTTCATACAATTTATATGACATTTATTTTGGTTATCAGACTAGGAATAAAACTTCTTCTACACAGAGTTTATATTAGGTTCCAGTGCTGGGAAGCAAATGAGGCTATACGTTCACCTCAGCTGAGATATAGTACAAGACCATTTTCATTTGGAGTGGAAAGCAAGGGAATTGCTTTGCTTGGAGAATTTCTGGGCACCTGGCAGTTATAAAGCTTCCTCTGGTTAATTTACCCACAAATCTAAAAGTGTCATAAAGCTTAAATAAATGAAGGTAGCCAATGTTGGTGACAAACCTGGAAAGTCTGTATGGAGAGAACTATTGAAAGTGATGTTGGATGCTAGTATGTTCTGAATAATAATGAAACTGAGACTGTGACAAAATCAGACCTTGTGCTTCTGAATCTACTGAGCATCCTGACTAATGTAAGGACACTGCCCTGGACAAAATCCCCATATAAATGGACACCACAGCTTTCCGTTCTGGATACTTCACTTAGAATGTGGTCCTTCTACTTTGCAGGGAATTAATTTGCAGGGAATTTACAGGGAGATTTCTCACTCTAGGCAAACCCTATAGCACAACCAGGAGGAGAGAGTTCCATTTTCAAATAACTCAATAAATGAGAAAAACATTTATGGCTGCAGCTTCCATGCCTCCTGGGGATTTAGTCACACGGCTCCCATCAGCTTCAGGATTGAAATGTCTTGTACCCTCTTTGAAAACATGCAAGAAGTTTTACCACAAAAACAAAACACAAAGGAAACAAAGAAATTCAGAGTGAAAGTGGAAACTCCCTTCCTCGTGTGTATTGCTGGAGTCTTTATAATGCAGCTAATCTTGTACATCATACAATGTAATAACCAGATATGACAGATTATTTTAAAAGGAGAAACAAGACAACAGATGAACTGTCCATTTGCAGTGTGATGCTTAGAGATGTTTGCTCTGACATTAAGACAAAATCACATCAGGCACTGAGTGCCACAGCCCCGTAGATGCCATCGGTGCCCCAGCAATGAAGATTATTGGGACTGTGCACCATAAATCTGAGCAAGTGTTAGGGCAGCATAGGGAGCATGAATTAGAGACATCAGACCAGATACACAGCTGAGGGAGAAAACTTTATTTAAAAGAGATTGACTGAACTGTTGCAGCCTAAAGGTTGGAGATGAATTTACCTCTCCATAGGTCCTTGTTCTTCATTTTGTCAAAATTTGCATTGTCCCTAAGTGACTCTATTTGAAACCTAACTAAGCAGCCAGCTCCACAGTAAGTGCTTACTGGACAGAAGACATTACTGGCTTGGATGTAAACTGGCAGGATGAGAGGAAAAGTGCTAGGGACACTCAGGCCTTTCTCTGCCACTGCTTCCAGCATACTCTCTTTAGCAAGTCGTATAGAGTGTCATCCATCTCACCTTATTTTATCTATCCAAAATACATTTAGCAGTCTAAAATGGTCACCAAGATTAAACAAGGGAGAGAGAAAATTGGTGATTCTGCTTTCCTATCTTTGTTATTTATGTGTAGGTGAGACATTACTGGAAGCCTTTCTGTACTTTAGATATTTTGTATGTACACAGTCCTGTGCACTTATGCAGTCAGTGAGAAAACTATAGTATATATATACACATATATATGTGTTTAATTAATCTAATTTTAGATTTGATGTTAGTCATGTAAAATTTTAAATTTAGAGTTTGGAATAATAATCTAGGTTGAGGGAAGGAGGCTATGTCCTTTTATTCTGTTTCTTTTTTTCTAGGTTCAAGTCATTTTGAATCGAGGTGTCTGCAACACAAGCCTTCATGATAAAGCTTGCAAAATGCTTTTATGTTGGTAAGTTTCTTGTGACTTGTTCTGTATTTTTTCTTTAAAAACTCAGACTCAAGATTCAGTATACTATTATTTTTAACAGAATTTACAAATACAGATTTTGTATGTATGTAAATATGCACTTCTGAGTGCATAACAATGCCAGGAAACAGTTAAAAGCAGGACATGGAGGTATGGAAATTGAAAGGAAAGTAAATGTAACTTAGGTTGTTCCAGCTATAGTTTCTCCATGGTTTTACAAACTAATCTCAAGATTTTGTAAGGATTCTGACTGAACTTTTGATGTTTCATGTTGGAGGTTATGTTAATAAAGCTCAAGTTCCCTGTTCCAGGCTAAAAAATGGCAATTGCACAGCAGTGGTATACAAAGTCCAGATTTCCTATTGGGAGAAAGAAAAAAATATATTTTGTAGACATGAGAAATTTTTGACATATTGATCAAATTCTACCCCAAGCAACAAAGACTCTGTTCTAATTAATTTTATTTTACATTCCTTATTTCATTTGTCTCCCGCTGTGAGCCCAGTGGGATGATCAAAACTCAAAGTCATATGTTAATTCTGTTAAATATGTACTATGACAGATGACAAGAGATTGTCAGGAGGACAGAGTCCTTGTTGAAGATTATGCTCCCACAAAGGAGTAGTTCAAAAGCTGGAAGGCCAAGACCACATGAATCAAAAAGCAAAAAAATATATGTTCCTCATCATAATTGCAAATAAAACTGGAGCTGTTTACAGATTACAGTTGTTTCTACCACTCAGAGTCTTTAAGACTCAACAAACCTTTTGGAAAGATCTTCTTTAGATCAGATACATATCACTTACCTTAGGGTAACCCTGTGTGTGGGAAGTGGGACTGGATGAACAAGAGGGGATCCCACTCGACTGTATTGGCTGATGAATTCAAGATTATCCGCACAGTAACTCCACTAAATGTCATCATGTAGACATGACCATATACTCTAGATGTAGATGTGTGGATCCATGTGTACAGATGTAAAAAGCACTCTTTCTCTTTACAGGAACACATCAGGGTAGGGTTTGACATATAAGGTTTATTACTTAGCCCTTGGCTAACCACTATTTGAATGACTGTTTTCAGTAATTTGTGGAAGTGTTATACAGAGTGGTGCTAAAGGAGCTGAGTTTGTCTTTTTTAATAGTGCATTAGGCTCTGATATGTGTTGCACATGACACATTAAAGAATATGATCATATAACCTATTCTTTTAATATATGTGATCAGCAGAAGTATCAAAATATGTATTGAATGTGGCAGTATTAATATATTATTCATACAGAACACTTAAAAGCAGAGTTTAGAAATTTTAGTGTGAGTTTGAGATGCTTTATGTTCAGTATACTGCAGCTTGGGTTTCCCTTTTATGTTTCTTTGCTATATTAACTATTCCAAGACTGAATGAAAATCAGTGATCTTCAGCAATATGTAAATCCTTTAACATTTATAAATGAAGGCAAAAAACACTTTTGTTTTTTTTTGAAAAAGGGTGGAAAACATAAAAATTTTTACAAATGGAAAACACCAGAGGGTAGTATTTATTTATTTTCCAAGATATCTGGAAACAGTAGAACACTCTGGCTGCTGAATCCGAAAGGATATTAGAGAACACTTAAATTTCTCTCTGTAAAATATAGTATATTCCAGCATACTTCTATTGGTGAGTATGTGAGAACGCTGAGGTTCAGATCATATGACATATCAGAAGGAGACTGAGAAGTGCAATATTGTATAAGGAAAGAAAAGATAAGCACTAAACTGGCAGGTTTTCTTCTCTAACAGCTCTGAATTATTAACACCAGAAAGCAGAAGCAATGAAATGAATAATTTAGGAAAGCTACTGTCTGCTGTCTCCTTGCTATTAGATAGGCAATTGGAAATGACTGAAAATGACTGAGAGTAACAAAGCAAAGGCTGTTGAAATAGTACCTTTGCACAGCTTTGAGCTTTTTTGCTTCAGCTAGGGTGTGCCGTTATATATAACTACAGAAGAAAACAATTTCTCTAGTACTTAACTGAGTGCTGGGTTGGCTACTTATCTATCCTTATAGTTACAAGTGTCCTCTGTCAAACAATAGACCTAAAAGTTTGTTATATGAGCTGATATGCTGATGATATTTATTGTTGTAATAGCATAAGCCCTGAGCCAAGGTTTTCAATTATAAGGGTGTGGAGGTCCATCTCTAAATTAAGTGACAGTTAATTTTTTTCCCCTACTTTTCGGATTTACCTGTTAGAAAAGACAAGAATCTAATTTATTTGCATTACTCTCTATTGTTTCTCTGTATGATCTCAATTTCAAGTGCACATGAATTTGCTGTGAAAATTTGTTATCAGTCATATCTCTTCACACCATGTGGAATATGATATGTTTCTTTGCTACAGTCATTTTATCAAGAAACGAGGACTAATTCTGTGAGATGAATTGACCTGATAGCCTTTGGTTACAATTGTATAAGAAGTTCTATGTAATACTTCTTAAGTTCTTATGTAATATTTATGTTCTTATGTAACATTTACAATAGGTAGTAACTCCAGCCTGGATGAAGTCCCTGCTCTGTAGGAAGATGTGAGACATATGCAAATGCTCTGGTTCATTCCCACCCACTTTGATGCTAGGCCATGTCACTTAGGCTGGGGATCTTCTCGCAAACAGACCCTCTAGAGCTTGCAAAAGGAGGTAGCTACCTTCAAACGTGATAGCAATGCCAAGTTCCCAAAGGACACAACAGTGACCTTAACCTCACTTAAATTCCTAAAATTAGGCAAGTGAATCCAAGACAAAATCATACAGTCAGGAGGAATTGTCATTAACTGAAGACAAACAACTGAAATCTTTATTGGGAAAGCAAGAGCAATCAATAAATAGTGCTATACTTGCTCAATCTCAAAGCAAACAAGCCTGGCCATTAAGGTTGGGTCATGGCTGTAGCCCAGACACCTTCATATGAATGAGTGGAAAGAATAGTAGACAAATGAAAGAGTCTGAACCTCTGCAACATTCTGAAAAATGGATATATCCTACAATGGACCACGAGCATTAATATTAAAAGAAGAAAAGCAGCAGCCGAGCTGTTCACAGCTCTAGCATTTGGTATCCAGCTAAAATCCATTACCAAGGATTCCTATATATTCTACTTCCCTGCTGCATCTCATGAAGAATATATGGCTACATTGCAGGACTTTTTTTCAGGACTTGCACAGGAATGAAGTGCAGTTATGAGCCAAAACTTAATGGAAGACCAGCCAAAGACAAAAGTTCCTTGAAACCAGGTACTTCTGCATGCTAGAAAAGTGCTATTTCTTCATCTTTACAACTCTGTTTTTCAGCATGAGCACTAGCAATTTCCATTCTTCTCTCCTGATTGTGTGCACAGCAAACATCACAGTGATAATGCTTACTTACCCCTCAGGGGGGTTGTGAAGATTAATTAGTTAATGTCCTCGATGCACGTCAAAGATGAAAAGCTCAGTGTAAGCACTAAGCATTTGTGTATTCATAGACTCCAGAAATACGCATTCTCTACAGTAAAGATAAAAGGTAGAAATGTTTTCTATCTGCATCCAATTTCCAGAGGTGAAACTCTTATTCTATAGAAAGCCTACAAAATTACATTTTAATAGTTGAGCTATTTAGAGAAAATACTGTATAAAACACACAAATGTCTACTTTTGCTTTGGAACCTGGATGAAGAAATCATTGAAAAGCTGCTGATTCCATTAGAAGAAAAGAAAGAAAAGGTGAATTATGTTGGTTAGTGAGATTATAATAGAAATGAGTGGAAGAAAATGTTGTACTTGGAGTTCATAATGCAAAGAGTATTTAAGGTGTTTATATCTTAAATCTCCCCCTAGAATCCTGGCACTTATCTTGTTTCCTACTGTTCATTTTGTGTAGTAGGTGTGGATCTAAACCTTAGTAAAGGCACTGGATCTTTCTACTGGTTGCAGTTGTATACAGTTAAAATTCTATTTTGCGTGAGAGAAAAAGAGCACACTTGGACATTTTTCTCACACACTGAAGAGCAATAAAAGAGAATTAAAAATAAATGTTAATCTATATTACTGTGTGAAATTATGAAGATAAAATCAAGTTTATTTTGCACTTCCATCAACTGTGGTGTTGATAGCCTTAAAACAAATGATCTGGGAATTCTTCTTCCAATATTTAATTTTTCAAAAGTTATTCTGAAGTGGGTACCTGGTATATTATCAGGAAAGAGTCACCACATTATTTATAAATTCACATAAATCAATATATATACCACTGTATGCATATATATATATGGGTCATACATACGCACATACATGTGTACATGTATATAAACCTAAGATTCAGATATATAGACAAATATACACTTACATATATATATCTATGTGTGTATAGATGTATATATGTATATGAGTCTTAGTTTTATATATGTGTATGTTTGTATGTGTTTATGTATGAGTGATCAAAACTTAAGTTCATTGTGCTTAAAAATGTGCACTTAAAAATACCTGGGTGTCTTTGAGAAGCAATCTTCCTAAGAGAGGAGAAACTTGAAGAAAAATTTCTAATCTTAAATCCTACTCCCTAAGTCTAAATGTATAAAGCAAAAGATAATCTTTGTCCTAGGTGCAAGGGACACAGTCTCAAATACTTGTTCTGCCTCATAATACAAAGCCAACTCAGATACAAAATTTCCATAGGTTTCTGGCTTTTTTATCATTGAAGTTGTTTGGAGGAAGAGCTATTGCAGCCTCATGGGAGCAGGGAGTCTGGGTAAGTCACTGTTCTCAAAGTTGTTATTCTATATAACAGTACTACAAGTTTCCTAGTGAAAAAAAGAATAATTATGCAAAGGTACAGGTTTTTCTGATGACAAACTGCATGTTTGTGGTCAAAATCAAATGGAAGAACTTGGACTTTTTTAGGTTAGAATGAAGTCTTCTAATGTACATGTTTTCATTAGCTCTGTAAATCAAAACTAGGTTTATCCTGGATCAAACAATAGTCAAAATAATAGTGAACGAAACTCTGCATTGCATTGTGGGATATATCAAACTCTCCTGATTTCTGTTTACCTTGGAGATCTGAAGAAATATTTTGCAGAAATATTGTTTGGACACAGGATTGAGAGAGAGGTAAGTGTCAAAGCCCCATCCAGCCTGGCCTTGAACACTTCCAGGGATGGGGCATCCACAACTTTTCTGGGCAACCTGGGCCAGTGTCTTACCACCCTCATGGTAAAATTTTTCTTCCTAATATCTAATCTAAATCTAACCTCCTTCAGTTTAAAACCACTATCCCTCATACTATCATTACATAACCCTGATAAAGAGTCCCTCCCTATCTTTCCCATAGGGCCCCCTTTAGGTACTGAAAGGCCACAGTAAGGTCTCTTCTCCATGCTGAACAATCCCAGCTCTCTCAGCCTGTCTTCATAGGTGAGCTACTCCAACTCCCTAATCAGTTTCATGACGTCCTCTGGACCGACTCCTTCTTATGTCCATGTCCTTCTTATGTTATGGGCCCCAGAGCTGAATGCAGCGCTGCAGGTGGGGTCTCACAAGAGCAGAATAGAGGGGCAGAATCACCTCCCTCAACCTCACAGAATCAGAGAATATTCATGGTTGAAAGGGACCCTTGAGATCTTCGAGTCCAACCACAAAACAAAAACAAAACAAAACAAAACAAACAAACAAACAAAAAACAACAAAAAAAATCCCCCCACCCACACCACACCCGCCCACAGACAGACAAACCCCAACAATTTCAGGCACTAGAGCATGCCCTGAAGTGCCATGTCTACACATTTCTTAAATACCT
>JAOXJM010000019.1:5657571-5685426 GCA_026413425.1 Tringa solitaria | reverse complement strand
TCAAAAAAAAAAAAAAAAAAAAAAAAAAACAACAACCAACCAAACAAAAAAAAAAAAACAAAAAAAAACCCCAAAAAAACAATAAACCACAAAACCAACAAACTAATATGTAGGTATTAATTTTAAGATATGCTCAGGTGCAGATAATCACTTTAACAGAAAAACAAAGGAATATGAATTTACTTGTGTTTAATAGGTCTACAGTTGGGACAGACTGAACGGACATCGTAATGCAAATAATATTTGGGATGAGCTTTGGCTGAAAGCAAAAAAGGTGATTTTATACAGACTCAGATTCAAACTGATCCTGAATTTCAGTCTTTCATATTACGGATAATCAGTAGAACCAGAGAGCACCGAATCAGCATTGGTGTAAGCACATACTACACCAGTAAAACTGATAAAATTTCACCTTTCTAAGGAGGTTACTTTTGCCTAGTTTCCCAAAGCAATATCTGAAACATTGTCTCAAGGATGGCTGACTGATGACAGAAGAAATTGGTTGCTTACCACAGATTTGACTAAGACTAGCCCATTTACAGTTTTCCTGAGATTCTGCCCAGGACCAGCATCTCTCAGTACCTGCTGAGTTACATCCCATCGTATATGCAGGAGGATGGAAATTTCTTCCTTTGTTATGCATTAACCTGGGGGGCTCCGGTACCAGCTGGAGACTTGTAGCAACAACGGTACTAAGTTTCAAAGTGAATGCAGCTCCCTGCTGCAGGGACCTCCACTGTCTATAGACCCTAACCTCTGCGGAATGAGTCAGAGGAAGAAAATAGGAAACCAATGTATTGGCTTTCAGAAGAATGACAATGCCATCTTCCTAATACAAGCTCTGTCAGGTAAAATATTGAAACTATACCAGGGTTGGGGCTGAAAGATTCAACCAACATTTCAGCCATCAGCTTTTGTCAGGTCTGCTTATAGAAGCAACGCAAATGGTTGTTTAAATGGGTTAAGGACTAAACTCTGGTTTAGCCAGTAAGCTTGATCTATTTGGCCCCTTCCTAAGCATTTAGGGAAAACAACAACAACAACAACAAAAACCAACAAAGAAACAAACAAAAACAGCAAACAAACAAAAAGAAGGCTGGAAGAATCCAGAATTGTACTATCCCTCTTACTCTAGAGGTATATGTGACGTGTTTATTAACTTGAGTATTTTCAAGTAGCAGGTGAAATCATTTGACATTCCTCTAAGAACTATAGAGTTGGAGTATTTCAATTCCCCAGTACCCTGCTCATTTTGCTTGGATTGAATTATCTTACTTTGGATAAATGTTCGTAATTGTTCTTTGGTGTGAAAAAGCTACTTGAACCACCTAGTGTGACTTGTGCTTTTGTTATAGCACCATGGTTGTTGTACATTTTTAATCTTTATCTGGTTGCTGTGGGTATTTTATTGTGTATTTCTTCTGGCAGAGAAGATACTTGATGAAATGGGGCTCTATTGTGATGCTGTGCCCAAATTTGGAGTTAGGAGCCAATTTTATGTTGTGAGAATAACAACACTAGAATAATCATAAAATAATCCATAGTCTTGATGGTACCACAAAACTTATTTGCCTAGAATAAAAATACATATATTACATATTATATTCAATTATTTAGCTCCATTATTATTAAAACTGCCCTTTATGGAGAACCTACTTGTTTCTTGGCATTCTCATCCCACTTACTGGAGGAAGAAGTTGCCTGACTTTAAATTTTTCGACAGTCTTTTCCTCTTTCCTTTTCCACAAGTGTGAGATAACAGCTGCTGCCTCATATAATTATTTTAATTGTTTGCATGCTATAAAACTGTTAAAAGCAATTTTAATTTTAACAGTAAATAGGTTTTATTGCCAAGTTATGCTTTTGCTTATAGCTATAAGATGGCAACGGGTGGTTAAAAGTATATTTGATTCTGTACTATTATTTCTCCTGTATCCACTGTATAATCAATGAGGTGATACTATTTTGCCCTCAGGATAAAAAAAGAGAAATGCTAATGGAAGCAATTAAAAGATATGAATAATACTGACACTCTTTATTATCTTTCAGGTACATTCGTAGTTACCCAACACATTAAGTGGTAATGATGCAGTTACAGTTATTTTCCAGTTGACATGATTAGTTCTATGGCCCAGCCACATCTATCTTGTGCTTTGAAGCCCTTCACACTAAGTTATTGGATTTGGGAAATAAAGTAAATAGGTATATTAAATGACCTCATCCCTAATTTTGAAAGACATTGGTAAGAATGGCATTTCCATGGTCTACAGCACTAGTCTAAGTTACAGGAGTTTCTCTTGAGTCTCTGCTGCTTTCCTAAGTCTGAGGAGTTTCAAACCAGAATGGTATAAAGAATAGAGGTCTAGGGCTACAGGCACAGAAGTATTGTATCACGTAAAGACATCTGACCTGTTAGACACTTAGCTCCACATTAACATCTTCAAAATGCCCCTGTGCTTACAAACTCCATTCAATGTAGATTGAAAAAAGCTGCTCCTGAGTCTTGTGAAGCTGACTTCTTCTTGTAAGCTTGTGTTTTCCAGATTCTAGGGTATTTCTATTGTCTGGAGAGGGGCCACATAGTAAGCTCTTTTTAGAAATTTAAATGTTATCAGGAGTCTATTAATATCTGGACAGGAGCCCTGCACAATCAAATACATGTCTCTGATGCACGAGCAAAAATCCCAGATTATCTGAGCACAATTTTGAGACCAATATTCAATGAAACATAAACGACTGTTATGGTTTAACCCTAGCCAGCAGCAAGGAACACACAGCTAGTCATTCAATTCTCACCCTATTCCCAGAGAAAGATAGGGAGAAGAGGGAGAAAAGGAAGGGAAAGGGAAAAAAACCTCCAACCTTGTGCGTTGAGATAAAGACAGTTTAATAGGACAATAAACTAAAAGGAACATAACAACAACAATAATGGTAAAAGAATATACAAGATAAAGTAATACAACACAAGTCACTCTCACCACCCAGTGTATTAGTTGTCCAGCCCATCCTCAGCAGTCATCATGGATTCCTGCCCTCCCACTAGTCCCCATTTATATCCTAAGAATGATATGGTATGGAATATTTTCTTGGCCAGCTTGTTCTGTCTGTGTTCCCTCTCAGCTTCTATGGGAAGCCGAAAAAGTCCTTGACTAACATAAACATCACCTGGCAACAACAAGAACAATATGCATTTTTGACGTTCCTTTCATACCAAATCTGAAACACAGTAGCCACTAGAAAGACAATTAACTCTATCCCAGCTGAAACCAGGACAAGGGGTAATGAAGCATTGTAGGTCATGGTATTATCAATAATGAACTGGGACTCTGAACAAGATTTAAAAGAGTGGAAGAAACAGCAGAATAGATTTGACTGAAGAGACCCTTGACATTATTACCTTCCTTATAACTTTTAAATGCTAAGTCTGAAAAGCTCCTATGTGGAGACTAGACTACTGATTTACTGGAACTAGAGGCATTAACAGTGGCTAAAATTCAGCCACTTTTTCAAGCATTCAGGATGAACATTCAGTATAAATAAGTTTGTGTAGCTGAATCAGAATTCAAAAGTTCAAATATGGCTTTGAATTATATATCTAAATTCATGTTATTATCTGTAATGAAATAGAAAACTCTGCTTGAAGAACACCAACGAACTGCCCATTACTTAAGGAAAAAATGATAATATTATTATTTAAGAAAACAATTTGATAGCATTTAGGACGCCATTTATGATGATATATACTGTCTTCAGTATTTTCCATGCACATTAAATACCCGTCTTAATGAAAAACAGTACCTTCTCTCCAAAAGGTGACTATGACCCATTAATATCTACCATGATTCAGTTTGCTGAAAGTCATTAAGGGCCCCCACCTGTTAAAGGCAGGAACTGGGTAATAGCACTGCTTCATCTAGTTTAAGTGTTGTGCTGCATATTGTATTGCTATTCATTGTGAATATGACTTTTTATTCACTAGCTAGCTACGTGTATTTCTAAGCATTCAGCAGCTATCATACGTAATTTATTTTATTCACCTCATTATTATTATTTGTTACAGTGGCATAAGAGGTGCTTTTATTGCACTCAAGTGTTTACTTTGTTAGCCTGATTGACCTATATGCGCAACCGTTTACTTTTTGATCATGCTGAAACAGTGAGCTTTCTGCTATGCATTACATGTGACCAATGAGTCAATCAATAAGGAGGTATAGGGTTTTTCTTATTTTTTTAATGCTTGAATGCTGCATTGCATGGCAACTATTGCCCAGCAATTTGAGTTGGACAAAGGAATAATAAATTTCTTACTAAAAAAACACAATAAAACTTTCTCCAAATGGTATCATCAAGACACTTTATTTAAGAAAGGGCTGATGATGTTGGTTTAATAAAGTGACACAGAGGAAGCAGCTTGTTCGACCCATGGATGACCAGTTAAATCTGCAAAGATGAACAGTTCAGGACATTAACCATTAATGTAGGAGACCTGAAAATTAAACAAGGAGTGTCTAAGAACAAGAACAACAAATGAAATGAATGTGATTGTATAATAAGATGGATGAGAATCATAGAAAAATAGAAGGCTTAAGGTTAAAAACTGCTTGCTGGTTGCCTCTTGGATGCATTATCTGGAGCTATAAACTCACAAGATATTTGGGACTTCCCAAGCTTCACATTCAGCCTTAATACGCATTCCCTCTTGAACATTTTATCAGGAAAAAAAATGCTTCTATTTCAGTAAGTGACTTATATAAAGAAATATGCTCAGGAGGTGCAAAGGCAACTGGAATTCTTTCAGAGAAAACAAGATAAATATGGCATAATATCATCTCTTCTGCGTACTGGAAACAGAGCCTGTTTCACTCTAGTCCCTGAGTCATATTTGGGATTGTCCAGAAGAAAGTGTTAGATAATGAGGTAATATCATGCTAAGTGATGTGCATGGCTGGTGCTAGTGCTCAAGCCATAACATTACCTCTTTTACTTTTTTTGACATAGTTTAGAGCTCTGAATCTCAACTCTGAAGCAAACACTAGAAAAAAAAATTTAAACAAAACCCAGTTCTGAGGTTGTAATTGAACACGATTTAAAAGATTATGGTTATGTATTCCTATGTTCTTTTATGGATGCTCTTATTGGTACAGATAACACTTGAATGTGATGGGATTGATCTACTATTATATAACTTAGAAAATTTTCTAACTTAGAAATTTGAAGCAGACCAAAGGCCAACTACAGCTAAAAGTCATGTCTAACATCTTAATTATGTGAGTAAGACAGATTTATTTTTTACTCATTTTTATATATTATTAGTTTCTGAATAGGAAATGCAAGGATCAGATACAAAGATGTCTGACCACTCAATATCCTTCAAGTTGTATTTAAGCTCCTACCACATATTTAAACTTTTTGTTCCACTTTTACATTCGGCAACTAAACTGAACCTTCTCTAACTGTCAGTGAAGCTGTCCAGTCAAACAGCTCAGGCAAGATTTATGCAATGTGTCTTTGTTATAGCTGGCAAATAAAAATTATATTCCTTGTAATTGAACAGGATGGCAAGGATTTTAGAAAACAAGACAGCAAATGTCAGTAAACTACATATTTTCCTTTTAAGATGATGCTCTTTTTGACATTTAAGCTCTATAGTTTGCCATGAGAAGATTCACTTGACTAAACATAGACCTCTGTGTTATAAAGGTCTATGTTTGAGCTAGTCACCTTAATTATAGATAAGGGTGAGAAATAAGGTGCTCTGGAAGTCAATCAGTGCTTCACCTCAAATCTCAGCCCTTGTTTCCTTCACCTCTTTTCTTTCCATTTTCCTGTTTTCCTATTCCTCTTAGCTCAGTGTTCCACTTCACATGGTTGACTGAAAAGAAAGCTCATTTCTCAGGGGAAGGGGAGGGGAAGAGGGCAGAAGGATAAAGACATGCGAGGGGATTTAAAATGGAGAGACAGAGTTTCCTAGCAGCTTCTTCTTATATTTTCCTCCCTTTGCTTAGATTGAATAATTACTCTCTCCAAATTGTCTTCTACCAAAGTGACATGCCCCATTTTAAGAATTGTTTTACCTTATATTAGTTTTAGACAGCTCTAAAACTGTATACAGTCTCACTTTGTCATCATACTTTCTCCTTTGTTTATACCCTATCTTTGATCCTTTGTTATCTTTGTTGGTTTATGACATGTGACAAGTCACAGCTATGTAAGCATGGAAAGCCTCTCCTTAGCTTTCAAAAGAAAAAAAAAAGCTGGGCAGATCTCTGATTCCCCATTTTTATTTCTAGTTCCTTTCAGTGTAGCTATATTCTTTTCATTAACTGGCTGCATAAATATGGGGCACACATACGATGCTATAGGAACTGTTAGGTACAATTAAGTGTAATCTGCCCTACCAGATAAAGCAAGTAGTACAGAACTCTCACTCATTCCCTGTTCTTTCCAAGTCCTTTGAATGGTCTCAGGAAGCAGAATCTGGTAGTACCTCCAAGTAGACCAGACATGCTTCCTATACATGGGCCAACTCTTCCAGTTTCTCAAGTTTGCACTCTTTGTGTCAAGCAAATGGACAAGTCTGAAATTAAAACCATTCAAAACTGGTTGATCTTTGTATTCCACCCCCTACCATCCCTTTAATGAATTTTTCTATTTAATTCTATGAGTTTTCTCTTCCTTTTATGATATCATAGTATATTGTCTAGATGTTTTAGCTTGTATTTAGATAGTGTTATAATCTAAAATGAAATGCCGAGTTATCTGTTGGTAGAAAAAAAATAACTCAAATAAATTGTGACACCAGATAGAAAAAAGTATATAAATATTCATGAGCATTTTAAAATTTGAATTTATAAGAAATATAGTGCACTGCTTTGGGGAAAATATGCAAATACTAAGGAAACAATTATTAATGCTCTGGTTATATATTCCCATTTCTGTGATTCTTTGTTTAAGAAGCTGCACTGGGTTTTTGTTGTTCATGCATAATAAAATCCTACATTTTAGAACAGATGGATTTTATTTTTGGGGGAAAAAAACCCACCTTACATTAGCAATGATGGAAGAAGATGGATGCAGCCCACAAATACCTGCTTAAAATTAAGAAATCACACAGAGAAATAAACTTGATGGTTATGTCTGACCCATCTGTTTCCCATAATTGTATAAAAATATACACATTTTACTTCTGAAAAAATGCCCCTAGCAGTACTTCATCTGCCACAAATGACCTGTCACAGCCCGCTCACATACTTAGCACAGTTTGATGTGATGCACATGCAGTCCTTGTAGGAGAGGGAAAGTAAGGCTGTCCATGTCATCAAGTTGAAGGAGAAAAAGCTCTCAAAATTGCAAGTGTGGTAGGGGAGAAGAAATGGGGCCTACTGTGTCACCAGCACAGGGGAGACTGGCAGGAGTCAGGGCAAAACACCAGAAAGGAAACTCATGATGCTACGGGAGGAGCGATGCAGCTTTTTGTGCCACAGGCAGAGCAGGGTGAGGTCTAGACTCTGAGTTTTGAGAGGTTTTGCTTCTGATCTCCAGACAGACAGTTTCATTTATAAAGTACAGGAAGATGTATAAAAGATTTCTTTATTATGCCCTATACATCTGTTTGTATGTTCTTTGGTGATGTACTGTTGAATTTATATAGACAAAACAGATCAGCAGGTTGTGTGGTCTAGAGAAGATGCAACCTATGAATATGAAAGTGTATATTTGTCTCAGAAAGAGACAGAAAAAGCACTTCACATGAGGTAAGCCAAGTTCTTAGAGCAAGAAATGAGAGGAGAAAGACATTATGAGGTTTCTTATAAATATAGAATTGTCTTTGAATAATTATCTTCAGCAGGCAGGATTGCAAGAGATATATTTATGGCACTGTGCCATAGTTATACCAAACGTGCTCTTTTAAAGAAATATTATAAGCCTATTTATTTTCTGCTTGTCTGTATCGTCTGATAAATACACTCAAATGTGTCAGTGGGTATGTGCAATCAAAGGCAAAGTTGTGCGAAGAACATAGATTTCCAAATACTGTGCTATTGCCTGCTTTCTGGCTAGTGATCAGCTCATTATTTGCCAGCCTCACTGCTTAAGCAGCTTTTCATCTGGTCAAGGGTGGGAATCTTGGTTCCTTCTATCGGCTCCTGTTTCTGAAGAAAACAGGTACATGTCTGACTGCCTTCAAAAGCAGGCTTGAAGACATGCTTTTTTAAAGGTAGTGAATATTGTAAGATGTTACTAACTCTTAGAGTGATTTTCCTTTCTAAAACATGAGAGGGTTTTTTTGATGATGTTTTTTCAAGGTTTTTGATAACTTGTAAAATTCAGTGCTACACAATGGATACACAGTTTGACTTTGGGCATGAAATTTTGGATTTACAGCTAAACTGGGGGAAAAACTTGCTTATTTTATTTTCAACAGTTAGCCAAAAGGCATTGAACATACAGAGATCACTCCTAATATATATATATGTCATGGCTTTGATGTCAAGGAGTACCTGTACAATTTTGGCAATCTTTCTTTAAGACTTAAGGGCAGAATCACGCCAAATGTTCTGCAGCTTTTTTTCTCCGCATGTCCTTGCAATGTGATTTAGCTGAAGAATCCACATCTACAGACTATCTCTAAAAAACCATAGTTACTGCATAGCAAATATGTTTTTCTTCTTTATTTTAATTCCCTTCACAATGTTTAGCCAGTACTTCAACAATGTCATGAGATGGAAATTCATCTGCATATGGAGATTGGAGCCACCTGTCCAAGACAAGGCATTTGATATCAGCAGATAGCAGTCATTAAACATGATGTGAAATCCCTGTAGATGTTACACACATTTCAGAAAGCAGGGATTCAGTAGAGCATATTTCCAAAGCAATCTCTTTTTCATAGAGTGAATTCTGATATGAGTTGTCATGTTATAGCCAGCAATCCAGGTGATTTGTGAATGCATTTTGTTGTGGAGAGGCAACAGAAAAACGCTTTTTTATGTTTAAGGTGTGCAGCTTAGCTTTGCCTTGCAATGAATGAGGTCTTGGAAAAACATTGCTAAGTTGATGTGATGATTGATGGCCAAGTCAGAGACTACAGTCAGAATGAAATTGAAGTGAAGTTCCATCATTCCTCTGTCTTCATGAAACATCATACTTTGAGACTTTGCCACGAGGGCTTGCATTTCATTTATTATAATATAAATATTATAATGCTCAAATGCTAGCTATTAGAAATATGCTTTTCATTGGCAAAAGCTCATCAACATGACTTTTTTGAGTACAGCCTATCAGAAAATGAGAGCACTAAGTTCAAGTGGAGATGTTTCCTTAACAATGGAAAGTTTTATGTAATAACCCCCAGAATCTGTTTTCATCATGAGAAATGGCTTCTGGTATTTGTGAAAATACATGCCAAAGAAACTAGTAAGCATGCAGATGTTTTTAAAAATCTCACTCTGCTGTGCTGAAACCTGTTATAAAGTTAGCCATGTTAAAATAGGGCACGCTAAAATAGGGCACCCTGTGTCCCATTTGATTTCAGGATGGGAAGTGGAGGAAGCACCAGTACACAGCAAGTTTGTTGTGAAGCCAATTGGATCTCCTGTTTGTCCACCAGCCAGTAGATCTGCACATATGCCACATATGAATGTACAGATGCTGCACAGACATTAATGGACAGGAATTTTTCTTTTTTCTTTTTTTAAAATACATTATTGTGATCTTGGTATAGGGCAATGCTGACTTGGGGTATCCAGTCTTTTCAGTAGGGTGGTCACTCCCTGTCTAGTGACAGGAGCTTCTGTTGCAAGGATTCTTGCAACAGCGCCTTCAGCTAGATCAAGTGTGACACCACATAGTTTCTCCGAATTTTTTTTCCTCCAAACTCATTTCTCCAACTAGACAGCAATGCTTTGGGGATAACAATTACTCCATCTCCTAGTTGTAGTACTTACAAGGACTTAAATACCGGAGTTCTGTGGCTTGATAAGAAGCCATGAGGAAGGTGGTACTTGCAACCTGTTGAAACCTTTGACTACAAGGAACTGCATGAAGCAGCAGCATACTAATGTTCATAGGCTGTGTACAACTAAGGATGGTAAAATGGACGTGAATCCAAATGTATCAGTGATCAGAACCTAACTAGATAATCTACAAGAGGATCTCGTCTCCTGTCTGAGATACAAGAGGAACAGCAGATCCTGTTATAGAATAACGTGCAGATTTTCAGGTAAACTTCAGGATCTTCAAATCAGCTCCAAACAAGGTGTTCCTATACTAGATATCTCACTCAGGGAAATTTTTAAACTCCCCGATCTCTCCAGTTACCTCTTAGAGGATTCATGATGTCAGAATGGTTAGAAGAGATGAAGGTTGTCCTCTTATCATGAAATATAGTCACACAAGTATATTTTTATAAACTATTTCAAATTTTACTAACAGACAGCAAGAACCTACTTCAAGTATTCTCACATGTAGAACTAACTTCTGGTGAATGTGAGCCAAACAATGCTGAATGTTTTCATCTGCTCAAAATATAAATTTGACGTAGGCATTACACAAGCACAGAAGTATTCTGGGTACTTTGGTTGCTTCAGAAAAATTATATAGAAGTGAATTTATATTTTTTAATGTATTTGAATGTTTGTATGTGCTGTAATGTATACACTTGGATAGAGGTGGTTGTGATTAACTTATCATGTTTTAGATGACTTCCTTTACACTAATTAGAAGTGGTAGTATCTGACTTTTCAAACATTTTCTGTTGCTGGATCAACTCTTGTTTTGTCTTGGTTTGAATTTGGTTTGTTACTTAACAAAATTAAATAATATAGCTATGCCAGTTATATAACCAAAATTTGTTTATGTAATTTGCTCTTTCATTTAAACCCCTGTATTTGTCTTGGCTGCCTTACTCTATTTTACAGGAACATAATTAGCAACATGAGCTACCCAACTAATCTGCATACACAATTCTATTTATTTAAGATTGCTGAATTAACAATTCTATATAATTATCTGGGGTGGAAACAAAGGAGTCTTTTAAGCTCTATTTGGGACTTGTTTTGGTTTAGGTGAGATTTGAACCAGTCCACAGCTTTCAGTAGGGAATTAACTAACATCACTGGCTCCCATTTGCATTGTCTCTGCTGGCTGAATCATGTAAAATGCAAAAAAAAGGTTTAAAGAAGGAACCTGAATTCAGGCTTTCTACTCCTGCCATGAGTCTTAACATGAAATTGTCTCTTCTTTCTCCAATTGTTAGTTCCTTTTGAGCACTGGCAGTTTCCAAAGCAAGGCCTATGAAAAAGTCTCCAGATTAACCTTTCTCTAGATTAGCAAATCATCCAGGAGGAAGACTGGAAAAGTTGAAACTATACCCATAACATGCATTCTGAGTACTTTACTTCACCAAAAAAATAAAGACAGAAGTATTGGGAAAACACTATTTTCTTTCACCATTACAGACCAAACCTTCTCAGTGTGTAACAGCAATAACATATTGCCTGTTGTAAATTCAGAAACTTCTTGTTTATGGAATGAATTGCTCTCATCTGTTGTTGAATAAAGAAAATCCTGTCAGACTCAGTTAATCCCCACTTGTCCCTGTTTGCTGCAGCAGTGTACTAAAGCCACGGAAGTGGGAACTGGTCCAGAATGTCCTGGGTACTGCTGAGACATCAGACGGTCTCTTCTAACCGTCAGGGGTTCCCTTACAGGGGATTTCAGGTTCCCCTCTGGGAATGAGGGAGCTGTCTGTTGTTAGACAAAGTGTCAAAAATTTTACTTATTCTTTAGTGGGGGTCTCTGGAGTTCCAACTGTATCGTGTAAGAAAGGTGGTTAGAGAGTAATGTGATAAGCTATTTGCATATCCTTAGTAATATTAGGGGAGTGTATGACAACTAATTAGAGAACTCCCTTGTTGAACAGCTTATCTCTTTATGTTCAGTATCCCCATTGATGTGTGATGTAGATTGGGTACCATTTTGCTCTCCAAAACAATAATAATTAAAAAAATGCACAAACAAACAAACAAACAAACAAACAAAACCACAAAAAAGTAAAACAAATGAAAAAAAAGGGAAAACAAACAAACAAAACCCAGAAAACACCTTCACAATTTGTTACTTTGACAGTTGTAAAGTTTGAGAAAGAACTGATTTGTCACCTACTGATTTTTCATTCCTGAGGCTGTGTGTGAAATCATTCACCGCATCTAAACAAATTCAGATCTTGGTTGAACAAGGGGACATGTGATCTGTGTAACTGCAACAGAATGAGGGTTTGGTATGTGCTGTGAAGTGCACCATTATCCAAAATAAACAGCTGGCTCCATTAGGAGTTAAGAAAGGGGACTGATAACAAGGCTGCTCTCCCTAAGATAATAAACCCCTATTGACTTTGCAGGTAATAATTCAGAAAAGCTAAATGGATTCTTGCTATTCAATCAAGACTTGTTCAATGGTAACAACTGAATATTAGTTTCTACTCCAAATTACTGCTAATTGAATCTTGTTCTCTGTGTTTGTTTCTAGCTTTATCTGATTCTTCAGACTTATCTGCAGCTCTGTAAATGTTTTGTGTTCATTCCAGCACAGCCTCAAGAAAATTCATTGTTTCTCAAATCCTTTTCCATTACCTACATGTACACCATTCCTTATTCACTGAAACTTTAAAGAAACTGGCTCAAGGCGGAGGTATTAGTATTCTTGATACACAAGCTTGAGGGAGAAGGACTGGCTCTAGTTTGAAACCAAATGCCTGATGCAAAAACATGCGATTCCTGCAATTAGTCCTGATGCAAAAGCAAAGGACAGACTAAAATCTGTCCTTTCCAGTTTCAGACAAGCAGAACCAGTGCAAAAGTTGCAGTATCCTGTCTCAAATAATGGATAGAGGAAGGGTACTTCTCCACCAGTCTCAAATGACATGAGAAACAGAAACCTGCTGGCTCTTACTAACAAAGGGGAGAAAAAATATCCCTTTTTGGTCTTCTTGAAAATCTATAGCTGATTCAAACTGACATAGCATTACAGGGACATTTAAATCAATTAATGGCCTACATTACTTCTACTGCTGTCCATAACCAAACAAATCACATAAACATAAAACTGAAGGTATTCACTTATTATACTTAAAAAGCGGAATTTCAAACCTCCCAAATCCCACTTTATGACCTTCATTACAGAAGTTACTTATGCACCCTTTTTGATTTAAAATTTCAACTATTTGGCAGGCAGCTACAATATATCAGTAATTGCTGGGGTGGAACAGAATGCAGTAATTTTCTTCCATTTAATGGAAACTTACTTTGAGTCTTACTAAAAAAAACAATATGGAGAGATGATGTAATTCCATTGCCCTAGAATTCACATCGTACTCACTGAAAGTTTTTAACATTGTAGATGTGCAGGCTTTCATTATAGACTTAGGTCATGTTACTTATTCCTCGTGCTCATCTGGTCAGCTCGTCTTTGTGCAGAATATGCTTAAGTGCATCACAATATTTCTCTGTATAGAATTTGATTTCAGTGATGCTGGAGTCTGCTCCTTGGATTTCAGTTGCATCATTCTATGGTATCAGAATGATAAGGAGAAAGTGACAGATGAGACTACTTAAACCAACAAATGTTAACCTATTCCCCGAATCTAGACTTTTGCTTCTCTTAAAATCTGTGTCTTTTATACTAGGAATGATAGTTTATTAGTGAGACTTGCGGAAGCGGGGAGAGGAGTAAAGGTTCATAAAATAGTCTAGTAATATAGGTGTAAAACTGTTGTTTCAACTTGATCATTCTACTGATTGTTCAACGCCATGGAATGAACTGCTTTCTTGTCCCACATCCAAATAAAGGAATTAAATAAATAGGGAAAGATTCTGGCCTCTTCACAGTCACCAACCAGTGCACAAGTTTGCTGGTTTTTAGGCACGGGAAGTCTTTGCCTGCTCTAAGCCTTTCAGCCAATTGATTGTAACAAGGTAATCTGGCATTGGCTAACTTTGTCTGGTTTTCTTGCTTCCCCTATGAATGATTAGCTCAATTGTATGTGGAAACACATGTATGCAGGATGTGAGAATATTTCATGATAATCAAAATGTGGTAATAGGGAAAGTGTGTTAGACAAAGAAGAAAACACAACTTGTCAAGAGATTGGTAACTGTTGATATTTTTAGATGGATTAAAGTGACCATGTGGTAAACTGGACAGAGCAAAGAACATTTGTAAGCTTTAAACTCATAGCCAGCGATTAGTTTATTAATTTTCAGCAGTGTGTACTGCTCTAATTCAGCTCGAGAAATAAAATATCCGTGTGAAATAACAGGATTGCATTTACTGTATAATACATTGATCCTGCAGATACAGACACTGCACTTTTTCTCTGCTGCTGGCTTTGTCTATGAAGCCTAAATTTAATTATTCAGCTTTTCAAAGGAAAAATCTTGAGGAGAAAATAAAGCAAAGCCCCACAATATGACAATCTAAGAGACAAAAGAATTTCTTCTATCAGGAAATACCCAGGGCTGACATAAGATGTCTCAGTTCACGTAGTTAGAGCCATCTAAATTTAGGTGTTTTCCCTAAACTGCTTGTGACGTCTTTCACAGTTAGAGACAAGAAAAAGGTAAGAAATTTCTCTCACTAGAGTCTCTTCATTTTCTCTACTCACTGCATTAGAGCCCAAATTTAAAATAAATGGTTGACTTTTCAATTGCTAAAGGAGAGATGGTTCCCACTCACGTAAATTCCTTTATGTGAAGAAAATTTGAGATCCACTGTTGTAGGGTGGAGTGTCCCAAGAAGACAAAATGACAGAAAACTCATAGTTGAAAGTAGACATGTTGAGTAGATCTCAGTTATGCAGAGCAAGAGCTGTCACTCTGTAGTTATCTGTGGGAATGGGTAGACATCAGAACACATTTCTAAGTAGGAAGCTATTGAAATATTGTACCCTTACTAAAAGTTCAAGGAATTTTTAAGTTCCATTTCCCTACATCAAAAAAAAAAAAAAAAAAAGAGAAGTCAGGACTTCAAGACATGTTCCAACAGAGCTTGTGACTTACTTCTGTGTTGACAGAACTGCCAGTTTAAACTGTCTTGCTGAAAATATCCTGGCCAATCCTATTGTGAGTAAAAAAGTAGAAGCATTTCAAGTTAACATTAAAGCATAAGATTTTACAGTCAGATTACCTTTTGATACAAAATACAAATCTGGAGTGATTGCTTGTCTTCATATTAGGCATTCCTCAGCTAAAGGCCAGTTCTTTCCGGCCTTTGATTTCTGTGCTAGAACGTGTGTCTAGATTTCTAGAACGAAATAGTGTGGCCTGTGGTACATCAGAGGAAATACTATACTTCATTTTGGAAATTAAATATATGCATTGTATAAAATTCAGATTAATTCATTAAGCTTTCAGTCATTCCGTGTTGTATTTTTAGCTTCTTTGAAAAAGCTTTTTTACCTATAATGAAAATAGTGACCTTTAACTATATATTTAAAACTTTCTATTTAGATATGTAAAACTTTCTGTAATATAAAAATTTTTATATAACATGGTTAAAAAATAGTTTCAGTGCAGTTATAAAGGAAAAACAAGAAGAAATCAATGTAATCATGTTAGAGAGAATGCTTTTAGCTTAGCTGAGTGCCTTGTATTAATATGTAATCCTTAGTATATTTGTTTTCTTCATCAGAATCTAGAAGAAACACTTTCTTAACAAAAATAGGATAACATGAACTACAAGGAGAGATTTTTGTCTGGTTTTAAGTTGCATATTAACTATAAAAAACAGTGTGAAGTATATAAGACTCAAATGCCTCGTTTTCATTTGGCTTTTTTTTTTTTTTTAAGTAATCTGGTTTGCATATTTCTGGCTAACTGTTGATGAATGCATCTGTTCCACAAAATCCTCTCCCTTACTCCATGGTAACAAAAAAAAAAGCCACCAGCTAGAACTCAGAGAAATGAAAATGGTTACCAACACTGGGTGCAAAACTAGGTACTACTGACCAATTGGAAATACTGAAGTAAGGATTATAGTTGATTTTTCTAGCTCTGTCACTAATTCAACCTTCAGCAAATTTCAATAATCTGAATCTTAAACAAAAGAAAAATATTAGAGTTTCTGTGAAGTCTAAGCGATTAATGACCTTAATCTTTTTGAGATTCTCAGATAAACTGTGTTAAGAAAGCTAAACAAACCAAAAGTAGTAGCAATACTGACAGTATATCTCATTACTGTTGCATCAGCATTAAATTAAAAGGTATTTATTGTAATTGCCTTTGCCTGGAAAACTGTTTTTTTTACAAACCACAGCCTTTGCTATGGACAGGTTCATTTGAATGGCTACTGTGCAACTTGAAGAATGTAATTCATATGAGTTGTAATTAATACAAGTTGCATTGACCTTTTCCTATAAGCAAGCTGTGTATTAACAGGCAAAGCTAGCTGGTTTCAGCAGACAGGTCTACAGCTGGTGCATGGAAATCTGTTCCCCAAGGACATATGTAAATCCAGCAGCACAAGAAAATCCCTGCTTTTTTTTTCCTTACCACTGCTGTGAATCAGAGATGAATACATTGACCTTTTTCTCCTGTATAAACTTTCAGTAGCAAGACACCGAGACAAGCCAGACACCCATTCACTCATCCTGTAAATGTTATTAAGAAGACAAGAGTGCATCTTACTTGAAAACGCAGTGGGCAAAAGTTCAAACGAGGTGTTTGTGGGGTGCCTACCTCTTTATTGAGGCATACATATATTTGATTTTTAGAACGTGCTGAGCACTCATCTTCTCTCCTGTGCATATTCAATACCTCTAAAACTCTTGTAACTATAAGCTACAGTTTGTAACCATGACTTATGTTATTTGCTACCAGGTTTGTGATTCTCAGCTACTTAAACTCCAAAGGATTGTCCCCAGCAGAGGGGCTTGATTTGCCAAGTATCTTCTCAGGTATTAGCAAAAAAATGTGTAACATCCCAAAAAAATACTTAATATCTCTTATTTTGTCATCATTGAAGAATGACTGTTTCATGCTGTAATATTATGTATTAACTTCAATCATGAGAGAAATTAGAAATCTAGACAGGACTCACCATTGTAATTATTTTGGTTAGCATCTCATAGTAGACTAAAACTTAAGTAAGATAAAACTATAAGTCAGTAAATCAGCTTCACTGGGGGCCCAACTACATCTACACAAATGCAAGTAACACAGGGAATAAACAAGAACTAGAGATCGGGAATATGCAAAAGATGTGCGCATGCCTGCAAGTCTATGATCTGACTGGCATCCTGGAGATGAGGTGGCATGGCTCCTATGACTGCAGTGTTGGAATGGAAAGATACAGGCTCTTTGGGAAGGGCAGGCAGGGGAGACATGGACAGGGTTGTTGTCCTCTAAGTTAATGACCAGTTGAAAGGCATGGAGATCTACTTAGGGATGGATAAGTAACCAGCCAAGAACTTATGGATCAGGAATAAAGGGAGGGCAGGAACAGGTGACATTCCTGCTATAGGCCACCTTACCAGAAAGACTGAGCAGATGAGACCCTTTATAGACAGATAGGAGCAGCCTCAAGTTCACAAACTTTGGTCCTCATGGGAGACTTCAGCCACTCTGATATCTGTTGGAAGGATAACACAGCAGGGCATAAGCAGTCCAGGACGTTCCTTCTTAAAGTGACAGAGGAGCCAATGAAGAGAGGTGCTATGTTAGACCTTGTTTTCACCAACAAGAAGGGGTTGGTGGGAAATGTGAAGCTCAAGGGCAGCCTTAACTGCAGTGACCATGAAATGGTGGAGTTCAAGAACCTTAAGGCAGCAAGAAGGATGCACAGTAAGCTCACCTTGGACATCAGGAGAGCAGCCTTTGGCTTTTTCTAGGACCTGCTTGGTAGAGTACCATGGGATAAAGCCTTGGAGGAAAAAGGGACCCAAGGATGGGGGTTAATATTCAAGGATCCTCCAAGCTCAGGATCAATGCACCCCAACAAAGAGAAAGTTGGGCAAAAACATCAGAAGGCCGGCATGGATGAACAAGGAGCTCTTGGAGAAACTCAAACAGAAAAAAGAAAGCCTACAGAGGTTGGAAGCAAGGACAGGTAGCCTGGGAAGAATACAGAGGAATTGTCTGAGCAGACAGGGATCTGATTAGGAAAGCCAAAGCCCAGATAAAGTTATATCTGGCTAGAGACTTCAAGGGTAGTAAGAAAATCTTCTACAGGTACATCAGTGATAAAAGGAAGATTAGGGAAAATGTGATCCCTCTGCAGAAGGAAACAGGTGACCTGGTCACCCAGGAATAGAAAAGGTATTCAATGACATTTTTTCCTCAGTCTTCACCAGCAAGTTCTCTAGCCGCACTGCCCAAGTTGCAGAAGGCAAAGGCAGGGACTGTGAGAATGAGGTACCACACGCTATAGGAGAAGATCAAGTTCAAATCTGTCTAAGGAACCTGTACAAATCCATGGGACCTGATGAGATCTGCAGGTCCTAAGGGACTTCGACTTCACTGGCAGGTGAAGTTGCTAAGGCACTATCCACCATATTTGATAAGTTGTGGCAGCCCAGAGAAGTTCCCATTGGACTGGAAAAGGGGAAATGTAAACCCCATTTTTAAAGAGGGAAAAAAAGAAGACTCAAGGAACTACAGACCAGTCACTCTCACTTCTGTGCCCAGCAAGACCACGGAGCACATACTCCTGGAAACTATAAGGAGGTGATTGGTGACAGGCAGCATGGGTTTACCCTTCACTAAGGGCAAATCATGCCTGACAAATTTGATGTCCTTCTACAATAGGGTTACAATGTTGATGTACAAGGGAAGAGCAACTGACATAATCTACCTGTAGTTGTGCAGAGCCTTTGACACTGTCCCACATGACTTCCTTATCTCTAAATTGGACAGACGCTGATTTGACCGATGGACCACTCAGTGGATAAGAAATTGGCGGGATAGTTGCTCTCAAAGAGTTGAGGTCAATGACTCAATGTCCAAGTGAAGACAAGTGACAAGGGGCATTCCTGAGGGATCAGTACTGTGCCAAGTGTTAATATCTTTGTCAGTGACATGGACAGTGGGATTGAGTGCACTCTCAGCAAGTTTGCTGATGACATCAAACTGTGTGGTGCGGTTGACATGCTGCAGGGAAGGGATGTCATCCAGACGGACCTGAACAGGCTTAACAGGTGGGCCTGTGCAAACCTCAGGAAGTTGAACCAGGCCAAGTGCAAGGTCCTGCACCCGAGTCAAGGCAACCTGAAGCACAAATACAGGTTGGACAGAGAATGGATTGAAGGCAGCCCTGAGGAGAAAGACTTGTAGGTGTTGTTGGATGAGAGGCTCAACATGAACCTGCAATGTGCACATGCGGCCCAGAAAGCCAACCACATCATGGCCTGCATCAGAAGAAGCATGGCCAACAGGTTGATGTAATTCTGCCCCTCAACTGTGCTCTTGTGAGACCACACCTCATTTACTGTGTCCAGCTCTGGTCCCCAACATTAGAAGGACCCTGTTGGAATGGATCAAAAGTAGGGCCATGAAGTTTCTCTGAGGGCTGGAGCACCTCTGCTGTGATCACAGGCTGAGAGAGTTGAGGTTGTTTGGCGTGCAGAAGAGAAGACTTCAGGGATACTTTATAGACGCCTTCCAGTACTTAAAGGGGGTGGCAGAAGAGATGGGCAGGGACTCTTTATCAGGGAGTGGAGCCATAGGATGAGGGGTAACAGTTTTAAACTGAAAGAGGGGATATTTAGATGAGTTACTTGGAAGAAATTCTTTCCTGTGAGGGTGGTAAGGCACTGGAACAGGCTGCCCAGAGGAGCTCTGGATGCCCCAGCTGTGGATGGATGTGTTTAAGGCCAAGTTGGACGGCGCTTTGAGCAACCTGATCTAATGGGAGGTGTCCCTGCCCATGTAGGAGGGGTTGGAACAAGATGACCTTTAAGGTCCTTTCCAACCCAAACCATTCTATGATTCTATGATGGTCTAATGGGAGATGTCCCTGCCCATGGCAAGGGGTTGGAACTGGTTGATCTTTAGTCCTTTCCAACCTAAACCATTCTCTGATTTTATGATTCTTTGATTCTGTCATAAGAGGAAATGGACAGCTATTGCAACGAAAGGAAATTCTGGTTGAGTGTTAAGGAAAAAATTCTTCTGAATGAAGGTGGTCAAGCATTGGAACAGGCCACCCAGAAATTCAAACACTGAACAGCTATGATGCTGAGAAGCCTGATCTAATATTGAAATTGGATCTAACGTTAAAGTTAACTCCGATTTGAGTGAGAGATTGGATCAGATGACTTCAAACATAGCTAGAATGAAAATTTTAGAAGTTTATAAACATCAACCTGAGGTTTTCAAGCATCTTTCAGACTGAAGGGTTGAACTAGAACAAAAAAAAAGTTAAAGAAATTCTGAACAGGATTATGTAATAAAATTCTTTTTGTATCAAGGTACGGGAATGAATGACTTAAGGCCAGTGACCCAGGACTTTAATCTTATGCTTCCTATTTCCATGGGATTCATCCCATACTTTTTACTAAATACATGAAAGAGAGAAATTCAGGTGCTCTGTAAAATATACTTTATGAAGTCTCACTGACTCCCATCTTTGACTCTGTCTTTTTTATTTTTGTCATCTGTATCACAAATAAGAATTGAGAAGTTGTGTTTAAGACACTTATGTGTGTTTTCTATAGAGATACATTATAAAGCTGACTCTAAAACAGAAATTAAGTGTACAGTTGATAAATATTCAGATTTGTCCTAGTATTTGTTTCATAGTGCTTAGTTGAACACAAAAAGAAAATACAGTCATAGAATATCTGATTTCTTCAGTTCTTGACTTAATAATGCCTGTTCTTTGATGTCTAATGAAAATATGATTGTCATCACATGTACCAATACATATCAAAATGTACACCTTTTTATATGAGCTTAGTGCTGCTTTTTCCAACTTTCTTTAATTAATCAGAATTGGACCTTGAAATGATTTGCTTACAGAAAAAAAGTATCATACAGTAAGCTTTTTAAAATTATTAGGGGGAGAGAGAAAAGAGACGAACTAAAGTCGGACAGGTTGCTCCTCATTTGAAATGTAAATTGCTTATCTTTTCTTTCTCATCACGTCCCTAATGTGCAGGTAGGGCTCTCAGAGCACTGCTTTTAGAGCTACTTGAGGTGAGAGCAGTAATTAAATACTGTGAACCTTAGGTTAAGTAGTTCACATCAGGGTTTGGGGAAGAAAGTGCAAAACGTTTCAAAATACCTAAAGGCAGTGATTTCATGTGGCACATCTGCTACTGCATAATTTTGATGCTTTTAAAATTTTCTTATTGTGACAGATTATATGAAATGGCCAATAGCTCTTTGAATCATGTATGTTTTTCTACCCATGCAAATATACAGCACCTTATTTTTGTTAATTTAGTTGTGTTCAGATGTTTAAAGGAGAAGACAAGCTTTTAACAGCTCTCAACCCTCCTTTCTTTTCATCTTACTTCTAACCTTACTCCCATATAGGCTTTATTCTCCTTCCAAGTGCGGACTTCCAACGAGATATTCTTACATAAATGTTACAGTAACTACTACAGGCAAGAGACAGCATACTTTCTTTATAGCTTTTTATAATAGAGACGTTAGGTCTAGGGAGATAAAAAAAATAGGGATCAAAAGCAATCATACAATTTGGTATTGCCTATACAAGGGAAAACATGGAGAATATGTAGCCTTATGAAAGTAAGTACAGCACCTTGAAGAAAGTCTTCAGATAACCACAACTTATTATAAGTCCACCTAAAATCTAAAATCAGAAGCAGAAAGACAGATATAGAAGATAAGGGGGAGGAAAGTACCTATGGTATTCAGTTACAGGATCTTACTCTAAATGGAAAAGACTCAGAGTAAATGGAGCAGACCCAGAGACTTTAGACCTTAGAACATTAGCAAATTTTCCTGGTAATGTGATTCAGTAAAGGAAAGGTTCAATTACAAAGTAAATGTGGGTCACTAAATGTGGCCCATCCAACCCAGTTCAAGCCCTGTGGTGAATCTGCCATGAGGAAAACAGAACCCTTCAACTCCTTCACTCCCTGTCCTTGCTCTCCTGTCCTATAAATATCAAGGTATTGATGAACACAGTCAAAACTTGTCAGCTAAAGACCTTTGTGACTCAATCTCTTCTGTCCTGGGAAAGGGAAAATTGTGGTACTTTGGATGTGTTTTACCCCTCACTCCACTGGAGAATCTGAAGAATTTGATTCTGTGACCTGTATAAAAAATTTTGAAATTTACATTCCTTTCAGTAGTTGTAATGGAAAGAGTAACTTGTAGCAAAGAGTTATGCATCCAACTAGGGTCAGATAGTCTGAAAAAATTCAGGCTGGACATCAGGAATTCATTTTTCTCCTTTCTCACAAAGGGTTCATAGTTTATTACTCACCACTTCTTCTTGGCCCTCTCACCAAGAGAGACATGCTTTTTCACAAGCCACAGTCTCTCAAATAATTTTTGTACTCTGCTACAGCCCCTCATTCGAGTCTTTTTGGTCAGAAATCTTTAACTGGGCTCAAAGACACTCTGCAATAGGATATACACTGCTTATAAGTAAAAAGCACTCATTTAGTAGTTAACATAAGCAAGATAGTAAGGATTTAACAAACCATCAGGCTAAACATTAGTGTGCTCATTGTTCTCTAAGGCTTCCAGAGTCTTTGCTGTCCAGGCAGGCATCAGCCAGGAGGAGAAAATTCTCCTCTGCATCTTCCTGGAATAGGTCCTGTGTGTTACTGAACTGTCTCCAGTTTCTCAACATCCCACTGGAACTGGTAGGCCCAAAACAGACAGTTTTGGAGTGGTGTTACCAGTGCTGAGCAAGGAGGGGTTGTAACCCTCCTTGATCTGATGGCTGTGCTTTTCCTAGTGCAGTCCAGGCTGCAATTTGCATTATTCACAGTGAAAACATACTTTTGCCTCATATGTGTGTTGGCACCCACTGTTATTCCAGGTCCTTTTCAGGAGAGCTGCCAGTTTGCTCCTGGCCTGTACCAATGCATAGGTAGGTCTGATCTGTCCTTGTGGAACATCAAGGCTTCCCTGATGATCTGCTCTTTAATTTTAGTGAGTTCTCACTCAAATGAAGGTCTACTGTTCATTTGCCATCTCCTTCCTCTTAGTTTCAAATCATTTAGAAATCTGCTGAGGAATCACACTTTCTCAACATCTAGGCAGTTGATGAAGATATTGAACAGTATTGGCCCAAGTATTGATGTCTGTCATGCTCCACTTGTTACCAGCTGCCAAACTGACATCAAGTCATTGATCACTACTCAGTGAGACCAGCAGTCTGGACAACTGTCAGCTCATTTAAGAGTCAGCCAATCTGTACTTCTTCAGTTTATCAATGAGGCTGTGGTGGAAAAGTTTTACGGGAAGTTTTAGCAAAGCAAAGATATACTTCAGCTCCTCTCACTCTAATGGTGTGTTCCTCCCCTTTACCCTCAACCTTAGCATTATCTCCCATAACCCTGCCCAAGTGATAGCTACATGTGGTGATCATAGGAGATGCATCTAGTCATGATGGCTGCATCCAGGTCCAAGTGGTTTCAGGGAGACAGATAACAACGCAATAGCTAAGGGCTAACTTGAGCAATGTGCCCACCTAACCACAATACTAGTACTGTGACTGATATGCAAATACGACTACAGTCAATCATCTTACCTTCATAAGTAGTGAACACCCCAAGAGCCCTTTGACCCTCCCTGCATGACAGGAGGCTGCACACCAGGATCTACCCCTGAGTAGGGATACCTCTCAAGGTTACTCCTCAAGGTTCATAGATTCTTTGCCACAAAAGATCCTTGGTAAGTGATAATAGCATCCTAAACTTAAAAGTTTCACTAAGATTAAATCTTGGAGTGACTGTGCACATATAACCCTTCAAACATAAACTGTTGACCAAGTCTGGAACTGGATCAAGCCACACCCAGATTATCCTCTGAGAAGAAGTTTAGAAAGCAAGGGGGTCCTCTCTGAACCTTGACTCAGTAGGAGAGTCTCCACGACAGTTTAATCTGAACCTGTCCTCTATGCAGTAAATAGCCAAGTATACCTTGCCATCAAATCTTGTTAAGCCACTGTTGCATTTACCATTAAACTGTGTTAAATCACTGTTTTATATCAATAAATATATAGCGACTTCTCTTTTATGAGTGAAGTACATCATTACTTTCACAACACTCATCCATGAAGTGAATTGTAGGCAGTCTTTTGTCATTGAAAGCAATCAGATTGGTAAAACATGACTCACACAGATAGTGAAATCTATCTATTCCCATTCTCCTTCTCCTTGGAGGACATGCTCCATGAGCTTCTTGGAGACCAAGGTGAGTTTGTCACGCTTATAGCTCCTTAAATCAGCACTCTTGCCCCCTTTGAAAGTGGGTTCAACACTTGCTTTTCTCCAGTCTTCAGAGACTTCTTTTGATCTCTGTGATCTTTGAAACATTATGTGGCCTTATTAAGGACATCAGCCAGATTTCTCAGTGTCCTTGGATACATCCCGTCTGCCCATAAACAGTACCTCAGATCCTCTCCTTATCTTTTAATAGGACAGACATAGCACCAGTGTTCTCCCTGGCATCAGGGACTGCCCCTAATAAGAGTATTTTTTGAAGATAGGAGATAGGGATCTTGCAATTATATCAGTGGACTGAGTTAATTCCCATCAGGCCACATCTGAGAATACCCCACTTCTGTAAACACTAGCCCACTTACACAGTTCTTCCTGTCCCCCTTGAATTGTCTTGCTAGTTTCAGTTAATTTTGGTGTTGGCCTCCCTATTTCACCCTCTTCTGCCTGAAAAATGCTTTTATAATCCTCCTTTATGTTCTTGTTTCCACCTCCATTTCACTATTAATTAATTAATTAACTTTCTGCTTAGCCAAAGAGGTTTCTGTAAATAGAAAATGTTATGTAAAACAGTCTGCAAGAATAGGATGCTTTTATCCTTGCCTACAAAGTCTCTTCATGAGCCAAACCCTGTTCTCTTGAAGTCTGGTGTCCTGACTCCTCTAGCTATCCTCTGGATGCTGAACTTTGACACATTACAGGCCCTGCAGCCCTGACTGCCAGCTGTGGCTACATTCTCCATGCTTCTTTCCTGTTTGTTAGCAGCAGGACAAAGTTTTGGACCAACTTTTAGTCTAAAATCTCAGTTTTTTACCAAGGCTATAAACCTCCACCTATCTTATTCCTATACAACTCCAACTGCTTTTTTTTTTACTAGCAAAAACTAATACATAATAATTCTGCCATAAAGAGAAAAAAAAAAGTGAAGCAAAAGATGGAAAGTTAATCTTTCAAATCATTCTACCTATTTGTTTTGTTTTGTTTTTTTTTTTTTTTCCTTTTAATAATGGAATGTCCTGACTATCTATTTTCTTGAGTGCTCATTAATTAGTAGATCTAATGGTACTCCTACTGATTGGTCTTCTCCATAAATTCATAAACCAGTTCTAGTTTTCCTGGTTCCCTTTACAATAAGAAAATTAAGGGCTTCTGACTCTGCATTATCCTTTAATAGGATAGTGTCCAGATGAACAGTCTTCTGAAGATTTACGTAGGGACTGTGCCAGTAACGACCCATTGAAAAAAAAGTGTGTTATATGCTCTCATGTGCCTGAAGACCCTCAGGGGCTTCACTTGAGAGTGCAGCTCTGCTCAGAGGATGACTTCAGAGCTCTCTGACTGGCCCCCAGACTAGAGAAATTTGAGAATTCAGGTTTGTACAAGGCCCTGTGACAGTTATGATGTTGCCATTTCAACATAATATATTTATCAAGCCATTGCTGTTGTTTCTGTTATTCTCCATCCCATTCCAACTGCTGTGTTTGACTACGTATTTCAAACATTTGTTTCCCCATCTTCAGTGCTGTTCTGTCTTGGTTTGACAAAATGTAGCAAATCTGCCCAGCCTTTGAGATTACAGAATAAATCAAAATACTTGTCTCTAAGTATTATTTACTGAGCAACTGTTATCCTGCTACAGTGAAGATTCATTTTTGCTATTTTGCACTGTGTTGGCCCAGTGAAATTAAAACAAGATTAGAGGTAAGGGAAACAGATTACAAGAGACTAATTAAAAAAAATGAAAACTGGTATATTTCAAACAGATGGCTGTAAAACTTTGCACAGTGTTTCTTGAACACTCTGTAACAGAAAAAGGAGCCAGTTTGATGGAAAAGCAGATTTATATATGGTCTATGGAACCACTTTCCTTTCTGAAGATATGTTGTTTTGAGTTTCTTTGTGAAACAGGCCAGTATTTTTGTAATAAACTTTCACATATGACGGTTGCAACAGCTTGATAAAGCTGAAACACAATATAAGACAGTGCTTGGTAATGCCAACATCATCCTTTAAAGCTCTGTCCATACTGTAGTGTAACTACTTTATTGGAAAAAAGAAGTGAGCTGTGTGATGCTGATATACTCTTACATGGGCTTCTACTCACTCCCCTTATTCAAAATGCTTTCTTTTTAAAGGGCAGTAGCTGTTGTCCAAGATTTTTTTGAGGCCCACAGATATTCAGATTATCCATCCTAATTCCTTGCATATTTAGCCCAAGGTATCTGTGTTTCTGATCCCCAAGGAATGGCTGTGTCTTCTGGCTGAGCTGCAGTTTATCTTCCAGATTTGCTTTAAAGACACAAAACATCCACCACATACCTACATCAGTTGTTAAAATGACTAATCCCCCACAGGCTTTAAATGTGGGGAACTCCATAAAGGGATTAATTGGTGCACCCTTTTCCCTGCTTTGCTTTGCTTGAAAAGGAGATGAGGCAGAGCATTATGTGCAAAGAAGATTAAAAAGAATTTGAAACTTCCCACAGCTTTTGCTAAGAAAAACTGGAAAGAAGTGAGACTAGTGTTAGGGAGAAAAAGATTTTGATGATGTTCAGAAAACAGAATGAGGGTAAAAAGTGCTTGAAGCAGTGATATGATGCATGGTCTTGATACAATCACAAGCCTATGGCAGCCGTAAGGAAGGAGTTTTGCCACCATCTATTGGTGAATAGGAAGAAGAGACAAAGCCAGCAAACGTGTTTGTTTTCTGCCTTCTCCAACAAAACTAATATTTTCATTATTTACTTAATTGACATATATTTTGAATGAAGATTAGTGAACAATTGATGCCTCTTTTACTTGACAAAGAATCACGTGCTGTCTTCAGTATGGCCACTGTAAAGAATACACCTGTTTTATTATGAATAACTGAAAAGGGAATGTAGAGGAAATGGACAATAGACTTTGATCCCATTAGGGGTTGTTTTATAGGCAATGCCTGAGTTGTAAATGACGCTCCCTTCCCACCCTGAGTAAGGAGGTGGAGTTGAGCTGTCACCTATGCCTCTTCTGAGCTGCTGGTCAGCTTAGTCTGCTCAGGTTACTCTGCTACACCAGTTCCTTACTCAAAACAATGTGTTTAGAGATATATAAGGTGTCTGCACAACAGTACAAGCAGTATAGCTATGTTCAGATATAAAAATAAATAATATCTGTATGTCCCTGCAAAAACAGATACTTAACAGGATCTCATCAGTTCAATCATACCTGAAAATTGTAGGTCCTGAACCAAGTCAGGTTGAAAAAGAAATCAATAGTAATAAAATCCTCTAATGCTCTGTAAATCTCAGGAGAATTAAATGAATTTAGACAATTGCGTCTGTTCTTTCTAAAAAAGTCACCATAATATTAGTATTTATTCACTGTTTAGATGAAAAAGTGCTTTCAGAGAAGAAAAAAATACAATGTTACTTGTACATTGTAAGAGGAGTTAATTT
>JAOXJM010000019.1:5627315-5639167 GCA_026413425.1 Tringa solitaria | reverse complement strand
TATCTCTCTGTGAGTTTGAATTATAGTCAGAATTTTGTCTGGTTGTTTCTGTTTTAATAGAATTCATTTCAGAGGAAAAAATAAAATAAATGTTAAGAATAGAAGTTTATTTCTGGTATTGTTTTCTTGGTGTTGTTCGTAATGGACTGCCTATTTCCAGGCTGCTCAAGATCCCCACTGGCATACTGCACACTACAATATAACGCAATTTTCTGTAACTGCAGAAGAAGGGAGAGCTTGGTTGCTGAATGATCCCACATAACCCACATTTCACTGTGCTTGCACTGTTTCCAGGAGCCAGACTATGTAATTATAAATCTCTATACCTCTATACCTCACTGAAGTACACTGTGTAAGTTATCTGTTCAACAGGGGTATGATTTCAGAAGATAACACCCATTTGAAAATTTAGGGTGCTTGACATTTCTGAACTCTGGATTCTCTTTTTTAAGATCTTTGCAGTCTTCATCTGAGATGCTTGAACTACTGATGTTTCACAGCTTTGTGACAGAAGCTATGTGAAGGAGTCCAACCCTTAATGTATGACACCTAAAGGTATCAGCAGATTGCCAGTCCACTTTATTGTTCCAGAAAGAACTAAACTCCATAATCAAGAATCTCTACAAGAAACATGCCACATGTCTGTGACACATTCAAATGTAGTGCAGATTGAAAGGATGGCATTAAAAGAATGAAATTGTTCGTCCTGGAGATCTGATGCTCACACTGCACACAATTTAGGAGATTTTCACTTTGGAATAACCATAGTCCAGTCCAAGGGACTGAGTACCCATGTACAGCAGAAATGAGTTCAGTAGGTACATTTTTTTCATAGATTAAATTACTTCCTATCAAACCCAAACTGAAAGCAGTTCAAAATAAATCAAGCACTTAATCTGTAATGTCAGTGTGAGATTAATCAGATTAATCTTCCCAGAGTCTTCACCCTCAAACTATTCATTCAAGTCTTTGCATTAACCATCAAACAGGGATGCAACCACTTCTTTTCTTTTCTGCTAGCTTATCTTCTTCAGAATGAGCTCCTTCTTCTCGTCCTGCATGTCTGATAAGCCACCAGACTGTACAGAGTCCATATGGATGGAGTACATTAGTACAGGGGTGCTCTGACTGTCTTTATCCATGTAGTTTTAAAGTTAACCCAGTTCAGAAAGCGTATGCCCCAGACATGTGTTACATATCAGAAGACTTTGAACATATTATGAGTTCTTTTATGGCCTTGTTACCATGAAAAGAAAATGCATGCACACGATCATCTTCTCTTATCTTAAAAATCCCTAAGGAGTGTGATGTTATGTGCCTGTCTCACAGTCTAGACACACCTGGGGAATGAAACCTCACTGTTACACAATAATCTTATCTTCACAGGCATCAATATTTAAAGTCTGAGGCAACTGAAATCTGGAATGACGTCATGAAGCTTAAAAAAAAGTTTCAGTGCACATATCTCTGTGTCAGAGTACAATAAAATAGCTTCAAAATTGGTTTATTATATTGCAGGAGAGAGCCATCTTTCCAGTGTTTCCACCTGCAATGCGAATAATAAGCAATTAATATTTTATAAAACCTTGTGGAGCATGTAAAGCAGCAATTACTATATCTGTAATAACTGGCCTATGAATATGTATGACTTAGAACTTCCAAAATAGCTGTGTACGTGAAAGACTTGCTCAAGATAGATTAGGCTAGGAGTGAAATGGGATATGAGGCCCTTGAATACTAAGTTTCCTGGCATTTTGGTGGGAAATATTCATTCAACTGTATACATAGAGTAGGATAATAGAATTTTCATGATCATGAAATCTGGAAAAAAAACAATTGGGAATTAAAAACTTAATATTCAGTAGGTTAGGGTTTTTTAACCTAAATTAATCAGAATATTTGGACATATTTGAAAAACACTGATGTAGTCATTCCATTCTGGATTTTTTTCTTGTTATGCTGACAGATGGTAATTACTTCTGTCCAATAATTCTTAAATCCAGTAGCATTCACACTGAAGTTACAGCATCATTAAAGAGAATAATTTTAAACACCCTCCTTTCTCAAGATCCATGCAAGAGTGTAACCAAGTCTCATTAGGAAGGGAACAAATAAGGGAAGCTCCCCTCCCAATGCATTATGGCTGTGCTCACAGGTAAGTCTTACCTTGGTAGCAGTGGGATCATTCTCACAAAACCTTTAACCGTAGGTAAACTAGTGTTTTGCGCTAACCACAACTGGTGCATGACCCAGCACACAACAAATCACAGACAGAAATGTACGCTGGAGCTATACCCTGCCCCTGCCTGTGAGATCTCTACCAGCTGAAAACCACCAGCACTGTCAACATGCATGCTTCCGCCAAAACTGCTCTTACTGTTTCTACCTTTCCCATATCTCTTAAAACACAGAAACTATTCACTTGTACTGGTTTTTAGGTACCATTGTTGGCATTCAAGTGTATCACAGACTTCCTCAACTGTGAATATGACTATCTATTATGCAATTTGCAGTATTCTGGAATACCCTACAAGCTTGTCTCTGTGTTTTGACAGAGGAGGGGAAAGGAGACATGGAAGAACTGACTGCCAGGATCAAAGGATGGTTGTTGGCTGACTTCCTGAACTTCAGACCTGAATATCTTGACATAGTGGAACTGCCTGGAAGAAAGCCTAACAGAAATATAAGAGACCTTTCCAAGTTGTCTAGACTGCTACTGCATTCGAACTACATGATTACAGTATTAGACGGTCAGAAGGAATAGGCTTGAGGATGATTTAAGGTTTGGACCTAATTATTGTTGTAGACATAGTCAAAATAGCAGCTTAGAACACAGAATATGCTAACTCAACAGGGTTTCTTTGGCCACAAACTGCGGTTTGGAAATAGGTTAAAGATTTTGTGGCTTTACCTCGATTTTATACTAAAGGTCTTCAGTTGTTCGGAGTAGTTTTGCAGAAGAAGGTTGTCCAACAACCATCTGAAATCCTTGGGATTTTGATTTTCCTTTTGTGTTGACCATAGGCTGAATTTGCCTATGCCTATACTAAACTGAATTTGCCTTTCATATTAGCAGGAGGGTCAGGAGCACTGTGTTTTCCTTAGTCTCATCTCCAAATTAAAGTGAGCCATACATGAGAGCTGTTCCTGAAGTTGAGAAATGAGAATAATTGTTGTCTCCCAGACATATACACAACCCTAACCAGCTGTGGCCTACAGAAATGAAAAGATATGGCCTTGACCCTGGCTGATATTCTCTGAAGATATGAATACTGTCTCTTCTATGTGTATGTGTGACTCCAAATGATGGCAGCAAAATCCACCATTTCTACTCCCTCTCAGCTCCTGGATTCTTACACTCAAGTCAACACTTCAACAGTTAGCATTTATTTATTTATATTTCTGTGCATCAAGGACTTATCAGCTCCTTTAGGACTATTAGGAGACAGTCAGAGTATTGTCTGTAGTGGGACTAACCTAACAGAACTGAAGTTTAGGATCCAATAATATTTAACCCACCACTCTGTGACATGGCAGGTATGTTTGATCCCAACAGAACAGTTGAATACAAGAGGCTACAGCACCACCTTAGCCAGAAAAGCCATCAGGAAGAAAATAATACCACCTTTAATTTACCATGTTGAAGTGAAATATGACTTTATTTTACAAAAAGCTTTACCAGGGCTTTATCTGAAACCACCAAATAAAAGAAAACACTGGTATTGGGTTAAGGATTAGAATCATATGATTGCAAATGAAAAATACATACTGAGTTAACAAGCATGTGCAAATTAGGTTCTTTTTTCCCCTTCTTCTTAACACAGGCTATAATATTCTATTTCACTAAGTGATCCTATCAGAATATTAAATTTTTCCATTAGCAGGATTAGATTAGGTCTTAATATTAAACCATGCACGTCAGTCCTATTAAACCAGATATGTTCCCTAGCCTTACTACCACCCTGGTATTATTCCAGCTAAATACCTTTTTCTGCAGGGATTTGAGCCGGACACAGCTCTGAATATTAGGATCTGTCCTGGGTAACTGTTCATAATTAAGAGCAACAACTGGGAGGCAAATCCCTGCAGTCAAATAGGCTTAAACAAAAATAACATTTTTATTTTTTATGGAGCAAATTACATGAAATGCCAAGCATAAGGATTTAATGAATATGACTTTCTAAAACCATAAACAAGATTGGGTTTATACTTTATTTTTTTTTTTACAGCACAGTGGAAACAAATTAAATTTGCTCTGAGATGCACTTCTCATAACTATCATCTGTGTTGTAAACATCTCATTCGTAATCAGAAATTCAATGTTACAGACAACAAAACCTACTGAGGTGTTAAGCTGAAAAGTAGGTGGAAAGCAGGGTGAGCTTTTTCTGTCGAAAAGATATGTTGTTTTTTTTTCCCAAACGTAAAGCCTTAAATGAGATAGAGTTAGTGAATGACTGGTAAATGATGCCTAATGTTCAATTAGGAAATTGTATTATTAGAGCCATGATGACTCTGCAGCCCAGGGTTGGATACTCTATTTCACAGATATCCACAGAAACCACGTTTTTATCCTTTATATTACCTGATAATATTCAGGCATAGATTAGTACGAATGTCCCAGCAAGAATCCTTGTTTCCACAGCCCACAATAAAATGTCTATTGATGTATTGGAACATAATGGGACACTGAACTGAAACATTTGAATGGAAGCTTTAGAGAAGGGCTGAACCAAGCTAGTAACAGAGCATATTAATGCTAGCAACTGATAACCTAAAAAAAGTAGTGCAAATTCCCAACTGTATATTATCAAGGTATATGGATAAAAGTAATGGAACGGGATGATCTGCTGTGTGGGTTAACAGGATTGTGGAAGAAGTGAAGACCAGAAGAAGGAATAGAAGAAGCAGGAACACTGGCTGGGGAGGCATGTGAGCAAGTCCTAACGACCCATAAACAGTGCTTAACAGCCCTACTGATTGATGGGAATTCCATCTGACTGGCAGTTGGGGGTTGCAAAGGCATGTCGGTTGGGAAAGAAGATACTTAGTACTATATAAGCTGCGTGTCTGTTGTAATAAAGAATTCTGGTTGCACCGCCGACAGGGGTCCGAACCTTCATACGCTACACTTCTATGTTCTGGAAGCAAAAGGGCTGGCTTTGTGTGTTATGTTTCATGCCGGCATTCCTTTGCAAGTTCTATTTCTGAGGGAGTTCTGGCCACGAAGCATAGAACACAATTGATTAGGATGGTGGTATGGGGCTGGGGGTGGTTTAACAGAGACTAAAATATGAAAGAGGAACAGGAACCAAAAACTGAAGTCAGATAGCTTAATCATAAACTCATAGAATCAGAGAATCATAGAATAACAGAATGTTTTATGTTAGAAGGATGCAAAGCCCTGTCCAGCCTGGCCTTGAACACCTCCAGGGATGTACCATCCACAAATTCTGTGGGCAACATCTTCCAGTGTCTCACCACCCTCATCATGACACAAGAACGCCAAACCATATAATAGTGCTTATGAGTCAAATAGAGGCTACAAGTGCCTCTGTTATCACTGTATCTGACTTATTGCTATATCTGCTTCATGTAAACACCATGAGATCTCAGAAAAAGAAGGTCATAGCTATAGCATTAGCCAATGTGGAAAGTAGCAATGAAATGCTTATTTTCCAGGCACAGAATTTAAAAATAGTTGCTGTGTGTTGAAGTTGAACTTGGTGTGTGTCTACACCAGCACAGGCCCTTGTCTGTCTACACCCGCACAGACACTCTCTGTGAAGAACACAGTGAAGAACATTTTGAAGCAGCAACAGGACATATATCACCTCACTTCCCCCTCCTAACAATAACTAGATGCTATTTTGTAACTAGGATGTTCGAGGGACATTACCCTCACTGTGACACACAGCAGTTGTGTCCTCAGAAAGAGGAGTGGAGGAACATGCTGATTCACAGTAGCCCGACAAGAAACATGAGTATATTTCCTCTGGCACTGGTAAAATGCTAAGTCATTTTAATAGAATGACTACCAGTTTAAAGAACTACAGGGTAATGAAACCAGTCCTGGCTTGCTCCAAATTCCCATTGTCCTAAGCAGTTTTAAATGAAACTCCTGGCTACAATGTATTTCCAGAGGGATTCTGTTAATTTACAGGCAGTAGATGTGCTACATGTTACAATTTAATTATGAATTTCGCTATATTGAAATCCTGTCCTGAAATCAATGATATACTTCTGTTGACTTCAGTGAAGTCAGTATTTCACTCCTGGTACTCCTTTTAAAGTCTGAGCTTGTAAGCACTTGAGGAATCCTCCTCTTTTAAATAATGATAGTCGCAATATTCTGATTGCAGAGAGAATTTTGCATATCTTTGGAGCAAAAAGATGAAAAAATCTTGTACATATTTTCAAATCTCATAACTTAAAATCTTTATGGCCAAGACTCATAGTTTTTCAATGGTTTGACTGGTGATATTAAACAATATAACTACAGAGTACTGAAAACATATTAATGTACTAAGCAATCAGCTCAAAATTATTTGAAATAAACATGTCTACTCACTAAAATAAAGTCAGTTCATTTTCCTTCCTCTAGGTATGACTTACACCCTTCCCCAAGCACTTTTAGCATAATTGAAACCCACTAAACAGTACTTCAGTTCATCATCCCCAACGTCACTAATGGATCCTTTTTGCTCTCAGTGATCTGATGATTATGGATAATATTTCTCTAAAGAAAAGTCATTTGTATCAGAAGCACATCCCAGAGTAAATTTAATTTGCAACTTATGTGCTGTAAATATAAACACTGCATTGAAAAGGTTTGTCTTGTTTATGCTTTTATGTAGACATATTCATTAAACCTGTATTTTCTACAGTTTATGGCATTCACTCAAAATTGAAATGTCACACAGTCAGTTTAGTCTATGTGACTATAGAGACTTACTTGCTGATTTTGCTTTTCATTATTACCCATTACCCTGATGTCTCTACTCCATCACTCTTGCAAAAAGTGTATCATACTTACCGGTTACAACTTCTCAGACTACACCTTTAAATCGAAGAAGTTACGTTGTTCCTACAAGAAAGACATTTAATGGTGCTTCTGGGAAGCCAGGAACAAGTGGAATGCATGCACTAGTTTAGCAAGAAAGATACAGCTTCTTTCTTTTGTTCAGCTGCTGTTAAAGGTGTGTCTGACTAGCAAGGGACAATTCTCTCTGTGTACAAGAAGAAGAACAGATGCATATGGGAGAGTGGCTCTGTCTGAGGCTGAGCTTTGCCTTTTAACTGTAGCCCAGCAGTGGCATGCAATAATGAACAATTTTCCTCTGCCTGGATGGGGCAGGGTGAGTCTTAAAGCACCAGGGAGCTGCAGAACCAAGTGCTTTGTCATACCCTCTGTGGCAGAGATAGCTGCAGCTCTCTGGTCTTCATTGCTTGGGAACTGAACTAAGAAGTTCACATGGGTCTCCTTCAGAAGTCTAGAGTTAGCTAGAAAGTTTTTACTGAATTTTCTTTTTACTGTATTATTTCAAGAAAGAACCCATCGTTTTTTTCAGCCCTACCAGCATGGCTTTGGCTGACAGCACTGCAGTGACAATTTTCTTGTTTTCATTCAGACATACTGATTTCAAGGATGGCCAAGTGTCAATGGGAGACCTGCTCCTGGATGAACTGTCATCTCTGGCATGATGCCTTGAGAAAAAATCCAGACTGAAAAAATCCAGAAAGAGGAAAAATGAAGCCAAATAAGCACCCATCTTACATGTGGGGATACAAAATTCCATGTGTAGATAGGAACAGGGAAAAACAGATTCTGGGATCCAAAGCTGAGGAGCTCTTCTCCAAATAGCACTGAACAGTCACAGAAAATCAGAATTCTGCTTTGTTTTCTGAAAATCTGTAATAATAATAATAATGATGATACTTGGGAATTCAGCACATAAAAGTGTTGAATGAAAGCACATATACCTCTTCATGAACTGGTATAGATGATGGACACAAGAAGTGGAAATAGCTGGGTTTGTCCTTTCAGCTAAAACTTTAGCTTTTTGTTTCTGTCAACTCTAGCAGTCTTTTTTTCATTTTAATGTGATTTTGCAAAATTTTCGGGTCTCTATCAAGCCTGCTGTCTGATTTTCATTTGCAAGAAAGGCTTAACCCAATGCCTTTGCTCTCAGCATTTTGAATAGTGTTCAGTAATTAGGAAGAGAAATAAAAGCGTAAATCAGAAGCAACTATCAGCAGTGTTAATCATACACTTCCTGCTTTCTTATTGCAGGAGAGGTGATGTTAGAAAACATGTGAAATGAGGATGCGGGTGGGATGCCTGGATTCTGGGCATGACCTACAGCACCTCCTACAGAAATAAAGAAGCTCCTAAAGTAACTCATGGCTTTTTAAGTCACCCTGAGCTGTTTGATACAGTTTCTAGAAAGTAATCCAGGCACAACATTTTGTAAAACATTTGCCTAGTTTTCAATTCAAATTCCACATTTATTATTTATAGTTTGGTGCTTGGATTCATATTCAGACAGAGGCACTGTTTGGACAGTCTGGATGAATTATGACTCTTATTGAAGTACATGGAAAATCTCCCACAGATGTTGGTAGGAAGCAAGGTTTCAACTTTCATATGAATGGAAGATTTAAAAAGAAATTGTTTTCATGTATCTTTCTGACAATAAGTAATCATGTAACAAATGCATAAGAGTTCGCTGATATATCCAGAGATACCTAAGTAGGCTTTTGCTATAAAAGTTGATGTACTGTGGCTTTGCTATAGATTTCTGTGAAATTTAATTACTGGGTAGTATGAGACTTGCTGACTTTAATCAGAGAACAATTGCCACACCAAAATTAAATAAATTCATGTTAAAAATATTTTCATTCATCATATATTGCTTAAAATTCCTCAAAGTGCTGAGTTCTAAAAAGATTCCTAAGACTGTAGTTTAAATTGTCTGTCTTATGAAGAGTTACAGATAATCAGTTTTTTTAATCTAAGGTGATCCAGTTTTGGACACTTCAATACAAGAAAAACATTGATAAGCTGCAGTGAACCTGGCAAGGGCCAACAAAATATTTGGGGTCACAGCATAAGCCCTGTGAAGAGAAGCTGAGGGAGTTGAGCTTATTCAGCCACAAGCAGACATGGCTTTGGGGGGATGTGACAGCATCCTTCCTCTGCTTGCAAGGAGGTTTCTGAGTAGATGGAGCCTTTTTAATGAAGTTCAAGGCATAAACTAAAAAGGGGCTGGCTACAATTGGATGTATAGCAACATTCCTCAGCATGAGGACAGTCAAGTATTAGAATAGGTTGCCCAGAATGCCTGTGAAATCTTTCACCCAGGAGGAGACTGAACTGGAGACAGCCCACAGCAACCTAGTATGAATTTGGGGTGAACCTGCCTCAAGCAGAAGACTGGAATAGAAACTTATTAAGGTCCCATCCAACATGATTTTTTTCTATGATATTAGCCTGAAAAGTAACAGACTACTAGAAATAACAAATTCTATTCTATTTCTGTGTATGACTCTACCTCAAAATTTTCAGCTACATTTCATTCCTAGAATCTCTGACTGATGATGATAAAGAACAAAAGTGGTGATTTAAATTTATGCTAGGGTGGATCCAGTATTGATAATCAGTTGGCGTGATGAAACCCTGGAGAACTGTCATACTATAGGACCATTATTTTATCGATACTCTAACTTACCCTCCCAGTAGATGCAAAGTTTCCTTAATTTCTGGTCAGAAAATCCACGTTTGCTAAGATATTTACAAGACTGAGTAGCATAATGTAATCTTCTAACATAAAAATAAACTTTTAGTTTTAAGTTAAGCATATGTGAAGTAGAATTTATTGCTATATGCATTATTCTCAATTTCTCGGCTTGCCATTATTTGTTACAGGGCAGATTTTTTTACTTTTCTGAAATGCAGAGGTATTGGGATATTATTGTTATTGCTTTTGAACAGCAAGCTCACCAATCGTAAAAATCCAGCATAAGTCAATTAACTTGTGGTTTCACAACGCTACCCTTTTGCCAAGTCTGGAATAATTAAATTGATTCAGAACTTCTTTAACCAGCTCCAGAAGAAATATTCTGACTTCAATACGAAGTGTTGATTAATTAGGATATTCTCATTGAGTTAATAAAGTCAGAATTTTGCTGTGCTACAAAAAACATCTGTTACTATGTATAAAATTGAAATTTCTTTCTTCTCCATTCTCTCCTACTTTACAGCAACTAATAAAAAAGGATAGACAAAATTAATTAAATTCAGACAGACTGTGTCAACTATTGTCAAGAACTCAATGACTACTTTAATCAAAAGTAAAACACATATTGATCAGCATGGGTAGTGATTAAGTGTCTTTCAAAATAATAAAGAAAACCAAACAGTTTTGATAAGGAGAACTGTACTGTAGTACCAAACCTTCATCAATTTGTCAAGCACAAAATGTCAAAGCTACTGGATAAACCTAATTGACATTAGTACTAACTTGAAATAAAACACTAAAGAAAATATGTGGAAATTTAATCATCATTTTCTCGGCTTTCTTTGATGCTTTGATACGCGGATAAAACAGCTGTAGGTAAGGCTACTTATAATGTCTCCTGTCATAGAACTTTGAATTTCACTGTACAGAATAACAGTCATTAAGGATTCTTATCCATTTATTTTTCTGGGCCACCGATGTTGATATATATCTCCTCTCTAGGACTTTGTAACATATATTCATTTTTTATGTCTTTTTATTATTAGCACCCAGTTAACAGGTAAGAAAACTGAGGCATATTGGTGTGATGTGACTTGTCCAAGGTCTCACATGTCACTGACGTAACCATGTAAAGACTTTTTAGTACCAAAATCGCTGTGCTTTGGTGTCTCTACAAGGCTGGTGCTACTGCTGTTTCATATTATCTTGTCCAATGTTAATATCATATTATTTCACCATGACTTGCCTTTACTGACAAAACCTCTGCATCCAAATAACATCCCCCATAGAGCGGGCATATCACCTTCACAGACTGAACTGTGTATAAAAAAAGAAAATTAAAACAATACTTTGAAACAACATGCCATTCCATAAGTTATCATAATTAGGTGTTTACTATTTAGAGGGAGGCATATGGTGACTAAGTGTGGATGTCCTTAAAACAGTGATTTTTAGAAGGAAAGCTCTGGAATTAGACACTATAAGCAATACAAGGAAATTAGTAACTCAGAACTTGGTTGGTTGGAGTTGTATGAATTCATTGAAGTTCTCAGTTTTATTTTGTGTTGTTGATTTACCACCGGGCTCTTTGTAAATTACAGGTCATTTAAACTGTAATCCTGAACATACAGAATATAGTGTTGCTACTGGAACTGGAGGTTGGTTTTATTACTGGTAAGATAAAGAAAGCAAGCCATCTCTACCTAGCAATAATACAGATTTACAAAAAGCAAGCAGTTGCAGACAGATGTAAAAGTGAGATGCAGTGTTTAACTTCACAGTAGTGGCTCTGTTGTTAAGTACAAGTTAGTCACTGAGCCAGTCACTGAACAGTGAGCAGTCACTAAGCTAGCTTACGAGTCTGGACCATTCACTATTATCTTGTTGTTCCATGGAGCTCCAGAGACACATTTATCAGCTTTTTTCTTTCCGTTCCTGTTTGCCTCTTGAAATATCTCCCACTGTCCCCAGTGACTGGACACTGGAGAAAAAGATTATCCACCATTTGAGAGATGAGGTCCCTTCCTTTCCCTTGCAAAACATTTGTTGAGTCAAATACCAAACATACACCTTCCTTTGCACATTTCCTATGTCTTCAGTAGCTAATTTCTT
>JAOXJM010000019.1:5594741-5615849 GCA_026413425.1 Tringa solitaria | reverse complement strand
GATGATCTTTAAGGTCCCTTCCAACTCTAACCATTCTATGATTCTATGATTCTTCCCAACTTCCAGTAAAACTTGTGTTGTTGCAGAGCTGGAGGATGTCTGCTTTTACTACAAACCCCAGCAGTGATCTTTATAACTTCTGATATATCTGTTTTCTTGCTATGCTAACTGATCCTTCAGTACTACTGGTACTTCTGGTTTTGTTCTAATTGGGAATCACAGGCATAATTGTTAGGACAACAGACCACAGGGCAGCAAATTGACCACTGAGCAAATTTCTGCACTATCTATAATGGACTTGTGGAAATCAGACTTGCTCCTGAAGGTACTCTAAGCTTTTTATCTGCCTTTATAACCCTATTCTTTTGCATATTTATTTTTAACTTTTATTTTTGCCTCCTTTCCTTCAGCAGAAAGAGTTTTGTCCAGACTCTTGGACTAGATGAGTAAAATTCAATTTGCTTATGTTTCCAAGGAGCCTTGAGTCCAGTCTGTTGGTATTAGATACTTCTCATACTGACATTTCATCCGTGTTCAGGCTATTATGGGTGAAAGGTCCATCACCTTACAGAGCTGAAAAATTATTTCATTCCTGGATGGAAAGAGCAGGTTGATAAGCAGGCTTGGGTTTTTTGATCTGAATAGAATGAAAGAAAGAATAAGGATCTTTGCTTTTCAAACCAAGACCAGAGTCAAGTAATCCACGAACTTCATCATGAGATGATAGAAAAGTCTGAGAGACGGGGGAAGGAAAAGAAAATTAAATTTCGCCAGTTTAACAGGTAAAATCTGTGTAATAGATCAGGGCATAATACCACTGAAACCAACTCAGAAATGTTATAAAAGAGCAAACTGCAGAAAGAAATACAACCTAGTACAGTACTGGATCAAAATCACTGTGCTTGTCTGGCAGTTTTTAAAAAAGCGCTTTGTTGACATCCCCCTTTTGTGCTGCTATTCTCATGAATTGTTGTTGAAGTGGTCTGTATACAATAATACAACATTCCAGCTCTTTACATTTGCCTACCAGCTTCATTTCAAAGTGTCTGAATTACCATTTCAAGCACTGTCTATAAAACTCCTGAGGAATTTACAGATAAAAGTGAGCAAAAGATCATCTGCCAACTCTAATAGAGCTGATGTGTAACAAATTCAGTTGCATGGAAATTGCATTTCAGAAAGGACTTCAGATCTGGCTTTGAGTATTTAGAAAAATTACATAAAGGAAAAAGAACAAATTAAAGGCAATGAAAATATTGTGCTTGGTTTTGGCTATAATAATCTAAAATTTCATTATGAGATAAAGGCAAAAAACTGAAAAAGCCTGGAAACTGTGTCCCCTCCCAATGAACTGTGTCCCCTCCTGACGAACAATGATCTGGCCTCAGGTATTTCATGTCACTTCTCAGCTGGTCTACAGCAATGTGATATTCCTGGGCACGATGCCTTCACTGTTTAGGAAAAGCAATTAGTACAGAATACTGGAGCAAAATGATTCTCTCCATTGCATATGCTACTTTCCCCCCAGGGAAGAGGATGAAAGAGAAACAATATGTGACAGTACAGTCATGTTGCTTAATGCACTGCTGGAAGGAACCCAGCTATTGTTGTGAGCAGACTAGTCTAAAGCCTTGGAGGAACAGAATAGCATGTTTCACTCCAAAAAATGAGGGAAAGCGATGTGTGAAATCAGGTTTTGTGTTTCTGAGCATTTTTTCGATTGTTGTTTTTTGTTGGTGGGTTTTTTGGGTGGTTTGTTTATTTGTTTAAGTGAAATCAAAGTAATCTCATTAAATACCTTGCATGAAGGAAATTTCTAGATACTTATTCACATGACCAAGCAGATATAATAGTAGGGTTTTGTGTGAAATAAATGGACCTAGTTTTGTTCCTGACAGAAGTTGGTTCCAACTAGGATTTTCTCTTATAATTAGCAGTCTACAGTGGTTGTAGCTGGGGGACTGTGACGGAAGCGGGACTGGATTCTAAGCAAACAAATGTAACGCAGTGCTGTAAGCTAAATCCCAGAAAATGAGTCTGCCTTCCTGTAAAAAGGAATGTTATTCATGCATTTTATTCACTGATCCTCCTATGGCACCTGTCTTTAGCACTGATCATTCACATTTTGAAGTAATGTGTTTTCAATGTGTTTTGCAGATATAATACTAGGAGCCAGCATTTTCAAAACATATTATCTGTGGCTATGTGGTTCAAAACTTTAAGCTGAGGAAAAATCCACCCTTGCCCAATTTGGTTCTACCTCCTTTTCTGTTCACAGTATTTTATCTGTCATTAGTCCCATCCTAGGACTTCTCTCACTAGGAACACTGATATTGTCTCGTGGTAGACTTGGCATCGTTAGGTTTATGGTTGTACTCCATGATCTTAAAGGACTTTTGAATGTAAATGATTCTATGGTTTCTATGTTTTGTACACAGAGTACACATACCTTGTGTTTTCAAATGCCAGATTTGCAAATCAGGAGGCGAAAGAATCTGTGCAGTTCTGCCTTACTGTAACATCTTTTTCTTTTCTGCCATCCCAGCAATGATTATACCTGTCCATATTCAATGGCAAAACTCCTATTCCCTTCACTTGCTCAGGATCAGTAATGCTTTTTTATCCCTTAGGAGACTTAAAAGGAAAAAAAATCCTACTAGACCAGTCTCAGTCTTACACTGCAAAACAGATACTCCCTAACTAGGGAGCAAGACTTCAAAGCTGTGCCATTTCCACATCACTACTTAGAGAGCAGGGACAGGCTTGCAGTCACTGCTATTGATGAAAAGAGCAAAAAACTCTCCTTTGCAGGTGAGGAAAATGAAGTGCAATTGAAAATCTCAGCATGTAGGCTCCTGCTGAGATTTGGAAAGGAATATATAGATTCAGTGTATCTTCTGGGCATCTCTCTGCAAGGAAAAGCTGTCAAATGGCTCTGTGAGATTTGCCACTGAGAGCTATAGGGAAGCTATGGAGCTCTGAGGGCCTGGGAGTTAGATCACCACCAGCAACCCCATTAGCTCTATGAGATATTTCACCCAGGCAAGCAATTAGCAAATAAATATTATTCTGAGCAGTGAGATGATGCAGCTGTGTTGTTTCTGTGCCTGCTCAGCTCAATCAAGTACTGAGCTCTCTGGATCAGCTCCAGAGGCAACAACAAACCTCCCAAGTAACAAGCAATAGGATAAGAGGAAATGGCCTCAAATTGAACCAGAGGAGATTTAGGATGGATATTAGGAAAAAATTCTTCACTGGGAAGGTTGTCAAACACTGGAACAGGCTGCCCAGGGAAGTGGTTGAGTCACCATCCCTGGAGGTATTTAAAAGAAGGATAGATGTGGTGCTGAGGGAATGCGTTGGACTTGTCATTGCTGGGTTAATGGTTAGACTTCATGATTTTAAAGGTTTAGCTACGAGCCTGGGTATGGGGGAAAGAGAGTAAATTGGTTTGGTAGTCATTTAGGAATGGGGGTAATTTGTGGGGTTTATCTCTAGGTGTAAAAACGGAGCTGTGCTGATACAGCCCTCGGAGGGAGGGAGAGTGAGCCAGCCCTTGCAGAGGGATGCAGAAGATGTTCGGTGCCATCTAGTGGGAAGAAGCATGGTGAGCACCAAGGAGAGCTTGGCAAAAAATTCCTAATCTCACAGGTTATTTCATGGACTTTCACACCTAAAGATTTATATTCTTCTGCAGTGAACAGAGCCATGCTCCTGGATGCATAAATACATACTCATAACACACACATCAGCTCAGGAAAGTTTAGCCAGAGTTTTGTGACAGAGTTTTTCTCACAAAAAGCATCTGTCGCCTCTTATCTTACAACTTCACAACTTCAGCCCTAATGCATACGGTTCTGCAATGGTGGGTATTGGTGAAGAGCAAGAATTTCTACTTGTTATGTCTTTCCTGTTTACTGGGAGGTAAGATTAAAAAAAAAAAAAAAGAAAGAATAAATGACAATGGCCTTCATAGCCTGAAATTTCCAGGAGGCAATAATGTTACTTGGTGTCTGACTAATAATTAACAAATCAGGGCCTGTTCTTGCTCTAAGTCTCTCTCTAATAATCCCAGGCACTGTAGCTTATTCACATATAAAACACTGAAGAATCAGAGGCTCTTGTCTTTGAACTGTTTTAAATGATGACAGATTAAAGCTGGAGGAAACTGGGAACACTGGTTGTTAGAGGTTTGTGGGAGACTCAACACATCTACTCAGTACATTTGGATGGTCACCACATCATGCTGAAGTTACATACAGTCCTTTATGATTAACTGCTGAAATTATTATAGAGGGTCAAAGGTTTAATTAAGCAAAATAAAAAGGTAGATTTAGCATGCCTTCTTTCTACAACTAAAGTGATTTTTTTACTATCTTTATCTTAAGTTCACCTGGAAGAAACAGAACAAGTACTGTCTCCAGAAATGTCACCTGTGGTATAACATATAACAAAACACCTCTTAAAACATTACTCTTGCACTATCTGATTTTTATGTCCTGTTTTCTAGGTGTATAGTATTTTCATTAAGATTTAGTATGACTTATTTTCACCAAACTTACATTAGCAATGTTTATATAGGATTACAACTTCATTTCTCATTTCTTTAACAGGTAAAACCAACTGTAGGAACAAGCTAAAGTAGTTGAACTTTATAAAATATTTTGTCATTTTTTTCCTTCTTAAATCAATAATAGGTTTACTCTAAATTTTCCAATAAAGGAAAAGCTCATCTACATTCCTACAATTCATATCTATTCATCTGGCTTGTTCTCAGTAGCATGACTGACCTAAGAGGAGTAGTCCTGCTTCCTGCTGTCATACCCCTCTTACTCACTGTCTGCCTGCCTCTGCTGGGACTGCATTTCTGAGCTGATTCAGCTCAATCTAACAGAAAACCACATCAGCAAAAAGTAGCAGCTAGACTGCTAATTGGGGGGAAACATGTAAGATTGACCAAGATGCTTAGAAAGCCACATAGAAGTATTTTTCTGGGGGTTTTTTTGTTGTTGTTTGGTTTGGTTTGTTTATCTGGTTTGGGGTTTGGTTTTGTAGGTTTTTGTTTGTTTGTTTGTTTTTTATTAGCATTTTAAATAAGCTGAACCACCTTAACAGGTTTGACATAAAACTTCTGACACTTGCTAAGCATAAACAAGTAATCTATAAGGTGTCTTTTCTGTACCTTAAAAATCTAAAGGGTTTGCTCTTTCCTCAGAATTGATTGCTCTCAAAAAAGCACCTGTAGGACAAGGAACTGGAAATCAGCCAAAAGCAATTAAAGTGCAGTCAGCTGCCAAAGCAAATGGAACTACGCTGGGGCTCAGAGTCCACTAAGGTATTTAATAACACTGATTTTCCTATTTTGAAAACACAATAAATTGCTCCAGTTGTCTGTGGTCAAATAGCTTAAATGCTCAAACGTGGCTGTTGTTTCTCAAGCTGTGACCCAGTCTGACCAAACAGCCTATGCTTGAGCTAGCTGCCAGGTCTACGTCTGATGGTTCCTACCAACTGACATAAGCCTCTGCTCTGGGAATTTTGTTACTGCACATCTCAGCTTTGTGTTCAGGGACTTAATTAAGAGCTCTAGGTCTATCTTACCAAGAGTGATGTGAGGCTATGAATCTTCTCCAGATTAGTAGTGGGAGCCCCAGGGTAAGAAGAGAAAAGTCTGGGTTCCAGTTTTTCTGTCTGTCATCTTCATTTATTTTCTTGGAGAACAGTTTAACCATTAAGTGACCAGACAACCCAGGAACCCCTTTTGTTGATAAGTCGGTGAAATTCAGGGTTATACTTCCTCTTACTCACTCCCTGACTGTAAGGCATTTTTTCAACTTGAATAGAAGATCTCAGAGAGCTTTGCCAACCTGTAGGTTAAGTGGGTAAATTATAACTGTAGGAAGTGAAATCTTCATCTGCCTACAGATTACAATCCTTGTTTGGAACCAAATCCACTTAAAAGTTACAAAAAACTTAGCTGTCTTTTGTTATACCTTTCACTCACTCTGTATTAGGCATACTCTGACAATGTCTATAGGCCAGGGAACATGATGATGTGAACTCTGTGAATCTTTTTCATTTATTTATAGATGTTACAGAGAGTAACTGTGGCAAATAGCTGTTTAGTATTGGCAGTTTTTTTGGAAGTGTTGGTGTGCTGCAGATAGATCTTAAAGGACCTTAAAAAATTATCTTAATCATGCCATTATTTTAGAACAAGAGGGAATGGCTTTTAGCTGTAATAGGGTAGGTTTAGACTGTACATTAGGAAACAATTCTTCACAGAAAGAGTGGTCAGACACTGGAATAGGCTGCCCAGGGAGGTGGTTGAGTCACCATCCCTTTAAGAGCCGTTTAGATGCGGTGTTGGGGAAAATGGTGTAGGGGAGAACTTTGTAGAGCAGGGTTGATGGTTGGACATGATGATCCCAAGGGTCTTTTTCAACATGGATGGTTCTATGTAAGTGTTTTAAACAGGTTATTCTGAATTTTATAAATAGTCTCTGCTGAGACTATTTTTCAGCAGTATTTTTTGTCTGATTTTCAAAATAGTTTTCAACAATTTGGATGCTGAGTGCTCCTGAATACTGCTCCAGAGACATCAGGGTAAATTCCTGTATACCTGCTGTATCCCTTGAAGTAGAGTTGCAACTGGAGGGAATGAATGAATGCCAAGTGCAAGCTGGGTGCACAATTTCTAGTGTAATAATGCTTGCTAGGTGGGGGAATTATAGTCATTTATCCTGGTCCTGGATACTTTCTAATAAAACATTATAGTGCCTCTCTTCACAAATCCGTAGCTGTCTAGGATCCTATTAACATCTTTAGGACGGAACATCTGAGTAGTTTATGCAACGAACTGATGTGCAAAGGGAAAGATCTACTCCTGCTCACGTTGAAGACAATGGCAAGGACTACCTCTAAGGCAGGTGCTTTCATCTCTGAACTTATAAATAAAAGGAAAGATGAAAGATGAAAGATGAGGACAGCCAACGTGGCAAAAGTCACTGCAAAAAAGATGCTGTGATTAGAAAAGGAAGGAAAAAATTCCTTTGGTGCATTTGTCAGCTCTGTCTGCAGGTGGCTACATGTCTCATCCAAGTCTGCAGGTGTTTCTCTCAGAACTCTGACACCCACAGACTTTCCTAAGGGCCTCTGCCTTAATCAGAGCAGGAGAAAATATCTAAGATGAATATTGCTACTTATTGAATGCTTCAGGAGAGGAAAACAAAAGCCAAGTCATTTGAAACAGAGGTATAGAATAAAGCACTCATGAAATCCACCATCTGTCCACAAAAAGACAAAAGTTCCATTGCTGAAAGCAGGCATTTTTTGTTTTTGTCCAAAACATTATTACCAAAAAAATAAAAACATAGAAATGAGTATTTGGGTTGATTAAAATGTTTAGGAAATAAACATCTGTTCTGATGAATTTTTTCAAGCAAAGAGATTTTTTTCTTTTTATTTTATAAAGAACCCTAATTTTGCTTTGACATGCATATTTAAGTGAAATATTCTAATTATCAGTTAAAATTATGCTGCTTGAGAAATTGCCTTTCTATTTTTATTTCATTTCCATAAAGTTTGAAAATAGAGTACGAATCACTGGTCTTAGATGAAATGAAATATTTTATTCAGTCTAAAAGATGGAGAATGAAAAAGAAAAGAGTCAAGGCAAGAGGCAAGGCAAGGCAAGGCAAGGCAAGGCAAGGCAAGGCAAAGCAAGGCATCATGCTGTCTTGTAATTTAGAACTAAAACAAATGAACTATTCAAAATTCTACTCTTACCTTATTTTCATTTCTGATAGAGTAACTTGCTATGCCTCATATTAATACACCTGCTACTTCTTCCAGAAAAAAGAGGAATCACAATTCATTTTCAAAAATTACTATGAGATGTATAATAAACCCCAAACATTTAAGTTCAGACATCACATGTATAAAGAACCTGACTTCTCACGTAACTCAGGCCATACACTTTGTCCTAGCGTTTCCTTCAACACGAGAATAATTTTCCTACATATAGACATGTTGCACTGTACTTATTCACATTACAGCTCATGGCAGACATCCTTATTCACATAGCAGGAAAACCAGTTATCCTCTAGATCACAACAAACCTTTGATTACAAAAGATTAAGATAGCGGGTTAAATATTGCGAAAAAGAAAGGGTAAACCTCTGTTAATTCTTACTCAAGAAATCAAGCTAAAAGGCTTGCTTATGGCTTCTAATACAGTATTGCATGGGAAATGAAAGATAAAAGTTTGATTCTAGTGGTGGTAGATAGGGCCTTTTGTATGTCCAAGATTTACACTACCTTAAAAAACCTTAAAGATGTTAACAGCTAACTAGCGAAATGAAGAGGATACATTTATACATATCTTTTAAACTCTTATATATGGATCTCAGTGGAATACAGAATAATCCTTTCAGAACAGTAGTGATGGAAGAGGTTTAGGAGACAGAACAAACTCTCAAAAAGTGTCTTTGAAAGACAGAGAAGGAATAAATTCCCACATATAAAAGTCTCATTTTCTTTTTAAAATTATTTTTCATCACTGGGTGGCAACGTTTACAAAATAAGAGAAGAGTGAGCTTCAAGAGTGCTATTAAGTTGTTTTCTTCTGAAGGATCAGAGATCCTGAGAGAATCTGTTGACTCTAATTAAATAAAGCTTCCCATAGCTTTACAATATAATACGCCAGGCAAGTGTTGCTCTACCTAGCCATAAAACTGTTGAAGTTCCACATCCAAACATCCAAACAAAAAAGCTGTGGTATTTCAGCTTCAATTTTAATGAAAATACAGAGAATAAACAACAATGAGGATTTGGCAAACATCTGGTTATGTCCTGCCACCCACACAACTTCCCAGGCACAGAAGATCTTTTCATCCTGCAAGTTCAAAAAAAAAACATTCAGGCATTTGCTAGGAACATTCAGTCCTGCTCTAGCTGTGCCATATTTATCAAAGCTTCTGATACAGTGAGTTTTCATAAAAATAAATTCATCCCATATGCTTCAAAAATTTCCATAATAGCAAAGTTTGACAACTTCTGCTGCAGCTGCTGCCTTCAATTTTGTTTCTACCTTTGGGGACAGAAGTCAAAAGAGGACTTCTCTTTCACCTCTGCAAACTTCAGTGCATCCTCCTGGAAGAGCACATTTTTGGGTATCTATCCGCTGTATGCGAAGAAGACACAATTGAAATACATTGGTCACAGCTTTAAACTTTCAGAAAATAACCAGTACCAGGTTTACGGTTGTCACTTCCTCATGGTGGTTTAAGTTACAGGCTGATTGGAGAAAGGCACTCTGTTGCACAGGAGAGCAATGCTGACGTAAGGAAAGTGTGTTGAACAGTCTATATAGCTTTGCAGCTTCAGCATCATTTTTCACACAGATTCCACACTGTCCTCATCATCAGTAAAAACTGAAAACATAGTGCCCAGTAACATGGTTTAGTGATGGGTTGTTGTTTTTGGTTGTTGGACTAGATGATCTTAAAGATCCCTTCCAACCTAGACGATTCTATGATTCTATGAACTCTGATTTTCCATAGCTTCACTACATTGTGTCTACTGGAGTTGCAGGTGCAGGTCCCAAAAGAGAGACCATTGTGCTGGGTGGAAACTCTCTGTGGTCCTCTGTGGCCTATGACTGCTTAAAAATAGACAGGTTTGGAGGATTTTTTTCTCTTTTTTTTCTGAGAATTTATTCATATATTTCTTTACTCAAATATTTTATTAACTTCTTGAACTTTCTGTCCAAAGTAAGGACTAACAGAGTCTTGCAACCCTCTCTTCACCCGACTGCTCTTCATTCTGTGTAGCAGGAGGGAATCAACTCTTCAGAGCCCTTCTGAATTTATGGAGTGACATGAAGTGGGGTTTGACTTCAACTCCAGGCATGTTATGTGGGGTAAAATGGTGGGAATGAAAAGGCCACTCCCATTTGAAATGAAAGTGTCTGGTAATTCCTACATTTACTCTGTGTGTGCCTGTTTCTGCTTTCGTAGCAAAGTGTGGTCTTAACTATTTAACATGCTTAAAATCATTTTCATTAAATCATCAGTAAAATTCTTTGGGAGCAGGGATAAAGGAATTTAGCAGTTTAAAACATGAAGAAATAAATGTAATTCAGTGAGACATGGAAGGACATTTCCATTACTTTGAACCCTGTATATGACTGTATTTCAAACAGCTAATTGAAATAACAATGATATTCAAATAAGAACAGTAAATTTTAACCCAGAACACCGTTTTTTTTGTTCTTTTTGGTTTTCCTTGTGTTTTGGGGGTTTTTTTTGACCTTCATACATTTAGCTGGTTTTGGTTTCTTTTTTCTGGAGTAAGAAAAGACGAAAAGAAAGTTCAGAAGGCATGAAAAAGAGAAGCGGAGAAAAAGAACTATTTTAGCAGGAAATAACATTCTAAGATGCAAATACTTATGCAAAAATAAATATTATGTTGAAATACTATATAAAAGCAATACCTGTATAAAAGTAATATTTTTATTTTTTAGCTTCTTTATTTGGCTGCTTTGTGGAGTGTATGTACGTGAAGACACACACCATTAGTGAGGAGTGGGAAAATTATGACCTTTACTGCAGTGTCCTTGTCATGAAGAACAGGAGCTCTCACTAGCACAGACCAGCTTAGGAGCTCCCAGTGAGGAAAGATGGTGAAGGGAGAGAAAGAATGATGGACGGTTCTGCAGAAAGCAATAGAGAAAGAGTAAGCAATACTGAAAGCCTCATGAGGGGACCTGCACAAGGACATAGGTGAGCTTAGTATCCTCTGAACTAAGTTGCTGAAGGGGAAACAAATACATTTGTCTGTGATAAAAAAGCTGTGATCCATCAGTAACATCCAAGGATAAATAACCTCAGAAGACCTCCACATGTCTTGGCTCTCTTTTTTACTGAGCGATCTTCACAACAGATAAGCAAGGAGTTTGGGATCTTCAGGGAAACTCATAATACAGGGAAACATGTGAGAAACTTAGGAATGTGGAATATTTAAGTGTTCAGGGAATATGGGAATAAGTTATCCTAGACTTAGTTGAAAAATTGGTGCAGGTGAAGGGATCAAATCAACATTCATATCAGGGTGATCCACAAGCCAGAGGCTCTCCTTGAAGCTAGATTCTGTGTCCATCACCACCATGGAACAGTCCTAATCTTCAGTCTGCGAAAATGTTGAGTTGAGAGGTAATAACAGTGGCCCTGGTAGAAGGTACACACACAAAAAAAGACTACCTGCAAACTTCTATTGTGTTGAGGGAAAAAGAGAAAAAAAAACAGAGAGAACGATTCCTTGGTATGAAGGGTAAAAGCTGGCTCGGATTTAAAGATTGGACAAGGGCTTGAGTTAGGGTTTGGGGATGTTTTTGCATAAACCAGAATCATGTGTTCACTCTTTCCATTTATGGTACACCAGTAGCACCAACCTCTCTTTGTAATTCATGGCCTCTCATTTTTCCTCATAATATGTCTTCAATAGCAAGTTGCATAGAGGTCAGCCTGAACTCTTTATTCCTCTTATCTTTTGATTACCTATGTTCCCCTGCCTTCTTTAAACCATTGCGTAGATATGATAAATAACAGCTCGCTATATCTATAAACTTTTGACTCTAAAAGGACTCCATCTGGGTCTGTTTAGCAACATTACTTCTCTGGTTGTAAGGTCTGCTAATAATTTGGACCAGGAATGTAAGCAGATAGACACGGGAGGTTATATTTTGTCTGCAAAGCTTACATACATAGGGTAAAACATATTGAGAACATACAACTTTGGGGAATAAAAAGAGCCTGAGATAAAAACCAAATGTTTTAAAGCTGTTGTCTCCTGTGTGCTAGCTATCAGCCCTATTCACCAGCTGTGGATTCAAAAGACGGATTAAGGTTTGGACCACTTTGCCACTGGGCATTTACAAATCATTTAGCCTGAAGTGTCTAAGAGTTCCAGTTGAAGAGATTGAAAATTTTGGAAATAATAGTGTTACACAGTCCACACAGCTTCAGTCTTCTCCTACTGAGTTTTATCCTGTGGTTGAACCCTGGCCTCCCAAAATCTTCCCCAAGGTCAGAATACAGCAATAATTTTCTGGTGAATCCCCTGATGTTATGAATACTGTCAATGCCGGTTAATTTCAGCTGTATTAATGCATACAGTGTCAATAGAAGCCCCAATACACTCGGCGACAGAAAAACCAGTTTTGTCAAGATGAAATGTTATCTTTGCAACAAAATTCCTCAAAGCATTCTTATGAATGGAAAAGATTGAGATTTAAGTCACAGTTTCCAATCAGAGGGAACTGAACAAGTTCAGGTAGGCATGAGATGTCTGCTCTCTTCAAGGAAGAGCTAAAGTAAATTCTGTAAACTTGAATCTCACCATTTCATAGAATAGAACTTTCCTTTCTTCTGGCAGACCTGCTTATAGTTTTCTTTCACACTGGCAGTCATCAGTGACAATTAAATAACAATTAGATGCAATCTCAGACATCTACCAAAAAAAACCCTATTTTTTTTAAGATGCTCCTGTATTTTAGGAAAACAAAAAATAGAAGCAACAGTTCTTAGGTTTTAATACATTTTTTAACATGCAGTTTTCAATACGTTCTCTTCACAGAATCACTCATTTGCTCTTCTCCAAAAGAGCAAAATAATTAGCATCCCTGGACAAAAATCAGTCATCTCTAAATAATAATCACATAATAATGCAGTAAGGAAAATAATTTGATATGTGATGCAGAGATCACTGTTCTTATCTTTCCAAGACAATTTGGAAATATACCAAAGCTCTTTTATTTGCTTGTTTTCTAAATCACAGTTTATCTGCAGATCTGATGACACAACATTTCATGTGCTATGTTTTAGAATAGCCATATTTCATGTTTCTTAAATTGGACAGCAATTAATTTTGATATTTTTTTTTTCATTGGAAATGCAATATGTCTTAGGACTTGATGAAATTCGACAAAAAGTTTGCAGCACTAGTCAAAGCCATACATCCAGCTCTGAGGCTATCTTCTTCCTTGCATTTAAAGGAAAAAGCAGAATGGAATATTGTTCTTTCATTCTACCATGTAATGGATAGGTAAAGAATCAGACTCCATAAACTGGGGTAGACATCTAACAGCAGTAACTGCTAGCTCCCCTGTGAATAAATCTTCCTGTATTGTTCCACCCAGCCCTGGAAAGAAGATTGCTATCTTCGAGCAACAAATATCAAGTAGATCTTGAAATGTTTGAAACTCAGTATGGCAGGGCAGTGATTCAAAACCACTATGATTATTAAAATCATTAAAAAGTAGTGTCTTTCACTCTGTTTGCAATCTTGATAAAGTAACCTAACCTGATTTTCTTTTTGCTTCCTTTTTTCCACTTGAATTATAATCTCTGTAAGGCATAGATGACCTTACTATCCCTTCACATAGGGCCAGTTTCAGTGAAGGACTGAATACTACAAAAAACTACATAAACACTTAAAGTATCAGGAAAGGAATATATTTGTAAAGAAGATGGGGGCAAGAGAACTTTAGCAATATTGGGAATGAGAAGAAAGTGTTTAACCCTGAAATACTGCAGACGAGGAAACTACGTATTTTGAGAATGGTTCGCTTATATCTGCAAGAGTGGAGGACCAAAACCAGATCATGTCATTGAAGAAGTGTTTAAGGTTCAACAGCCCAGAAAGTAAATGAGATCACAGAAAGTAAATAACCCCACTAAACTAAAATGTATCTATACCTGTAGCCCCGTGACAGATGATGAGAGGATTTGACATTTGCCCAGGATCCTGCAAGTCTTGTATGTCCTGGATGATGTCCCTTGGTGTTGTGTGTGGTTACTGAGAATGAAGATAGGTGAGGAGAAGCTTGAAGAAGGTCAGTGTGTACAATATATTATATTTATGCTGAAATCAAACAGAAGAGTTAATGTCCTAGATGTAAACAGACTCAGAATGGGAAAAACAGTATTTTGGGGAAAGTTATTCCCATAAAGATCATGGTAGGATATGATATCAGATACAAGAAGATGTAAAAGCTAAAAAGAGGAGATATTTCCATACAGAGTCAGGGGAGATTTATCGAGAATGAAGGGAGAATATCAACATAAAAAGATTTTAGAGACAAAACAAACAAGGAAGGCATCACAGTAAGGCAAGGGATTGCAAAACTCATGGACAATATAACTGCCAGCATTAAAAGCAGCACTGCAACAGATAAAGGAGAAATGAAGAGTCTGAGGTCTGACCTGGGCTCCTGGAGAGTGTGTGTCATCTCTGTAAGTATAAATAGCATTGCAGTGAAAAATCTGGACTTTCATTCAAGCCTCAAACACTACTGTTGCTCTGTGGTATGTAACAACTGTGCGTGACATAATGCTTTTCTTAAGAAGACAGCTTTAAAATTATAAGACAAACTGAAACTGAACCAAACTCAGGAGTTTCTGATGCCAACAGCTGGATTATCAATTATTATTTAGTTTGCTTCATAAGACCACGTTAAACATTGGAAGCTGTTTAATGTGAAGTAAAATTTCTTTTTTGTTTGACTGGCACCAAAATATGAAAAAAATACAGTGTACTTTGGTATAGGAATATCCATAAACCTATAAATAAGGTATGTTTGTTTTAATGGAAGCTTCTTTCCTACAACTCTGAGCCAGCAGACAGGAATGTTGTATAACAGCTGTACAACAGCTTACAGCAGGATTGCTGTACAGCTGTGATGGTTTGAAGAAATAAGGGGAGTGAGGATTTTGGAAGGGGATAATAGCTTTTTATTAGCCCACTGGATGTACTTAGGGAAAATAAAAAAGGCAATTTTTAATTGAGCAAGACCTTCTTTATGCACGGGGAGACTGTATGATAGTTTTCTTGTTTTGTTTTAATAGTTAAATAAAGAATTTTAAAAGGTTTAAGAGTTTACCATAAAGACATTTAACAGATCATGAGAAAAATCTGAAACATGCCAGGTGTCCAGGATTTCTACACTTTGTCTATTTTCTCAGGAAACCTAAACCAAATATTTGTGTTATGAGAGTTCAGTTTTCCCAGATGCAATCTATACTTTTGCCAACAGATGGAAGTAGATTCAAGGGAATAGTAGACTGCTGGTGTTAGCGTAGTTTTCAGGTCACCAAGACATACTTCACAAAACTACAAAAAGACAAAAAGCTGATAAAATAGTATCTTCAGGATGTGGGGGAGACATTTCCTTACCAAACTCTTAACAGCCTGTGTATATATTTCACAGGCTGTTTCTGGTTTTTATGTGTGTATATATATTATCATAATATATAATAATAATTTTATATAGGTATATATTATCATAATTTTGAAACATGCTATTGTTTTTTATGTTTAAGGATCCTACTGATTTTTGAGCCACATAGTAAAAACCAAAGCTTGTTCCTAAAAGCAATCAAATCCAAACAGGCAAGACAGGGGAAAATGAGGAAAAGGATGAGTATTTCAGCTTTTTGCTACATGTGGGAAAGATAGGTCTCAGACAGAGAAAACGTGTAAACCAATACTTATTACATACCTTTGATATAGTCAGTTCCTAAGCTTTCTGAATTCTGTCCCATAAACCATGATGTCACCCATTCCTCAATCATCCTATAGACCTGTGTTAAGGAGAAGGACAGTCCAAGAGTCTCCAACTCCAAATAAAAAGATCATTCATAGGCTCAGAAGAGCCATCAGGGTCATTCAGTCCAACTTCCTCTAACAATGACCAGAAAGGAAGTGACTTTGAGTTAAAAGCTTTTAATGACAGCAAAATGAACCATTTATCATATTTTCAGGTGAATACACTTGTTGGTACATATCTTTGGCGTAATGCTTACTGTCTAGTCCAAATGAAAGTTTGGGGAAATATGTGTTTATAAATAGCTTCTATCAGGGGAAGACTGGTTGTAAGCTCTGATGCATCTTTAAAGATAACTAGATGTTTTGGCTAGGCACAGAGCAGAATACCATAGCCTACAATATACTCACATAGATTCATCTGTCATAATTTTAACTCTTGTGTCAACGTCTAGACCCATTTCCCAAACAGCTGCCCTAAAATTTGAAACACTCTCCTGCGGTACCTATATTTCTCCGCTGACTACCAAGACAGAGCAGTTAGGTGCACACCTAATTTAGGCATCTCAGATGTCTGGTACAATGTAGTCTGGTGTCAAAAGATCTCATTTTGACTAGTGAATCGATAAAGAATATATCAGAATGTATCTTACGAATGATTTGAAATGTTTTCTTTTCAGAAGCTGAAAAGCTTGAAGGAAGTTAATATTGCCTAAAAACTGGAATTTCTAAACATGAACAAAAAGTATAAATTTGAGGCCTATGTGATCTGATACATTCTTAACTTTTAAGTTCTTTTTTTTAAGTTCTTTTAAATAAACTTTTCTCAAAATTATTGACAAATCCAGCATATTCCCTCAGAACATTTTTCCCATGTCAGAAATTATTCAAGTACCTCTTATATCTACATGAAAGGATTTATACCAGTATTGAATTGTGGTAATGCTTCAGAAACTTATTCTAACATTGACCAGTTTCCAACAATAAACAGTGAAATAAGTCATGTAACTGACACATCATGAAGCTGCTTAGCAGGTCGGTTGGAAGGAAGGAAGGCTATCACATCTTTAAGGAAGAGGCTATCACATCAGTATTATCTCTGTCACTCCTTCAGGAAAGCACTTGTGAGGCTAATGGCCACAAGCTGTGAGCAGAATTCCAGCTTTGCCTCCTTGCATGAGGGGATATTGATTGAACAAAGTGTAAAACGTAGGAAAAGGGGATGAATATGTCTAAAGGTAAAGTCACCATCATGGACCACTGCCTTTCTTCATTCCTGTCTTTGAGTAGAAACACCAGTGATTTGTGCCTTCTTCTCAGTATGGATACTCTGACTCTTAACTTTCGTTCCCAGAATAAAACTCTGGACTCATTAATATGAAAATCAATTTGTATTAGCAACTAGTGAAATCATATGCCTATTTTATTAGCATGTAATTTTATGAATATGTCAGAAAAAACCCTTCTTCTAGTTAATGATTTCTGTTCTGTGTGCCCTTAATATAAAACTTCCAAATCTCATTAGCAGAACCAGCCATTAAAATACACAATGTTAATAAAGCACAACGGAAAACTGCTGATATGGTTAGTTTGGGATACAAATGTGGTAAGTTTTATAATCACAGTGGAAAATTGCATACTGATGGTGTATACCATTACCTTGGCTAATAGGGAAAGTACCTTGGCAGATTAAATAGTATAGAAATATACTTTTTGTTCTGTGAGTTGAGGCAATCTAACAGTTTGTTGGATCCCACTTAGGCACTGAGATTGACTAAACTGCACAAATCCACAGCTCGAATGTGGCCTTTAGATTCACAAAGATGAACCTGTCAATCCTCTAAGTATGTTTTGGTTTTTTCCCAAGTATTTTACATGGGGTCTTAGGTATAAATCAGAGCCTGATTTATAACCCAAGATTTATCTAGTGATCGGGGGAATTTAACCTTTTTTCAAAAGAGGAAGGCCATGAGCAAAGCTAGATAATCTGTTCATTCAAATATATACGAGATCTATATATGCATAGATCTTTGAATTTCTTCCCATACTATTCCATGGGTATCAGGAACGCAAACAGTTTTGGTAAGATTACTGAGAGAGAACATAAATAGTAATTGGGGCGGAAATTAGCTCATGTAGTTAATCGACTAAAAATATACCTTAATAACCCGATGTCTAGATGTGAGTTTGATACCAAAGATCATGCTCTAATCAATGCAGACGTCCCACCCAGTCCTTAGAGTCTCAAGAGCTATTTAACTGACTGGGTACATTTGTCTGCCTTTGGGTGGGGTGGGCGGCTCTTAGGGCATCCACTGAGTGTATTGACCAGGTTTCTGGTCACTATGATGGGGGTCTAGAACCTGACATTCAGGTATGCAAATCCAGAGCTGAATTCCACCATTGATATCCACACTCTCAGCCCAGTCATCCATGGCATTTTGCTACCACAGAGCACTCACACCTTATCAGCTTTCTCCCAAGAATGGCTGGAACAAGGAAGAACACCAGCCTTTTCCAGGTCTGAAAACATATTTGGTTGAAGACAATCTTGGTTAGCTATCTACATATATTTTGTCAAAGACCTGTCTTCTTGAATAATTAGTGGAAGAGAAGTTTTCTATAGCACTTTATATCAGCTGCAAAACAACAGGAAGCTGTTCCATGTAGGTGATGACATGTAATATGCATAATATTGATCGCTATTTGGAAATAACAATTGTCATTGTTATGCAATGGTTTACACTGTCTTCTGCAAACTTCAGCACAGAGTTGATAAACCAGTTAGGTGGTGAGTCCATTTTCCTCTGAGGTGTTGCTGAACCAAGGCTAATAAATAGAGCCCAAAGAGAATCTTACATGTGATCCTTTTCTATTCCAGGGAGGCTATATCTTGTAATGCTGTGTGTGGCAGTAGTAATTAAACAGGAACTGACATATTATTTCCTTCAGTGAAGTATGGAACCACTTCTTACTAGTACTGCTAATTAGGCAATAAAGAAAGTATCATGCAAAAATAATGACCACTTCACTAGTCCCTCGAGTTTCCTGAGTTAGGGAAGGTGGGGGCAGGAGATTGCAAACACAGTGAAAATGTGTCACTCATTTCTTAAGGGCATTTTGAATCCAGGGCAAGAGAAATGCTGTTTGGGAGTAATGACCCATATTTTCAAAAGTATGGCATATCACTCACATGGATTTCACTTGAAGTAGAGGGCTTCTGGATTCTAAAATAACTTTGTAAATCTACTTGATAATATTCACTTTTAAATCTGGCAATGCAACTGATGCCGAGTTTCCTAAGAGGAAGGTGCTGTGGTATCTAGACAAAACCTGCAAAAAACCTTTTTGTACTGATTAAACTACTACTACTATGAAAATAATAATCCTTATAGAGGGTTCATGCTGTATGGCAGAGTCTTGGCTTAGAATATGAATGGACCCCATCAACTTTTCTGTCCTGCACCATACTTTGAACAGTCTTGTTCTGATTAATAGGTGTTTCAGTTTGGGATGGGTTGGCCAATGACAAGATGACAGATGCCCTCCCCCACCTCTCGCTCCAGGAAGATGGAGAAGAGAGAGATAAAGAGAGTTATGCACTTATAAAAAAACCTAAACTTCTGTAATGAAACATTAGTAATAAAATAAAAAAGGAGATAATGAAATAGATACACTATATACATATATATACAAAACTGTATCAAGATCCCAGGGAGATGTCACCGGCAGGCACTGGGAAAGTTGCGGACTGGACTCAGTGACAGATGGGAACTGGATTCTGAACACACAAATCAGTATCAAAGGTAGACAAATTAACAGGGTCTCCCTCAGACATCAGTCAATGAAGAAAGAGAGTCTTTGAAGAAGAAGCCATTGGAGAAGAGCCAGGCTGATTCCTTTCATCCCTCAGCTTTCATACTGAGCAAGTCAGATGGAACGGAATACCTTATTGGTCAGTTTGGGTCACCACAGCTACAAGCCCTGCACAGGGTAAAGAACCAAGTCAGTTGACCCTAAATGCCACAGCAACGAGAGCAAGAGCCTCTCTCACTCTCTTTGCCTCAAACCTGCACAATGGGTTAAAAGAATATCATGGGGAGAAATAGCTGCATACTTCCCCTGCTGTCTCTGGCTGGGGTGGGGTTACCCCTGTTAGAGTAGCACAAAAGACAGCTGGAGGCAGTGACATTTTAAACTGGCACCACAAAATTTACTGAGGTTACCTGTCAGGGCCTTATGTTTCAGCATGTCTTCATGAGGTCATATCCGCAGATCTCCATCAGGTTTGGGAGCAAGCTCTGAGTCGTGGTTTAACCCCAGCCAGCAACTAAACACCACACAGCTGCTCAGTCACCCTCCCCCAGTGGGATGGAGGAGAGTACAAGAAGCTTAAAAGTGAGAAAATTCATGGGTTGAGGTAAAGACAATTTAATAGTTAAAACAAAAGCCATGCATGCAAGCAAAGCAAAATGAGGAATTAATTTCCTATTTCCCATCGACAGGCAGGCTCTATCACACTTAATTGTCACTCGGGAAGACATGCACCATCACTCTGAAGGTCTCCCCAGTTCCTTCTTCTTTCCCTATCTTTACATGCCGAGCATAATGTCATATGGAGTATTGCTTTGCTCATTTGGGGTCACCTGTCCCAGCTGTGTCTCCTCCCATCTTTTTGTGCAATCCTAGCCTACTCACAGGTGGAGTGGTGTGAGGAGCTGAAGAGGCCTTGATTTTATGTAACTGCTGCTCAGTAATAGCTGAAACATCCCTGTATGATCAACACCATTTCCAGTACAAATCCAAAACAGCTGCATACTAGCTACTATGAAGTTAATTCTATCCCAGCCAAAAAAACCCCAGAATACTCTGGAACGAGAAGCCTCGTCATGGCAGATAAGTACACAAAGGTTGCTAAACCCACTGAGGAGGATGTGTTCTCAACTAAGAAGTTGGTGTGTGGGTTATGTATTCTGAAATTTTCGTCTATACAGCTGCTCCAAACTCTCTTGCTAGGCCCAAGATTTCTCAGGTCTTCATGTAAAACGCATCATGCACCCACCCAATGAAGGGAAGCCCCAGTGGAACAAAGTATGGCAGCTATTTTAAAATCACAACTGTGCTGACAGAAAGTGAAAGGGGGGCAGGAAGTGAATGATAGAGTAATTTTATTCCCTAAAAATAGTCTGGGGCAATTTAGCTTTTGAAGTTCACTTCTTTACTCTACCAATCTCTGCAAAAACTGCCTAGAGAATAAATGCTTTCCTGTGAAAAAAAGGCAGATCTTCCATGGTAACAAGTAGTTAAGAGTCTAGTTTCGTGCTCCAGCTGCAAAAATATTTCTAACTATTATTAAATGCTTTTCTATTTCTTATTCTCCCTGTTTACTTTGCAATTTTCCTTCTGCTGTGCCCTTGTATTTCGTTGAGGTTCCCACATGCTATGAATCACTGTCCCTCTCCTCTCCTCTCCTCTCCTCTCCTCTCCTCTCCTCTCCTCTCCTCT
>JAOXJM010000019.1:5566907-5579767 GCA_026413425.1 Tringa solitaria | reverse complement strand
TGTTGATTTTTTTCACCAACTAAAACTAGTTAATGTTAATTATGTTGTCTTGATTTGTGTTTTTTTGTTGGTTGTTTTTGTTTTGGTTTGTTTTTTTTAATCCAATTAAATTCCTCATTTATTGTATTCAAAATTTCTCTCCCATTTGGACAAATAGCTTATTTGAAAGAAATGTTATAAGCTCCTAAACAGCATTTGTTTTCCCTATTTAAAATAAAAAAAAAACCAACCACCTAAACAAAAAACAACTCACCCCAAACTTAAAGTTCATTTTTTATCTGAAATAGAAAAGTAGTCATATATTTACAGCAGTACCCTTACAAATTATAGTCTAAAATTTTGAAGGCAATTGTTTTACTCATAACTGAAACCATCAGCCTTTGTCTCTTATACTAAATGATCTATAACTTAATTTTATCTGTGTTTTAAGCAAAATCTCCTCCTGTTTTCCAGCTTCACTACATGACCTAAAACCTGTCTTTGCTAAAAGCCTAAGTTCATCCAGATCACTGATCTGTGTGAAGTTAAAACCCCGAATCACTAAATTAACAACTCAGAACCAAGCAGTGAGTTTCTTTGAGGTGTCACTCACTCCCACACCTTCAACCAGCTTTATCCCTTCTTTTCTCGTAACAACCCACAGGCAACGTCTCACTCAGACTAACCATACTAACATGTCAAAAATGCCAATTTTCTCAATGTAGTCTCTTCAATAACCTTTCTATATCAGGGTTTGACAGAAAGGCTCCTAAAACCCCTCCACTGAGAGTTATGTTTATTTACTCTTATTCTGCTATTCTCCTAAATATTATTTTACCAGTGTTCTACTTTCATATTCTTGCTTTAACAACTTTCTTATATCTTGATGTAGAGAAGATTTGCCTGTCTTGAGACAAGTTATAGATGAAACTCATCCTATTTTTGCTTTAGTAGCTGTCAAGTTCAAAATTTTGACCATCAATAGGCATAGACGTAGTTTGACTATAATATTTTACGTCTTACCCAGTCCTCATATGTGACATTAAATGTTCCCCAGAAGGTTAGCAGGACTTTCCTATTCTCTTTCAAATTCCTTGAAGCCTACTGTAATGTGTGGATATTCACAACAGAATAATATTGATTACAGCGTGTACCATCATCACCAGATTTACCATCTCCATTAAAAAATAAAAATAATAAAAGAGAGGAAACATAAAACATTATTCAATTACATTTGCATTTTCACTGCTGGAACAGAGTAATCCAGGCTTCGCTCATTCTTTACTTTCTGGAGTTCTTTAGACAATAATGGATGAAAACCCCCTTGGTAGCTGATTGCTTTGTAATCTCAAGAAGTCTCAGCATTGTGCGTTGATTCCTGCTCTGCTCCTCTAGACAGACTGACCAAGTGCTTGACAAATTCAGGACTTCCAGTCAGATGGAAACTTCTTTTCATCTTTCAGATTCTTGATTCCTGCTCGATATGGCTGTCCACTGTTTTCTTACCCACCTCAGTGCCACTCAAAAGCATCTCTGGGCATGATTTTCTGAAGTGGTTTTCCAATTAAACTTATTTTAGATAAACCTGCAAGGTGCTGAAACGTGTTTCAAGGCCACATCATTTCTCTTCAGCATGACCACTAGATTTTTGCTTTGTGCCTCATAAATCTCTGGCTTGACACTATGAAGAAAACGTATATGTGCAGTGGATGGCAAAGGTTATTCCTTCATTCTTTGCATTGGCTGCCATCTGCAAAGTCCTATATGAAACAAGAGGAAATAATCTCATAAACTTCCTCTTTGTGATTCCTGTTCACCTATCTCATATGCTGCCTGGGCAGGGGATTTATTTGAAAATAAATTTTGGTGCTCAGTTTGCTGTGTTATCTAAATCCAAATACTGTTTGAGCGCTTTTACTTCTATATTAACACATTGCGATTGAATAATTTCAAAATATCCCAGAAGTAGATGACAAATGGGTAGGCCACTCACAGATTCATTTCACCCATTTCTAGCAGGCTGTGGGCACAAGTGATTTCCCCAGCTGTGGAAATAAAACCCCCAAAACACAGATGGACACACACTGATTGGAAAAGTCTTCTCAAGCCATTAGGGTCTCTCAGATATAAAAGATCAGAAGCAGCAAGGTGTGCAGGGAGAGATGAAGGATATATGGAAAGGTCAGAATGGAGTGGAACGGTATCATGGAAGACAAGCGAAGAGTTTCTGTCTCCGTTGCTAGTATAGTACAACTACTTCATCAGCTAGAGCAAAGTTGCTTGCTTATCGTTGCTTTAAAAGAGTTGCCATTTGGAAGCAACAAGCAGCCTATGTTTCCTGATATGAGCCTGTGGAGAAACATACTGAAAGCTGATTACCTTTAATGTACACACAGACAACAGGGGAGTTGAGATGTAGCTTGAGAGCCATACGTGTAGGGAGAAGTGCTCTGCTGAATATCATTACAAACCCAGCAAAGCTCTCTGGCTTTCTCTCCCTTTCATGGTTTTGAGGATTTAACTTCATGGCAATTGATGGGAATCTCAGGAAGCAAGAAGACAGTGTAACCCATACCTGGTGCAAGAAAACTGCTGAATTATTTCTTTTTTAAGGAAAATACAATTTTTCTCCATGGACAGTTAAAACCTTTTCCGAACTATTCCAAAGTGCTTTGGAAATTTCTATCCAAGAGCAGATATTAGATAAAATGAGAGTGAACACCTGCATGTAATGGACAGACACTCCTTCTTAGCTCTCTAAATTATTTCATTTCTTTCATTTTCTTTTCATTTCTCTCAAGCTGTTCCTGTTATATAACTTCTACTTTATTTTTCTAAAAATCTATTCCATAGTTGCTCATTTTACGGGGTGATGTATCATTTGCCCGGGTTCCTGAGTTTTGGCTTACCCTCTTTTAAGGCAAGCACCATGTCTGGGGTTTTGGTTTGATTGGGGGTTTTTTGTGTTTTCGTTTTGGGTGTTTTTGTTTGGTTGGTTTGGTTCTGTTGTTGCTGTTATTTTTGGTGTGTTGTTTTGTTTTGTTTTGTTTTTCCAGCTCAGGAAATACCACAATAACATTGCTTTTGTCTTTTTGTAATGCATGTTAACTACACAACATTGGCACCAGCATACTGAAGATTGTAAAGAATGCTACACAGCATTGCCATTTTCCTTGGTAATTAAATATCTTTATGTTTGCATTTCAAAGTTGTTGGTGTTGGGTTTTTTTCTTTTCCAAATAGGAAACATTCTCAGATCTCTTTCTCCAGGCATGTATCTGAATCTGAAACACTGCAATCTATTTGAAAGAAGGAAGAAAATTATAACCATTGAGTTCAGTTTACACACACAATCAAAAAAAAAAAAAAAAAAAAGAGAGAGAGAGAGAATTTTGCATTCATTGAGCTAACCAGTCTGCGCTACACTGTTTCATTTTAATCTAATGCCATTCCACCTCCTCTTTCTTTTGTCCTGGCAGAGTCAATTATAACCACAGATTGCTACATGGAATTGTACCACCAGGGAAACTGTTAACACCTAGCTGCTCTGGCACGGCATCACACTAAACAGCTTATTAAAATTCAGCCATCGCCTCTGATGAGTTACATGTAGCAAAGGGCTGGAATTTACTTCCAACTCATTTAATTACAGAAATCAATGAATTGACAGAGCAAAGCCATGAACAGAAAGATGAACCCGACCTGACCAACATTTCATTTGAGATCTCAAAATATTACAAGTAAGACTATACCAAGAATCTATTAAATTTTGAGGGTTTGAACAAAAGAAACAATGGTAACAAAATTATACAGAATTTTACATTGATATCAAAGTATTTGCAGTATTTTACAAATATGATAAATACAATTTAATAATAAAGACACTAAGGTGCTCTGGCACAAAAGTATTATGGAATTCTACACAAATGAAAATCCAATTCATTGCAATGAAGGATTTTTAATGTTTGAATAGCTACCTAAAAACTGCCTTACATCTAACTCCTGTAAAGAAGGTAATGAGAATGGCCAATCAAAAGATCCCACCTGACATAGTTACACCAAGAATCTGGTCTAACCTGTTTTGGTGAGGTTCTACAGGGCTGTAGTTGCAGTTAGATGGTCTAAATTCCATAAAAGGTACAAAGCTGATGAAAACACAAAGTATTTCTCTCACAGAACACAAACTTGAAGTAACATGAAAGGCTGAGTAATTATAAAATATACTACAGTTTTTGTAGGATCTTGTGGTGCATTACTCTGTTTTCTGGCTACCCCCCTGTGAAAGCATGGCATTTATCACATGGTTTCACAATTTATTCATTAAACTTTAATATGTCATATGCCTTGCTTTCCTCGTATCCCATTACTGTGTGATGTTAACTACAAAACCAAATATTAAACAAAGCTTTGGAGACAGCAAACCCTCAGGAAAACAAAACAATGGCGAAGGAAAACATGAGTAGGTACAACAGAACATGAAGAGGGAATAAGGACAAATTAAAGAATAAAAGTAACCACACTTAAAAATGCAAACAGAAGTCCAAGATATGCTAATCAAAAAATGTCCTATTATGTAAATGTAACAGTAATTGCTGAGCATATGTATTCGAATCTCAGAAGAAGAAAAAAAAAAAAGTAACAGCTACTGGTGCCATATTGAACATTTGAGTAATTTAATATATTGATTTATATTTCTTTTGGAGGTTGTTTTTTGGTGGTTTGTTTTTTTGTTTTTTGTTTTTTTTTTCCTGCTCTGAAAAGCATCCTTATTGCATACAAATGAAAAGCTCCAAAACACTTTGTCTGAGGTTAATAGTTTGGGTTAAAAATTCTTAAAAGGTTTAGCAAGTCAAATGGTTGCTGAGTTTTGTGGCATGGAATTAAAGCATCAGTGCAGAAGTGGAAAGAAGATGATCTTAGTGAAATAAAGAAATTGAAAAGACAGTGATTAAAAGAAGGATTATAATAGAAAGCTAAATTAATTAGGTGGATAAAGAACCATAATGACTCAAAGACTTTTTAGGAAGATAAGCATTTCATGCCATCAGATAGCAGTGTTTTAATCAACTCAGTATTACATGGTGGAGGCAAAAAAATTAAAATCAGTTGTAAGGTTTTGGTTTGTTTGTTTGTTTTTTATTTTGTTTTGTATGGGTTTTTTTTCTGGGTTTGTTTGGCTTTGTTTCTTTTCTTATATCAACAGGAAGCCCCTGATGGTAAAATTAGTTCCATGAAGGCAATACCTACATATCATGTAACTGCTGCTGTAGAGTTTGAAATTAATTTTGTCTAATAAAATAAATTTCTTTTGTCTTCCAGTGGAGGTGTTACCCTGTAGAGGAGTCAATGGGATCTCTGGAAGAAGATGTAGTCATTGCCCTACTCATCTGATACTTGAACCTTACAGATTTCACTCTGAAGAATTCCAGACCAAAAATGGGTTAACAGCTGGCACCAGGTTTCTTACCCATATTTTCAGAACAGCCCAAATACTGAAACAAAACTGATACGTTTTTCTTCTGCCTGCAGCAGAAATGCATGGGACTATCAAAATTTTACAGTTTTGGGGAAAATGGCATGTAACTTGCAAGTGGATGAGTCACACTAGAGAAATGCATACCCTGAACATCGTAAGAAGAAATAAAAAGTTGTGATGAAATCTAATGGAAAATGCATTACTGTGATTCAAAAGACTTTTACAGAGACAGCAGAGAAAGAAGCACTTCCCTTACCATCAAAAATTATAATGGATATACCTAAAAGTTTAACACTGCTTTGCAAAGTCAGGGACTGGGGGAATGAAGCTCCAGACTAAGACACTGACATTTAGGTGCCTACATGAGAAAGAGGTAAGAGAAACCCTAGATGGTGAAGACATCTCTATAGGCTTGGCAGATATTATGTGGAGGTCAAAAAAGACACCTACCGGTTAGGAGTGGTCTATGGAAACAAAGTGGACCACCCTGAGATGCCTTGCCTTATATTTGAGCACTTGGTCAGATCCTTAAATAATCAGTCACTAAATATAGCGGGAGCTAAGACACATACCTCACATGGAGACACCTATATTTTGGCTATTTAATCTGGAGCAGAATCTAACCCTCAAGCATTTCCTATGAATACATATTAAGAGAAGACTGTGTGGGAAAATTAGTTTATTTCTCTGAAACTTTATACAGTGGCTGAGGTCTGAAATGCAAACCTGGCAGCTGGCACGGGTTTGAGATGAAGGGCCAAACTACCAGCTGCCATAGATTTTGGGGGAGGTAAAGTAGATCTAGGATTCCCTCTGTGTGTTCTGCAATTAAATTCTGGTCCTGGGCTAATGGAGAAAAATAAAGTCAGATATAGGTGTTTAGCAACTACATAAACATAATAGCTAAAAAAACCCCACCCAAACAAATAGAACTTTTGTCATGCTCCACTCTCCGGGTGTTACTTGTGCTGATTCTTTTTAGGAAGATTGCAATATGATTGCACAGACAGCATAAAACAAACAATCAAATGGAAAGCTTCTCTTGAGAATTATTTCAAGCCTTTTATCTTTAATAAAACTCAAAGGATGATGAGGGAGGGATTTCCTGAGAACTGGTAGGGGGAAAAAAACCCAGCAGATTCAACAGGTTAATCAATCAAGTCATTCTCTCCATCTAATCCTCTAAAGTGATTACCCTCAGGTTACCTGATTAACTCTCATCCAGCTGTCATGTCACACACTCAGGAGTGTGAAGATATCACAAGCAGTGACTTCAAAGGCTTTGGTTATTTTTCTTTAAGAAAACAGAGTATTGCTAAAATATTTCTCAACAGTCCATGCCCTGCTTACTTATCCCAGCATCCAGACAGATGAAGCTTCCTATTGCTTTTATTTAGTGGAGACAATATTACAGAAATTCACTTTGGCAAGCATAATTGTATTTCTGATGCAACTCTACTTTTGCTATTGCTGTTCAGTGTCTTGTAACAACACTTAGTGCAGTCATCTACACCAACCTTCTCCAGTCATTTACCAATACGTTGAGTAATCTTTCTAAGCATCGTACTGAAAAAAACAATTGCATGCAGACATTTACAAATTTTATGGCAAAGATTTTCTGTGGTTTCACCTGTATAAGGTACTTACTGTACAGAAGATGGAAAGGGATTTACTGGAAGAGGTAACGAACCTTTGGCAATGTGTTATAAAACCTCGGAGATACGAGGCTGAGAACATCAATGTGGGAGGAAAGAGTGATCCTTTCAAAAAAAAAAAACAAAACCAAATTGTTCCTTACAATAATTTGAATACCTGACCCAGGTGGTGCTTTTGAGGCCAGATTGGCCCCGAATGATGCATTAGGACCGTATTTTCCAAAGCCTCACTCCTTTCCTTATGCCCTTGAGGACATAGCTACTTAGTGAGCATGTTTAGGAAAAATCTTTGGAGATTTTTTTACTCTGCAAAATTTGATCTGAGAAGGTGTAGGAAGTAAAAATAAGAAGAATGCATATTACAAGTTTTCAAGCTTTTGTATTCCTTGTGTCAGGCTGATGTCTGTTAAAATTCAAGCTTTGTTTCAAATACAAAGTGCTGGATGACTTATAATTTTTTATTCATAAATATATAACTACAATCTCTGCTGATGCTGCCAAAATACAAAATTCAACCCTTCAGCATGCCTCCTCTTTAATTATTGGTATTCAATAAGCATCAAACACCTTTCTTTAAACTCACACTCCCCTCCCTGAAGGTAAAGATTCGTTTTGCCCAATTTCAATCTCTTTTAACTTCCTTTTCATGACAGGATGGGACTTTTCCTTAGAAGACCCCTCTAGGCTGGGAAGTGGGGAGCAGCATCTGTGATCCATATGGTGCAGCTTCATGCCAAGACTTTGTGGATCTCCGTTATGAGCTGCATCATACAGGGTTGTGAAAAACCAGAAGATAATTTTGTCCCCCATTAAAGTTTCCTGAGTAGAAGTATTTAAAATTCATGTACTTTGACTTCTTAGAAAAGGATGTCAATGCAAAAATTATTTGATCAGCACATTATGTTCTGTTGGTGAGATAATCAAGGTTAGAGCAATTGCTTATTACTTAGCACAGAAAGCAAAGTCATCTGACCTAATCAAATCCTATCTGAATGCAGTCTGAATAGGTTTGAAAAACAAACACCACTGAGGGCAGACTGAGTTTCTAAAACATGCATTGCAGACTAGATAGGACAGCATGCAGAATGTCTTAAGCAAAGGCCATTTGCCCCTGGGATCCCTTTGAAATATTTTTAGGAGTGAAATGTCATAACAATTTTTAGAAAATGAGAAAGAAGTTCCACAGGACTTACAGGGAAATGATCATGCATCATCAAAAAGTAAACGTCCCACATGTGGGCCTCTTTAAAAGCTGATAGAAAACGTAATCTGAAAGACAAATATAAAAAGCAGTGACATTTCTTGGTAGGAAAATGCATGTGGGAAATGGAATCAAATTCCCCCAGGTGACAACAATCAGCTTGCAATACAAATACTTTCTCAGTACTCAGGTGCCTCCATACATCAGGTTTAGCCCTTGCTTACTATGTTAGTTTCCAACAAAGCCACAGCTAACAGGGCTAGAGGGGATTTCAGAGCCAGGTAATATTTTCCCTACCACAACTGTACCTAAACAGGTTTTTGACAGAGATTCATCTAAGTAATTTTTAAAAATCTCCAATACTGCGGAATCTACAGTCTCTCTGTGCAACATATTCCCATTCCTAACAAACCTTACAGCCAGGAATTTTTCACCAATATCCAAACTAAATCTCTTTTGCTGCAATTTAAGCCCATTACTGCTTTCTCTAGCACCAGAAGAGATGAAAAACACTTTATTCAATTCCTTTATCCAGCCATTTTTTTACATGTTTGATGATACTTATGTCTCTGCTTACTCTTCCCTCCTCTAGACTAAACAAATTCCATCATGCTGAATATTCAAGATCTCAGTGGCTATTTACAAAGTGCTTATATATGAGGGCACAGGAGGCCTGAATGGCTGTCTAAATTCCTTGGTAAGTAATGGCTCTACTCAGCTGCCACAGGGGAACTGTTTAGATTGAGGAAAAAAAGGAATGTGAATGAACCCGAGGTATTTTAGAAAGTAGTTCAGATGCATGCTGTATGTTCATCCCAAAGGCTGTAAATGGATAGTGTGAAACTACCCAGTCTCATCCACAAGAAGAAGAAAAGAATGGAGAATCAACGTGAGGTGGTAGCTTTCTTTGAAGGGATGGGAAGGTTGTCTGGAGTCAAAAAGGAGTACTGCTGCTTCTATCGATCCTGATGGAGAGCTAAAATGCTGCAGTACTGTTGTACATCCTGGAACTTCCACCTTCTATCTAGAGCACATGAGGTCCCATCTGTGAAAGCTCTCTTGAGGATATAAAATTAATGTGAAGGTCATCAGATGCCCATGCAGGTGATGGACTAGCAGAAATTTAGGAGGAGGTGTTGCCGTGTTATGCCAACAGCAGCCCAAGTACTAGCAGAGGTACAGCTTCACGGATTGCTAAAGGAAGTCACCTCTTACCTCTCTCCTCTTTGTGCCAAGTGTAAAGTCCTTCTTTTTCTTTTTTTTACTTTTTTAATGCCTTGGCTAATACAGATACATGGCACTGTGTATACTTGAAGAAAAGAAAATCCACAGGCAATTTTTCCCTCCTGTGGAGAGAGCAAGCCACACTTGACAGATGCTAACGATATCACTTAGACTTATACTAGAAGGTGCTCAGATACCAAAGAGATGGGAATGGATATATAAATACCGTAGGTCTTAAATCTCATTATGCAATAACTCTGGATTTGAATAAAATCTAGACTGACTGTCAATGATGCTGTTGTAACTGAGCGGTGTGAAAAAGAGGAAGGATATAATGTTTCCTTCCCATGTCTAGTCTTTGCAAGAGTACTTCCAGATAGATAATTCTGGAAGATTTATAGGGAATTTGTCTTAATTCTGCACTATCTTTCTCCTGTTTCTAAACTCAGCACCTGAATGTTTTCTAGAAATATTAAGAAATGTGACTAAGGATCTGCCAGGTGTTTAGTCTCTCATCTTCCCAAGGGCAGAAGTATGAGTGTGTGTATAAGCGGCAGCAGATGGCCAAGTAAACATATTCTAGATAAACGCATGTGGTGAATGCAGTAATATTGTTTAAATACCAAATTTGCAATAGTTTTACTTTGAATAGAAGTGTATCAAGCTTGGGGGATGAAAGCTGTGGAAAAGTTTTGGGGGAGAAGGCTGTCTAGGAGATGAGGTGAGGGTCATTCCCTCACCATGAGGGTCATTCCCTCACCACCCCAGAGCCATGCAGAAGGGGGTTCTTTTGCAGTGTTGCAACTGAAAGGCACCACTGGATTAATTCTCTAATCTGCAAATAGAGAATTGATCAGGTGCTATTAGAAGGCATAAAATAAAATTGCAGCACAGTTCAGTTGCTTTTGTAGAACTAATAGACAAAACTTCCCAGCTGAGTCCTGAAAGAGATATGCCCAGATTGATAGAGAGATGAGGCAAAGAAAGCCTAGACAGCTCTGAGTAACCTGGTCTAGTGGAAGGCATCCCTGTTCAAGGCAGGGGGGTTGGAACTTGATGACTAAGGTCCCTTCCAACCCAAACCATTCCATGATTCTATGATTCTATTACCTAAGAGAGACAGTGGGAGCTGAAAAGACTAGCTTAGAAATGTGGACACTTTATCCTTCTTCCTTTTTATCATCCTTTAAGGCATTACTTTGGGACCCAAAGTCCACCAATTCAGTTGCCCTTAAGACTGAAAAGCAGAAATTTCTGAAGAACAGGGGCAGCTTTGAGGCCACCAGGATAAGCATGAGTGGCCATGAGAGTACAAGGTGGGTGAGGGACAAAAACCTGATGGCTCTGCTGCTTGGCAGAGTAGAGACAGAGCCCTGGGGTCTGACAGCTCCAGCTGAGACTTACTAGAGCATCCCTGAAAGTTGCTTTACTATGATGAGGGAACTTTAAATGGTTATTGTAATTCATGAAAGCAGTAAGTAGGTCATTGTATCTTATCCAATTTCCTCCCTCGTTTTTTTTTCTTTTCTCACTTCAGGAAACCACATTTCCTTACACACTTGATTACTTGTTTGCAAATGGGAAGCACTTTTTATTGAGCACCCAGATGGTGTAACGTGTTCATTATTATTGTCCAAACATGAGCAGTTTGGATGGAGGCTCAAGGCAGTGCTTATTAATGAACCTTAAAAACAAGGAAACCTCACCAACCAAAGCCTAGGGAAAGGTTATATCCCATGTCTTTTTTTTTGTCTGTGTCAGTGCTTGTGTCACTACATATGATCTGACTTTCCTTCTGATGTTGCTAACTTTATGTGCTGGTTGGTATGCTATGGGAGAGACATGAAAAATTAGGACAGAATATCAAGTTATTACAAAAATTTGTTTTTCTTCTGCGAGCTTCTGGTTTTTATGGGGTTTTTTTGGGCGGTGGGGGGAGGGAGTGATAGTTAATTGCTTTTGACTACAAAAGATAGTCCAGGTCTAGATGATTTTTATACTTCTGAAGTGATAAATGTCACCTATCCTTTTGCTAGTCTTATTACAAAGCTCACAACAAGCTTATACAGGAGGTTTTGGGGAGGAAGGGAAGAAGAGTAAGAAAGTGCAGAACAATATTAAAAATTGGAGAAAGGACCAAAAAAAGAGAAAAAAAACAGTTTGAAAAGATTCAATTAAGATAAAGAAATGCTAATACACTTGGGGAATATTAACACTCAGCAACATTAACACTCAGCAAACATACAAAGGAGGAGAATACAGAAACGACAAAGGCTCTAGAACTAAGAAGGGAAGAAAAAGACAAAACTCAAGTCATATTTAATTTAGTGTGAGGATGAGGATACAATTTGTGTTTGTTCATGTATAAGTGTTTCTCGCAAAACCAATGTGTTTGTGGGGCATTATATTTTTAAAATATTTTTTCCACTTTGCAAATAATCCAAAATTCATGTGCTAAACTAAACTCCTTTCAGGAAAGAAAAAATGCAGCGAGATCTGAATGACCCTAAAGTGACATCATATAAGACGTGGTTCAGTAAGATATTGAAGCACGTGTCTAATTTCTATGGGACTGTCCAAATGCCTCAAACACAGAGGATCTGCATTTTAAATTAAAGCGTCTGCTCCCCAGACTGGAGGTAGACACATATCTAAGTGTCTTGCTGAATCAGAGCAAAGCATTAGAATGAACCCTATAATCCCTCTGGTTCGTTTTAAACCTGACCTTAGAAAATTCATTATTTAAAAGTAAGCTCCATTATTTAAATTGTTGTTTATTCTCTCTTTTGGTTCTGTGGCTATACATCCTCTCCTGGGCCCCACAGGACCCCATACCCATCTCTCCTAAATTCCCCCAGTGATCATCTTTCCTGCAGGTTTACTCCACAAGGTGGCAAAGTGTAATAAAGCACATCCCTGCATTTCTGTCCTGCAGTTCACCTTAAAAAAATATCCAAACTAGATTTGATTCCCCTATCCATGGAGCCTTAAAACAGAAGAGAAACAGGGACTGCTCTGAATACTTTTTATGTGCTTGCTGTTTCCAGGGAAACCATTCCCCTGGCATCCCAGTGCTGAGCATATCTTGCACTTCTAGCATCCTGGTTCTTGGAAAATTAAGACTGTATCACGCTATCATGGGGTTGAGAAACTATTAGGAAATGAGGACAAACACAGCTGAAAATAATAGCCCCAACTTCTAAAAAAAATGTTTATTGAGATCAGGTCTAAAATGCTCTGCATATTTATTTATTTTTTTTAGGACTTAGCCTTGAACAAAAATAGGTTAAGGTGCAAGGACTAACCCTGGTTCATGCTGAATATA
>JAOXJM010000019.1:5541283-5553165 GCA_026413425.1 Tringa solitaria | reverse complement strand
TTGTTGAAACTCATACCATTGATGTTGGCCCAATGATCCAACCTATCTAAGTCACCCTGTAGGGCTTCCCTATCCTCCTGGGAATCAACACTCCAGCTTAACTTGGTGTCATCTGCGAACTTGCTGATGATACAAGAGTGATGATACAAGAGTGATGATACAAGAGTGATGATACAATAAGAGTGATGTCACTTCTTAGTGTGCTTCCTCTTGTATTTATTCTAGTTCAGTATTCAGTTCTAGTCTTAGTTCAGTATTAAAAGGTTTAGTAAGAACAAAAAACAAACCCGAGGGTGATTAAAGGAGGTAGGAACAGCTCCACTGTAGGACATGTGAATAAAGCACCAGAATAGGATTCACTTGGATTGGTTCTCATTCCCAGTTCTGCCATAGGTTTCTTGTAGGACATGGGAAGAGGGCAAATCATTAATCATTTCAAGACCCATTTTATCAATATGTAAATACTAGCCTACACTTCATTTCTCCCTCACTTTTTGTATGCCTTTAGATTAACATTTTTGGTAAGCAGAAACCTTTTCTTATAGCTTTGTTAAATATTTAGCTACAAAAGTCAACAGGAAACTCGAGACTGCAGCATTACAGGTGTATAGCAAACTTTTTTCAGGTTGTAGAATTGCCAACTATTGCTTCAATCTTCCCTTTTTTCATGACACACGTGCCATCTGTGGGACAGAAAATGTATCCTGTTGTGCAGCTTCTATCTAGCTTGGGTTTCACCTCCATGTTAAGTCATTTGCAGATAAAGTTGCTTTTTAGTCCAGTGGGAAACAGACCCCAATCTTCATAGTGGTCTTTGGATTTGACGTGATGGTAAAACATATTAAGTTAGATTATGTTGCTAGAAGAATTGCAAGTTGCAAGGAGGGCACTGCTGTGAAAAACACCCTTAGGTGGATTGTCAAATTGCACCCTTTAATTGCACTGTCAGTCCACTAAAACATTATTAAAACAGGGAGAGGTAAGTTTCGGTCCATAGAGCATTTGGTCTGTTCCGATATTTCACGTTGATTTCTAGATACTGTGAAGATATTTGCAAACTACAAGAGATCTCTGCATGCATGTTTGCTTCCATTTTCACTTTAAAAAGCCGCTATATGAGTAGGTAACAGCTTTCAAAGCTGAAAATGAGTGTGAACCATTTTAAAAGTTCACAGGGAATGTAATTTTTTTCTTCCCATTCATCAAGATTTTGATTGTCAGTGCATCACCTTGTTTATCATTCATCTGTAAAATTATATTAAAGTAGCATGAAGAGTTGGAATGTAAAACTGTGCTATCCAGGAAATTTAAAAGTGCTGTAATTTCTTCCTTCACTCAACCTCATAACCTGCTATTTCTCCAGGGTACAAAGTTTTGTCAAGAGGCTGCAAACAGGACACATCTCTACTTTTTGTGGTATGAAAACAAGAAATATTAAGGGAAGAGACTAAGGCTAGAGCTGAAAGATACTTGACTGTAATATCTTCAGCCTTCTTACATGAAAAAATGTATAATGATGGTTAAGTTGCAAGGAAAAGTCTGAATAAAACAATGGTGGAGAAGACCACTGTTACAAATTCCCACAATTATTTTATGTCATGCCAGGCTCCCAAATGAACTCACTAATTCATGACAAGCAATTAGCTGGAGCTCTGAATGTCGCTGATGTTTCTATCTTCCCCAGGAATGCTGAGACCCTTTCACTTTATGGCCCTAACATTGACAAATCTATTAGTTTTCCCTTAATGTATATCATGATATCATCAATATTTTGATTCCATTTTATCTCTTGGACAAAGGGGATCAGCGCAGTAAAAGGGAAAACAGGATTTTTTCCTCTTAACTTCAGTGTTGCCGGAAGAATTTGTCCTTTCTGGTGCTCACACTGTGGAGATGTCATAACACAGCATGAAGTGCTCTCTTTTTGTCCAGTATCCTACAAGAGGGTACCCTGTTCTCAGCACAATCTCATTCCTTATCCAGAGTCTACAGAGTTCTGCTGACATCCCACAGATGGCAGCTTTTCTCTCTTCTGGAAGGCAGTGGATGCACAACTAGTGGAAGGAAGAGAGAGAAAGGAAACTTCATCAGGTTCATCCATGCATTGCTGATCAGAGAAAACTTACAGATAGCACCTTTTCAGGTGATGCAAGGTGAAGGAGGAATAGTGGATACCTTAGCAGAGGCATAACAGGATAACACAATCAGAACAGAACTATGCAAGGCCACACAGAGTAGTGCATAACACTAGTTTCATGGACAATATTATAGCACAGTGTCCAATCAGAGCAGTGTCTAGTAAGTTTGAATTACAGTTATGCCACAGTGCAGATGAATTTCATGTTTTCTCTGTTCTAACTCAGCTCTTTTTAGGCAAGAACATTATCAGTGTTTATATATTGTTATAGGCCTCAACCCACTGTGGTTTTCACTTAGTTTAATCTAAGTGAAATGAAGGAATATAGGTGTTTAATAACATTATTAAAAATACACCAGTAATATATATTTGCACATAGTGAAACTGCTGAACCTCCCACAGAGAACATAGTAGTAGTCCATTGAGACAGGCAGTCAGATTTCCCTCAGGGATAACTCCTAATCTCCTCAAGATGAACATAATAATATTAAAAGGATACAGTATAGACTGGACATTGTTAACATTGGCATACACAGTGAATAAAACTCAGTAGCCAAGTCTAAGTATTTGAGGAAATGTCTGATAGAGGAAGGGTCTGCCATAAAAATAACCCAAATCCTGTGCTGTTGGAAGTTCAGATTATTGCTAAACATATTTTGGTCATTTCCTTACACTTGGGGGATCATGGGTTAAGTCTACAATGACATTAGAATATGCAATACAGCTGCTTACAGAGAATTTGTATCTCCTTATACAAGAAGCTGAATTTGGTCCTTAATTTTGAAATATCCACTTGAAGCTAAATAAGTTTCAGAATTAGTAACACATTTCCAGATCACCATAGCTCCTACATCAGAATAAGTTCAGTTGCCCCTGGAGGTGAGAATGTAGGAAGTAAATTAAAGCAATCTTTTGCCATCATGCCAGTGTGTAGATCTAGATTAATTGTTGGTACCAGCAGGACTTTGCTGTGAGGATGTTCTCAGCAGGTCTGCAGTCCTAACCTATGGCGGCTGCTATAGGGAAAAAAGCTGTCAGAAAGAGGGTGCAATTGCACAAAAGGGGAAACACTCCTCAATGCAGATGAAACTAATGTTAATTAAAATAAGGAATAGGTTGCAGGAGGGAGATGGCAGTGTTAATCAGCATAATATAAGGCAGGGGACTGGAAAGGCTCCACTAGGATCTGCGCCTATATAGCTCAGTTTGTTTACAACAAACACAATCTTCTCAGCAACTGTTACTGTAGCCATGGCAACAGTATTGAGGTTACATCTATCAACAAAGAGAGCAAAACAAAGATAAGGCTGGTGTTTAATAAAGATGAGCTGTGATAATTATACAGCAGGCAACAGAGGACTGCAAAAGGAATAGCCTGTGCCCCCAACGTATGTGACATACCCTCTGCAGCATAGAAATTGGATAAACTTGTGACACCAGTGTCATCATTTCCCTAGTAGGTGGATGAAAGGCACTGAATATATTCCCACTCCCTTTAAATATTACATGGTGATGCAAACTCCTTGCCCACTTATTTATTCCATACATAAGGCATGATGGCTTGGGTGCGACGACATCTGAGGTTGTGTCAGAGAGCATAAGAGAAAAAAAAGGGATTTCTGAGGTTCACAAGCCCAATATATCCAAGTGGAAGAAATCATGTATTAAAAAGAAACAACATTTATACCACTTGGGATATGGGCCAAATGCTACTGGGTTTCATCTGCATATCCATTCACTGTGTTCTCTTTACTTCCTTACACATTTAGTTATTAGCACAAAATGTCCATGTGGTCCTTCATGAAGAGCTCATGTGTGAGTCAGTTTTCTGGGAATGAAGTCAGCCTGTCTTCTAGATAAAAGACTGAACAGTAAGAGTCCTCAGATGGGTCCCCTGCATTACACAGAGAAATGCTGAAGAAGCTGTGCTCCAGAAATGGAAGTGACAGTAGGAGATGGAAGGATGTAAAATGGGTGAACTAGGAAGTCTTTGGTCCACCTTATCACATCTGACATGTTGATGGTTCTTTTCTAATCTGAGAGAAGGACAAATAGGAAATGAGTTTAGAGCTAAATTTTAGGAGGACATTTTCTCATAGGACTTTTGTTTGTCCATACAAGAGTATTTTTATTTAGAAATGGATTTATTTTTTGGAAACAGATGGAGTTGGCACTTGGGATTTTTTTCTTCATGTGCTGGAGGGTTTTTTTATCAACAAAAAATATCACTAAGTAAAGCAAGTTGAGGGATCTCTCTTTGATCTTGAGGTGAGGTGACACAGTTTGTCTGAATCCACACAGAGCATTTTAGTTTGCATCTGATCTGTATATTAGATAGGATCATTGTAGTCCTTAGATATAATTATGATTTTGTATTATCTTTCTCAGTTTAAAGTATTTGAAAATGTGAGACTCAATTGCAGATGATGAGAGAATTGTTATATAGCATGAAACCGAGGTTTGTTGCTTGCCTTTTGGTGTGGCATGAGGACTTGCAGAGGACTCACAGAGTACAAATTTTGTTTTGAACTGCTGGAGTGTATAGAAGTGAGTGCCAAACATGTCTTTCCCTTATCCGTATTATCCATTAGAAATGATCCCTAAGTATTTATTCCCATAAATTGTGTCTCAAAATATATCAGGTGGCATGGACAAGAAAAATCCTGAAACGTGTGCAAACTGTATAGATAAATGATGCAGAATTTCAGCACAGACATTTTCAAAACAACTACAAACTTCAATGACACAGCAGTTCTTCCATCACTTCATGTTTTCTGTAGGCTTTAGTGAATCTGGGAGAAGGCAAGTATGCTAAAACTATTTAAACTGTGCATATGGATCTATAGGCAAGTGCCTAAGGGTGAAAAATAAGTACAGAAATGTATTTTTGTAGCACAGCTACCTGACATAAAATGGATGTAGAAGTAAAGCTCAGCAAAAAGCAGTTAATAAGACAACAGAAAAATCCTCTGAGCATTAAAAAAGCACTTTCAAATTATATGAAGACAAGCAATGTCTCAGGGGATTGTCATACAGATAAAATGCCTTTACCTTTCAAATCTGGCTTAACAGAAACCCAAATTTGCCATCTAAAATTAGTAAATATTAAATGCTTACAGTGGCTTTAGGCAGAATTGTCCTACACTTTGGGAACTGCACCCAAATTACAATTACGGACTGCATCCAATAAATCCTCATTTAGAAAGTTGAAGACTGGTGGAGTGATTCCCACCCTCCTGTCTTCCCAGGTACGTGAAAAGTTGCAAACCTCCAATGTACAGGCCCACCAAAATGGCATGGTATGATGTGGCAGAAAATCCAAGTGACAGAATTCATTTTGTCCTGGGCGCAGAGGTTTTCCAACTGGACAAGTTCAGAGACACTTATTTTTCTCCATTAACTAGACAGTGGCCTATATGCTTATTTTAGGAGTGTTGATTCATTTGGCTCTTACAATTAAAGCCTCTATCGTGTGTTTGAGCTTGGCAAAATAAATCCTGCCCAGTGGTATTTAAAGGACTTTTTTCTTTGGACTTTTTTACACCTATTCTCTGAGCAAAAAATAAAATCAATACAGGGCAAATTATTGTATATTTTATTGAGGATTGATCACTGCTGGGGCTGTCCCATGCTGGGTCATGAATTCCCCACTGACTCTCTCTGCTTCTCAGTAACTTGTATCTAACATTTCCCATGCGGCAATTCAAACACATTTCCAAGCTGGAATGGTTTGTGGCTGATTATCTTCTTTCATGAACTGTGAACTCCCAAGTATCTCAAAACATTTTGTTAAATATTTTGGATTCTTGTCTAATCATCTAACAAAGAGGATGTTGACAATTTTTCACATTGCACATTTCTCTCCTCCAGGTGTTTGCCTTTCAGTACTCTCTAAAGCAGAGTTTTTGAAAATTTAGACAGCAAAAGGCTGTTTCTATACATGTATTTCTTGAGATAATTTCATTCCAGATGATGCGTTCCTGAAAGAACTTTGTCTCCTAAATGTATCCAATACAGAGTGCAACTCATTTTCAAAAGTGAATATGAATTGAAGCAGGAAACAAGCAAAAGGAAAACTATGTTTTCTGACACTAAGGTGGCACATGTGGTTTAGATACTGGCCCAGTATCTCCCAGTTTAGAAACTGGGAGAGCTGATGTAATTGCAGACAGTGGTTCAGACTCCCTACCTTGGAAAATCAATTTATCCCTGTATGCCAAAACTACATTAAAGCTAAAGTATGTTCTTCCATTCAAGTTTATTTTGCCTAATTTTTTTTTTATGTTGTAGGCCTGTAAGTGGAGAAAGTTTATTATTAACTCTGACTACCAAACATAATACAATATGCCATAATTTCAGTGAGAGCTTTAATGAATCCTGTGTGGCCTTACAAAAGTTTATCACACAGGTAGATGTGGTTTCTGTCTCTGGATCCAAACTGAAACACTCCATGTTCCCTGTGTCACCACGGGATGCTTATAAAGCTATGTTGCATTCTCTTTATGCCAATATTTCAGAAAGTCTTACCTGAAAAGTGTTGACAAGGTGGGAATCCAGATCATGCAGAGGATGGACAAAAGCAACTCTGCCAGCTGGTGGCTGGCCCTAGAGATGCTACTAGATGAGGTGGCAACAGAAGGGATATCAGTGCAGATTGCTGCTCTGCAACTGCTGCCCCAGCTACCTCCTGCTATGCACATGTGGCCCCATCTTTCACAACTGGCTGGACTCATGCCAGGAGGGTCCAGACAGAATCAGAGGGACAAGTTCAAGGATTCAGCTTGCCCTAACTTTAAGAGGCGATCTATGACCTATAGTATATGTAGGTCTATATAAACATTGATGTTGTTCTTGATCTGCCAGATGTCAGGATGGGATTAGTAGATGAAGAAAAATTGTGGCACCTGCATTTTTCTGCTCCTTTATTGCAGTGGTCCCCCTCAACTGTTGCAGTGATTCAGTGGTGTTAAGACACAGAAGTGGCCACGATCTCCTACAAGACATACCGATAAGATTAAATATTGTTCTGTTTATATGAATTAGAAAATCTTTTAAGTTTGTATTAGGGTTTTAGGTCTTTAGAGATTGTCAGGCCAGGAGTCAGATGTGTATACATCACTGAACCAAACTTGCAAATCAATAGATAAGGGATAGTGAAACCCTAGAAAACCCGCTGGAATCCCTTTCCATCTGTGGCTACCTCCTGCCCTCCTGGTAGCTATTTGCTTGCCTCCAAAGGCTTGTCAGTTGGTCCACAGAGACACCTCAAACTGCCTTACCAGATGGGGAGAAAAAAACCAAAACAACCTTTAAATGAGTAATGGAAAATTTAGGCTGAAACCAAGGATAAGTGAGATCTATTAGACTCTAGACTGATCTCTAGAGAGGAATGGTGGAAACTGTTGCATGAGTCATTTCAAAGTGGAGTGTAAAAAGTACTGGAAAATATACCTCAGAGAGTAATCTTACATTGGATGAGGGATAAGGTAAGTGATTTACACTAACAGGTCTTTTCCATCTTTAATTTTGATGAATCTATGATCCCTAGAAAAACAGACCTGTTTCCTCAGTTTAATATACCACAATCTGGAAGAGAATATGACAGAAGTGTTTGGGGATGTGATCTTTCATACAACCCACCTAACGCCAGAATTCAAGTTGCCAGCACACAATACCATTTTTTCACTGTCATTGATCCACACTGAACACAGATGAAAGATTTGAGAAGCTGGGTTGGTTTGAGAGGGTTTTTTTGCCTTTTTGTTCTCCTTTATTAAGTTAAAGTGCAGGCCATGTGACCAACACAAAACCCCTGCCATAAATACAGAAAATTCATTCCCATTACTTCTATTTCACCATACATCTTTCTTTCTAATTTCCCTGGCCCATGGTCTATTTGCTAATGTGGTGTCATCTGCATTGCCTGCAAGAACACTAAAAGGTACTTTGACTCATTGTTTTTGCTTTAAGTGTGCACATTCACTTCCCCCTTCATAAAAGACAGAAATTACCATCTGTGGGTTTTGTGGGTTTTCTTTTTTTTTTTTCTTTAAACAAACAAATCAGGCTAAACCACTGGAGAGCTGCATTATTCTAAACAATTTATGAGACAGTCTGCCTCACTGTATTTCCCTGTAGAAGGGATTGGGCTGATTTTATAAATGATTTATTACTGTTTTCTTCTGTAGACACCAATAGACTAGACAGAAAAATCAAAGTAAATTGAATGCAAAGTAATCAGTTTTTTTCCTTTTGAGTGGAACAACACACACACACACCCATAGGTGTACACTAAATATTGTTAAAATTTGAAAGTAACTATTTGGTTTATGAAATAGAGGCTGTAAAAATATCAACATAAAAATACACGATGAACTAATATTAATTGTGAATATAAAAAGAACTAAGCAAGGAAATATCTACAGCTGCCTGTGGAGAGAAACCGGCTTGTTTGCTCAGTGGCTCAAGAGCTGATAAGGACGAGGTGACTTTTTTTCTTGGAAATTCTTTTCTAATGTTGGAGGAGTTGCAGCAGGCAGTAAATTCTGATTGACTTTTGAATTGAGTGCAAGTTAATATTTGTATTTAATTTCAACCAGGAAACAAAACATTCAAAAGAGCAAACACCGAGATCAGTCAGGCTAGTCCAGATATATACACTTTATAAATATCTGCCATTCAAAAGTCAAAAAAATCAACAAAGATCATTTTTTCCCAATAGCAATTTTGCCAGACATACTGAGGAAGGCGAATAATCATTTGGCCATTAGTCCATGAGCGCACATGCTAACTCTATTACACTTTAGCAGTTCTCAAACTAATCACTTGCTAGTTTAGGCATATCTACAAAAACCTATTGATGTACACTCAAAATAAGGACATCACTTGTTAATGTTGTTTACAAATAAGAAGTATTTTAATATTAATTTTAACTGAAGATATGAGTTAAATTATATTTATACTTTCAAAATTCTGCTGAAAACACTTTACTAGAAGAACACAAACTAATGATAAACGAATTTTATAGCCCCCTTTTATACAGAGAACAATGGCAGCTAATACAGCATCATGCCTGTGTTCACTGATCAGAAATGTTAAATGTACCATTTTGTCTGTGCTCCCAGGGAACAAGAAACCACAAACCCATTTTAATTTTACAGAGATAAATTAAAAGACCCAAGCATCTTCATTACGGTGCAGCTGTCGTAAAAACTGAGATAGAAAACAGAAGTGGAAGTATCTTCAAATCACATCCATATTGGCATCTCACAACTGCAGCCTGATTGTATTGTTAATTAATTCTCTAAATGCACAATAAGCCAAAGAGACAATTTATAAAGCATACTTGTCATTTAATTAGTAAATTAACTTTTTATCTCAAACATTTCTCCATTTAATTAGTAGGTACTGAAGGCCAAGATCACACCAGCTGGAGTTTTTAGAAAGAAAAAATTATTTCATTTATCTAGTCAACAACTTTTAGCAGAGTGGTCTGTGAGTTCTCTTCTGTCTGGTTATTTATGCTTTGCCATTATAAAGTAGAATGTGGAAATAAAATTTCAAAGATGAGTTAATATTGCAATTCACAAGATCAAGTTTGTAATTATTCATGTCTTCAGTTTTACTTAGTTGTACTCAACTTTTGTACTGCCATGTTACTCACATGAAGTCAATTAAATGTACAAGTGTTTCTTGGACCAGACCCTCTGTATAAATTAAGGAGATTTGGAAATTGCTCTCTGAGAAGTGACTTGTTACAAGATGCTCTGTTCTGAGCACATATGGAAATGAAATGAAAATAGAAATTACTAGCTTGAGACAATATAAATCTTAAATGGTTCTACAGTTTTGTACAAACTTCTTTAAATACAGGCAGGTTGCTGAAGGCCACTTTAACCAATGTGTTAGATGACCCAGCAATGTTAGATGCCAGGTAGATGTCTTTTTCATACAATATCAGGAGCAGTTTTGTGTTTTCATTATTCTCAGCCTTCACCTGAATTTATGTTTTTTCTTCCAAAGAACTATGTTTTTTTCAAACTTCTTTTAAAATAATCTTTATAGGGATGGAAATGGTGGCAGCTTCCTCACACAGAGAGTCCACGGAGCACTCTCCTAGGAAATGAGCAGTTTTCTCTGCAGACTGAAATGATGCAAATCTGTGTTTCTCCCTCAGCAGAAGCTTTTCTTAGTCACAAGGGGAAGCAGATCTAGATAAATCTGAGGGATGAGAAATGCTCCACGCTTCTCTTGTTGAGGTTGTGCCAAAGTATAGGTTTTCAGAATTTCAGACTTACTCAAAAGCACATACATTTTATTTAAGTAACACTTCATATCACTGCAGGGGTCTAAGTATTTCTGGATCGTGCTCTTAGTTGCTTTTCACTCCTGTGAAGTGAGGATGATAACACTTCCCTATCTCACTGGGTGTTTGAAGTACTCTGGAGTGATGATAGATACATAGTATAACCCTTTCCCATGCATATTAGGTAGAACTTACTGAATAATCTTATATTCCATATATAAAGTATTTGAATGTTATCTCTCAATCTTCTAACTCTCTTTTTACTCTCTGAAGCAAATAATAATATTTAGGTACTAACAATTTTGTCTCTGAGCATTTGGTTGGGAGGATCCTGCAGGTTTTGACTGGATGACCTTAAAAGTTGATTTTCCCAGCCGTGACTCATAGCTTAAATAAAACCAAAAATGCACACCATGAAAGGAAAAGATGATTCTGAATCACTCAAAAATATGGGAAGAAAAATGTAAATTTTTTGAGAGACACACTGCCAACTTAGGCTAATTCATTGCTTCTATTTCAATAATAAAGAGGCTTCAAAGTATGGTGCCATGGCTGTTGTGCTATTTTACAACAGATTTTTTCCCTTATAGGAGAAGGATCGTGATGATCTGTCCTTTAATAGATATTGACAAAGTCAAGGATTCCTGTTCTTAGAAGTCAAAATTGCCTTAAGAGGAAAATCTTCAGCTATAAGATATTCAAGTCAAACAAACAGAAAAATAAATATTTACAACCCTAAGGCAATCAGACAAAATGCAAAACTGCACATCAGGCTGATTGGCCCAATTCTAAACAGACAGAGAATACTCTTAAAAAATGCTGTAAGTCAATCTGTATTAGTGTTTTAAATCTGGTGAAGAACTGAGATTTGAAATATATTCATCTCTACACATACACACAGCCTGTTTTCAGAGAACATTCAGGGAATACTGTAGCTGACATACTCAGGAAGGCAAGAAAATCAGAGGTATGGGTTCAGATGTGCCTTCTAGTTATTTTTATAATTCTGCTTAGATATGCATCTTATATGATGCAGGTTCTGAGAGGCAATTTTTCCTCTCTCTTGTCCCTAAATGAAAGCTGGAGAGACTGCCCAGTGTCTTTTTTTTTTTTTTTTCTTTGCCTGTTGGCTACTCTGCAGAATAAAATACAGTGATTCCACCCTATGATTTTGGTGAGCTGTACCTGTGAATGAGGAAGTCTGGAAAACACCTGGAATGAAAACTGAAGACTTACCAGTTATGAAATTGGTACCTGAGTCCCTCTCACAAGACACATGGTAGTCCAGGTAAGAGTGCTATGATAACTATACATCTTTGTTGGAGACATGGACATTGGATAGAGTGCACCCTCAGCAAGTTTGCCGATGACACCAAGCTCAGTGTTGCGGTTGACACGCTGGAGGGAAGGGATGCCATCCAGAGGGACCTGGACAGGCTG
>JAOXJM010000019.1:5455629-5475560 GCA_026413425.1 Tringa solitaria | reverse complement strand
CTTCCTGGACTCCTTTGCCCTTCAGGGCTGCCTCCCAAGGGACTCTGTCAAGCAGACTCTTCAAAAGACCAAAGTCTGCCCTCTGGAAGTCTATGATGGCAGTCCTGCTGACTCCCCTTCTCGCTTCCCTGAGAACCTATCATTTCATGATCATGAAACTATCATTTCATGATCACTGTACCCCAAACAGCCTCCAACCACTATATCCCCCACAAGTCCTTCTCTGTTTACAAACAGCAAATCTAGTAGTGCTCCTTCCCTAGTCAGCTCCCTCACCAGCTGTGTCCTTAACACACTCCAGAAACCTCCTAGACTGTTCCCTCTCAGCTGTATGGAGTGCCCAGCTGATATCTAGTAGATTGAAGTCCCCCACCCGGACAAGGGCAAGCAATATCAACACCTCTGCTAGCTGCTTATAGAACATTTCGTCAACCCCTACATCCTGGTTGGGTGGTCTGTAACAGACTCCCACCATGATATCAGCCTTGCTGGCCCTCCCCCTGATTCTTACCAATAGGCACTCAACTCTACCCTTACCCTTAGTTAGTTCTACACATTCATAATCCTCCCTAACATAGAGGGCACCCCTCCTCCTCTCCTTCCTTGCCTGTCTCTTCTGAAGAGCCTTCCGTTGCAGCACTCCAGTCATTCGATTCATCCCACCCTGTTTCTGTGATGGCAACTACATCATAACTTTCATGTTGCACAATGGCTTCCAGCTCCTCTTGCTTGTTGCCCATGCTGCGTGCATTTGTGTATAGGCACTTCAGCCGGGTGCCCAATGAGGCTGACTTACTGGCTGGAATGGCTCAATTTCCTTCCTGTTGCTCTTCAAGTGGCCTTCCTTTGTGGTGCTTTATCTGTGTTTCCTGGATTCCCTTTGCCTCAGCAGCCCTGAGGACAGGCCCAATGTTATCACCCCCCTCCCCCTTCACATCTAGTTTAAAGACCTGTCAATCAACCCCACAATCTCTTGGGCCAGGATATTCTTCCCCCTTTGAGAATGAGGAATGTTTCATTTCAGATGAAATACTCCTCTCCAAAAGTGAGTGACAGGATAGATACAGAATCTACCAGATTGATGACAAACAGGAAAACAGATTAGAAAATTGTTACAGTCTTTTTAAACATTTTCATCTATTTACCACAATAATTCTAACAATGCTTTTTTGTAAAAAAATAAAATACGGATCAGAACAAAACAACCTACAGAAATTAAGGTAAAGATTCTTCTCTAGAAAACACATAAAACCAAAACTGTTGTTCAACAAATGCAGAAGACAGTTCTGCTTTACAAGTGCTGAGGCAGTAGGTTATTAAGTAAGCACAAACATGCATGTCAGAATAAGTGTGGAGAGACTTCTGGAAACATGCAGTACATGATGGATGTTCCCTAAAGCTTCTCACACAGCATTGCCATATCCATGCAAATATGTTACAGACTAATCCTCTCACCACAGAAGAAGCACGAAGACATAATTTTACCATTGGTTTTAACCATGACCACATTTTGTCCATTAACTTGCTTTCACCTTTCCCCCCATTGCCATGTAATCCCCACATGCAGGCTTTGCATCCTGCCACCTTCAACCGAAAAAGGTAAGAATCAAAATTATTCAACTGTTGACACTGTTTCGCATTCACTCAGCCCATCCGTTTAACACCTGTAATAAGCTTTCACCCTGTGGCACTGTGACATCCTTGTTTGTTAATAGAACAGATATCAGCTTCCAAATGCCCCTGGCTCTGCAAAGAGAAATGGAGCTATCGCAATTAGCATGAATCAGTGCAGCCAGGACTATTCCATGTGCCTCATTTTAACCCAATAGTAATTTCAATAATAGGGTTACGTCTGCCTAGAGCAATTGGAGAGATCCCTGAGGTAGTGTCAATTGAGCTGATGTATCCACTCAGACGAGTGAAAAGCCACGCGCGAGTACTCATTTATGCCTTTAAAGCAGGGAAGCTTCATTAATAAAGGTTTCCATCAGATAGACGACACTGATGTGGTCACAGTGCGTCCGGCTCCAAAGGTTGCGCTATCCATAATACCAAGATGAGTGACTGCTCTGTGGTGTTTGCTTAGACGCTGTGCCTTTGTGGCTACATTTGTGATTATATATTAATTCTCCTCAACCCAACTTGAAGAAACAAAGCTTGGTCACCCCACGTTCTTTCCATGGACAGTGGAGAGAGAGAGAGAGAAAGTGATGTTTCCAGAGGCTGAGTCAGATCTTGGATGGAGCACATCATCCTGGAGATGCTGAAGTGTCCTTCTGTCTCCCTCTTCATGGCTGCAAAGGAAGCGTGGGATGAACAGAAACATAAATTGAAGGCCTAAATTGGGGTAAATGACTCCAGTCATTAATTCCTGAAAGAGCTGATGGCTCCAAGGCTGCTGTTGGTTTCTTTACACAACCAGGATCTTTTTTATTTGTTTTTATTTGCTTGCGGGTCACCTGGCATTACTTCAAGTTTAGTAGTTTAATATTCAATGAAAGAACATGTAAGATGCCTCTTCCTGCACCTCGCATTCTGCAACAGGGCACTGCCTGTTTGTTTACCTCATTAGGAAGCTATATGCATATTTTTTAAGTACTGTCAATTACAAATCACAAACGACTAGCACATAATTGTGCACATTTTCAGATCAATGCAGAAGTGCGTGTGCCAGTACCTGTTAGAGTTGATTGGACAAGGTCACATAGAAGAACATTAAGAAATTGAGACAGAGATGTCAAAGCATTTCCAACGGCAACAACAACCTCCCCACTCATATCAACAGGGGGGAAATGGAAGCATAAACCAAATTGCATCCAAATGATTGCAATTGGAGCACATGTGTTATGGGGAAGGTTTGAAGTTCGCACATGTGCTGATATAGCAATATGACGATGAAGGGAAAAGAATTCCAGCATTCAGTGTCTTTGCAGCACAGATGGTTGGGTTTGCTTTTCTGGCCTCGCTGTTCATTAAAATGAATCAGATGAATCTGGCTATCCCAAACTGTTAGTATATGTCTCTGCCTTATTATTCTGTGCTTTGCAACAATGATGATACCATACTGCCCATGGGCCAAATAACACTTTGATATGGACCACATGATATACCGGTGGTGGGCTGTCAATGTCTTAACTAACAATCCATTCAGTAGTGAAATCTAGGAAAGGGTACAAAGCACCAACTGGATCACATCTGTGGTCTAACCATGTTTTACAAAATCGCTTAGTAGGTACTACATGGACTGTAAGCAATTATGTGTGATTAATTACAGCATCACAAATGACACCCACTTTTGGGTACTTCTTTGCCTTTCACATTTTGGCAGTACTGGGTGGTAAACACTAGCAGAAGCATTTTTTATTTTTATGTTCTTTTTGTTTTTATGTGGTAAAGGATCTGTATAATGCAAAGAACACCAGAGTTTTCCCTTTTCTTTCCTTTTCTTTTTTTTTTTTCCCTTTCCTTCCGGCAAATGAATAACAGTTATGAAGAGTGTGGTGATATATGGTCCTACTAGACAGCCATAAAGTGTAAAATTCCAACATGAGGTGCCTGTGGGGAGGGTAGATTTTCCTTCAGCCTCACAAGTCCCACTGACGTTAATGAAGGAGGCATGTCTACATCACCCCTCACTGAATAATTTACATCTGCACAGACAGAAAGTCAGAAGGCAAAGCTGGAGACACATCAGAGAACTGGCTTTAAATCAAGTCAAAAGTTTGCCTGTGTTGGTGGGTGGTTTATTATTATAAAAGGAAAGCAATGCAAAGTAAAATTAAAGCTATCTTTTCAGCTTTGAGTTCTTCAGGATAGGGGGACAGTGCGGGGTTCACTGGGAGGGGTGGGAAACTAAAAAGTATGAGACATGGCTGAAAGATAAAGTTTAAGGAATTAAGAAAATAATTTTAAAGGTCGAATGAATAGCAAAGAGTGTCATGAACTGAAATTCAAAGTTAGAGTAGCTGTTTTGGAACTTCTTTCACAAATACCTTAAGTATTATTTTGAGTTCATGGCTGTCGTTTAGACCACCAATTAGCACCAAGCTTTCAATGGAATTTAGATGTCAAGAGACAGACAGCCAGGGGCATCTGCAAGAATGCATTTTATCAGATTAAGCTCCTAGAGGAACACAACAAAAGGCAGATTCATATGATGCCAAGACGTTACACCAGCACTGGGCACAAAAGGGATATTACCGTGTCAACTGCAGCTGATTCTTGCTGAGCTTAAGCTGCACTTTCACTGAGTACCTAAAATTAGTATCCTGCCCAAAACTTACCTAATTTCCCACGGGTGACTTAAAGTGAATATAAAGCACTGTAGATATGAGTTTAAGGTGAGTAGGTGCATAAGTTTCAGATCCTCACAAGGTGGCAAATTCTAAGGGGCTGGATCCACATTGGTTTTATGGATAACAAACAATTATTTCCTTCCTGGGTAAGTTTTGGTGATCAAATAATTCAAGTCAATTCTGCTCTCTAAGCGGTGAGTGATCTCCTACTTGCAGATTGTCAAAAGTCTTAGGAATCTATCCATTACTAAACATTTCCTTGTCAGAGTCTAACCAAATGTAAGTGCACTCATTAGAATACTCATGCAGGCCTAGAGGAAACCAAACCTTTGTCCACTATAGATTAATTGGCTATGCACATGACAGTTTCAGCTAGACTTAGTTCCTCATCTGGACCCTTTTTATCCAACTGAGAAGACTCAATATGCCAGAGAGCATGTTGTTTAACCCATCTTTGATGTCTGTCCTTAAACAAGATGAATAATTATCTGGAGCTATTTTTCTCCACTGATTATAGGAGTTTTGGATAACGAACTTAATTTTGAACACCAAATCTTCAAATATCTTTGTTATAGACAGAGATCCCTATGTCTGGTATCCTGTTGCTGCCAAACTGCTGGGTCAGTTATAGTTTAGTTATATTTGTAGATATGGGACTTTGTACTGTTGTCCCTTGATCGGGTCTGTCTTTTCCTGGGTGCTATGATGTCCCCTGAGTGAAACACAAAGCTGTCTAGTAAATATCAATCCCTTTCCAGCTGGGTTCCTGGAGTGCTGCTGCCAGGTTTGCTTGTGCAACAGTACTCTTACAGACCTGAACTGGCTCACACAGTCCTGGGTTGGCTTGTCTGCTCTGCACCTCTGACTCCAGGAACTCCAATTACTCTAGTGAGGAACTCCAACTCGTCTGACTCCAACAACTCTAGTGTTGGTGGTGTAAACGTATCTGTGAAAATGATGTACACTCCCTCTAAGTGTTTCCACCACTCTGTCCATATTACTCACCCAGCTCTATCAAAGCTGTGGAAGTTTCCATGGACTTCCTTTTGTCATAAGGAGGGGTGAGCTCTACATTTGCTGCTATAGAAAGCAAGAAAGAGTATGTTAATCCAAACTGAAGAAGTGACCACTGTGTTGCAATGCTGACACATCCCACATAGCTCTTCTCCTGTGTTAAGCAGAGAGTCATCTGTTCCCTAGCTAAGTCACAAAGTGATGCAGATATTTTTTTTAATACTTTTTTTTTTTTCCGAAGCTACCAAGCTTGGCAATAGTTTAGTTGGAAAATGCATCGTCTGAGCAGATGGAGGAAAAATCTTTCACTGAAAATATATGCCTATCGCTTTAAGTGATGTGTAAGATGTTTTATGCAAGGTAGGAACCTGCTGTATATGTAAAAGGGTTATTGTTCTGTCATTATCACTATACCATTATGAAATTATAGAGTGATTTTGAATGAAAGAAAATAAACTTCACAAAAGAGTTGGGTGGATGTTTATAATGGCAAATTGTCTGACTGTTCTTAAACCAGCTGCTTTCAATAGGAAGCGGGCAGCCTTTCCTCAGTGTGCTTCTCTTTGGTTCTGAGCCAGGAACTGGGAAAAAAAGAAAAAAAGAATTTTGCAATCAATTCAGAAAAGTGGGGAGGGGGAATTGAAGTTAAAAGAAAATGAAAATGTTTTTTCATTATTTCTCCCTAATTTATTGTTTAGTTTTTACATCAGTGTCACATAAACAGGTTTGTCTCCTAGGAGGAAAAAGAAAAAAACTCAGTGATAAGGAATCTATGTGTATTCTAAGCGTCATTTGTTTTATTTACAAGCCTAGCATGAAACAGTCAAAGAACGGGCAAAATAATCTATTGCTTTTGGAATCTTAGACCTGTGTAAAGTTCCTAGGAAGCAATTTAATGTCCAGAGATAAATCTAAGCAAGAGCCCAAGAAGTAGGGCAATCTTTCCTGATCCTTTTATGTCTTCTTGCTCCTTGATGTCCCTCTATGATGTCTCTCCATAATTCTAACCCAACAATATTAACATCTCTTCCAGACAATTGAACTTTTTGTCAGCCAAGTGCAGGAATTTGGAAGAGTCCACAGATAGATGCCTCTTACCTACATTTAGGCAGCTTCAGTGTAGATGGCTACACTTGAGCTAATCACTCTAGATTCCCTCTACAGCTTATGGAGAAAAATAGCTGCTTGTAGGAGCAATTTATCTCAATCTATTTGGTTGTCAGATGTGGAGCCAACTGAATAGAAAGCAGCTTTGCAGAAAAATAGCTCAGATTTCTGCTGGACAAGAGGTTGAGCAGGAGTCACCAGTGTGCCTGTGTCACAAAGGTGGACAGGTGCACCCTGGGCTGCGTAAGCAGGACAAAGTTTGGGCAGTAGAGTCCAGGAGATGCAAGGAGAAGTTGGAAATTGGGTTTATTAACTTTAAGCAAAGCTAAGGTGGATCTTACTGCTGTCAGCAACTACTTGATGGGAGAGTGTAGGGAAGGTGGAATCAGAATTCTTGAAGGTGCACTGGGATTTGAATTGGGGTAACAAATGCAGGTTGAATGAGGGAAGTTCTCATTATATATTTGGAATAAATTCTGGACGGTGATAAGGGTGGTCAAGCACTTCACAAGTTGTCCAGAAAGACAGCTGAATCTCCTTTGATGGAGTTATTCAAAGTTTGACTGGACAATGCACTGAGTAAATTAATCTAATTGGATGTGTTTTGAGTGGTCATTTGGACTAGAGAGGTCCAGAAGTCCCTTCCAACATGCCAGCATGTTGGCATGTTTTGTGCCCTACAAGTGTGTATTGACCTTGCTACTATAAAGAAAGGACTGTAAAGAAAATTACTCACTCCTATGTAAATCTCTCTATTTCATGTCTAAATCCCAACTTTTAACAGTGGCATCCAGGACGGCCTCCATTGCAGTACTTTTTAAAGCCAAAATTAATTACTTTTTTATCTCTAAATTTATTGGTATGCTATCTATCATATCTATCTATGCTATCTAGCTAGCTGACAGTCTACAGGTTCATAATATCATCGATGCATCTACACCACAATAGACCTTGCTGTTACTGGTACTTGTTGTGTTTGGCAGTCAAACTTAAGTATCGTTATGATACTTAAGACTACAGATAGAGATAACCTGCTGTGGTTGAGATTTAGCCATTTCTATTTAACCAGGCAAGAGAGAAAAACAAAAGACTCAGATGAAACAATTGTGATTGTCTGGTATGACCTCAAACCCCAAGAGAGCGAGCACATCTTTGTGTGGGAAGAAACAGTTCAGCCTCTCATTCTCCCAATGATGGAGAGACTAGGTTATAACAAAGAAGGAAATTTCTATTTTATTTCATAAGTTTTGTTTCCTTTTTCTTTCTTGCCTTTTCTTATTGAAGTAAATCAAATTAAGGGAGTTCTGGGGAGAAAGTTCTAATGCAGGGAAATATTTGTCTGTGAAATAGTTTTCCAGTGGGTATAATAACAATCCCTAAACTGAAAACATCTGCATTAAAAATCCTGTCAGCTGTCAAGAATAAATTGGCAAGACTTGACTTGACTAGAAAGACCCCCAGGAATTGTTGTCTTGCATTAGCATCATTACGTCTATGCCCCAAAATCTCATTACTTTCAGTGTCTCAATCAAGGAAGGTCAGAAAACTGGTCAGGCAAGTGGAAGTTGGAGAATAGGTTTCAGATATGGAACCACTGAGATATATGAGAATCACCGCATGAAAAGTGGCAGCTGAGGGGAACTAACACAGAGGTCTATAAAGCTGTGAGTGGTGAGTGGGGAAAGACTTCTATTATATCTTCTAATGAAAGAAGTAAGGGTATCAAAAGAGGCTCTCAGAGGATGGGTTTTGAAGAAGAGAAGTTTTGTCTTTGCACAATGTGCAGTTAAGATGCCATGGGATTGTATTGACGCTACAAGTTTATGTCAGCTCAAGGGGAGATTGGGATCCCCAAAGTACTGGTAAAAAAAAAATATCGCTATTAAACACAAATACCTAGCTCACGAATCCCAGGCACTGAAGGTTCTAAGTTTCTTACAGGGTTTGACGTGTTGAGGAAAGTCTCAGTAGAGGCTTTCCTCGTCCTGTAGCCATTCCCTTGGCCTCTGTTTTCAAGTAATTCTTAGCAACAATGACCAGGTGGACTAGAATGACTATTCATATGACTAGCAAGAGGTCCTTCAAAGAGAATAAATTACGCTTCTGGAAAACCAATTTCTGCCTCAGAGACAAATTAGGCTGATGTGGGGCAAATCCTTGCCTTCTTACTTTAAAGATTTTTTGCAACCTTGAAACTCAGTTTCAGCTTTTGAAAATTGATAATTTCAGCTATTTCAAAATCAGAAAACAATGAGAAATATTTACTTGAAAAGTTATAACAATGTGTTCTCTTTCATTTTCTGGCTGCCATGGCTTCTTTCCATTTAATAAAAATGTTACAGTGAACGATTGTATTGGGAAATTAGCATTAATAACAGAAAATATTTACATATCACTGTGTACTCAATTGTTAACATAAATGGTAAAAAAAGACATTATTCTGCTGGTTGTGGAAACAAAGTCAATACTATATCAGTGTCCTGCCGGTATTCAGAAGACAGGGTGAAACAAAAAGCATTCCTAAAATTAAACTCGTAAATCCATTTTTAGAAACCTATGTGTATACCCTAAAAGTTGTTGGCTCTGCCAAGGTTCCCTGCGGAGTTGGTAGTAGCATTCAGGAAACTGTTACAATACAGGTTTGAGTGGGTTCCCTCTTTTTTGAGCAGACTGTACCATTCCCATAGTCAATCTAGTGGATGCCTCTTCCATGACAAATGCCCTGAAGCTTATATCTGTCTTAAAATAGCTAGATAACTTTTTTAGGAGCAGTATTTTAAAGAAAATTAATCAACACTTGTATTCCAGTCATGGCATATTCTTTTATATTTCTTTTATATTTATTTTGCTTATTTATTAATTTTTAATGTCAGATTAAACTTTCAGTGATTTTTCTATAATTCTAAAGAAGTAGTCTGTTATTTCCATTTTCCCTTAGATGTTTCTGTTACTTAAGGCTTTTTTGAGAAACATCAAGGATGTGAAACTTTTTTTTTTTTCTTTTTCTGGGATTTAGTTTATAAGAAATAAAAAAGGATTAAACTCCAGATCTATCTGCCTGTGTTAGTCCCCGTTTGCTGTCAGTTTAGGAACAGGCAGACTGGGGGACAATTTACCTCATCATCTCTGGACATCGAAAATAGATCAAATGACTATTTCTCCCTATTGACTTTACCAGACAACAGAAGTCACTGCAGCATACTGAAACAGTGTAGGCTCAATCCGTTGTCATCTTGCTCAGAATTAAATAATTTCACTTTTAAAATCAGGTATCTAATTTATTCTGTGCATTTTTTTTTAGATGGCAACTGGAAGAATGAGCATAAAGCATTGAGCATAAAAATCCAAAATATCATTGGAATTATGCTTTAGTATTTTACCCCATTTCAGCAGCACAATAACGTCCTTTTCTCCTCACACACATGAGTAGTTCAGAATTGGAAAGGACCACAGAAGAAGGCAGTTGCAGCACAGAAACCCTCTAAAAGCAGGTCCAAGTTAGAAGTAATATAAATAAGGCCTCCAATTTTTCTGTTCAGTTGAAAAGCAATTCCTTTTCCAGAAAATATTCTTTAACACCTGCCATCTGTTGGTTTTAATTTTTATTGATTTTGAATGAAAATCATACTGGCTGTAAAGGATTGATGTTCAAATCTAGCAATACATAACAGACCAGACTTTTAACTGGTTCTTTAAAAGTGACTTCTTTTTTTTTTTTCCAAGTCACTGGATGCAAATATTGTAATGGGTTTATTAAAACCAAGTCAAACATTGCTTAGTAACATTTTCATGAGTCAGAGGTGCTGAGTTCATGAATGTGATTTTTACTTTAACCAGAGCAGTGAGTGACCTGCACTTTTGAAAGTCAAGCTCTCAAGTCTGGATTTAATTTAGCATTTGCAAAATAAATAAAATAATTGTTTTGGCGTTTCATAAGCATTAAAACAAACAAACAAACAGATGTTGTTTTGAATAAAAAAATAAAAACATAGACTCTAAAGGAAACATTTCAGTGGGAATCCCAACTTTTTTTTTTTTTTCTGTCAAGAACTGAAAAAATCCGTTCACTTTCAAATGGGGGTGAGGTGGTAAATGTTTCCTGAAAAACTGAAGAAACAACCCCAAACTCGCATTTTCACAGTACAAGTATCAACACTTTAAAAGAGTAAATAAAACTTCATGATAGCAATTCCATTTCCTTCAACAGTCTCATGGATCTGCTGACCACACAGGACTCTTCGTCAGTTGTAAAGCCATAACCCTCACAACACAAGCCAGAAGCACTGCATGTAACCTCCCCAAATGCTTGCTAAAATTGGGTAAGAGGGAGTTCCAGCCTCGCCTTCTGCTCTGGATTTTGCCATCTGAAAGCCAGCATGTTGACCAAGTAATTTTACCTGTGTTCTACTGATAAAATATTTTGCCCGGGTGGTCTAATTTTTTATGTCTAAAGAATGTTTGTAGAAGTTATTTCAAAGACATATTGCAATATGACTTCTTAGTGTTATTGCCACTGATAACATCCTTTTAATAGCTTGTTATCATTTCACCTGTTCCACACATCCTGTTTTTAATGAAGCTTGTTTTTCAACATCCTATGTACTTGAGACCTTAAAAGCACGTCTGATTTTTTTTTTTTTAATTTCTCTTTAATAATAGAAATTACTTGAAGGAACTATTTTATGTCTGGAAAGAGTTTTCAAGATCCAGAGCTAGGTGTTTTTGAGACAATATTACCAAAATCCTTAATCTAAGAACTAGATACTTGCTAAGAGGAATATCTAACCTAAAATTCTGATTATTGGATGTTTAATGAATTTCTCTCCATTCTTTTCATTGACCATCACAATCATAGTATTTTGGTATGTCATTGTCAGCTGCAGCTTTTTTCTTCACAGCATCTCTGAGATTATTTTGGTTCCACAACTGAATAAAACACGGTGGACCAAATATCTTACCTGTAGTCACAAAGGCCATATTTTAAAAAGGAACAAAAACTCAAATCTGTTGCTATCTATTGTAACTCAGCCTGCCTAGTAGCCAGCCAAATAAGAAATGAAGATGTACATGAGTAACTCCTTAGAAGTCTTTTTTTATAGACAATATCCCCAAAGCATTTTCAGTATCAAAGCGTAAATAGTGTTCCAACACCAAGATGCTGGTTGGATGCTTGACACTGACATTAATTGTTCAGAGGCACAATCCCATGGAGATTGGGGATTACGTTCTATACAAAATGTATTTTTCAGCACTAAACCAGAGCCATTTATATCAGTGCAGTCTGGCATGTCTACAGGAGGAACTCCCAAAACTAACTGGTGACATAATCACAATGATACATATTTCCTTACTTTAAGAAAGACAGGGAACTTCACAGAAATCATCCCTATATTTTGGGGAAACTTTCAGAAGGAATAGTGAGCTATGTATGTGTGTTTATATGTATCATATTTATATTTGCAAATAGATGATACATTTTGAGACAGTCTTTTCTAGACACAAATCTAATTTCCTTGGATGGCTTTGGATATTAGTATGGATGTATTAGGCCCATGAAACAGTTTTTTCCTAGCTTGAAATTCCACCTATCTAATTTGAGCTACTGAAAAATCAAGTATCTGGTCTAAATGAACTCATAGGGCTCCTTCTTTAGTCCACCTTGAGAGCAACTCATGTCATGCGAAGATACATGTGAGATATACAGGGTGAATTGACCTATCAAGGTCTTTCCCATGGTGGAAATCATATTCACTAAACTATTTTTACTAAAATAATTTTCAGATGCATAAAAACCTAAAGATGATTTCTACTTTGAAGTGGAACTCCAAAGTCTCTCTTTGAAAATATAGGCCTAAAAGTCAGCAAGTCAGCATGGAACTTGCAATAAACCTACTTGATAAAAACAACCCTTTCTCATAAATAAGGTTTTTTAGCATTAGAAGTAGCATTCGCAGAAAACGACATAGCTAACATTTTCATAAAGTATATTTAAAAGATTCAGACAAGAATCCCCCTGGCAAGGGATGTCAGGGACTGTAACTGCTGAATGAGGTAGGTGCCCTCAAGGGCATGGAAGATGTAGAGAAGGTGGAGTTACTGAATGCCTTCTTTGCTTCAGTCTTTGTCACTAAGTTGAGTTCTCAGGTGTCTCAGGCTTTGAAGGTAAGAGAGAGAGCCCAGAGTAAGGAAGACTCTCCCTTGATGTAGGAAGATCAAGTAAGAGATCGTTTAGGCAAACTTGACACCCACAAATCCATGGACCCAGGTGGCATGCCTCCACAAGTGCTGAGGAAGCTGGCAGATGTCATTGCAAAACCACTCTCCATCATCTTTGAAAGGTCATGGAGAACAGGAGACCTATTTGAGGACTGGAGGAAAGCTAATGTCATGCCATGCCATGTCATCAAAAAGAGCAAGAAGAAGGATCTAGGAAACTACAGGCCAGTCAGCCTGGTTTCTACTCCTGGAAAAGTGATGGAACAGCTCATCCTGGATGAGCAACTTAAAGCATGTAGAGGAAAAGGAGGTTATCACAAAAGTCAACATGAATTTACCAAGGGGAAAACATACTTGACCAATCTGATAGCCTTCTAAAATAGAATGACTGGTTGGGTGGATGAGGGGGGAGCAGTGGACATTGTCTACCTTGACTTCAGCAAGGCTTTTGACACTGTCTCCCATAGGTAAGCTTAGGAAGTGTGGGTTAGATGAATGGACGGTGAGGTGGATTGAAAACTGGACGAATTGCAGATCTCAGAGCGTTGTGGTCAGCAATGCGGAGTCCAGTTGAAAGCCTGTAACTAGTGGTGCTCCTCAGGGATCAGTACTGGTTGCAGTCCTCTTCAATATATTCATTAATGACCTGGATGAAGGGATGGAGTGTACCCTCAGGAAGTTTGCTGATGACACAAAAGTGGGAGGGGTGACTGACACACCAGAAGGCTGGGTTGCCATAGAGTGAGACCTGGACAGGCTAGATAGTTGGGCAGAGAAGAACCTGATGAAATTCCACATGGGCAAGTGTAGGGTGCTACACCCAACAAGGAAAAACCCCATACACTGCTACAGGTTAGGGGCTCACCTGCTCGAAAACAGGTCTGTAGAGAGAGACCTGGTGGACAACAGGTTGACCATGAGGCAGCAATGTGCCCTTGTGGCCAAGAAAGCCAAAGGCATCCTGGGGTGCATTAAAAAAGAGTGTGGCCAACAGGTGGAGTGAGGACATCCTCCCCCCCTACTCTGCTCTGGTGAGGCCACATTTAGGGTAATGTGTCTTATTCCGGGCCCCTCAGTTCAAGAAGGACAGTGAACTGCTGGAGAGGGTACAGTGGAGGGCTATGAAGATGATCAAGGGAATGGAGCACCTGACTTTTTAGGGAAGACTGAGACACCTGGGTCTGTTTAGCCTGGAGAAGTCTGAGAGGGGATCTCATCAATGTTTATCTATATCTAAAGGGCAGGTGACTGGGGCCAGACTCTTTTCAGTGGTGTCCAGTGACAGGACAAGGAACAATGGGCACAAACTGGGACAAAGGAAGTTCTATTTCAACCTGAGGAAAATCTTCTTTAAGGATGACAAAGACATTCCCCAGAGAGGGTGTGGAGTCTCCTCTGAAGACATAAAAAACCCCACCTGGATGCACTCCTGTCCAACCTGCTCTTGGTGACCCTACTGTGGCAGGCGGTTTGGACTAGATGAATTTTGAAGGTCCCTTCCAACCCCAACCATTCTGTGATTCTGTAATTTTGACAAAAATTAATTCCAAGCAGCAAAACCAAGCAAATCTGCTTGAGCATTTACATTTAGTCATGAGAGGTATTTAAGAGGATGTAACTTCAGGCTCAAATTCTCTGTACTGAGGCAAATATAAATAGGCAAAAGGCTCTGCAGGAATAGGGAAGAGAAGGGAAACAGAGAGCTTATTTGGTTGCATGCCAGATTTATTGTATCTTAAAACTGTTTGATCACTTTGCATACTCCAGAGGTTCTCTTTGAATTTTTTACTCTTAAAAGTTTACTCGGAAGATGAAATCAATTTACAGTGTGGATAGCACACAAAAATAACCTCTCTCTGATACACGCAGTCTTTTAAATAACATCCTCTATGAGGCACTAAAGCTTTAATATCAACAATATCCCTGAAATGAGAGAAGTGAAAAAACAAAACATGAAGTGCAGAAACTGCTATCAATTCCATTCACAGTGGCAGAATGCCTCTAATAGCAGAGACATTTATGAGTCATAAATTACCATTTATAAATGCAGTGTTTAGCATTCATTTCAATGGACAACATATGGTAGCAACATTTCTAAATAGCTTGAACTGATAAATAGGCCAGTGAAGTGGCTCAATTTGTTAAAATGCTAACACATTAACTACTGCATGTGGTAGTGGCATGTTTGCATCCCCAGCACTGTCTGTCTGCTTGGGCCTTATGGAAATAGGCACTTGTCTTGAATTTATGAACTGGCACAGTCAGTCTATTTTTCTTAATGATTTATGAGAAATCACTGTTTGCAGATGAGGTGATCCATCTATGACTGTGTTAACCTCAGTCCTACCATGTTATATAGCATGACCACATCCCACACATCTTAGCCCTCATCCCCACACTCAAGCAAGTCTCTCTTGCCTTAAGACACTGGCTGATTTCTTAGGGATGTTTGAATCTGATATTTTGTTCTTTTAAACTAGTTACATAATGATTGAACTTGATCATTATTACAGTGAGACTGATTAACACAAACAGTTCGTCCAAAATTTACCTGAGGTCATCTCTGCTCCTGTCACAACTGCAGTGTTGTATCATGGCATCCACAGCTGCTGCTTCTTTTACCTCATGTAATGACAAAACTAATTTTCATTTAAAATATAGAGATAAAAATCCGTGCTAGGTCTGAAGAAAATAGGAATGTGCTGGCAACTGCAACATTATAGCAATACAAACTTGGACTAATCTTTATTGAAACTTTTGATTGGTTTGTTTCTACTCAATCTATCTCTCATTAGCTGTCTTTGGTTCTGCCAATGATTTTTGAAAACAGTTTTGACGCTTGTATAAAGCCAAAGCAATCCATCAGGCCTGCAAAAAATAGTGCAGATTGGTGGGTGCAGAGGCTATAGCACAACTGAATAAAAATTACCTAGGAAATTTCTTTTTCGTCTTTCTCTTGCTCTTGCTCTTTCTCCTTCTTCCTATCTATCTTATTCTTTCACCATAATTCACAATGACTTTCACTGTATGTCTAGTTCTTTTAAAGGAAGAGAATGGTCCTTCATAGTTTCCTCATTGCTGGTCATACAATTACAAATTCATGGGGCTGTTCCGTGACAGCCCAATAATATGTGTGGTGCAGTTTATGAAAACAGAAACACAGAAGGACAGGTTTCTGCATCTTGATAACACCATAAAGTTGAATGGCATGGTTAAAAATGTGCCTAAGTTTGCTTTGGAAACAGACACCCAGAACTGATGGGTGGGATTCCCATTATCCAGCAGAAGCATCTACAGTGGAGACTTTTGCCTCTAAACTTGCTTGCGAATGACTCATTTGAAAGTGGTTTAATAAATTAGGTTAGAAAAATTGTCTTCATTGGCTATAAAGGGAGTCTAAAATTTAGGTCAGGCACCAGCTAAGTGCTTATTCATATTTTCTAAATAATATTTTTATGCAGATAGCTCTTCTACTTTGGGATGAGGATGCTTTAATGACAATGACAACTGCAACCATAACTGTAGAAATGATGATAATAATGAAGAAGAAGATACAGCAGTACCATAGGTAGAATAAAAATCATAGGTAGACTGGACCCAATATATTAGGTATGATGGAAACTTTGGGCGTTAATCGAACAAGCTAAACTAAATCAGATATGCAAAAAGCCACACACACACACACACTTTATTCTTCATGTTCGAGGATGAAAAGTCCTTGCAATCACTTAATAAAGCATCTGGTTCCATTTAGATTTCTAAGGGTGAAACTCTTGATATCTCAAGATGAGTCAATCAAAAGACTTCTGGCCATCTCTACAGAGCATCTTTCAAGAAAACCTACTCTGATAAATTTGTCTTTTCAGCTTTTTCCCAGGATAAGCTGAAAGGCTAGTGTTTATTGAGTGTTTACTGTTTAAAAACCTAGGAATACATAAGGATTGGAAGAACTATTGATTTTGAAGCTGTAACCATTTAACAAAAAATTCTGTGCAGTACTTGGAGGAAATAGTTCAGATATTTTTTTCAACTTCAACCACTAGAGAGAATAAAACAAGCAGAATCCAACCATTCACACTGGAATTAGTAAAGAAAATAATGATGATATCTGTTTTGCGCTGCAAATATCTGCAGACTATTATTTGTGTTTTCTCATATTTTTAAAATAGTTTATGTGGAGATCTCCGACTTCTATGAGTAGTTACTGCTAAGGCAAGTGAATTACCCAATATTTGAGGAAGAAAATTTCCGAGCAAAGAAGATGAATCTGTGTCTGACTGTATTCAATTTCAAACATGATCTGAAAACCGCCAATCTATGTCAAGGTGCTCCAAGGGAAATACTGTCTTTAAATCGGAGGTTCTCAACAGGACAGAAAGCCTCACTGGCTTGATTTCCGGAGAAGCTGAGCAGTACTACTATTAAACAAAACCTCTAAGACTAATAGCTGGTCAGGACCTAAAAAATCAAGCACTGAACAACTGATCTAAAACCTGTCACAATGAAGGAATTGGAAGTGTATTTTTTATTTAAGGAATCTCTATGCCCCTTCATATTATAGTTATATTTTTTTCTTTATGTTTGCCAAACAGTCAGGATAGGATTTTCTCCACTGATCACATATACCTCAAGGTGGTATAGAACTGAGCTCAACCCAAGTATGTGAGCAGGAGCACATGGCTACCAAAATGGGGCTTTTCTCTCTTTTATGCTTCATAGATTGCCCTATAGAGCCTTTTCACATTGGCTTAACAGCTTTACCACTATACAGCTCATTAGTTCTTGCTATTTCTTAACTGAACAGCCGGGTAAAACATATTTAATTTATGCTCATCTTAGGACTGAAATATATTCTGCATAAAACTTTAAAAAGGAAAAAAAAATATAAAAAATGTTCCCTCCAGCATAACCGTCACTAACAGATAATGAACTTGTTTATCATTCCTATTTTATGTCTGATACTTCAGGCATTTCAGAGCCCTTTTCAGACTATTATCTACTGCCCTTCAAACCCTTCATGTTGTTATCCTCTCTTTTATATCAGTAATAGGTTTTAAGACTCATAGTAATGAATGCAAATATATTACTGTTTTAGGGCAATAAAATTGTTCTTTAGCAGCTAACTGAGCTCTTTGCAACAGCAAAAACCATCTTAAATTAACAGTTGGAGAAAAATAGGACATTGGAACATAGACAAAATATAAGGCTGCAGCAATCTATTCGTTGGTACTTAATGGAAATGTTAGTTCATTAATGCTCAAGTCAGTTGTTGATTACTAGGGGCTTCAACGTTAAGTTTGACTCCTGTCTAATGTCTTGTTCTCAGCTGAAAAGGTTCTCTAGAATCCCCATCTAGAGTTATTCATAAGTTTTAAAGAAAGGATAACAGAAAATTATTTTTGTTGGGTTTTTTCCCCCTTGTTTTAGTGCATTTTTTTAAGGATTTTTCTAGACATACAGCAAGTATTTTTCTTCTGTTTCCCAAGAATCCCTATCTGCAATAACATCCCAGCCCCATATCTAAGAAGCACCTGAGAATGTGCCTATCTCTAGGCAAATATATAGATAAGCCTGATAAATCCAAAGGAACTCTCTAACCAGTTCCCTAGAGACAAATAGTCCATCCATTAGATTAATAGCATCAGAGTCATAAAGCTGGATTCAGTCTTCCTGTGTGCTGGGGAACTGATGGGTGACCAATGCAAAGATATTTAAACCTACACTGCTTAACAGAGCACAGCACTCTCCAAGCTAGTAGTATTCTGAGATGGTATGCCCATGGGGGGAAAAAAAAAAAAAAAATCAAACACCAAAAAACCCCACAGAACCAAACCAAAACAGAACGAACCAGAAAAAAACAATACCTCACAATGCAGGAGCTCTACTTCAGGGCTGGAAGCAACATTATGGCATTAGGATGGTGCTGTGCCCCTACTAATCAGCCCTGCTTACAAGCAGGCTCAGTTGGCAGTAATTCAGATCTCTCTCTACTGTGCTTCATTGCACTGTGCAGATCTATAGCCCCAGATCCTCAAAAGAACTTAACTCAGTGGGAATTGGAAAGCTACTCTAAATGTGTTTAAGCTCCCTCCTGTAAATCAGGGATAATAAATAGCACTTTCAACTTCATGATGGTGAGAAGAAATATACTAAAACTCAGGTGCTACTAAGTTACTATCGCGCTTAGGGTTACTTAGTTCTGTTTCTGTGATGGAGGGATGAACTTAAGTACATGTTTTAATTCTTTCCTTGACCATAGTCAGTGCTATTGGAAACTCTCCTCATAACTGATCTGTCAGCAGACGATCTGTTTTTTGGATTGTAAAGTTCTATAATTTTGTTATTGGGAAGATGCATATGAAGCAGCTTTTGTTTCATTTCCTTTTGAAGACACCATGCTGATGGATCGTTTAATTCAAAAGGCAGCTTGTTCTTAAGGAAGAAGTCCATATTCAGACTCCAAATCCTGTCACTTATGTTTGTTTAGTATCTCCTAAATGTGTCTTTGTTTCTCCTTCTACCTCTATTGCTAGAAATAAAACTGTCTTACTCATCACTTCCATTGGTTGCTACTCTGCCTCCCTTGTTGGTCTTTCAGTTCTTCCCCTCATACTACAAAAGCAATCACTGTGCTCAGACTTAACTTTGCGTAACAACACATCTACTCTGTGTATATTTTAATTTGAAATGTTTCTTTCACTGAAAAATGTGTTTTTTATTAAGACAGACCTTTCTATAGGAATAAAATATTTAATTTAAATATTATTTTTATTGAAAAAAAAAAGGTTGCCCTCTGTTTTGTTCTCGAAATTAACAAATAAAGGGGGAGGAGAGAAAATACATCTTGGTTGACCAACTCTCTCCAAAAGTGTTTAGTAGCTAAATAACTAAGAAAATTAAGCTTTGTAGCTTTGGGCTTTTCATCAACCAATTCATATGAAAATTTCAGCAAAAGGGAAATATTATTCATCCTATTTTTTGGCACATTTTTTGACACATTTATGGTACAATTAATGATCAAGACTTTTCAGAACAAAGTACATGGGGAGAATTTGGTTCTATTACCTTCAATCTTGGGCAGGTTATTTGTTTGAGCAGTAACATTGCCAGAAATTGTAGAGGAAAATAACCTCCACAGAGTGATTGTTGAGAACTGGGATTTAGTGTTGTTGAGGATAGCAGTGTGCATTTTATATGAATAAGAATTGTTTGGTAATGTTTGGGTTTTTTTTTCCTTGCAAATTTTGTCTGTGGATTAATTGGTTCCCTCAAAAGCTTGATTGAGATGGGGTGTCATGG
>JAOXJM010000019.1:5434783-5447254 GCA_026413425.1 Tringa solitaria | reverse complement strand
AGGGAAGGGAAGGGAAGGGAAGGGAAGGGAAGGGAAGGGAAGGGAAGGGAAATAATAAGTAATTTTAAGTAATGACAATTAAATCACAATTTTAAAACCTGTGAGTTCACCAGACTCCCTGTGTGGATATGCCGTACAATATGCAATGCAGTTCAGTGTTTTGATCTTTACGTTTGATGTTTTATGGTCTGACCCTCATGGTTATCTAATAGTTGTAGTTAGTACTTCACAACATCTTCCTTTGGGTACCAGTTTACATATTGACTTCTGGAAGACCAATACTCACATCACCCTCTTGTACTCCGCGTACAAAGACTGCTTCTTAGATCTTAGATCTCCTCTCCTCTAAAAAGTTACATGGAAATGGGTAGATTTTTATAAAACAGAAGTTATAACAAAATACGGAAAGGTGGTTTTTTTTGTCTGATATGATAAGAAAAAAATCTTGAATAAATCTGTAGTTTTCTGACTCAGACACTACATCATGAATAGGAATAAGAAAAGAATAGACAGAACAGAACAGAAATCACATGAACACGACTTTTTTGATTTCTCATCAGCACAGCCATTTCCATCTCATGTCCATTAATACTTCATGATCTTCAAAAAATTGAGTTTATTAAACCAGGCTGAAGCCAAATCACCCATGGTTTTTCAGCATGCCTGTGATTCAGTTCAGCTTTTTCACACAACTGTGAAAAATGTAAATACCTTGCAATGCTTGTGGAGAAATGGCATTTGCCACTCCCTGGAAAACACAGAATTAATTTCATGCAAATCAAAGGTTTGTTTTTCATTCTGCTCAGGGTGATAGAAATGATGGACTTCTCTAATTTAAAAAAAATCATTTAAAAGAAGTTGTTTGATTGGCTTACAAGGACTGAGGTGAAATTTGTCGTTGTTTCAATACTAAATATTCATTTAAAATAAAATTCCCATTGGATATGTACTTGGTTATTGACACAACCCTTATCAATGCTAGGACACTGCAGGAGTTAGCCTTTCTTGACTTATTTATGTACTAAAAATATAGCAGCCATGCATCAAATTAGAAGTACATTTATAAATAATTTATGGAGAATGAATAATGGATTCTTAGATGTCTTAATAAATTGCTAATCAATCGTTATAGAATCCACAGGTCAGAGGTTACTTCTAAACATGGCATATAAACCACATGAATAATAAGCTGTCCAGAAACCGTCATCCTCAAAGGTGCTTGTAACTATACAGATAAGCATTCGTATCCATAATATGCATATAACTAGGCTTGGTGAAGAATATAATAAGAAACAAAATGCAAAACAAAGACATTTATTGTGTATGTTCCTGCAAACAATTTGTCTGATTCTTCAAGGAGTTCTGAAGCTGGCAAATCAATGGGAGCTTGAAAATTGTCAAGGAATGTAAGGGTACTGATCTCCTTGAAAGCATAGTCTTATTTTTCAACTGATTTGTGGAAGACAATGATAATTTTCAAATCTTTTATAAGCCGTTTCTTAGTATGGGATTAGTGTGACAGGTGATCCAGCTAATTTTTGCACTCTAACTACTCAGGATTCCTTCAGCAACCTATATTTATCTGCAAATAAGGAAGCCAAATTTCCTCCTCAGCATTTCTTATGCTCTATGAAACTTTTCTTTAACGTATAATTGGTTGATGCACAGACCTGGCATTAATGATCAATATGAAAGACATAGAAAACCAAAAATATCTGATGAAGAGTGTTGTAGGATTGCAGCCTGACCCCAGAATTGCAAGGCACCTGAGCTGTTGAGTATCGAAGAGATATCTTACGTAATCATCCTGTAGAACAATATGATCTTCAGCGTATTCCTGCCCAGCTGAGAAAAGGACCAATATTATACTCTCTGGTGACCTTCAAAGTCTTGTCCCTGAATGGCAGGTCATATATATTGCATAACATCAATTAACTACTCTTGAAGGTCTCATAAGAACCCAATAATGAAAAGCCAGACGTAGGCATCAAGCTATATAGTTTTTAGGAAAATGGAAACTTAAAGGTTATGGTTGGTTGTTCGTTTTTTGTCCTGAAAGAGTAAAGTATCTGTAAGATTAAACGACTTTCATCATGGTTCTTTTTTTTTAATATGATGACAGAATTAATTCATTGTTCAGTCTTCTTTTTGTTTTTATTAAACCCCACACTGTTACTGAGAACCTTTAAAAGTTGAGGTCTTTAAGACTGTTTCAGCACATTAAATAATCCAAAGAAAAAGCCTGAAAGACAACTGAATGTTTCAGCTAAACAGTTTAAGCTCTCCAGCTTCAATCTCTATAGGCAGCAATTACATTTTGAAGGAAAATGTTTTACAATTGTAATTACACATAATAGGAGGAATGTATTTTTTCCCTTTATCCTACTCCCATGGTGAGTCAATTTAATTTTTAAATACAAGAGACATAATTGATTTTAGCCCTAGATTAGTACTGAAAATGATCTATATGTGCTCTCACTAATGGAACAGGAGAATTGGCATTCCTCAGGGACCTTAACCCAACCCCGTTCATGGCAACAATTATTAGACCCTGACAGGTTAGCTGCTAGGAAGAGGGGGGCATAGAATGCCCTGCTGATTAACAATCTAGTGAAATAATTAATGTTATGCTCTTCTCATTTAATTATGGATTATTCACATATATATTATTATTAGAGACTACAAAGGGAAGTGGCTGTGCAGAGTTTTGACTTCATCTGTGCTGCTCAGAAGGCCTTTTGTAAAGGGTTCAGGGAAACTTTTCACTTTAACTTGTTTCTGAGCAGATTTTAAACAAACAGGGAGCTTTTACAATTTCATTAGGGCCTGATTCAACACCTTCAGAAACAGAAAGTTTTACACTGGTTTCAGTAGGATTATATTAGACTTAAATGGATAAGACCATTTTGCAATATCAAGACTACATGTTCGCTCAATATATTAGAGCAATGGGTGAACAATAAGCAACGATGCTCCTCGTTCAGTTCCTAATACATTTTTCTTCCTGTATGTCATAATAGTTTATATCAATCAAAACGTGTCCTTTTACAGGGTGTTATGAAAAACAAGAACAGAGAAAGGACTTTACACTCCAAGTGTATTTTTTTCCCAGCTACAATAACCCCAGTCATTTTAGATGTCAAATAGTTTATTTTAAATAAAATGAAAGTGAAGTGAACGGAAAAATGTTTGCGGCATCTGGGAAATGCCAGCCCCTGTGGCTCACTGACCAGCCAGATTATTTATGGGTAATTTGACACACCTTTAATTTCAAATGACATATACACGGGCATATAGACTAAACTACCTTGCTTTAGTAACGAAAATATGCTTAGACTTGCTGAATATTTTTCTGTTTGCTAGAAAGTATAACCTCCCAGATCTCACCTGAGTTGCAGTTCTGTTAGTTTCCAGTTGGATGGTTCCTGGGTTTCAGATTTATTTTATATTCTTCACCCAATTTGTGCTAAAATTTAGATATGCCAGGGCTAGTGAGACAAAACAGCCCAGATTTTCATGTGGGAATTCAGTCAGACTCATTACTACTAAGTCTCTGTGTTTGTAGTGACATACAATTATGTTGTAGATCATAGAATGGTTAGAGTTGGAAGGGACTTTAATGATTGTCTAGTTCCAGCCCCCCCTGCCATGGGCAGGGACACCTCCCACTAGACCAGGTTTCCCAAAGTCCCATCCAACCTGGTCTTGAACAACTCCAAAGATGGGACATCCACAATTTCTCTGGACAACCTGTGCTAGTGCCTCATCCCCTGCACAGAAAAGAATTTATTCCTAATATTTAACCTAATTCTACCCTCTTTCAGTTTAAAACCATTACCCCTCATCCTATCACTACAATCCCTCATAAAGAGTCCTTCTCCATCTTTTCTGTAGCCTCTTTAGGTCCTGGAAGGGGCTCTAAAGTATCCCTGGAGCCTTCTTTTCTCCAGTCTGAACAACCCTAACTCTCTCAGCTTGTCCTCACAGCAGAGGTGCTCCAGCCCTCTGATCATCTTTGTGGTTTCCTCTGGACCCACTCCAACAGGTCCATGTCCTTCTTATGTTGGGCATCCCAGAGCTGGACACAATACTCCAGGTGAGGTCTTATGAGAGCAGAGTAGAGGGGCAGAATCACCTCCCTCAACCTGATGGCCACATTTCTTATGATGCAGCCCAGGACATGGTTGGCTTTCTGGGCTGTGAGCACACACTGCCCCTGCAAGTTCTTTTTCTCCTCAGGTCTGCTCTCAATCCTATTATGTCCCAGCCTGTATTTGTATTTGGGATTGCTCTGACCCATATGCAGGACCTTGCACCTGGCCTGGTTGAACTTCATGAGGTTTACACAGGCCCACCTCTCAAGCCCATCCAGGTCCCTCTGGATGGCATCACTTCCCTCCAGCGTCTTTAGAGCGCCACAGAGCTTGGTGTCTTTGGCAAACTTGCTAAGAGTGCACTTTATTCCACTGTCTATGTCACCAACAAAGATTTTCAATGCTTTCCACTATCCAGAAAATAAGACAGTAAATTAGACTCTAAAAAAAAAAATTGCACTGCAGCCTTCCTCACTAAGCTGTGATTTCAAGATGTGTTGGTCTCTCTTGTTTCTTGTACTTGACACTAAACAGAGTTAGCATTTTGTTCAACGTGAGACTTGTAGGCTATCTCCCAACTCCTTTCCCTGTATAGTCTTCCACTCTTTTCCTATTTGACTTGCTGTTACTGCTTTGCTTTTTAATGGGAAATATTGGCACTCTTACAGGCGCTTGCTGAACAATGCAAGTAATGGTGCAAATCTTAATTCCTTCTGAGAGTTTTTATTTAATTTCTTTTTTTTTTTTTTTTTTTTTCTGGAAAGGAGCATGCTGTTGACTATAGCAACTCAAAAATAAGAAATCTGACCTGAGCCTTGCCATGACACATGAGAACTAATAGATAACCCTGCTCATTGCAGAGGAGTTGGACCAGATGTTGCCTTCCAACCCAAACCATTCTATGATTCTGTGATTCTATAAAGAAAACAGCAAGTACCATCCTTCAGAGCCATCCTGCATTGTCAGTGAGCAGATATGTGTAAAGAAAGTGTGATATGTTGGTGAAGGGGTAAATAAAACTGCTTTACACCAAAGACAGAATCAAAGATTGGATCCCCTTTGTTTTGTCCTCAAGTGAAAACTCTGTAAACACAGGAAGATGAAATGCAAGCATGTCTTGAGGTGTCTGGCAGTCAAAAAGACTGCAACACAGCTTTTGCATTCAGCGATATTTTGTAGGTCTTATATGACTTCATAGTTGTACACATGTGCTGTGTCAAATAAAGATTGGTTTACAACTTAGAGTAAAGCCAACATATTAGTAAAACCAACATGAAAAAAATATGCCCCTGTCTAGTCTGGAATATGAACAACACTGTTCCAAGCCAAAAAGAGCCAAAGCACTATTCTGTCATGTGGGCAGCAGAAGTTTGGGAATAACAACACAAAGCCAATCCCAAGGTAATGGTCTAAGATGGCTTCAATGAACTGCCCTCTTTGGTGTCTGTCTAGCTGTCTTATTGCTTCAGGTGTTCTTCAGACTAGTGCAGCTTCATGTGTTTTGGACTAGACTTCCTCAGAATACTGGAGGAACAGATAGAGACAAAAATGTCTTCTCCGGAAGAGCCATAAGTGTAGACAGTGGACCACAGATGTTTTGTATAACGATGTAAGACTACACAATATTGGCAAATGATAGATCAGTAGTATAGTCTTATATCTGCTCAGCATTTTGAAGTCTGTTGAGGAATAGCCACATCTGACCTATCGTATTCGAACTTTGTCCTCTCAACATGCATTCTAATTGGAGGCAAGCAGCTTCACAGCATACATAGCAGCCAACATGTTCAGCTCAGCAGGAGCCTATAGACACAGCAAACATTAATTGATAGTACTGTGTCAGCTATTGGTAAAACTCAGCATCAGTCATATATAGCTTTACCACTAAAAATAGAAAGAGAATGAGGTGTGGGCAATGGGCATTTCCTGTTTTGCGCTGTAACAGAAGCAGTAGGACATGGAATGCACTAAGGGAAGAAATTTCCAAAAATCCAAATATTACCTAAAATAGTGGGGAGACATCTAATGTGGGGATTTTAAGCTAGTCGAATTCACAGACTGTTTATTTTGGGAAATGAAATGAGAGATTGGATGTTTGGCTTTGTTTCACTTTTTTCCCTCTTGCACAGTTTCCATCTCACAGTTATATAAACAGAAAAGCAGTTTTCTCCTATATGGCTGCTCTGCTGACTCCTATCAGTTACCCCAAACAGTTACACATCGAGTGTGGCTCTCCTGCCATTCACTTGTTTGTGAACTTGGTGACTTCTTGGGCAGATGCAGGTGCAATACTCCATCTGAAGCATTACTTATTGGGGGACCACTTCTGTTGCCATGAGATGTGGAGCATCTGCCTTCTCAGCTGGGTTTACAGATTCAGCCCCACACCCTCACCGTAAATTTTTCACTCTATAGAAAACTAAAGGATTCCTTGTAACATATGTTACTGCTGCTTACCCTATTCCCACCTGTGCATTTGCACACATATACTTACTGCCTTGCCCTCCAAATAAATGCAAGTTTTCTGTGGCACATCAAGGCTGACCAGCAGAGTGCAGTAACTATTTGAGAAGAAGCACTTGCAGATTACTTCTTCTACCCCTTTTCTGGACAAAGGGGAAGCCCCTGGAGGGAGATTTCAAGCTCATGTGCACACATATGCCAGTTACCGGGACTAGAAATTCCTTAGAGAAGCTCTTCCAAAATGCTGCAATAGCAAACAAATGCAGTGCTCTCAATACCTAATTGTGTGTTAAGCAGTCTAAAACAGAAAAAAAAAATAAATAAAATGATCAGCTGATTATGCAGAACCCGAGAAAACACACAATGACTGCACTTTTTTATATGCAAATAATGATGAGAAGGGCTAAATATCCTACTGTGTAGTTCTGGATATTTTTCATCTATTTGTTTACGGTGATCATGATGATGATAATGATAGTAAGTAACTTTTTACTGTTCCAACATGTAGTGACTCCTACAAGATCAGGGAGGCTGTGCTGCTGGGCTGACAGCACAGGATAGCTCCTGCATTATGGTTGTTGCATTCCAAGTGAGTTGGCTACAGCAAGGGTAGAAGGAAAAAGGCATGTTGAAAACATAAGGGATACCAGGCCATTGATTCCAGCCAGTGCATGGTAAACAGCAAGAATAAAGTAGCTTCAAATTAAGTAGGGTACTGGCTTCTTTTTGTCTGCCTGAAAATGACTCTGTAATAGTTCATGCAAGCTCACAAAGGTTATACAAAGACCGATAGTGGGTCCTATACTTTTTACTTCCTCACAACAAAAAACAAGTGTTCTACTTTTTAAGAAAATATCCTGTGCAGTTTTTAAACTGAAACACAAAGTTAAGCTATGACAAAGTGACTGGTTTGCAGGATGATCCAGATGAATGCACCCAACATGATTTTCCATGAGTGGTTGCATGTATTGTGAGAAAAATGGGATTTGCTCAATCCAGTTCCACAGACTAAAGCATCCTCCAAACTGGAGAGGACATACAGCACTGTAGAGAGGCCATAAAATTAAAAGCACCATCTTGCCTCATATTTGTTTAATAATTGAGCTTGATGCACATTTAACAACCAGAAAGAATATAGATGAGCTTTTCAGTGTATTATGACAGAGCTGAAACCATTTAACAATTCCCAGTACATCTTATAAATCAGGTTGTGTGGAACTCTGGATGAAAGGGTGGAGAGTATTTAGAGTTTCCAGCTTTTAAAATTCAGCCTTTGAAATATGAAAGAAAAAAAACTGTTGGGTACAAAAGATCTTGTACACATCATGGTACCCAAGATTTATCTTCTCAAAAGTGGGTACTTACTATGGACAAAGCTAAGGGGTAGAAAAGGAAGCTCTGAGATCATAAAGCAGCAGGTGTGAGAAACTGAGTTGAAGTCTAAAGATTCTTTATCCAGTCTTTCTCATTAAATTAGATCACTTCCATTTACTTAATGGTTTAAGTATCAGTTTATCAACTGAATTTGTAGCTGAATTTGTCAGAGCCCTTCAGGAGATGTTAATGTTCCAAACTCAAATACTTGGACTAATGCTTATTCTTGTCCTCCCTATCTAACAACAATCTTGGAATTTTTCTTCTTGCTTCTGTCTTACTTGACCCTAGCTCCACTGGGGAGTTTCAGAGCAACCATTCCACTTTGCCTTTTTGGGAAATTAGTTCCTGTTTCTATAATGTGTGCAACTGGGTACAGCAATAGGTGAATCCTGGACTGACCTCAAGGTCATGCCTCCAGAAGAACATGCACTACCAGGAACCGCCAAAGGAGGTCCTCTCCTTCTTTTTCCTGTTACGCACACTTGCCTGTCATGTTATCAGATGTAGTCTTTTTGAGTGAATCCTGGAGAGGTATATTGCCACCATCAGGCCAAAAATCTCAAAAATTTGTTCACTGTGGTAATCAGGAATCTTGGGTGTGAAAGAGTTTGATTTAGAGCAATAACACTGGCTATTAGTGTTAAGCCTTTATCTAAGATTTAGTTAAGACATACTGAATTGTGACTCATCAAGTGACTTTCAATTATTGTCTACCTGGTACTATTGAAAATATTTTGTGGTCACATCACCTAACCTAGTGATTATCTGTTCAGTTTATTGCTAAATAGAACTGCATTCTGTTTGACCATTGATGATTTTTAATTATAATCAGAACTCTGTCTCAAGCTCTAATCGATAAAGTGCTGGGAAACCTCAGAGGCTGAAAGAGGGAGAAATAATCATTAGATGTTATTAAAGTAATGGCCAATAGAAGCACAATTCTTTGTACAATGGCCAATGTTTCAAGTGCTTATTGATTTGCTTTTATAACAATTATACTGCACTCAGGAAAGCTGGGAAGGACGAGGAGGAAGGAAGAAAGTCAAGGGAAAAAAAAAAACAGCAAGTCTGCAGCTGCTATTAATCTCATAGAAGGCACAAGTGTGGAATATGCTCACCAGGTAATCTCTTCTCTTAGACCTTTAGAAAGGACCCATGCATTCTGAATGTGTTTTCTTTAATCATTCATGTTAAATATTTTATTTTAATACTGCCATTGCCTACTGTGGGCTTATGGAACATAATGCTAGCCATACCATGATATTCCCTTTCCATGCAATGTGATAATTCTTCAGACAGCTTTGCTATGGAAAAAAATGTACCCATGCATGATTTATAATAGTTTTATAAGGTGAAGTAATTACATTATCAGATATCCCTGATGTGTTTGAGCAATAAGGCACCTTCATAATAACATACGACATCTTATAATTACCGCAAGGCAATTGCACTCCTGGGGAAAGGAGAAGGCCAAGATACATGTCTTGCCTATAAAATGCCCCAAGGATGTTATTATCAGGATATAAATAAATAAATACAATGAAAAGAAGAAGAAGGAGGAAAGAGCTGAAACTGAATAATGTTGAGCTGTGTTATAATGTAATTCAAGATTTATAAGAAAGGGCAAAAGTCTACTTTCACGCTCAGATATGATGTGACAGTTCAGAATATCTAAACAGCAATTTTGAATGAGCAAAACTATTCACTGAAGTTAACCCATCTCCTCAGAAATCTCTTTGGCCAATCAAAGCCATTTTGTAAAAAATCAGACTGGACTAAGAAATGCATTAAAATTGTAACATGCTTTTATTGCTCACAAAACTGTTGCAGCATATATTTCTAGGTGATTTAGCACATTCATGAGTCTTACTTCAAGGTTTCTCCCTCCCCCCAAATGTTCTTGTAGGCTTGTTAATGGAAACCTCTTAACAGTTGTGTGTTTTTACCTCTCAGAATGCAATGGGGGAAGAAACTTTTTTTTCATCAACATCTAGCATCTTATTTGCCTTTGACCAATTGACTTATTTTACTGCAAACTCTCTTTGCAAACAATAAGATCTCTGGCATCCGTTATGCACAGAGGTCCCTTCAATTATCCTCCATTCCTCTATTTTTAAGACATTTTTAAAATTTCAAACAAGGCTTCAAAATATTAAGCCAGAATACTCTGATTGGCAACTGAATAGGCAACTATTATGTACAGTTTTAGGCTCTTCAGCTAAAGAAGGATGTTGAAAAACTAGAGAAGGTTGACTGGGGAGTTAACGATGCAACCCAGGTTCCTGGGTTACACGACCCATGACAAGCTTAGTAGCTGGGCTTGTTTTTTTTGGGGAACAGGAGGCCGAGAGACAGTCCAATAGCAGCCAATTTGATTGGAGTTGCAAAGATGATGTTGCTATATTCTTTCCAGAGGCGACAGATGACAAGATAGCTACAGGTTGTGGTACAGGAAGGCAGTGCAGCACTGGCACTGTTACCAAGACCTACTTGGTAAGTAGGTCAAGTTACCAAGACCTACTTGAATTCTTCAAAGATTCGCTTTGTTGTCCTATTCTTCTACCATCCCACAATCTTCTGGTTGAAAAAGCATAGAACATGGAAATCAGTTTTTGTGCCCTTTCCCACCCAAAAGTCACTTGGTGTTTCTCTCAGCTCAAAAGGATTATGTGTCTTGTGTTTCTGTTTCCATTTTACAATTAAACTCAAGTGCTTAATCAAAGGAAATCATGTCTCAGTAGGAAGCCAGAAGTGGGTAAATAGGCTGGAGGGAGCAGGGAGAATCCACAGTGTTACCTAGCAGTGTATGTGGTTCAAACATCATCCAGATAATCAGTAAATCAGAGACGCTTGTCTGCTGCTGTGCATCAGGCAGAGCAGGCCATTAACTTACTCACAATGACAAATGGGGATAGATGGATTTCAGTTTCAGGTTTCATTCCTGAGGTGCATTTCACTGTTCTCTCTAGAGCTTCACGATGTGCTTTGTTTCCCGTCAGAAATTCCCTGACAAATGCTACTAAGGCTATTTGTACTTCAGGGAACTTAACATGGAGGCAGTTTTGCCTAGTTCCTGCACAGCATCAGGGCTGTAGCATAATACATGATGAGTTACAGGTGTCACAGTAAACTCTTGGGGATTTGAGTGACAAAACGAGAGCTGTGTTTGTGTGGCCAGGAGGCAATTGAATAGTATCTGTTCATCCAGTTTTCATTCCTTCTAGCTCCTTCTTTTGTCTTTCCCTCTTCTGTCTCTTATTTTCCTTTGCTTATTTTTTCATTACTCCTCTTTTCTCCCCAACTCCTTCAACTTCTTCCTTTTTTGTCCCTGTCAGAAAGCATCCTTACACCTTTTCTTAATGATACATCTTCCCCAGAACAAGATTCCTTTTAGAAATGTCAGCAAAATCCCCAACACTGAAATGCACAGATTACCTTCTATTCTGATTTTAACTACCAGGTCCAACAAATGGTATGATTCCACTTGTTGGCTAAAGAACATAAATTTAGACATTGGCATATAGATGACTAAATGTGACCTCAGTGCACAAGTTCCCATTACTGTCATAGGCATAATTCAACAACTGTAACATAAGCAGTAAGTACTCTCTGAGGTGTCCTGAGGCATCCTGCATGATGTCCAAATGACCACAAGTATCCTGAGATCCTGTGTAATATTTGCCATGGATAATTTGGACTCCGAACATGTTTTTAATGGTAGATGGTACTATATGTAGGGCAGAATCAAGTCCCAAGATATTCAGTGGGATCTAGAGGTCTAATCAACCTGACCTAAAAAATGACATCTGCTTTTAGTCAGGTGAATAACTCTAGGCTCCACTGACTGCACTGGTTGTATTTCCAATGACTACAGTGGGAATTGATGCCAGAAGCAAGTTTATAAAAAACTATATTCCAGCTCCTAAACTTTAGTATTTCAGTTGTAAGTTGAATCCTACCTAATTTGTTTCCTAAAACTAGGTGTAAAATTCACCAATTGTGTAGGTCCCATAAAGAAAAGGCACATGAAATAAAGGAATTTGGTTCTGTTACCTTCACCTAATTTTTCCAGAAAATTGCCAGCTATGTGCAAACAGTAGGGATTTGCACATATGTGAGTAGGAAAACTAGTTTCATTTGACACCACTGATAGTTGCAGGCATGTGTTAAGCATTCCTAACTTTACAATCACTTTACAAAATCTAACTCTCCCTGAGGTTTTCATTGAGTAGTAGTTTTCTACTCAAAAGGAAAAAAAAATATTAAAACAATAGTTAAACTCTAAAATAAAACCCTACTAAAATAATAGCTGAAACCATGGCCTTTTTTTTTTGCTATTACAGGGGCATAAGTTAATTTTTCATATTTCCTGAAAGGTATTGGTCTTCCACATACACTTACACATCCAGTCTTAATTAGAACTAGAACCTGTAGATGTACCGGAAGCTGTTATTTTTTAGCTTGACAAATAATCAGTTAAAATACATTCTGTTGTATTTTTACATTTACTTCCTGATTTTTCTGATATATAATCTAC
>JAOXJM010000019.1:5413267-5428875 GCA_026413425.1 Tringa solitaria | reverse complement strand
GAAGAGACCGACCCCTGCCTCTCTACAGCCTCCTTTCAGGTACTTGTACAGAGCTTTTTTACACTCTTGATGATTATCCTTCTTTTACTGGTGCTTTTAGCATGTTATAGTGATATTCTTCATTATCCTCTTCTGAGAGAATACTGTGTATATAGCTAAATTAACTGGTTATGGGCTAAGACCTAGCTACTGATAATCACATAAGGTCTGCAAAGCCCATCTCTTAGAGCATAGAAAACACACTGCATTTCTAATGCATCTCATCATGACTGTATGATGCCCTTTTTTAACTTTGCAAAGGAGAGGTGAAATGAACGCCATCTACATATGCAGAGTCAGAATAACAGCCATTCCTTCAAAAGAGAGGTTAATAAATTCACACTTGATTAAGCTGAGGAGCAGGGATTCCAAGAAGGCTGTATGTTAAGGAAGACAACAAGTGAAGAGAAGGAAATGTAGAATGTGAAACCTGGAGGGTAGAATAGTGTGGAGAAGATCAAGGTTACAAACAGGCAGGACAGAGCGGTGTGGGAAGGTCAATTAAGAGCATGACGGAGTAAGGAACAGGTTTCTTGCAACTAAGTGGATGGTAATGTCAGGAAGGCACTAGGAGGATCACATTGGAAAGTAGAAGAGCAATAATACAATGTGTCTGGGAAAAGAAGCTGTGAAGAATCGAATGTAATTGAAAGTAGAAATAAAGCTGCAATGAATGAAAGGGGGAAAGAGAAATGAAAATTAGACAGAAGATCTCTAGGAATGGATTAGCCAAAGTCCATCTTTGGAGGCTGAAAGATGAAAGGACAGGAAAAGCTAGTCAGGGGCTTAATTGCCACTGTCATAGCTAATGAATTATTAACAAGTAAATTAAGAAATTGAGTAAATCCTTTCTCTGTCTCATCCAGTTCCCACTTCTAACAGTCAGTAGTGAAATGTAAAGCTCTTTTTATAATTCCTTTCCCTTCCCTTATGCAATGGCTGGCAGTGCACTGTGGTTTGATGGTTTCCTTTAGATTTGTTAGAACCTCTCGCATGGCTCTTTTTGGGTTAAGTTGTCCCACCACAAACTTCCACACTATGAAGGACTCGTGATAAAGTTGTGCTGATGACATACCCACAACAGTTATTCCAGTCCTTCCATGGGCCAGCACAGGCTTAATGGTCATCATCATTACCATGGATTTATTTGAAGATAGTGCCCTAAGGCCAAACTTAAAGATGTGAAGAACTGGGTGCTACCCACAGACCACAATGCTGAATTTTGTTTTCTTGCTCAGAAAACTTCCCATCCAGCTAATTCTGGAGCAAGGAAGGGAGACACAGCTAGGAGCCTGCTTTTAAAACTTTCACTATGAATTCATCTAGAACTGCCAAAAAACGACAAATTAATATATTAACCTTGTCACATCTTGAAATACAACCAGCATTTTTCTAATCTCAGGTATGGACATGGCATAGCCTTCTGTCTTTTGAGTAATGCTTCTACATCATTTTCTACCTAAATGAAACAAAGACAATCCTTTTTTTCATACCTTAAAGAAGGAAGTAAACGGGCACTTGCCAGAGTTTCAGGGGAGAAGAGGTGAGCAGACAATAGTTTCCTCCTCCCCCACTGTTACTGCACAAAGTCCTAGTCACATGATGTGAGAAGTCCTACAGGACTGAGAAATCCTGTCCTATTCCCTGTATGTCTAGCCATAATTTGGCTGTTGGTCCTGCGGGACATTAAGAAAATAGATTACTCAGTTTATTTTTTTAAATAGAAGGGAAAAGGGGAGAAAAAAAACCACAAACCCTCTCTGATCTTTTTAGTTTCCAAAAAGGGATCTTTTTTTTTGTCTAAACTCAGAAAAGGTTCAAACAAAATTAACAACTTCTTTCTACAGTTTGTTTTGCTCATTTTAGTCAAAATTTACTTCTCATTGGTGTTTTCAATGCACATTTACCGATTATTTTCGGCTTACCTGTGGGGTTGTATATCTCTGCTCTGCTGCCATAAACCTTGTATATACACTACGTGCATTTGGCAAATGTTTTGTGCTGAAAGAATGCACAGAAGGTATCTTTCAACTGGTCCTTAAGGTAATGCAAGCAGAAAAGAGAAATCTTCAGAATCCGTTGCACAAAGGCAACCAGAATAGACCGCAAAAGAGATGTGCAGCAAGATTTAGAGAATAGAGAATATTTAACATGAGGAGTTTCTGGTAGAGGCATAAATATGGACATAATTAACCTAGAGTAAGATCAGCACTCATGGGCCAGTAGACACCAAAGGGAGGAATGAGAGGATCTGCTGCTGCCCTGTTCAGCCTGCTGGGATCTGTTGCAGCTCATGAACACTATGTGTTTTCTTCAAAAGGGGAGAACAGAGCCCTGAAGCAGTCACTATCTGATTATGCTGACCAGAAACAAAGCATTGCTGTTGTCAGCTCCAACTGTTTTGTATTTTGCTTTTCTCCTTGCCAGCTTTGCGAACAGCTGCTTGCTCTCCTCCCTGGTGTAAATCAGGAGTAGCTTCAGTCAACGCAGTGCCATTTCTCTGTCCATCATGTGGTAAAGATCTAATACATTCTTCCTCCGGGAGAGCAAAATGCAGCCAAGAGTATATGTTGGCCTTGTTTTCCTTGGTCTTACATGAGCGTGTGACTGTTAGCATAAGAGAGTTATTCTCCTTATGAGTAGCAATGCCTGTCTGGATGAAAATAAGGAAGATGCAGCTTCATGTGGCTGGGCCTTTTATGTAAACACAGTATTACGAAAGTGAAGTGAGAAATGGAGTGGGCAGACATGGATTTAGAAATCCAGGATCTAGGAACACGCTTCTTGGATGTCACCTCAGAATCAATGAGACAACTGGTCCTGATTGTGGCTTTGGGGTTTAGCTGACAGTGGGACTGAGGAGGAGAATCCTGTGCTAAAAGCCAAGTAGGGTTGAGCTGACTGTGGTCCCAGACCCTCTTGCCAAGGGGCTCATCAGTGGGATCTGCTCATAGTCAACTGAAGTGCCCACATCCTGCAGCCCAGGTAAAGTTCTCTCAGATAATTGACAGTACTCTGTAGCTTTGGTAGGAAATTAAGCCATATTAAGCACTCTACATATTGTCTTATGCATTTAAATGTGTCTTCTGGCTTGGAAGACTTGAAAAATCTGAAGCTCAAAGTTCATAGTCACCTAACTGATTTCATGTCAAAGCATCCAGTCTAGCCTGGTATTTATGAGCCAGAAAGTAGCGCCGCTTCAGAAAATTTTCAGTCCAATTTCTGTCCAATTTCAACATTCATTTACAGCTGTGTGCATGTCATCTCCCATGCATTAGCTATTATGCATATACATACAACTAGTGATAAGACTATAGGATGAAAAGACAACTGCTGGCTGACCAACTCAGCTAGACTTTCCACCATCCCTCCTGCTTCAGGGGCAACTGAAGTCCTAGCAGACTAGTGCACCAGCAGACCTAACTGTGGGTGATACGAACTGTCTCCTGCTCTGTCACAAATATTATATAATCGCACCTGCTTCTTTGCTGACTTCTTCTTGGAGGATATGTGCTGGTGCCCCACCGTCTCCATTGGGGATGGGTTGGCAGCTCGCTGTGAGGAGTAGGCACAAGAAGGGAGTGTTATCCCAGGTGTGGGCACTCCTGCACAATGGGTTGCTGTGGGCAGCAGTGGGCAGCAGGTACTGGTGGAGACCTCAGCTCTCCCAGTACTGGGGACACTTGCTGCTCTCCTCAGGCATCACCATGCAGTGAAGAAATGCATTTCTCCACAGAGCAACACAATCATTTCTTAGTGGATCTAGAAGTTGCTCCTACAAAGAGCATGTTGTCATGGTCTGACTGGTACAGAAAAATTGTCATCTTACAAGTGGTTAAGAGATAAAGAAACAGGTAGTGGGAGCACATTATGTATTTTTGCACTAGGGGGAATTTAGCAGATGGTTTCCGCATGAGCCACACTGTGACTGCTGCTCTTCCTGGTATCCACATGTAATCTGAAAAAGGAACAGCATTTGCAGGTGCTAAAAATTATTCAGGGTAGTCAAATCTAATACTTACTGCAAAGAATCACAGGATTATCTTGCAGTATTGTCTGACTGGGTAATAAAATGGCTGAGAAAATTTAATTTCTGCTAATGCATAGTAAAGCACATGTGGAAAAATAACCCTAACTATACATATTCAGTGATGGCTCCAAATTAGCTTTGTATCACTGTACTTCATTCATATATTCTGAATAGTATGTTCAATTCTGATCACACTGTCTTGGAAAGGATATAGTAGAACTGCAAGAGGTAGAGAAGGTGACAAAAATGATCAAAGACATAACACACCTCTAGAAAATGAAAATAAATGGTTATGGTGGATATAAAAAAGATCTATGGAATTGGGAAAGGTGTGAAGAAAGTGAAGAGGAGAAATAAATCACGTTTTCACAGTACAAGGAAATTATCAGACAGGAAATTTAAAAGATTTTTTTTGCTTGTTTTTTGTTGTAGTTTTTTTTTCTATGCTGCACATTGAACTGTGAAGATCTGCCACAGAATTTTCCAGCAGTCAAAATTGTACATGACTTCAAAGAAGAGATTATACATCCATGGAACTCCACAGATCCAGCAGCTATTAAACACAGCAGCCCATCTGCGGTCACCAGCTCAGCAGTTGCTATACTAAAGATGGAGAGAAAAAGGTTGTTCCAGGCGATCAAGATGCCCCTTTTTTACACCCCTAGGCTGCACCCCTACACTCTTCTAGGCATCTCCTGTAGCTATCATTGGAAAAAACGTCCTGATAAATGTTTGTCCTGATCCAGTATCTTACATCTCTATGTTAGGGGGAAAAAAATAAATATCTAACTAGACTAGTAGATTAAGTTAGCACGGATCCTGCTGTGTTCCTTCTCACAGAAATCATCTTAGCAGATAGAAATCCTATGACCAATTGTAAATATAATTTGCGTAAATGATCATTCTTATTTGCATACAGTTGCTTCCTTCCCTCAGGGCCTGACAATCTGTTCCTATTGCAGTAAGTTTGGATTGGTTTACACCTGCCTCTGAATTATGTAATTTCACTTCCTTTCCCTCTTATTTATTTCTTGCATTATATCATACTACTTTTGAGGCTGAACCGAATCCTCACATTACCATAGTTCTACTTTGCCTAGTGTCTCTTCACACTTTCCAAGAAAATTCATTATTATTGTTTGATAGATATTTGAATAGTCTCTCCACTGTATAATAACATCAACAGAAAGGATTAAGAATTCTTTATCTTTTAGGTATATATTAAAGCTTACACTAACTCAAAACTGTAAAATACTTAAGATGATGTACAAAACTGTTGGGTATAAGGAAATATCCTCTTGCTTACTCAATCCCTTCATTTTTTGAATTGTGTAAAAATGTCCCAAATCATAACTTTCAGGAAAATTAGATTGGCCGGCACTTTAGGCAATTTAAACCACTTCTCCCTCAAAAATAAAACTTCCCATTTCAAGTGGAACAAATGTGCAAGCCATATCTTGCATTTCACTTTCTTTTAGTAAGAAAATGGGAAAAAAAAGAATTCTTTCTGATCAGCCTCCTTTCCAGTTTTTAATTCAACTGCCAAGTAAAACAAAGATTTTTTTTATGGGGCCCTACCGAGATCCTTATGAACAGACTGTTATTGGTCTGGTTTTTGCTGTCCTTGAATGAGGAGGATCAGAGCACAGGTGCATCTTCTTTCCATCAGTCTTTCCTCTGTGACTGCTTCTGTCTTCTGCTCAGCATGATTTTAGATCTGTAACACCAAGATAGAAGCTGTCCCAAAAAATCTGATAAACTCCCATAAAAGGTTGAATTTCAGGTTGAAAACACTAAGATTACAGATGCCTGTGCTTTCCTGCTGCACAGAGCTATCAAGAAGCATTCACCAGGAATCAGGATACCAGCACTCAACCGAAGATTAAAAGCTCCTGCCATAGAAGACTTCTCTGGATCACTGCAGCTATTTTCTGGTTATCAAACACTCATCATAGAGGAGATAAAGTCATTTACAGGGGTGAGTACAATTAAAGAGCACTTCAACCATAGAAATACAACTTTTTCGGCTTCTTTCCAGATGTGAAAATATTAGGTAGTTCATGTGACTTTCACACACTGTTAAAATTTGTCTGAGGATATTATGTGAGGCTGTAATTGAGGGATGGACTTTTATTAAATTATTGTTTCTGTGTTCCCATTCGTTGCCTCCCAATGATACCAGATGTGGGGCTGAGGGCCTGATTTTGTATTGTTTTAGAGCACGTGCAAATACCTCCATTGAGACATTCCTCCACAAATAAGCATCCTAGGGAGTACATACCCAGAGCAGTTTCCCCCTGCACAAGTATTCAAGCATCGGTGGTGAGATGTGTGCTGGGGTCCCTTGTAAAAGACATGCAAGAAAAAAGTCACTTGAAAGAACAGAGTGAGACAGGATCTACTTCACAGGCAGCACAAGTGTGACATGAAGTCACTGGTCACATAGGTCGATGCAAATGTAGGGAGCAAATCCAATTTGGCTAATACCCAGCTGTATATTTTAACCACCAGGCAACCCCTTCTCTACCATTAGAGGGTACAGCCATCACCTCTGCAAAGCTAGAGTATCACTAGAAGCACTGAAAACAAACCAGCTGAGCTTCCCTTCTGTTTCCTTGAGATGTGTGATGCTGTGAAAACACTACAGGCAATGTGAGCTGGTGCACGAACCAGCACTAACAGCACCATGAATTAAAACATGGGATTCATTTTAGCTCTTGTACTAGAAGCCATCACATAAAGAGGAAACCCACGATGATAAACAAACTCCCTCTGTGTAAATTACTGTTGCAGGCAAAGAGATTATTAAAATGTGGTAGCATTTTGGGACAGCATGGTCAAAATGGGACAATGTCTGGTCAGGTATAGTACCATCCATGTGAACCATAGACTCATTTTCAGGTCATCTTTAGTGTGTGCTGCATATCTTCTGCTTGGTGTTATTAGTTCATGATAATCACACTCTCTGCAGTTCCTTTACTGCTATTATAAAAATGCTTTTATGTTGGGTAGATGTGTTATTTATTATGTGCTAGGAGGAAATGAAGTTGGTAGTTCTGAATGTTGAACAGCAGTTGGAGCTGAGCTGCACAGTTCCAGGTCCCAAGAACTCTGTCTCCTGTTTCATAATAATAATAGTGATTTATTCCCTGTGCTATTAAGCTGTTTGAATGACTCCATTCAGATCTGGGGCCAGCATTTTATTTCTGTCATCTAAGCTGAAGCTGTAATAGTAAAAGCTTGCTTGCTTGCTTGCTTGCTTGCTTCCTTCCTTCCTTCTTTCCTTCTTTCCTCTTTCTCTCTCCCCTCCCATGTTAAATGAGGCAATATCTCCTGATGTTACATGAAACTATTCCCACATTTGCACTTCACTGAACCCTACCAACATGCAGTGCTGCCCCTAACCATGCTGCTTCAAATTCTTCTTATTCAATGCCTGCAAAGGACTACACTAATGTGATGCTGCCTATCATCCAGCAATCCTGGACAGGCCATTTTGTACATGTTCTCCAGTGGCTGAAAAGAACTTTTGGGTTGAACATTTATACATTTCTAAATCTAAAGGATAAAAACCCCCTCAAAATCAAAACAAACTCCTTTTATTTTGTCAAAAGGTTGTTTTACTTTGCTTTCTCCTTCACCCATGATGTAAAACACCCATGCTCACATTTGAGTGACTTTGTACTTTGCGTAGGCTTCAGCTCATCTTAACTTCAGACACAGGATTCAGTTGACAGGTTAAACAAATCTGTGTCTCTGTACATAAATAAGTTCCTGTTTTGGTAAGCAGAGGTCTGGGGTTACATTTGGCTGCGCCAACTCCATGAGAAGGATCTCACAATGATGTCAGAAGATGTAAACGGGACAGTTTCCCCTTTTATAAAGATTATTTTCTCCACAGCAGAGGAATAGGGATTACCTCATTCTTTCAATGTATATGCCACCAACCGTGCAATGAAATTCCTTAAATTATGATAAAATTGCTCATTTCCTGAAGTGAACACAACAAACTAACAGACACAGTAATTTTTAGTAGATTTGGATTCAATTCAATTTTCCAGATGTTCGCCTGTAATCAGCTTAGGAACTCAAATCTCAGAAGGGTGCTATTCACACAACAGCTGTTGCAAATTTTTCTTTTGAATCACACCAATCTAGGAGTGGATTTGTTTACAGGCTTCCTCAGTGTTACATGAGGAACTGAATGATTACATTAAAAAAAAAATTCTCAAAAATGGTCTGACCATTTACGCAGTTTTGCCTTTATTATATTATAGCTCTATTTTAAAGTAATTTTTCCTCATGGATTAGTAAATTCACTTTTCTTCACCAGTCAGTGAATTTTGCAATTGAATTTAATTTAAAAAAACAATTTTTTTAAGCCAGCTTCCTAATAGGTATGTATTGGAAGGAAACAGTAGTGTAGTCATTGAAGCTGTATTTGGGGTCTATTGTCATAAGTATTTGCATAATCTAACTTGCTTCAAATGATATAATTAACAGACTCACTCAGTCCGGCAAAGACTATTACAGCCTTAAGTCTGACTATGTATAATTCACACCTTAAATTGTCACCCCATCAGACTCAGTAACCTTTATCTGACTTTACAGAAAAAAAAAAACAACAAACCAAACCCACCATTCAGCTCTTCTCTTGATAATTTATTCCAGTGGTTAGCTAACTGTGTCCAACCTGTATTTGACTTCTGGTGTGTTGTAAATACATTTTTTTTTCTTATGCCTGGACTTATTTGACTGAAGGAGCCATCTAACCTCCCTTAGCTCATCCACTTCATGTAGCTGAGAACTACATAATTTATGGGTGTTTATTATTATGTGCATAATTTATGTCTAATTTTTACTGTCTCAATGTGGGTCACCTGAGCTCCATCTATAGTCAATGGAGAGAAAAGTAGAGCGACTTATTCTCAGATTTAAATATGTCTCTTTGAATTTATTCCTTTGGATTTGCTTGCATATGTCCCCTGGTCATAAAAGGTATCTCAACTCAGCTCCAACTGTCTTCAGACAGCATGTAGCTGGATGGATGAGTTTAATTCCTACTCAGATTTGTAAGACTCAGATTTGCAACTTCTAACTCTTTAATTCTTGCCCTAGCTGGAAATGAACATCTCCAGGTTTCCAAATTCAGGCTCTGAGAAAGGTAAATACCTGAAAGTAGCCCACTATGCTACTATGCTGAGCAAATAGCATGCATGGAAAGATGGACATGACTGTAGCTGGCAAATTGTCATGTTTGGTACCAACCTCTGATTTACAGGCATCTCTTTACTGAGGATTTAAAACTAAAAGTCTAGTTAAATGTATAGCTAAATGATTGTTAACTTTTGTTTAAGGAAGAAGTATGTGAAGCTTTTGGACACACAAGGAAAATGTCACATAGCCCCTGTTAATGGAGTAATCCAAGCAATTAATCATGCACATTCACTACATGTTAGGTACAGAAACTTTGTACTAGTCAATAAAGGTGTTTTAGTGTCAGGTGTTCTTATGAGACTTTAATGAAGTTATGGTGCATTTTTCAAGCTGCCTGCAAAGTTGGTATTTGACAATATTCTGTGTTCTAATGCAAGCGTCATATTAATTGACAGACAAAAGTAAATTAAGTAGAATCTGAAGTCCAGAACCAGGGGATTGATTGGAAAGAGGTGTATACAGAGAGAAAAGCTCAAGCAACCTGACTTACATGATATCTTTAATTCCTTTTATTACTAAGCCAAAGTTGTAGGGAATATGATTTATAATTTATAGTGAATTATTCAGATTTATTGACATCCTTACTTTTAATATTATTTAAAGACTGTGCAATGTGGTAACAAAGAAGGTTAAATTTTTATTGTGTGGGTTTTACTATGTCAGTGTAGTGTTTCTTCTAATATCTTTCCAAATTTTCATGAGACTCTTTGGAAGGGTAAACCTCATTGAAAAACAAGTATTTAAACAGACCCATCTTATCTGCTCAAACAAGGCCGGTCTTTTCTCGCATTTCAAGGCAGTGCGCACTATGTTCTCCTAACACATCTAAACATAACAATAGCTTTTCCTAAAGGTTAGTAGGCCTTTATTATTTTTACAAGACACTTTTCCTGTTTGACAAGTTATGTTATGAAAGTTCTTACCTGTTGCTCACTTCCTTCTGCTGTGTGGAATGATCTAGACTTGTCTTAACCATTTTTTCATTCTGTCCTTCTGACCTACTGTTCATCTAGACAACATTTTTTGTTCTGTACTATCAGAGCCACAGAAATTTGGTAAAGGACAAACACCTCCTGCTTTTAAAAGGATGTTCCTGAAAAATCCTCCCACATAGGATTATACATACATACTTTTAAATACATGTAGGGTAAACTAAGAAAACTTTAGAGAACACATCTGGAGCTGGTAGTAAAATTCTCCAGTGTATTCAGAAGGGGATTAAGACTAGACAAAAAATACATTATCAACAAGGACTGCTGACATATGATGGAAAGGGGCTTGGTGAGCACTTCTACCAGTTCCCTTAGTACCCTTGCGTGGATCCCATCCAGCCCCATAGACGTGTGTGTGCCTAAGAAATGTAGCAGGTCCCTCACCATTTTCTCCTGGAATATGGGGGCTTCAAAACACTCTTTAACATACAGGGTTACCCTACTGCATCACCTTTCTTACCTATCCGTTCTGAAGAGTTCCCAGTTAACTGTAGGTTAACAGAAGGGACACCCATCCACAAGAAGGGCCACAAGGAAGATCCCAGAAACTACAGGCCGGTCGGTCTGACTCGGTGCCAGGGAAGGGTATGAAGCAGATCATCTCAAGTGCCATCATGCACCACCTACAGGACAAAGAGGCAATCAGGCCAAGTCAGCATTGCTTTAGGAAAGTCAGGTCCTGCTTGACTAAGCTGTTGTCCTTCTATAACAAGGTGACCTGCTTAGTGGGTGAGGGAAAGGCTGTGGATGATGTCTAGCTAGACCTTAGTAAAGCCTTTTACACAGTTTCCCAAAGGATTCTACTTGGGAAACTGGCTGCTCATGGCCTGGACAGGTATACTCTTCACTGGGTAAAAAACTAGTTCAATGGCCGATCCCAAAGTGTTGCGGTGAATGGAGATAGATCCAGTTGGTGGTCAGTCTCAAGTGGTATTCCCCAGTGATCATTACTGGGCCCAGTTCTGTTAATAACTTTATCAATAGCTGAGGATGAGGATGAGGTGATCAAGTGTACCCTCAGTAAGTTGCAGATGACACCAAGTTGGGCAGGAGGGTTCATCTATTTGAGGGTAGGAAGGCTCTACAGAGGGATCTGGACAGGCTGGATAGATGGGCCAAGGCCAGTGATATGAGATTCAACCAGGCCAAATGCAAGGTCCTGCATTTGAGTCACATCAACCCCATGAACACAATAGCATTGAGGAAGAGTGGCTGAAAAGTTGCCTGGTGGAAAAGGACCTGGAACGTCCACAGCATTGTGCCCCAGGTAACCAACAAGGCCAATAGTATCCTGGCCTGTATCAGAAACAGTGTGGCCATGAGGACTCAGAAAGTGATTTTTGGGAAGTGATTGACATGGGTGAGGCCCCATGTCAAATACTGTGTTCAGTTTTGGATCCCTCACAACAAGAAATACATTAAGGTGTTGGAGGGTGTCCAGAGAACGGCGACAAAGCTGGTGAAGGGTCTGGAGCACAAGTCTTGTGAGGAGTGGCTGAGGGTTGTTCAGCCTGGAGAAAAAGAGGCTGAGGGGAGACCTTCTTGCTCTCTCCAACTCCCTTAAAGGAGAGTGTAGCCAGGGGGGGGTCAGTCTCTTCTCCCAAGGAACAGGCGATAGGACAGTTGGAAATGGTTTCAAGTTGCACCAGGCAAGGTTTAGACGGGATATTAGGAAAAACTTCGTCTCCAAAATAGTTATCAAGCATTGGAATAGACTGCCCAGAGAAATGGTGCAGTTTCCATCCCTGACAGTATTTCAAAGACATGTAGATGTGGTGCTGAGGGCCATGGTTTAGTGGTGGGCTTGGCAGTGCTGGATTAATGGTTGGACCTGATGATCTTAACGATCTTGTCCAATCTCAGTGACTCTGTGATTGCAGTTAATTTTCACTTGGAGAAGTTTTCATCATTAAGGATTTTGGTTACTGTTGTTGTTTTAATTTTTAACATGTGTGTGCATAGAAGTAAGTGGAGCCTCCTTTGAAAAGCACTGGAGTAATTAAATGAGACTAACTTGATCAATGTTATCATATGCACTCTGGTTGCTGGGTACTGAAGTTCTGTCTTCCTTTAATAATTTGGTGAGGGATGTTAAGCTGAATATGATGTATTCGATGCAGCAGGCAGCAACTAGAACAACCCAAACTCATCCAACTGATAAAGAAAGTGGTACGGCTTGTGTAATACACACGTTGAACTCACACCACACTCCCCTCATTCAAGAAAAGCTGTCTGGAGACATTGACACTGAAGTAGCTTAGTTTCATTCAGATGTGATATAGATGACACACATATCCATTTGTGGTTACTGGCGAAGACCCATTACAGCTGCTACGATGTGCCTATGCTTCGCAAGACGAGAGATTTCTGTGAAAGACCTGTCTTATGTTCTTTTTCCTTCTTTCCCCTTTCTTCTCTCATCCCCCTTCTTCTTCTCTAAACATCTTCCTCCATTTCCATCATCAGGTCTCCTCACTTTTTCTTATGTTCAAAGTTAATAAATTTTCCTTTTCTCCCATATATTCTACCAGATTAACATCTTTGCTAAAGAATGTTTCTAAATATTCTTTCCTCGAATTCTGACCCTGCAGCTGTTCTTCCCACTCCATATCCTGACCTTGTTCACAGCCCCACTCCCTGTCTTATTCTATTTGCTTTTTGTGCAGCAGTATGACCATTCCAGTTTTAAACAAACAGTATTATTTTCATAATTCAGATGTTGCTCAGGTAATGAATGTAGCTAAGTACGCAGACTGTGATTACAGTCAGTATCTTCCCTTCCCCTGATTAAATGTTGGAAATAAATGGAGCTAAATGAAGACTTTTTAACTAAACAAAACTATGTTAAAAACACTGATTTATTGAACACCAAACTGCTTTGTTTGAAAGATTTGGGGTTTGACAGCCTTTTACTGCATCCCACTTAATGTTTCTGCCAGACTACGTGCAAACTCCTGGCGGAGAGCCACAAAACCAGAAATCCTTCTTTCTGGTATTTTCTGCTCTGTGACAGGTCTGCTGAATGGTGACATGCCCTGAAACCCAATTTTTTTCAACATGGGAAGAACCTGTGGCAACACACTCCTACCCTAAGGGTCTTCACCCCCAAGTTTCTAGTCATGAGATGGAGTCAGTCAAATATGTAAACCCACTGAGGTCCCAAGTCCTAGATAGTCTCCCTCAAGACACTTCAACGTCTAAAACTCAATTTCTGTCATGCTCAAAATCCAAATAGTCAAAATTTGCCTCAGAATAGAAATCTTGCCACCTCTGGTGTCTCCTCATTTAACATCACTTGTGTTACATGAACAATAACCCAATAACATGGGTTATTTTGCCCATATGGTTGATGTGCAGTTATCATCTACAACAGCAACTGAGTGGTTTGTGGGTGTAATTTAAGAGCTGAATTGAAAAATCTCTGGCATAAATGAAAGTCAAACTCTGATAGACATCAACAGTGCTTTTTTTGGTCCACTTTTTTTTTCTGGATCAAATTAATATCCTATTCATTCACTAAAAAAAGGTGGCAAAATTTTCAGGATTCCTCAGTACATAAATTCACTTGAAAATCAGACAGGGTGGGTGGTATTTAATGAGCAGCTGATAAAGGGAAATATTAGTCTAATGTTATAGACTCATAATCTTCCTCAAATAATTAATAAATAATTCCAACTCTCAGTTTCCTGTTGTGAAACAGGGATAGTGACATTTCCCTTACTAAGGTAGGGAGAATGGCAGTTCAGAGAATAAATATTATTTTTTAAATGGGTTAGGTAGGTATTTTGGGTAGGCTAGAACTCAGATATGAGGTCTAACCCTTCATCTGTAAGCGGTATCGCAATTTTTTCAGGGATTTTTTTCCCATCTGTTTGATCAAATAGAAGACTATTTCTTTGCACAAATTGACCACCAGACACCCTTTATACAACTGCTGATTCTCTAAGCTAGTGGTATAAAATATGAATAAATTGTCATATCATTCCAGAAAAGCCTGTGTTTTTGATAGGAGTAACTTCCATGAGAAATCAGAGCAGAGGGGAGACATATGTAATATATTTCTCAGTATTAATAACTACTTCTTCTGATTATACATAACAAAAGATATTTTAATCACCCTGGTAATCTCTCTCTTTGAAATGAACATCTCATATTAATCTTTGGACAAAACTGAATCAAATGAAGGTAAAATTTAAAATATAAAAATGCCACCAGAGTTCTATTGTAAACAATAAGGATCCTTCTTGAAACTATCATATTAAAGTTTCTAGTTGCTTATTTTTACAGGAACTCCTTATTTTATGCCTTGAATAGCACTTCTCTAAATAAAATTGCACCATGCAAAGTGCTGTTATGATTTCCAACATTCATTTCCAGAGGGGCTCTTACTAGTTTGTAGCTATAACTATGATGAAAAGGGGCTGTGGACAGCCCGTTGCAATAATGCCATCTCCTCATCTATCAACCCAGCAGATTATACGAGTAGCATCTCCTTAGAATAGAAACTCAGAGATATAATAATCAATGAAGTCTTGCATCCTGACTGCCCACACGAATCCATTGCTATAAAGATGCCAAATTGTTACTGCTGTACAGTCTACGGAATTGTAGTCATCATGGCTAAGACCAGGAAGAAAGACATTAAAGACAGACTGACTATTTGGGTGATAGTGTCTATTTTTAGAGTAATATGTCCCATTATAGCGTATGTTTTGGAATGTCCTGATCATTTTATGCTGTTATTTCACAATGCAGGAGCTTTAGGGGCCAAATCAAGACCAGAAGCAGCCATGTCCTTTCCACATTCCTTTTCCCTCCTTTGATTCAAGTCAACTTTTTTCAGTATCTGCATTTGAGACGGATCAGGAAACTGAGCTTTCTCCCCCTGGTGCTGAAGGAAAATTTTTTGGCTATCATGTTATTGTTGTTTGTAAGGCTGAGGATTTTTAACCCAGATCAATTTCTTCCTGCAATGTGAGTATAGAAACAAGTAGTCAAATGCAGAAAGAAGCAGCTGTAACTCCTTAGTTGTATATTCCCCCCAGACATCTCTAATCAAAACCCTACAGAATGTAGAATTTGGCCTGTTCTTAATCAGCCTAAGATTCAGCTTGTTCTCTGTGGGCTCCTGTCACTCTTCAATGACTCCAAAAGAGATGAAGGACAACTAGGATCTTAATTTAGAAATGGCTGTTGAGGACCTTAATGAGGTGAGGAGAGATGGCCCTCATGTTAGGGAGGAATACGAATGTGTGGAGGTAAATGAGGGTAATACTAGAGTTGAGTGCCTGTGGGTACGAATCAAGGGGAGGACCAGCAAGGCCGATATT
>JAOXJM010000019.1:5384043-5406762 GCA_026413425.1 Tringa solitaria | reverse complement strand
TATCTTATCTTATCTTATCTTATCTTATCTTATCTTATCTTATCTTATCTTATCTCTTCTATTATTATCTTAATTGTTCTATCAGATGGCAGTTTTGTGCACTGCTATTGTTACTATCCTTTCTGCTAATAAAAATGAGAAAAATATGTCTCTCTTCATCTCCTCCATTGTTTTGCTAGTACAGTGCTGTCTGTAATATATTTTGTACTACTTTTGCCATTTCCGTCCTTCTTTATTCTGGTTGATATATGAAACATTACTTAGTCATGAATATAATGACTGCATTTTCCATCATGTGGTTCATAAATTCCACCATGGGAGCCCAATTCACATTTATATCTTAAATAAGAATTCATTTTATCTGGCTAGATCACCAGCTGGCTTCTTGAGAACCATTATACTCTCTGGTCTAAAAAAAAAAACCACTCAGAACTTTCAGAAAATCGCAAAATTGGTCTTAAGAGTAGCTGTGTGATCAGCTACAGAATAATCTACAAGCTGTGGTTGTACAAGCTATGTAAACCTGGCTGGGAGAGACTTAGAGAAAACAGCTTTTCTATAGGTATAGGAACTGTCTGGGTTACTTTAAGGTTCGCTGAAGAAGTAGTCTCTTTGTTAATGTACAGTTTATTATTCTCCTCCCTACTGAAGTAAACTGTTTGATATTTCCTAAAGTTAAACGTAAGAGACAAGAAAGAAAGCAAGTCTCAGCTGTTACTAGATTCCACATCTTCCAAAAAAATTAATAACTTCTGCAAACACACTGCTAGGTCAGAAATGGTTTCTGCATTGTAAGACAGATCAGGGAACAGGCCGTTGCTTCATGAAACAGATTCTCATCACTAATATGTCAGAAAACCCCATAAATCGGCATGACAAAGTAGTCATGGAGAAGGGTGAATTTTGGAATTTATGGGAATGGGGTGGTGAGGCTCTAACAGTGGCAACCAAGGACAGAGATAAGTTTCTGGTAGAAATGCTTCTTTTCTCTTTTTCTAACCTAGCTGCCAATTTTATAATCCAAAACCTAATTCTGCACTTTATCACAACAGGCTCAATTTCCTCTGCTCTTTAAATCTCGTTTAGTTGTTTAAAGAAGATGTGGCAGAAACTGTCCTGTGTCTCCTCAGAAAGCAGTGAATGTATGTACAACACAGAGCCATGATACTTACTGAGCCTCTACATTCACAACACATTTTGAAACTCTCAAATTAGGATGGCAAGTCACAGCTGCAAGGATGAACTTGAGAACTCGTGACACCAAATGCCAGAAATGTAGAGAGCTGGTGCCTTCAACAGATGAATACAACTCTCTGAAGTCAACCAGATGATTTAGACACGTTATGGTAATTTCTTCTATTGTTTTGACCAGACTTTTTTTCCCTGCCTTTCAATAGCAAGTGACTTTTTGCCTGATGACATGTCCTATTTCCTTCACATAACACTGAAATTTCTCCCATTTCATACAGTTCAACAGTCTACGTTTGCTTAAAAAGCTCAGCTTTTTAAGCTCAGTTCTTCAGAAAGCCTGTCTTCTCTTTGGCTTTTACCTACATCTTCTAAGAAAAATCTTTGATCTCTTTGGTTCCACTTAGATTTTGTTCACCTACAATTTATGGGCATAAGCTCAGCTGTAAATTGATCAGTGTAACTATAGTCTGTGGGTAGACTAATCTAAATTAGAGTGCCTGTATTGACTACATTTGCTTCTTTACTTCACCTGAGCATCTCCCTGAATATTTCAAGTCAACAGATCTATGTCAGTGAAGGGATCTGTCACTTGGACAAACTATTCCATTCAGATTAAAATTCTCTCTGTGCTGCAAGTTCCTTAGGACCTGTGGAAGAGTTTTCTTTTTATTTCTGTATTCTTTCCCAGCTCCCTTTGGTGTTTGAAAACTATGTAAATGAGATACTGGCTTTCTAATCATAGGCATAAATAATATGTGCTGCTGAACTTATTTGAGTGCAATGATTTAGGAATGTTGAGTTGTCGAACAAATGTGATAGTTCTTGGTTTGGTTTACACAAAATCAGCAGTGGGTCTGTTCTTCCCAGACACCAGGAAAATCAATCCTGTAGTTTTATGACCACTTTTTGCTACAAGTTACAAGGAACCTGAGCGTACTACTAGGCCTTAGTTTTCCTGACCAGGGCCCCAGGGGACCCTTGCTTACTCCTGGCCTCCAGCGCTTCTTTCTTGGTAGACCTCAGAACTGCACTGTTCTTAGCTCATCTCCTGTAGGGACCCCTCAGACATACAGTGTGACTTGCCTCCAGCCCTGGGTCTAGCTCTTTCTCCTTTGCTCCTGATGGGACCCACTAGCTGAATCCTTGACATGATTCATCCCCTCACCATGTCCAGGGCTGTTGACAGACCCTATCACTGCTCCCCAGGTCTACTTGCCATGATAGGACCCCACAGGACTCCCCTGTCAGTGAGGGCACTGCCTGCATTAGGTTACCTCCTGCTCCCAACTTGTCTCTCGTCACAAGGCAGCCCTGCTCTTACTGACACAACTAATGGCACATGTTTCATTCAGCCATTAGCAGTTCAAACAAAATGCTCTGCTATGAGAAAACTGGATAGTTTCATTTTATATCAGTTGCTTCCTCAAGGCATTAAACCTCCTTCAAAGTTCTTCATGTCAACCAGAATTTTTGAATCTTGCAGTTACCAGTGACCCAAAGAGATTCTTCTATAGCTTTGCAAAAAAAGCCATCTCCCAATGAAGGGAAGTCTTGTAATGCTGAAATATAAAATCTATCACCCAGAAAATATTTAAAGCATTTCATTAAACTTTTTACCCCAGGGACTGAAAAAGTAGCTCAATCCAGTTGTAATACAATAGCTACTGGCACAGGGGGGGAGGCATCTTGTTGCCAGAATGAAGGAGGACGGGAAGAAATGCAGGAGTAAAGCTCCTAAGGGCTGGCCTTGCTTTGTTTGCTATGAAAAAGAGGAGAACGTGACAGCCTTTGGGAAAGATGAGGCAATTTTTGAGCTCTGAGAAACGTTAAATACTGGGCTAGTTGGGGCAGTTTGTCTTATCTCACAGGGGTGAAGTGAGATGAGAGGTCGCAGGAGCTGCCGAGGACCTGTCACTGCACAGATAGTGAAGAGAGAATTGTTTCAGTGTTAAGGATTGGAAAGCAAACACAAGATTTGTTTTGCTGGCTTTGGCCATTCCTGATGAGAGATCTTTCATGTCGAAAGTAAACAATGTCAGTTACCACTGATAGTGATCTGTGTCTTTTCACACGTTAAGTATATTTAATTGCTGATAGACTCCCATCTGTTGGGCCAAAACTTGCTTTCATTTACGTCAGTTGAAATCTGGGAAAGTCCACTACAGTCAATAGAAATTCCTACAACTTTATGAGCAATGTCTGCGAGGTGTACTTGGCTTGCAAACACAGTGAGTGAAGGAGGAACAGAATCTCAGTGTTTTCACGTGTTTTCATCTTGAATTGAATAAACAGATGAAATATTAAAATGTTTCATGGGATTAAAGCTTCTTAGAAATTATATGGGAAGTGAAATGATTCATTCCTGGTAGTTTTACTGTCAGCTTTCATCTGTCCAAGTAATGGCAGTGTATACCAACAGTTGAACCTCTCAAACACTGTTGGGCGTGGGGTCCCCACATGTACCATGTCTGTCTTTAGGTAGGCACCCATTTACACAGATCAGGAAAAGAGGAAATCTGAGGATAAAGACCATCAGTAGGCAAAATTATCCATACCCACCAGAGTTACAGGCTAATACCTATTTTTACCCTGGAAACTTTCAAGGTCAGGTTGGATGGCCCTCTGATCTAGTTGAGGGTGTCCCTGAACATTGTGTGTGTGTGGTAGACTAGATTACTTTTAAAGGTCCCTTCCAACCCAAATTATTCATGTTTCTATGATTCTATGCTGAAATATATTCAAGTTGGAGGAGTTTCCCAATGGCAATATTTTTTCTCAGGGCTTACCCTGTTTGAAGGAGAAATCTCAGTGGCTCAAAACTCCTTCATTCCATTTCTCCTTCCACTCCTTGCTCTGCTAACCTTTGTGAAGGTGGCATGAATCACCCTGTGGCTAGATATGGAAGCTGCTAATAAGGATGGCTGTTGCAGTGAAATTGAAGACCTACAATCTGGACAAATGACACCTCAAGACTGCAATCTCAGCTGAGCTCATCAACTCATTTTAGAGACAATTTCATTTTAATTGGGTGTGTGAGAACAGTCTCAAAGCTTTTACATTTAATACTGGATGAAGGAAAAGCCTTTAATAATGGAAATTACAGCACTTATTAGCTGAACACATTACATGAAGGATGAACTGAGTGGTAACTCTTAGTCACCATCTTACACTGTTTAATCCTCACACACGTAACTCAGCAGTGCTGGGCTGAGATCAAGCTGGTTTCCAGGATGTCTGGTCCTTTACAAGTCACCTTTGAAAGGATGTTGCAAGCCCATTAATGAAAAACAGTGGTCAGCTGCACGAAGGGTGGGAAAAATTCTGTCTCTCTGTTCGGTAACAAGACACGCTGTAATTTCAGCTGGGCCAGGATTTCACCTGTTGGCTTTTAAATCTCTAGATATTAAGTTTGTTTCTCTGCCTACAAGCCCTGTCAACACCAACAATGAGTCTACACTTTGGCAATCAAGGGAGCTGCTCATTTCCTTCAGTCACTCTTATCTGCTGCCAACACTTTACAGAATAATAAAGAGCACAGGACAACTAGCATTTTACTTCTTTCCATTTTCAATGGGAAAAATCAGTCTTATAAATTTTTTATATCCATGTGCAGCAGTATCAAATTTGATTAGGTTTGCTCACTGCCACATGCTATTGCCTTGCAAATAACTCCTTTCTCTGACTTTTGCTGCTGGAGGTATAAGATCTCCATACCATTTCTGAGCTTTCCTGCAAGCACCCAACATCACAGTACCTTCAGTTACACCTCTCATAAGGCTTCTGGAGACTCCAATTATACAAACAAAAAGCACAGATCTATACTCTCCTAATCCAAAGCCCATGAAAATTAATGTCTTTGAACTGTGCAGAAGTAAATAAATATAAATTTGGAGTCTAAGCAAACAGAGACATATGAGCAGTTTGTAGTAATACACAAAGTAAGGTGTTTCAGTGGTCAGGATCTGAAATGTGAGTGTATGCTTCAACAGATTGGTTGAACCATTGTTGCTTAATGGCTACTTTGCAAGAATGTTAGAAGACATGCATTAGAAGACATGCATAACCCCATGGTTGAAAATGAACACTGTTTTATTGACTCAGACTCTGGGACAGATTCACAGACTGTGTAGATTGGTTTGGTTCCCCTGAACAAAAAAACAATGTTGATTTGTGCTATCCGGCTTTCTGATTTCAGCAACAGTGACAAGTGGTGAATGAAAAAAGTGAAGCAGCAGAAGGTGAGATACAATTTTTCAGGAACTGTTCTTTTAGCAAGGACAGGTTGATTGTCCTTGTGTTCTTCTACAGTAACTGCTCTGAACCAAGATACTACATTACATTTTACACAGCAAAAGGAGAAATTTCATAAAAAAGGGGAAACAAGACTGTGCTCATGCAAGGGTCTGATTTTCTGTCTGAACACCAGAGAGAACTCAGACCTGGGGTCATCATTAGTGGGGGAAACAGAAAAGTACAGCAAACTGTGATCTTATGGCAAATATTGCTTACTTTTTTTCTTCCTGCATTCCTGAAAAATTTCCCTTGAGTCACTGTAACTCTGGGGAAAGGGATATAATGTATGTGAATAAAATTGCTGTCCCTTTTAGTGAGAATACATAAGAATAACTGCTGAGCAGAAGCAATAGATGGAAAGTGTGTATCTGGAAGATGTTTTTCCCCATACATACCACTGTGATTTTGCTACAGTCAAAATCTGTCACTTCCCAGTAAGAATAATTGATGTGGAAGTCATTTGATCCCTTCAGAGTTTAGAAAACTGCCTGATGCTGAAATGTGTAGGTTCAAGCCTTCCTGGAAACCCATACTGGCAAAATATCTTTTTTTTTTTTTTTCCTAAAGAAGGACCTGAACTCTAGTTGAGCACAAACTTATGTGAAAAGTTTTCTTTTATACAGGAAGCCTGAAATCAAGGAACAAGGGAACACCATAACATTTCAGATATCACAGATGTCCTGTGTTAGGGGTACAGTGAATTAATTACTCATATAAAGGGCCTGCAGCACCTCTGTGGAGAACTCATATTATTGGAGCAACATCAAAGAGTCTGAAGCACAGCACAAGTAAAATTGTTTTTGTTTGATTGAGTCTGTCCTGTAAATGCATTATTTAGGTGCGAAAGCACTACTTTAACATCACAGAAACTTGCTTTGAATCAAAATAAAAACTGGTCAGCTCCTCTTTCGCCACTATAAAGCTCCAAATAAAATAAAACATATTAAAAAATGAGATTTAGATTTAATCACTGTGCTATCACTTAGTGTCTCTTACTGTCAGGCCCAGGTATCTGTTGTGTTAACTGGGGAACTGCCTGTGTATGCATAATGTTTTTGATGTACTCTGCCTTAACGTTTTGTAAGTGCTCTGCTTTCTGAAGAGCTAAGCAGCCAGTTTGGCCTCAGTTCAATGTGGCCATATGCACATATACTTTCCTAGTAGGTTTTGCTTTCACAGCTTGTCTACATGGGGAAGTTAGATTAGCGTATGAATTTACAACACACTAGCTACTGCATATGGTTGAAGTACAGGCTACACTGAACCCCATGAGCTACAACTTTCTGTTCACCTTTCTGGCTGCCAGGAGATGTTAAAATTAGGAATATCTACAGGAAAACTGCCCCATTTTATGTTTGGTATTGCTCAAGCCTGATCTATTAAGATTATATAAAAGATGTCTTGAGCTCATGTTGAGATGCCACACTGCTCCCCTTTCTTAAGAAAACTCAAGCTACAGTTGTAAATGTCTGCCTAAGTTTAAAGAACATTTTCAAATGATGTTGAGGACAGTGCTGAAAATAAACAAAGCTGCAATTCTCACTTTCCACTCATGGAAAAACTAAGAGTTGCATTGCTCTGAGGCCTGTTCACTGCAGAAACTGCATGTGAAGTACTACAAAGATTTGGAAGTGTCACTTGAAGGAAGGATTATGTGCCAGGATTACGTATTGGGGCAATATCTTTCATCCAACACACAAGTATGTATGCTGGAGCTACATCAGAGTTTAATGATGTTAACATCCACAAAAGGTCCACTTGGGCCATGTTAAGAAAATAACCTGGAATAAAATATTTTTCAATTTCCAGTCATCCTACAATATACATGGCAAGGAATATGTGACCCACTCAATTATTACAAAAACAAAATCAGATCTCCATTTACAGATCTTCATTTAAGACACTTAACTAATGATTTTTTTTTCTTTTAGTACCTTTCCATTTTCCCAGATGACAATTTAAAAACCCTGTTAAGTCCAATTTATGCTAAAGTTGACCTATGAAAATCTAAGTAAGCACAGTTGAAGAATCAGTACAGTGTACCATTGGATTTTGGTCCATTTTCTAACCTTTGTAAAGCCGTGAAAGTGAGAAAGAAATGCAAGTCTCTGTACCTTGTACAAATGGCTGAATAAGCAACATTTCTTGAAGAGTTGATTCTGCAAATCTTCAGACTGCATATACAGAGGCATCTTAAATAAGGTTAAGGAAACAAACAAAAAAAAGAAACAAAAAGCCATGAACGCAAATGGACTTACTACATGCAAACTTAATCTTGCATTTCAGTTATCACAGGCTGCCTGACTTTGAGCTAGTGGTGTGATTTCAAGCAACCATAGATTCTCGGGAAAGGATTGAGGACAGATGGTCTCACTGTGATATTATACCTTTTTCATTATAACTTCCCTAAGTTTTCAAAAGTTTGTGGCTTTGTCTCCAGGCCTTTCCCGTCTTCAGCCTTTGATTCTCAATCATTGGAGAAAAAAAATGTCAATATTACTCAGCACAGCTGAGGTGCCGTATCCTTGAGGAATTGGCAAAGCTCCTCATCCCTTAGAGATGAAGAAAGGGACAGCTGGAAGGAACTGAATGGTTTCTGACAAGGAAAAAAATACACTTCTCTACCAGAAACTGCTTATTACAAAAAAGAAAATAACTCCCAAGGTAGATTCTGTAAACGTATGACACCATGGCTGTGTTTAGATGGCTTCAGGCCAGGCAAAGAGCATAGATGAGAGATGGGTTAGTTCTGCCACTGCCAGACGGTAAAGCAGTGGGATATGTATTATCTAGCCCAGGAGTGGAGTGAACTCTCCCAGGCACACAAATTCTGGAGAACTACCAGAGATAACCACTGAAAAGTTGGCTGTGGCAAATATGTTCGGACTCGAGAGCACTTACCAACAGTTGAAGGACATTACAGTCAATTGACTCGTCTAGTGCAGACAACACCTTAAAATAGCCCTGCCTGTCTGGAGTGAGTTGTTCTGTGTTTGTTAGTTTTGTCTTTACTTACTGCCTCTTTTATATGCCTTTTGTGTATTGTTCATCTGGAAGTTGAGTACTTTCTTTCTTACTCTGTCAGCTTTTTTTTCACCCCATTACAGGGTCACCTATGAAAAGCTTTGAAGGTTTGACTCACAGGCATGGAACAAAATTTGTTTCAGGTGATAATGTTTCCCAGTAGGAGAGTGTTTGGATTGTTGGAAAAGTAGTTTGTTATAAGAATATAAAACCAGTTTCCAGGATGAACAAGGGAATTGTTTTGTTCCTTTGCAGTGCAGAGTTAGTGAGCAGTAGCCTGAGGGGGTCAACTTTAAATCAGGCTGGATAATTCCCTGCTTTCATTTTGATATCCTTTTGCCTCCATCCAGCCCAGCTCTACAAAATTCTTTTCCTTATTGTATATCTAGCTGTGATCTGGAAAATTATGATCAATATTGCAATGAATTTCTTCTCCTGAATCTAACAGAGGATTTTTTAAGAGAACTACATAAACTGGAGACCAAATCACTATACCTTTTCTGAGAAAGGTAGGGTAGATAACACATAAAATGCTTTTTGTGTAGGACATGGTTTAAATTGACTCAGAATAACATTGTTAAAGTGGGGTTTTTTTTGTATTTTTCAAGCACCAGTAGAGAAATAAGAGTTTCTGTACTTCCTGCGTTCCTGAAAGAATCTTTTATTACTTCTCTTCCAACTTTTGACTTTTACATGACAATTCTAAAAGACCACAAGATCTTCCTTTTATTTGACATATAACTGTCACTGACTTAAATCTTTGGGTCAAATGTCAAAAATAGTTGCAAAACTAGTGAAAGTCTCTAATTCCAGTTCAGCAAAAGTGTAAGGTGTCTGCAATATACATAGTTGAGAAAACAGAAGGTATCATGACATGGATTGCATACAACACAATGCAGTATTGAGCATCTCTCTAAGGACCTCTGTAAGAAGCTGGTGGGCTGGATGCTTGCATATGGCTTTAAAGTAAATGTACCTCTGAAAGCATAGTGCTTGGATGGAAATAATCTTACCGAATTTAAAATGTATAAAAGTTAGGGATATAACTTTAACTAGTCTACTTGGTTACTTCTATCACTAGTAGGTGTGCTGAGTTGTCCCTCAGAGACACCTAAATGTCCCTCCTAGCTTGAGAAAGGCTATACCTATACAGTACCACGTGAAAACAGAGTAAGCATTAAGGCTAGGCACAAATTTGCTCTTCATGAGCTACTCTGCAGTAATAGGTGTGTTAAGGGCCAATAAGGATGAATCAAGAACTAAAGTTCGTATTATCCCGAAAGGACATGAACCAAACGTTCTTTCTTCTGTCACGCTCCATTCTTTAATCAAGGAAGACTGATTTGCATCATGACTGTGCAGTCTAGGACCGAAGCAAAGCAAGGCACCTTACTTCCATCAGTAACTTTGTGTTGTGTGATCTCTCACTGGTACCCTGGTATGGGAAGTTATTTGGCCTCATTCCTGTTTAGGTCCATCAGGTATACCAACAGAGCATTTGCAAAGACCATTTTATAGTATATACTTTGTACCTCCCACATGCAACTGGTATTGAAAATGGAAACTATGGTAAGGGATGGAAAATCCAGATTAAGGTTTACTACTAAGTAACCTGAAGTGTGTGTCTATGAACATGCATTTATATATATATGTACACACACACTGTAAACAAACCCATACATACACACATGAAGGATAGATTCACATTCTGCTCTTAAACCGTTCTATTGAGGATACTAATATGTCTATGTTTCTTTACTGACTAAATTCGTATTTTAGAATAGTTCTATGTGATACTGTATAGACTACCAATTCAGGTGGATACTGATAGAGGTTTCAGTAATATCCATTGTTCAATTTTGATGTGACCTTTTTGACTGTGGGCACCAATACACTCATTACAGGCCAAGTCCATGTTTGTTCATCCTCTGGGGAGATGCAGCTATAGTATCTTTTGTGGAAAAGCATTGGGTTGCTAATGTAATATCTGTAGAACATGATCCATCTAAAACTTCTTGAGCTATGTTCATCATTTCAAGGGGGAACAATACTAATTAAAACTGACAGCATTTGCATATATAGTCTAGTAATTATATGAAAGATTTCTCACTGTAATTCTAGAGAGCAATAGCACAAATTATTAAAGAAATTTGAGAGCTACCTGGAGTAAACAGTCACCAAGACACCCAGCAACCATAATATTCAGTGTTTTAATTTGCATATATAAATGGCTATAAAACATTTTTTCATGAAAATTGGAGACATAAATTAAGAAGCCTTTTATTCTGGGCTAGATCCAAAGCTTATAGGAGTCAGTGGATTTTTTTATTGACTATAATGGCTTTGAATCAGGCTATAAAAAAAAATTCTCTAAAAGTGAATGAAATGAGTGAAAAATATGAAAGCCCCTCAGAAGCTGGTAATAGAAAGGCCTCCAGTGTTTACATATTCCAACATCTCTCTAGTTGACTAAATTATGGCTGATGTCCAATTCCTGAGAAATACACATCACAATTTCCTACTGGCTTGGAAGCCTACATTTACAAGTGGACAACTCCTTACAAAAAACTTCCTGATAGCAAACTAGAAGAAGCATGGACAGATCCTCAATGAATGTATCTCTGCTGTCCTTTGTGAAAGAAGAGCACCACAGCAGCAGAGATATTTTACATATGTACCATATTACCAAGTTCTCTAAGTCAATACAAATTCATCAAAGTTCTAGGAGTGTCCTCATCATAAACAGTTTGGTGAAGCATTCAGTATATTGCCAATACCTTTCTAGAACTGATTCTAAAAAGGCAGTTCTACCATAAGAAGTATAAAAGAAGTTAACAAGTCAGGACGAGGGCTTTAAACTAGATGTGAAACAGGAAGAGGGAGGGGGATAATGATATCGGGCTTGTCTGTGACAAGCTGTGGGGTAACACATCAGGATTAGAGGGACGGGGTGCTAATAAGGGCCTTCAACCTGTTCCCTGAGGCATGCTAGAGACACTGCATTGCAGTCAAAGTCTTATGGAGATGAACCGGTGGCTCCTGAAGTAGTTGAAGTCAACAGGGAGACACCTGCGAGATAGGTGTTTCTTAGGGGATCATCCCTCAAGGGATGATCCCCTAAGAAGGTGGCACAACCATCAGCCCAGCTGAAGTGCCTCTACACAAATACACGCAGCATGGGCAACAGACCAGAGAAGCTGGAAACTACCATGCTGCTGGAAAACTATTATATAATGGCTGTTAATGAAACCTGGTTGGATGAATCCTACAACTGGACCTTGGCTATTGAGGGCTACAAGCTGTTCAGAAGGGACAGGCGAGGAAAGAGGGGCAGAGGTGCTTCCCTCTATATTAAGGAATAGGTAGAGTGTGATGAGATGCCCCTAAAGCTCTCCCTGGGGGCAGATGAAGAGAAAGTTGAGAGCTTGTGGGTGAGGATTAAGGGGGAAGGCCAATATTAGAGAGAATGTTGTGGGTGTTTATTGCAGGCCACCTGATCAGGATGGCGAAGCTGATGAGGCCTTTTACAGACAGCTGAAAGTAGCCTCGCAATCACAGGTCTTGGTTCTCATGGGGACTTCAATCAACCCAATATCTGCTGCCAAGCATGTATGGTCCAGGAGGATCCTCCAGGTATTGATGATAACTTCTTGACTCTGGTGATGGAGGGGCCATCAAGGAGGGGTGTACTACTGCACCGAGTTCTGACAAACAAGGAGGAACTGGTGGAGAACATTAAGGTTGGGGGCAACCTTGGCTGCAGTGATCATGAAAGATAGAGTTCGAGATTGTGGGTAGCATGTGCAAAACAACAAGTAGGACTGAAACCTTGGACTTCAGGAGGGCTAACTTGGACCTCTTCAAGAAACTGCCTGGGGAAATCCCATGGGTTAGGGATTATTCTAGGGTTCTAGAATATAAAGGGGCTCAAGAGATCTGGAGTTCATATACTGCTGCCTCCAAACTCAGGATTTGTGCATCCCTAAGAGCAAAAAATCAGGCAAGGGAAGCAGGAAACCTGCGTGGTTGAGCAGGGAGCTGGTGAAAAAACTCCAGTGGAAGAAAAAAATGCACAGAAGGGACTGACCACCTGGGGAGATTACAAGAATGCCATTAGAATCTGCAGGGATGAAACGAGGAAAGCCAACGCCTTCTTGGAATTAAACCTGGCAAGGGATGTCAAAGCCAACAAGAAGGGTTTTCTCAAGTAGATTGGAGGCAAAAGGAAAACTAGAGAAAATGTGGGCCCGCTATTGAATGAGACGGGTGCCATGGTGACAGAGGATGCAGAGAAGGCAGAGTTGCTGAATGCCTTCGTTGCTTTACTCTTTACTGCTCAGGCCAGCCCTCAGGAGTCCCGGACTTTGGAGGTAGCAGAGAAAGTCTGGATGAAGAAAGTCTTCCCCTTGGTTGAGGAAGATCAAGCTAGAGAACAGTTAAGTAAACTGCAAGTCCATGGGTCCTGATGGGATGCACCCACGAGCGTTGAGGGAGCTGGCAGAAGTCATTACTGGGCCACTCTCTATCATCTTTCAGAGGTCCTGGAGAACAGGCGAGCTGTCCGAGGACTGGAGGAAAGCCAGTGTCACCCCCATCTTCAAACAGGGCAAGAAGGAGGAACTGGGAAACTACGGGCCAGTCAGCCTCACCTCCATCCCTGGAAGGGCGATGGAATGGCTCCCTCTGGGCATCATCTCAAAGCATATGGAGGAAAAGAAAGCTACCAGAAGTAGTCACCACAGATTCACCAAGGGGAAATCATGACTGACTAACCTGATGCCCTTCTATGATGCCATGGCAGGATGGAGAGTTGAGGGGAGGACAGTGGATGTTGTCTACCTTGACCTCAGCAAGGCTTTTGATACCGCCTCCCACAGCATCCTCATAGGTAAGCTTAGGAAGTATGTGGTTAGATGAATGGAGAGTGAGGTGGGTTGTCCTCTTCCGTATATTCATCAATGATGTGGATAGAGGGCTAGAATGGACCCTCAGGAAGTTTGCTGATGAAACAAAACTGGGACCGGTGGCTGAAACACCAGAAGGCTGAACACAGAGCTCAGAGGCTTGTGATTAGTGGCACAGAATCTAGTTGGAGGTCTGTAACACACGCTGTTCCCCAGGGGTCAGTACCGGGTCCGGTCCTGTTCAATGGATTAATCAACGACCTGGGTGAAGAGATGGAATGTACCCTCAGCAAGTTTGCTGATGACACAAAACCGAGAGGAATGACTGACGCACCAGAAGACTGTGCTGCCATACAGTGAGACCTGGACAGGCTGGAGAGTTGGGCAGAGTGGAACGTGATGGAATTCAACATGGGCAAGCGTAGGGTGCTGCAGCCGCAGAGGAATAACCCCATGCACCAGTGCAGGTTGGGGGCTGACCTGCTGGAGAGCAGCTCTGTGGAAAAAGACCTGGGAGTCCTGGTGGAGAACAGGATGACCATCAGCCAGCAATGGGTCCTTGTGGCCAAGAAGGCCAATGGCATCCTGGGGTGCAGCAAGAAGAATGTTAGCAGCAGGTCGAGGGAGGTCATCCTCCCCCTCTACTCTGCCCTGGTGAGGCCCCGTCTGGAGTGCTGTGTCCAGCTCTGGGCTCTCCAGTTCAAAGAGGACAGGGAACTGCTGGAGACAGTACAGCAAAGGGCTACAAAGATGATTAGGAGACTAGAACATCTCTCATATGAGGAAAGGCTGAGGGATTTGGGTCTTTTTAGTCTGGAGAAGACAAGACTGAGCGGGGATCTGACCAATGCCTAGAAATACCTACAGGGTGGCTGCCAAGAGGATGGGACCAGTCTTTTTTTCTGTGGTGCCCAGTGACAGGACAAGGGGTAACGGGCACAAACTTGAACACAGCAAGTTCCATCTAAACACGAGGAGGAACTCCTTCACTTTGAGGTTGGCAGAACCCGGGAACAGGCTGCCCATAGAGGTGGTGGAGTCTCCATCTTTGGAGACATTCAAAACTCACCTGGGCACATTCCTGTGCAACCTCCTCTGGGTGGACCTGCTTTGGCAGAGGAGTTGGACTAGATGGTCTCCAGAGGTCCCTTCCAGCCCCATATCATTCTGTGATTCTGTATAATAAAGAATTTGAGTAATTGCTTCCATTAAATTCTGATATGGGGAAAATTACGGGTTTGAATTGGTGTTCACTTTCAGGTTTTTTTGCCATCTTGAAGTCCCCACTTGGACATCTTATTGGATGAGGAAAATTTCTATTGCAGCAACAACATGTGGGTAATGCTTTAGAAATTAAAGAGGGGACATTTAAATTAGATACTAGAAAAAATTTTTTTTTACTGTGAGTGTGGTGAGATACTCCCCAGGTTGCCCAGAGAGGTTTTGGATGCCCTATCCCTGGAGGTGTTCAAGACCAGGCTGGATGGGGCTTTGAGCAACCTGCTTTCGTGGGAGGTGTCCCTGCCCATGGCGGGGGGGTTGGAACTCGATGATCTTTATGTCCCTTCCAACCTAAACCATTCTATGATTCTCTGATTCTATGACAAGATGACACACCTCAGGTTTCTGCTGATTTTGGTTGGCCACTGAGCAGCACCAAGTGCATTAGGGTCTGACAGGGCTTTGAGACAAGTACTGACCACAGTCTGAGCCATTGTAGCTGTACTGAGGGGAGGGTTAGCATCTGGTAACCATAAGCACAGAAGAAGGAAAATAGGACAGCGGTTTACCTACATCTCATTTCTGCCTCTGGGCTGAGCCCTCCTTGATTTTGTGGGACAGCACTGAGAGGTGTCTTTGTGTGCCATACTATACAGTGAGATTATTAAGAAAACTAGGCATGGAAACTAAGACACTCAACACCAAGACTGTTCAGTAGGATTTCTGACATTTTGCCGTGGGTCTATCCTCACTTTGCTGCTTGATGCAAGCTGGTTAAGGAGGAAAAGCCTTTCTCGCCACGGCTGAGTCCCATGCCATCACATTACCCAGCTGTTTCAAGCCAAGTGTCTTAATCATGTGGCACCTCTGCCTCTACTTCTGCTCAGTGCCTTCTCACATACTTCCGCTTTTCATTTCTAACTTCCACAGCGTTGTTTACTGCACTGTCAATGCCAAATAGGATTAAACCTGATAAAGAGAAGCAGATGCATTACATCTGGTAGAAAGCAAAAGATCAGCGTTTGGCACAAGGGTTTATTGTTTGTGACAGGGCTATGGAATGTAATTAATTTTGCAAAGCCGTGCCAATGAATGCCATTCAAACTCACCAGATGTGCCAGGGAGGGAGATGCCAACTTTTTTTCCAAGAGGACGGCTTGATGCCTGCTGACTCTCATTTGTGCAGCTCCATGGGTGTCGAATAAAATAATGTCTCTTTGGATGGCAACAATGAACAGGCTATTCTCAGCAGAGCTACTGCATATGCAATGACAAAAGGGGCTTTTCTCTTGGTGACGGTGTAGTTTTTCTGGTTGAATGGGTTTTCATTTATTTATTTATTTATGTGGAGTCTTTGTCTCTAATCAAATTCAGTGCAAAACCAACATTGGTCTGAAGTCACAAGCTGTCAAACACACAGTCTCATACAGACCAGAGAACCCATACATCCACACAAATAATTACTTGTGCAGAATGGGAAACATGAGATAAAATGCAATTTCCTCATAATGTGGCTTTATATCCAATTTTTGCTCACTGGAAAAACTTCTCCAGATGCACATCTTGCTTCTGGCAAGAGAGAAAGTGTGATTATTTTTTTTTTTTTCCTCAGTAAACTTCACTACAGCACAGACGGAATAATACAGGACACAATATGCAATAACAAGCAGCTGTTAGTGTTTCATTTTACTGGGATTTAAAGCTTCTGTAAAGCTGACATAGGAGGTGACAGGCTTTTAATGGGCTAGGTAGTTTAATCCTGCCAACTGGTGGTTCCTGTTAACAAAGCCCATCTTTGCCTCTGGATGTCTGTAGGAGAAAGCTAGGGGAACGAGGTCAAGGTGAAGCTAGGTGGGAGAAAGACACACCAAAAAGGCTAAAGAATCCAAGAAGCTCTGTCCTTCATAATGTGAAGAAGTTATTTCAAAATAAACTCCATTTCAGCACATTAGCATATTTTTTATAACACAGCTGATGCTTCTGGCCTGCCAATCTTCTGCCTCCTGCACACATCTTCTGTCTTACGCTCCTGCACAGAAACTGTGAGCTTCTTCCAAAAGGATGTTTAACATGAGTGTAGATGAGGAGGCAGCAGGGATGGTAAGGCAGCTCTCCTCCTGCATCCCACCCAGCCCTACAAGTGTCCTGATGTATACCACAACTATAGGATCAGCTTTGATGAACATCAGCAGGTGGCAATGCATATATGGAGATATAGGTTTCTTCCTGTCCTTCAGCTTTCCACATTGAGGAGACAACAATTACCCTTTCCCACTGGTAAGAGTTGAAGTAAGTTTAGAAAATGTTTAAGACAGAGAAATATCTACAGGGCAGCTAACATTAAGGGTGAGAGGAGACAAGACAGTATCGGGGTCAGAAAAAATTCCAGACTATGGTCACATGTCCAAGGCTGAGTAAATTAATCCATGGCCATGAGACCTACCCACATAACTCCCTTGCCCTATTACAGCCCTATCCCAAACTCTTACTTGCAGTAGCAGATACATGCTTACACCTCTTTCTTCCCCATTAGGTTCAAACCTCACCTGAACTTATTCAGACATTGAGTAGATAGAAACAAGCTACAGTATAGGCCACAGTAATTATTCCTGCTCTAGGGAATACACTGAGCAGAATTCAGAAGAGAGCAGGGACAGGAAGTCAAGCTATCTTCCATTATCAAAAGCATGAAAATGAGCTAAGGATTTTTATATCTTGTAGATATGACATGGGAGGCCCGCTCTTCGATGCTTTTTTGTCTGCATGTGATGGAATATTGGTAATGAAAGATGTTTTCTTTCCTTGAGCACTTTTTCATTCAGCAGAAAGGATTGTGCCAGTGTGATTCTGCTCCCAGTTTCCCGTTGGCCCTGTAGAGGTTCTTTCAAGTCCCTGCAAACCCTGCTTCAGCCTCCAGCCAAAACTTGGCAGCTCTGTATTCTACAAGATGTGTTTTCCCCAGACTAATTTTCAGAGAGGCTTTATCAATTTTAATTAAATGCTGCCATCTCTCTCGGTGCTTGCTGCTTGGACTACATATAAATTGCAAAACATAACTTATGTGTGAAGTGAAATCTGATGCCCAGTGATAACGGTATTAATAAAATAAATGATGTCTGATAATTTCTTTAATGTCATAGAGTCTATATTTTTGACATGATCATTACTTATATGGGATCTCTCCTCTGAAAATATTAACAAGTTGATTCTGCTGAAGGAAAGAATCCATGGAAATTAGCAGCATAATCATACTTGCTCAATAAAACCCAATCATACTTAAATACACAAACAATGGTATCTTCCTGTGACAGTTTGAAATGGCTTAAGTCTTCAGCCACTTGACTGAAGTCTTCAGCCCCCACTATTTTGGGGCCTTAGACTTTGTATGAAGAGTGGACCAACAGGAGAAAATCAAGGAGAGAGCTATAGGAATGGCCTGAGGTAGAAACCATGACCTATCAGAGAATATTGATGCATATGAGTTGTTAACTCAGGGAGGAAATGACAAGGAAGAATCGTGAGAACCTTAAAACATGAAAATAGCAGTTGGGAAAAAAAAAAACAAACCAAACCAAAAACAAACCAGGAATAAGCCATTTTCCATGTCTACCGATGATAGCAGAGTAAGTCTGGTCTTAAATTGTAGGAAAGGAGGTACAGCTCTGAGATGAAGGAAATGTTTCCAGCTGTTAAGGCATTGAACACCAGGGAAACAGTGGGCCTCTATTGCTGAAGGTTGTTACAAACTGGTTACACAAATATCTGCCATGAACGGTTTAGAAATAATTGGATGTAGCTAAAGAATCTATTGAGACATCTTGCAGACCCTTTTACCTAGGTCCACCCTCCTTCCCAACCTGATCAGAAAAAAGTGGTAAGAATAAGGACAGTTCATGTGAATATATTTCATGTCACAGAAATATTTATTTATTACACAAGGACATAATCATTAGGCCAGACCAAAACTCATTTTAGCCCAGTGTCCTGCATCTGACAGTGATCAGTAATGTATGTTTTGGGAGAGAACATAAGAAATAGAACAAGTGCTGAGTGGTTTCTTGACTGGTTCATCTTCCCAGCTCTCAGCAGTCTGCAGCTTATGGATGTCTGAAAACACAGAAAGCATCCAGAGTTTAAAACCAGAGTCTTGGCCACTTTGTGTTACAAATCATCTGGTATGTTTGGCACAAAGTAATGCAATAATGACAATTAATGTAAAAGAATTAGTAAAACATATTTTCCTGTGAGATTATTTAAAAGTATCCCTAATTTATTCTCCCAGGAAAGTGACTAAGGTGCTAAATACATTTCCACTCTTTGGTACTCTTCAGAAGCCAGCTGGGACCCAGGATATTTTTAACAGAGGAGTGAAAATGGTGAGGAGAGCTGGGAAAATGGTACTCAATGTTTAGAAATTCAAAATTGTGACTTTCTAATTCTATTTCTTCCACACAGTTTTGGATTTTGATAAAGCATTCTGAAAGATATAGCTCATAGTCTTCAACCAGTCAATTCAAAGCTTTTAACACTGAGTTTGAGATAAGCATAATTGCTTCCTCTCCAAAAGTCTTCTTAATGACAGAGACAACAGTCACTAGGTGTGAGATGTTCGAGAGGAAACGAGGGCATGGACTCAAAGAAATGTAATTTAATTTTATTTTGTGTCTGCACCCTGATTTTCCTCTGGCTGTCACACCAGGAGGGTGAAGACTTCCCATAGTTTCTGCATCATAGAAGCAGAACCTACAAGCTCTGCAAAGATGTTCTGAGCTCCCTAACGTATCTCAAGTGGCATTATAGAACTAATCTGTGGGCAGCTGAATTAAGCCCAGAGTAAATGCTGTTTCCATGCTCATGTGTAACAATCTTCTTATCCTTGTGATCAAGGGGATGTCTATTAGTCTAGGGAAGTTCTGTACGCAGTCATTTCCATTTGCACTGGAAGCATTAATTTGTTGTAAAGAACCTCTCCTGTATACCTTGTAGACACAAGAGAGTGAACTTAGAGACGTTGAACCGATTTCTAGTTTAGAAAATTTAAAGTGGCGGCTTTGATGACACTACTTGAGAGTCTTATGTTGCTGACTCTTGGGTAAAAATAGGTCAAAATGGAAACCCCATAATGTAGATACCTTCCTTACCTTTATCTGTTTATAATTCAGGGACTTAATAATGCTGTTGGGGCTCTCAGTGCCTGAACTCTCAGTTGCAACAAACATTAGTTGAGGTAAGAAGCATACAGAGGTGACGTGAACCTGGGTCACAAAACATATTTTGTGGCACAACTGAGGATTTAAGCAAAATCTTTTCTTAGTCCCTTTAGGCCATGGGCCATACTGTCTCTCTGCAAGTGACAGTTTTTCCATTAAAGAGCCATTGAAAGTATTGAGGACAGCAATTTTCATGTGCAGTATTTCTTTGTTGCAAGAATGGAAACAAAAAGTTAAAAAAAAAAGGCATCAAAACAATCCTCACCTTCCAGCTAATCTTTACAATGCCATTTTAGCATTTTATAGTGTATAAACAACACCTTGATGTTATTGCTCTGCCAGAAGGCTGATTACGACAGAAGGCAATAATAGGCCACACATGTGCCAAAGTCCAACTGCTACTTCAGGCTTGGTTTTATAGAAGGACACATTTTCACATTCTTCTTTATTGACTCCCCCTGTACCCCTCCCTCTATGTGCTGTTAAAGAAATGCCAACATAAAACCGGCTAAAAATAAAGCCAGTTGGGGCATATTTTGTATGTTATTGTAGGATAAATAAAGCTGTCTAAAGAAAGTATGCTATTAACCATGAATCATGGCGGAAGCATGGCTCTTACTTGACTAGTGTTGGAAGGTATAAAACATTCTTTAAAAACAACAACTCTAACCTTATTTTAGGAACTATATATATACAGGATTTTATTTTCAGGTACTTCCAGAAAAATAATAAATGCAATATAAAAGAAAATTGATGTTAGAACCCGGGCCTAGAGTTTCAGGAAAAAAAGATCCCAAGTTTTTATAGACTGTTTTCTGAGTCTCCATCTATCTCCATTTGTCAATCTTGTCCTTTGCTTTCTCTCCTCATTAATAATATGATCCACTACTGGAACTTGAGCCATCCATTCAGAGTCATACAAGCAGGTAAGAAGCAACAATTCACATAGACAGAATCTCAGAACTGGGTAAGAGAGAAACATAGGTACTGTTCAAATATGAAGGACCAGTATACCTGATACCCCTATTCCCACCTTTTATTAAAGTAAGAAGAATCATCTGGTTGGTTTTGTCACACTAAGCATTAATCAGACTGAGATGGCTCTGTGAAAATGGGGTCAGTCTGAGCACTTTTCCTAAGATGTAACATTTACAGCTGTAAATGCAGCTGTCTTGCTTTCCAAGCTTGCCTAGATTCAGGAACTGCCTAGCTGCTTTCACAGGGGTGAGCTGCTGAATCATGGGAGCATGAGCTCATTAACACTTGCGCTGGGTGAATAATCCAGACGGAGCTGTAAAGACTCATGAGACAGGCTTTAACACCAGATTTAGATGATTGAAATCTGTGTGACATCTAGTTAGATGCCTGAGCTCTCAGAGTAGAAGATCTAGGCAATAAAGTCAATAAAGCCTAGAGAATGAGTCAGATGACACTGGAAACTAATGCTTAGGCATAAGTCTTGTGCCTAGTAGCTGGTGATTAGTCCAGTGGGCTGCACGGATCTCCAGGGATCATCTCAGTTGCTCACACAAGCAGGCATTTCGTATTATTTCAGAATGTCTAGGGTGTCTTACATGACCTCCAAATGGCGTTTCAGGAGCAAATGGGTGTGTAGGTGTCATTTGAAATAACTAGCAATATCTTGCAGGTATCTAGCATACAATAAGATATCTCAAATAGCACTTGAAACCTATGTTTAATCAACTGAACCACTTGTGACTAACAGGTATGACACAAAACTTGGATGTAGTTATCATTCCAAGTAGAAACAAAACATACTTTTCTGATTCTGTACTTGAATCTCACTCTTTATGCATGAGTTTAGACAAGGATGGCAATATGGCACTAATCCAGATAATAAATGTTATTGAACCAAGCTAACTTTGTATGGAAACAGAAATCAGAAACTGATACCAATAAAAGGACAGAGAACAAGTTCCATCCATAGGCTGTGATAGTAAGAGGTCAATGGCGAGTTATTTATAAATAACTGTTAATTAGCTGCCTTCCAGTACAATGTTTGTATCTTTTTCCAACTCAGGGTGGTAGGGCCTGAGCCTCATCATGCATCGTTACTTCTTCAGACCAAGGCCATGATACTAACAGAAGCAACCACCGCAGAGGTGACTGCCTTGAAATATTTGACTCTTACAGCAATTTGAGAACTTTCAGAAGAAAAGCTCCTAAAAACTGAAACAAGCAGAAGTTTGTTTGAACTTTTTTTAAGAACAATACAATTGTTCTCTCATTAAGAAGTATTTTAATTCAGGATTTTATCCTGGTAGAAATATCCAGAGAAATACACTGTTCCTCCAAATAAGGTGCTTTATTCAAACTCTGCCAGGCTGCTTCAGCATAATTCTTTAACTGTCTTTGATTTCAGCACTTCGAAAGATGCCTTTTTATATGCTTTTCATGAGTACTTTTTTGTTCAGAAGTTTGCTGTTGAGATGTATTGCTCAAATTTTCTTGACAGGTATTACAAAATATATGTATGTGATCAAAGAGATGAAGTAGTAGTGAAAATACTGTGCTTACAAAGCACTTATAATTCACTAAAACACAGTAATCACATTCTTAAAGGAAAATTTGTGGATATTAGATGCACTATAGTAACCGGTGTATCTAAATTAACATTGGCTATGTCTTCATTAATTCTTAAGGTCTTTCTTCAGAAAGGGGAATACACTCCTTTGAGCAAACCTCTGCTTTTTTTTTTGTTTGTTTTTGCTAAGTCCATCTTTTTTCTGAAAAATCTCATTTTGGATATTGTCCTGGTTTGAAGTAAAACAGAACTAATTTTCTGTTCAGTAATTTCACTTTTTTAGCTGGGCCTCTTCTAACAAACTAAACTCTGAAATTAACAGCATATTGTT
>JAOXJM010000019.1:5270827-5317382 GCA_026413425.1 Tringa solitaria | reverse complement strand
GTTTGTGCCCATTTCCTCTTGTCCTATCCCTGGACACCACTGAAAAAAGACTGGCCCTATCCTCTTGACACCCACCCTTTAAGTATTGATAAGCATTGATCAGATGCCCTCTCAACTTTCTCATCTCCAGACTAAAAAGATCAAAGTCTCTCAGCCTTTCCTCGTAAGGGAGATGCTCCAGGCTCCTATCAACTTTGTAGCCCTTTGCTGTACCTTCTCCAGCAGTTCCCTGTCCTTCATGAACTGGGGAGCCCAGAACTAGACACAGTACTTCAGATGGGGCCTCACCAGGGCAGAGTAGAGGGGGAGGATGACCTCCCTCGGCCTGCTGGTAACACTCTTCCTGATGCACCCCAGGATGCCATTGGCCTTCTTGGCCACAAAGGCACATTGCTGGCTCATAGTCATCCTGTTGTCCATCAGGACTCCCAGGTATTTTTCCTCAGAGATGCTCTCTAGCAAAGTCACATAAATGCTGGTAGGTGCCTTGTAGAAGACGTGGAGAAAACGAGGTGCTTGCATGAAGGCACCTGCACTATGAATTATGACAACACAATAAGTGTTGTAGGATTCACCTGCATAGGAAAATTAAGCACAGTCAGGACCACAGTCTGGCAAGAATAGAGGATGCCATGAAGATACCATGAAGATATTATGTTAAGGTCTTTTACCCTCCAAACTACTGAGACCACCAGCTCTCTTTTAAGAATTACCTCAAAATATATAATGCCCAAATTCTTCAGAGGAAGTGCTTGGGATAGTTATTTGCCAATGGCCAATACCATATCAGGGAAAATTCTAGCACTGTGCCAGTATAGATTTCACTCAATTTACCCTAAATTAGCAGTAGCCTATTAATGAGAAAGCAAAGCCAAAATTCAAGTAGCATTTTGGAAGGATTTGCCTTATCCAAGCAAATTATTCTTCTATCTTTCCACCATCAAATTAAATTCTCATATTACCTCTCCAACATAGTATTATTGATAGTGATATATTTCTTGGAGATGAGGAAGATCATAAAGACATGATACAAACTCAAAGTGTAGTCTGGAATTGAAATCATACTTCTTTCAACACAAAAATAACATTTTAAACCATACAATTTCCCTTTCATCTGCGGGATCATCATAAGAATCAGAAATCACTCTTGAGGTATAGCATACTGTACTACCAGCAGACCATACTGCTAGTCTAATAAAGCATTAAAAAAAAAGGAAATAATGGAATAAAAATATGGGAACTGGAGAACTGGTTACTAGCAAGTGAGAAGAGTGTGATGGACAAAAAGCATAAAAAAAAATAACTAAGAAATCAGAAAACTAACAAAGTAATTGATTGAATGTGAAACAAAATATTAGGAAGTCCAGGAGAGGAAACAAATGATAAAATACTACTAGAAGTAGCTACAAACATACTCTAGGGTTAGTTGAGTTCTTAGAAGAAGATAATAGCATATAGGCAAGTAAATAGCATCATGGGAGGATAGGAATAAAAACAGGAGGGAGAAAAAAAGGATGTGAAGAAGTCACTGACTGTAATCATTGATGACAATATTAATTGAAAATTATTTTTAATTAATTTTGAAATTTAATTTAGTTTTGAAAAAATAATTTTTCAAATTAAAAATTTTAATTTTGGAAATTTTTGAAAAAATCCGAGGTGGCCAGAGCAGAGAGTAAGTACATCACCAGGTTAAAAGGGTGTCTATGTGCAGACAGAAGACATATAATGAGTTAAAGCTAAATGGTGTGAAACTGAAGCCAGGAGAATTGCTTAACCAAAAATGCAAACAAAAACAAAGCAAGGACAAATGCAGGAAGGAGGTGAACTGACAATACATAGTCTTCTGGGACCCCTTAGGAACTATGGATGTTCGTAGAGGGTTGCCAAATTACTGCTTTGTTAATCACAGTAGCTGAATCCAATCTGAGCATTAAGTACATGTGAGAAGATGTAGGACAGTGTGGCATTGCTAAATGAAAGCAAAATTTATTGTTTCAACCTACCCCTGCTGGTAGTCCACTTGACAATTCTCAAGGTAAGACTCATTTCTGTTGCTAACAGAGGAGCCCTGGCGAGCAGCACCCCTGCACACCAAGAAGTTCAACACACCACTGGCTGCCTTCATTACTAAATCTGCAGGTTATCTGCATGCCATCTGTATGGCCAGGAGACACATGAGAGACAGAGCATTCTTAGAGACCATTTCAGATGCTGCTGTTTCAGAGCAGAAAATTATTATCCTCCATCCCTGTGGGTCCTGAAGACCCAGGGTGTGGAAAGAGTAAGGGAAAGTCAAGTTACAGTTTTGTTATTTGTAGCTCCTACCATCCTCTCAGAAAATTTAAAGTGAAGAGTTTTGGGAGAATGGATTTGATCTCTGTTTTTATATGAATGCTTAATCTGTAGAAGAGGCAAGTTTTCATACATAGTTAAAAGAATCAAGTGATTGTGAATGACTTAGCTAAAGGACAGGAATACACATAGGCTATTTAAAATTCTGTGCGCTTTGTTGTGATTTAGACTACCTCTTTAATTACTTTTTATGGCTGGCTGCTTAGAATTGCACATTGTTTATAGACTTATTTCCGTACAGGTTTTGTCATATAATCCAGTTTTGAGGGGAACTAAATAACTTTTGTGCTCTCATTCCAGTACAGGCTCAGCAGCAGCAGCTCAGCATGAGAACAACCACTGGTGAATGAAAAGAGTGTGGAGGAGTTCCTGCTGAGGCAGAGGTATGTTCCCCTTGAAATATCCTGGGTAGTCCACTTGACTATATTTACGAAATAGATTGAAATATCCTAGGTATACTAATCCATAATGCTCATTATAACTGGTCAATGAAGTTGTCTCTGTGACTCCAGGCCCACGAGCAGTGAATATTTATCCAGTGAGGCTGCCTTGTGGTGCTCCTTATCCTGCTGTCACCTAAACCGGAAAGAAGAACCTGCATCAAGAAGGTTGCAAGGGTGCTTGAAAATGACTGAAGGGCTGGCCTTATGGGCTGCTCATACTCTCTATTTGAACAGAAATGTGTACACAGAGCAAAGAAGATACAAATTGCAGCTAAGTACAGAAAGCCAAGTTTTTCCAAGTTCTGAAAAGAAACACAGTTATTGGCACCTGCCAAGTCCATGTATAAAATAGAGCAACTCGGTGTTTTAGTGAACTGAATTTTAAAAAAAATATCTTTACAGTATTAACAGTAGTCTTTTAATATAGCAACTAAGAGACTAGGGATTGGCTCAGGGGGACAGTCTCCATTCCAAAGACCTTTAGAAGCTGAGACAGACAGTCAGAGGGACTGAAGAAGAAGAAGAGAGGTGGCAGCAGAGAAACTGTTTTAAGTAGATGCACAATGTCCACATTGCTAAAGTGCTAGAAGACCTCCTCTGTGGATGAGAGGACCAGATAAGATATTCTTGGTCACAAAGGCCCCAATTCTCACATTGTCAGTGATCACTGCAACAAGTAATTTCAAAGTATGCGAAGGTCCCATCCTTCTCCTGTTAAAGTGCACTATGGAATTTTTTTCCCATCCATAATTCCTCCTGTTTCCCGCAAAAAATGTATATGTGGTAGGGTCATAAACATTTTCTGTGTAACTGTTGTCCTTTCAGTTCTCTTTCTTTGCTCCTACTGCAGCCATTTTCCTGCCACCTTTGTTTTCAGTGGTCTGAAAAATCTCATGAGATTTCTTCTCTGCTCATTCAATAGTTCCTCTCTCTGAGAGCTCCTCCTGTCCCTTTGCTAGTCCTGAAGCCATCCCCTGAATCTCTTTTGGGCTTGAATCACCTCCCTTGGTCGTAGACAACCACAAGTACACACTCCTCCAGTCCAGGCCACACTGACATCTTGAATATACTGTAAATTGTAGCTTTTCTAGGATTCATCTCAGCTTTTAGGAAAGAGGTCTCCACCATTCTCTAGGTACAGCACATGCTCCGTATGTCAGGGAGGCAAGAAGAAAATGAAGGAATTTTTATTGGAAGATAAGCTAATGGGACGTCAAAAGTAGTTCCACTTTTTATAAACTTTATAGACAATGACACATTGTTAGTGAAACCCAGAAGAGAACGGAGGAGGAAGAGGTAAGGCCTCTTCCTGGCAGCCAGATGAGTGCTGAAGTTGGGCATCTTCGCACCGAAAGAGAAAATTATTCAGTGTTTCTTCCTTCTTTGCATGTGCGCATGAGTGTGTGTTTGCATGTGTGTCAATGATCTCTTATGGAAGGCATTGACAGAACATGTTTGCTTTGTGCTTCCTTTTTTTTTGGTTTGCTGAGCTGTGGAGATACTGATATGCCATTTTTGCCAAGGGGATGGTAACCTTGGCACCCAGTGGGTTCAGCAGTCATGGGCAGTAACAGCGTAAATATTTTTCAGGTGTTACTCAGGTTTCCACGTGTCAGCCAGTCAGACCCTTCACATGAGCATAATGTTTGCTCAGGGTTTGTGCAATATGGGCCATTTTTATGCCACCTTAATAGTATACAGGGATATACATGAATGCATGTGGCAGGATTTCCAAACACACACAGTTCTTTGAGAAACTTGAAAAAGGAAAGTATTGATTCATTGTAAAATATTATCACCTTTCTAACATGCAGAATGTGGACAAGTGCAAAATTTCTTTACTTCTATGTTTTCCCATCCTGCACAAAGATCAGCGATACCTTAGTGCTGCTATCTTTAATACAGTATTTACCTAGGTATACATTTAAAAATAAAAAAGTTCTTTTTAGAGAGTTTTGCAAACACTGTAAGATAATCATAAAAATTCTGTTTCTGAAACTTTACATTCCTGGTGTCATCCATCCTGGTGAACTTTTAAGTTCATAGATATTCCCCTTTCATAGCTGGCTTCTCTCAGTCCCACCTTTTCCCTCCCAGATATAGCAGAAATTAATATCCCTGGCAAGATATTTTTCCAAACGCCCTGACAAATATTTTTCAATACCACTTTTTTTTCACTATTATGTATTCCCTTAGGCTTAACACAATTTTAGGACTCACCACTTCCTGAGTCAAAGGTGCATTGTGTCACTAAACCCATTTCTTTGATATATTTCACATCTACCTAACAATTTCTGGCATTACAACTACAAAAATGTTGGGTTCATCTGCTCTGCTTGCACTGAAGTGCTGTTTCCCATGGTTGTTCTTGTCTGTACTTGAATGACAGAAAGATAAAAGGCAACTAAATTAGTAAACACAATCAAAGGATTCAGGGGATCAAATATTTTTAGCTGCTGCATAAAAAAGTTGGACATTACCTATCAAAGTAGGCCAGATGCTCAATTGTTCAACAATTCTCATTAAATCTTGACTTGTCAGGGAAGCACAGGCTTCCTAAAACCCCTAGTTAGCACCTTTGGATACTCAAGAAAAGTACAAAATGCTTTGGGATTGAGCTCTGCCAAAGAGGGTGGGAAGATTTATTCAAAACCTCTCCAGAGAAGTGGTGTACCTTCCAAACCATATTAATTATTTAAGGGCTCTCTTTAGATTGGACAAAACATTGGTCGGTTGTCTTCTCTGACTAAGCTATAAAACACATAGAAGTGATGAGAACAACTTCTGAGATAAATATTATTTTCGTTTTTATTTGCTCAGGGTGTTCCTACTGACTCTCTTCTTCAGTTGAATATATTTTGGTCACTTTTACCACTGTATCACGCATGTTCATTTACGACCATCTAACAACTAAATCCTACCATATTCACCCTGCTACGTAAAACAGGTTCATATATGGTTTGGTGTGTACTGACAGTCAGGTCTGGGATATCCACACTCTTTCTTCTCCCCATTAAGGGTGAAGGTCTAGATCTGGCAGTCGGGACATAAGAATATAACATGAAATTGAGGAATACCCAAAAGCTTATCTAACCCATTTTATTATCTGTGCTAGCAATTATAGCAGATGCTTAGGAAAATAATTTATATCTGAGCAATGAAGTAGTAGAACAGTACCCTCCTCTTGATATAACCTCCCTTTTCCACCATTTTATGAACTTTCCAAGCAGCAGTTTGTTTCTCAATGACTATATTTAATAATTAATATCTGACCTCCACAATATGTTCTGGCAATGATTTAATAATTTAACCATGCATTTTATTACAAAGTAATTCATCATCAGATTTGCCTTAAACCTAGTGCTTGACCATTTATTCAGTGCTCGATGATAGTTATTTTTGAACAGTAAAAACACTAATTATTATTTACTATGTACTTTCCCTATAAAATATTCACGATTTTATGAACATTAGTCACAATCTGTGGTCCACTCTGGCTATATAATTTTGAAGCTATTAAGATCACAGCCTATCACCTCCTCAAGTGGAAGTTCTTCTGCATCACCATACCTTTTGTACTATTCTCCCTTACCTTTTCTGAGAATAATTTCAAATTTATATTGGGCCTATATATAACTAGTGGGGTTTTTTCATTGCTTTTTTTTTTTTTTCTAGTAATTTCTAGTGTTTTATTCACATTTTTTACCACTTTGGAACATGAGATGATATTGCCAATGTTGTTCAACACTGACTTCAAACCTTTTTCCTGAGTAGTAATTCATCTTTGTGCTTTTACTGTGCACACTTTTTCCCTTCCATATGCAGATACTTGGAATTTATCAACAAATAGAGTGGTTCATCTTAGCGCATGGCATTTCTGATTGTGGGGAAGAGACCTAGCCAAAATATTTCTCAGTGACCAGAAATATTTCCACATCTGAGCACAGCATTCCTCCTTGTCCTAGATGACATGCTGCATAATTAGACAAAATTTAAACCCTATGGAGTTTTTCAAATTTCAATGCATTCAAGCTGTTGTTGATCTTGTTAGCTTTTTTCCCAAGGTCGTGATAATGTTGTGGTGGGGAGGAAATTTCCAACAGGACCCAGAAGTCTCCTTTTCATCCTATTGTTGAAACAGCACCAAACAACTGTCTCGCTCTCTCTTTGGACAAAGACCAAAATCTGTGCAGATTCTTTTGATTAAGTTTTCATGGTTGTTGTTCATTAGGAACAATTTTCAAGGTCTCTTTGAAACCTGCTGTGAGCTTCAGCACAAGTCTGGGAAGATCTGCTCAGATTTTCTGTAGGAGATTATATTTGCACTTATCAGTGCAAATAAATTATGGAATTCCTTAATGATCTACTCACTCATTTCATTAAAACAGGGGGTACCATCAGGCTTTTGAGGGAGTCTGTCTCTACCTCTCTCCTTTACCTGCCTGACTGGAAATCCATGTGAAAATTCTAAATCACTTGCTGGCCCCATAGACACAGTCTGCTTCTGTATGTACCAGAACTGCTTCTGACTTACCAGAGCAATAAGGTAATGTTTTGTGAGCATCAGCCTTAGACAGAGCTTTGAGGAAGAAACAATATCACAATACATGGTCATTTGAAGAAAGTGGACTGAAAGTTAAAATGGATCCAGTTAGATTCTCTGATACTTTTTAAACATATAAGCTGCAGATCTATCCAACATGAATATTTTCCTCCATTGTATCAACTCTCCCTTTCAGAGGGTGAACTTGACAAGGGGAATTCAAACCTTCATCACCATCAGATTGGCTTATTCTCATGAATTCTCAATGAATCCACATTTACATTGTAAAATAATAGTTTATTTACTGTACACATCAAAGGAAAACACTGGCAAATAAAAAACAGTGAGATTCCTCCCTCCTGACTGAAGATATCTGTGGTATCAATATCCATCTATACAAGTTATCTGGGTTCCCACTACAGGTGAATGAAATCTAACACAATTATCAACAGTGTTTAGGAGTAAATTTCTCTGACCACATTTAGGCGTAATTTTGGATGGAATGAATTACACTCTCAGTTTCATAGTGACTAGGTAATTGGAACTTGGAAACCTAACTCAGACAGATGTACGTGCACCATAGACACCTCAAGGCAGGTGAGAGAAACTGCAACACTGATCTCCAAACACTGCCACAGCACCTGGATAAACATGAGATTTTGAAGACCAGACCTTGATGGAAGAGTGGAAAGTTCAAGCCTCCACTCCCTCAAGGTATGACGTAGCGAGGGGTGAGCAGAGGATACTGAGGTTTGTCTGCTTCTGTTACCATGACACACAGCATTTAATCAGCCCAGTAAAAAGCAAATCACTTGCAATCTCCACTATTAAAAATATTCCAAAGTGACATGACCATTCACACAGTGAGTTTAATATGTGGCTAAATACAGACAGATGTCTACTAAGGAGCCAAGAACTCCCTTTGAGGTAGCCCTGATTGCTTAAAGTTGGCTATGAAAAAGTTTATTTTAACCACCAGCCAACAGTACTAGTAGTTTAAAGTCTTTAGAAATACATGCTTATTTATAGGATTCCTGCAACAATTATAAACTATCAAATGATGTATACAACAAATGGAAGCAGCCAGATGTATATTTCCTCTGTTTATCCAATTTAGTCACTCTTCCCTGAAATTTGTTAATAATAAAGTCCTATTCCTCTTCCCATATGCCCCATTACTAACAAATAATGAGACTTTAATACTTTAATTAATAACTTCTGGTAAGTCATTTATCATAACATTAAATATCATAAAGAGCTAATTAAGCTGCTCAGTGAAATTCCACTCTAACAGATGCCTACCTGTTCATACAACAGTCATCCAGATTCTTTAGAAATAGCTAAACATCTTAAACAGCTTCCCTGAAACAGCAGTCTTGTTCTGGTCTAAGTTTTGCTTTTTATTTTTGTCAATAATGCCGCAGTGATAAATAAAGCTAAATGAGCTCAGCAGAAAGCAACCGCTGAGTAAATTAGCTTTTATGGAATCAAAATACAGTCCAAACTTTTACTTTAAAGCAGTGTCTCAGCATCAAATTCAGTTTCCTTTCACCAGGAAGTGAAATTTGGCAGCATCTTATGATGCTCTGTTTAAATTAAGTTTAATTTGTGAGCAGGTTTGAGAGCCAGAAGCTCCCAGCTTCAGCTTTGTTAAGGTGCTTCTTTATCTCCTTTTGTTTTAACCTGAAATTCTTTTTCTCCACATTCAGACCCAAGCTATTCAGAAGGGAATCCTGTGCAATTCTTCCTATTACCATACTAAAACAACCCCTCCTCCTTCATGGCTTAAACTAATCTTTTAAAATATTTAGAGTTGAGGAGGAAATACTCCCCTTAGGGCTACTGCTGTCAGTGTTGCATATAGGTATCATCTTCTCCCTTTCTCTGAAATACATGTCACCTTGGTCACTCTTGAAGACAAGACCCCATGAGGACCAATCATGTACTCTTTAGAGTTCTTTATAATTCTTGAGAACAAGAATAAGAAAATAATTCCTTCTATAATTAACTGAATTTTATCTAAACATTTCAGTTGGTGGAGGCAGCTGTAATGTGCTAGCAGGGGAAACTGAAAAATTATGACAACTGTGAGCATTACAGTGTGCTGATCCCCACCTCAGTCATATTCTGGGTTTTCTATAAGGACTTCCTATTTATTTTCTTTAACCTATAACAGGTTCATTTCTTTAAAGTGAACATTAAAAAGTAGACCTGAATGAGACATATAGCTCAAATAGCATTTTTCTAATTATGTCTATCAAGCATTTTTAGTAAGATGTCTATCTTAGTTGCAAAGTTCAAATTTGGCTGTTTAAAAGGCATTTGTCTGAGTCAGTTCTTGAGTCAACCTGTAAGTAAATTTTGCCCAGATCTCAACACAGTTCCAGATGTACAGGTTAGAATATATCTGATAAAATTTAGGCAATGAAAATAGAATTAACCACTTATTGTCATGCATCGCATTTAACATGGTCTCACTTTCTTGTTGGTGGACATCAAACCGTGTAGGTTTAGGCAATTCATCTATTTGTGCAGGCATCTATTCTAGGCTGGGTTGAATCATGCCTTCTCTTCTGATCTATATAAAGTAAGCTGAAGGTGGTTGGCTAGTGAAGTGATAAAGATATCTGCCTTGTGGATACCCTCATTTAATCAGATGGATGTCCTTTCTGCATTACAGGTATCACCCCAGGTATCACCCCTACAGCCATCAGAGAGAAAGAGGAGTTTTAAAATGCAGTTCATCAAATCCTAAAGAAGACATTCAAAGTAGGTCAAATGGAGCAAGCTTTAAAATGACCTGTTTCTCTTGGCTGACTAAAAAGGACCTTCAAGAAGCAAGTTCAATTACAACTTAGATGTCTAAAGCTGAAAGCAATGTCTTTTCTGAGGGAGCAGTGCTAGGGCAGCATGGCAGTTTCTCATGCTGAAGGCAACTTGGAGCTGACTGTCAGAGACAGTGCTGGTGTCCTGCTCCTTGCTAAGGTGATCTCAGCATTGGCACCCACCAGACCTCAGTATTACTAAGTGGTGCTGGGTTCAAAGTCAGGAATGATGTGGAAATTAATGTATTTCAAGAGACAAAGTCCTGCTGATTTTTCCATTTCCTCAGTAGAGTCTTGGGTTATCTGATCTGATTAATTCTTCCCTTCAGCTAAAGATTTGATTTCCAGAGGTTCCTCCCAAACTATTATCCTGTGATTCCAGTCTATCCTTTATTGTGTATGCTTGAAAATTTTGCTTCTCTAAAATATATCTTCTAGAAAAGATTACAGTTGAACACACATAATTTTTCATTGGCTTTATTGATTAGGTTAAGGAGATCAGAAATATCACTTTGTCTCCTGTGGAGCATGAAAGACAGCTTGCTAAAGTACAAATTATTACTCTGTAATGTCTATACACCTGAAAGGCTACATGCAGTAATTTATAGGGCAATGATATTTTGTGATTGCTCATTTTCCATCCAGGATAATTTTGCCCATACCCAAAACTGCAAACAGGATGCAGCAGTAAATTACTTAAACCAGTTGTATAGCCCAGTTAAACATGAAAAATACCCACTGCCTTTGCAATAATTCCTTCAATAGCGACGGAACTTCTAGTTTTGTTCGCAACATCCCCCAAGTTTTCAAGGATATCAATCAGACCAGTGTAACGGTAGTATAAAGCACATATAATTCTCTCTCACACACAATTGTTTCAGTATTATTAGCATAAGGAAAAAGCAATTTTCATATAGAAAGATCTCATTGTTACACACACAGTACATGGGGGAGATGGAGTTATTCTACCAGCTACACATCATTTCACTTACTCTTTACACTGATGGGATTGGGGTCATCCATCCACAATATCTGCAATATCTACCCACAACTTCTCTGCTCTGCAGGGCTAGTGAATACATTCGACAAAGAGGTAGGACTTGGGTTTTCCCTTTGATGTCATGTACAGAAGCAAATGGGAGCCCCTTCACAAACTCTCAGCTTGCTTGGATTAGGACCAGGTTCTGGCAGTGAGTTCCTGCCAATTACATGCAATAGATCTTCACAGCTATAACATTTTGTGGCTGCAGGTTGTTGCCCCAGGCCCAGTGATTGGATGTATGTGAGTATGATCCAAAGAATCCAAGTTCTGCACCTGTAAATTCCAACATTAGGGAGAATTCGCATCAACTTTTCCATGCCTTTCTTTCCTCCCCTATTTTTAAAACATAACAAGGAGAAAGGAGAAATTACATTACTATTTTGGATTCTATTTTCAAGCTTTGTTACATAAGAGGTTGAAAAAAACAGTATAAAGTCTGTTTCTGGTATTAGAATCTGTTATTTTCTTGTTCTGTCAGACTGTAAATGAAAACTTGGATTAATTCTCACATTTTCTTCACTATTCAATTAATGTAGAATCCATTTTTTTTCTACAGACTCTACTAAATCTCTTACATTTTGCTATTATTCTTTGTTACCACTATAATATTATTTAATATTATTGTTGTTGTAACTGTTAGAATTACTATTCAGACAAAAATGTTACAAAAGCAGCCAGGCCTGAGGCTTTTATTTTCCTCTAGTCCTCATATTTCTTATATATCCAATTGCACTTTATGACATCAAAAATCTGAGAGTCTGCAAAGTCTCTTGTCACAACTCTTAAAAAAATAACTTGACACTAGAGCTCAGAAGAGGGGAGGAGGAAGCAGGGCTGGGGCAGCAGGAGGAACACTGACCTTGGGGAAAAAAAAAATCAGTTTTATTGAAAACAGACTTTAAAATTGTCCAGGGACAACCCCCCCTTCCTCTTTTTTTTTTTTTCCCCTTACTGTGTGATCATGTAAGTCAAGTACAAAAGAGGAAAGTAAAAAAAAAAAGCCTTTTTTCTTCCCATGGGGTGAATTCCTGACTTTGTTGCACACTTGACAGCCAACTACCTACGCTCGATGGGGCTTGTCATCGCTGAACCTCCAAATTAGCTGGAAACACATCTCTCTGTTTAGACTGGAGCCAGATTGAGACCTCCACACTTGAAAAGGCTGTGTTTCACTTCCTGGCACCACTGGACAGGTTGCAAATCATAACCACAGTAATTAGAGAGCACATTTCTGGATATTAAGCATGCTGGGGAGGTGAGGTCAGGTATGGTGGCAGAGGGGGCGTGCGATGGGCAAGGAGAACAGGGGAGGAATGAAAAGGCTTTGAGCAGAGTGTGATGATGGGACTGTTACCTGCTGCTGAGTGAATGCTAAATTTAATGTCACAGCATTATCATAGCTACACTGCTGTGAAGCAAACATCTTTATTTTAATTTCTTTTGGGGTTGGGAAAATGCAGCATGTTTTTGAGGGAGTGACCTGCATATGCTTCAGCAGGGCTGTCCACAGGAAAAGGGTCTTTTTAGATTCTGCTCATCACCTAAATTCACAGAGGAAAAGCTTCCTTTGTGTCTCTTGGTCTCTGCAGCAAGAGGCAAGGGAGCCCCTGTGCTCTCTCTGCTCGTCCAGTGACAGGAAATCATGCTCCGTCTTGCAGTGTTTTGTATTTTGATTACAATTATTACAGGTTCAGAACACACCGGCAGCGGCTGGCATACTGCTCCCTGTGCTGCACAAAATAAAGACCACTTTGTTCAGCAACTCCTGCAGCCTTTCCCTGCTGCCTGCCACCAGCCCAGGGAAGCTCCTCTACTTCTCGTTGTTGTTTACCTTGATGCCCCACACCCAAGATTTGTCCAGGCTCCAGAAAGACTGAAAGCACTCCCTAAAGACACAGCTCTCTGTGGAGGTCAGTGGTGGCTAATTAACCCATTTGTATTCCACCTTCCCTTTTTCTTATTGTATTCCACCCTTTCCCCAACTATTCAAAGAATAGTTGGGACCAGACTGGAAGCCAAAAGTTCAGCAGGAAGGGGAAAACAGTTTATCTTAGGGAAGGATAATTGATAATTAGAAAAAGCTTTTATCTTATGGATGAGGTGCTTGTTCTATTTGGTTCCCTCCCATGAACAAAGAAATCTTTATTTTAAGGAGAAGGAGTGCTGAAAGGTTACTGAATGACTCCAAGAGTAATCAGTGCCTATTTACTAGTGGCCTGGATGAAGCCTGCAAGGCTTGTGAGCTCAACTGCAGACCAGAGATAGCTATGTAAACCCCTCTCCCAGCTGTTCCCCAGTGCTATCAATGGCTAAAACCCAGCCCTTTCCCCCTCACCACCCCCAGCACAGAAGCTGCTTTCAGGAGGATTTTTAACCGCCTCTTTGAAGGTAGCATCGTGTCTGCAGTGGAAGACAAAAAACAGAGTCCCACAGGCCCACTCATAGGTTTACAGAACGGCCTCAGAGACTCCTGAAAGATTGTTATTACCATATTTCACAGCACTTCATATCACTGTGACCTAGAAGCTCAGATATTCACCTTTGACCCAGGCATGATAAGAGGCATAGACAGCATTCTTCTGATAGTTAAGGTAGAAGAGTTACGATGGTGCACTGAGAGCAAAAGAAGGGGTGGCCCCACTGTGATTTAGGATTTGTAAGCTCCTTATGATGAGAAGAATTCACAATGAAAGATGTTTTATCATCAGGAGCTAAATCTTTTTGACAATGCCAGCTTTGTGCAGCAGTGGAATGGGCTGCTTCAAGAATAAACCCAGCAGGATGCGTCCCCTTGGGATCCTAGTACTGAGGAAAAAAATCAATGGTTAGCACAAGGGCTCTTAATTTACACACCAGGCAAGGGGCAGCAGCTGAAAGAAGAAAGATGATCCAAATGTAGAGCTACCTTTGTTTAACTAAAAAATATGGTGTGTCCCTGATTTAGTTAAATGAGGGCAATATTTTTGGTTGGGATTTTTGACCCATGTGGTAGGCTGATGCACTGAAGCTTGATTTCCAGCAATAAATGCAGGGTAATTAAAATGGTATGTTGCGCAGGTAGGCAAATTGATCGTATGCTGTTGAAATTCAACCCTCTTGTACAAGCAGCTGCATTGTACCTGCTCATACCAACATGCAGAAAACAATTCACAGTCCTGTGAAAGAAAAAAGTCCTTCAGAGGCCTCAAGGAAACTATATGCACCTTCTTAATATCTTTGTGACTCTAGAAACCAGTGGCCAATTCAACTATCTGTGCCTCAGCTTCCAACTCTACAAAATTAATGTGATATTTTCTGTTTGAGATTTGAATCGTGGCTCTGGGGGCAATGGGAGAGCAACAAGTGTTATACACCTTCACCAGAGCAAAGACTTTCGCAGAGTCTCCCAGAATATACTTATTGCCAAGATATAAGCCAAATAAACTTTCTATGATGAATGTGGAAAATTGCCTGTGTTTCCAGGCTTATTGGATGGTGGTCAGTGTACAAAGCCCGGCCTGTGGCCAGCTGCCAGTGACATGCCTCAGGCATTGTTTCTGGGGACAATATTGTTCAAGTTCTTTATTAACAACCTGGACAAGGGAATGGAGTATCTTCTTAGCAAACTTGTGGATGATACCAAGGTGGATGAAGAAGTTGGTATGCTGGAGAGCAAAGCTCTTATTCAAAGGGACTTTAATGGCCTGGAGTAATGGGCAGGCAGAAACTTCCTAAATTTGAGTCCACTGTCTAGGATGGGCTAACTCTGTGCAACAGGACATGCTGGGGTAGATGACCCTCAGCAGTTCCTTCCAGCCTGAATTATTCTGTGATCCAAGTCACAGGTGGCTTTTCAACCAGTAAGCGGAACTGGCCAGGAGCGAACAACCTCTTCCCCCATCCAGATCATTAGTTCTCATTTTACCAGTTCAGCTGCCTGAACAGCTTCTGTCCTTTCAGAGCACACAATATAAGAATAATTATCCCCCAGGTACCACACAGCTACAAGTAATAACAATTAAAGCGGATAAAGGGCCTTGAGTCACAGGCAGGGCTTTCTCTATGAGTGCAAGGTATAGTGTATTACAAACCTCTGCATTTTATCAGGAAACAGATTGTATCTGTACAGTGATTATTGTAACTGATGGGTGGTAATACATATTGTGCTGGAGTTTAACTGTACTGTACGTATAATTGCATCTGTGAAAATTTCCTGTCATGAGTGTAAGGCCTTATTGCCTTCAAAATACAACGTGCAGCACTGGGTGACAAGAATGATTACAGCTGGTAGGCTAATATCTGAGTTTTCTGTTGTTTATGAAGTTAGCCTGTTTTGAGAAAATACGTTATATTTTATATATAAGTTATATTTTACATTATTATATTTACATATTCTATACATGCTGGGTTCAGCACTTCCCCCAGCTCAATGCCCAAGGCCTCGAAGTTGAGCTCTCTTGCACAGGGCCATCACACCAACCGTGAGCAGGACCACCACAAGTTGCACTTCTTCAGCCACATTCACTCACCTTTCTGTAGTCGTCTTACGTGTCACCCTAGTGGGATGAGTCCAATTCACCCAACTGCACTGCATCTTAACTAACCAGAGGGAAAGTTCCACCCACTTTACTGGATGTTTCACTCTAACATAAAACAGATAATCACTGCAAGTCCTGTAGCTTGAAAAAAAACAGCCCCAATCCAACAGTTCCTGTCACATCTCCAGTCCCCAAAGGCATAGCATGTGGTATTACACTGCTCTAGAGATGGATGATGTTCATTAATGACAAGCAGCAGTTTTCCCGCACGTCTCAAGCTCCATTTTTGTCTTTTTGGATGCCAGAGGCTACTGCTTGTTTTAAATCCTCCAGTCATATCATATATTGGATAATAAACCAGTTCTTGCAGAGTCAAGATCCAGTAGAACCAGGAGCACGAGACCTTCCTGACCTCTGTCCAGGTAACTTCTGCTGTGCCAGGCTGCTGCAGGGCCATCATGAACATAGGTGAGCAGGTGAGGCACGATGAAAGGAAAAACATTTAGTGATAAAAATAATCTGTGTGTAGGTCTAATGTTGTAAACACCTTTTTCTTTTCTCTCTAAGGAATCACATTAAAATTGTAAATAAAAAAAAAAGCTCAAAAATATTTTAGTTGGAACTACAAAATAACTCATTTTTAATGAAGAAAAATACTGTATTTGTCTTTTACATATAGAAGGTAAGAATTCCATTTATATGTACACTACATACGTGTGAATTACTATTGGTATTATATTCTACTAGAAAAAAAAAAGCAGGTAAAATCTTTTTAGGAACAAAAAGTCAAAAGAAAATATTTCAATCTTCTTTATATAAAAAATAATAACTGATGGCAACAACTTCAGTTGATGCCTTTCACCTTTACCTGCTCAAAACGCCTGGACTTTCAGCCAGCCCCTGGAGTATTTGTTTCACTTATTATGAAATTCTGTTTTCCAGAAGATAATATTTGGTTAAGAAATTGACTGAGTACTGAAGAAGTATGTGGCAGCAATATGGTCATGGGAAGGGTGAAAACATGAAAGCTGAACATCTGTATTTTTGTTGGAACAGAGGCCTTTTTTATACAACTCAGTCCTATTCACTTAGGTAGGCTCCTGTAGGTGTATATGGGCCTTTCTTTTTTCTTCCCTCTTCCCCCCCCTTTTTTTTTTCAGTAGTCTAGAGTTTCAGATGCACAGCCCTTTCCTGGACCTGACTCAGAAGATCAGGTTCATTTCTTGTACATGTGTAAACCTGGCTGTGTGTTTGTGCAGCTGGGGACTGCTCGCCTCCCTGTCTGTGCACCATGATCCCCTTCTCATGGATGCCAACAACTGCCTCCATTGCCTTCACCAGGAGGCAAAGGTCTCCTTTAGTTCATTCAGAGGCAGGGCTTCTCATTCTCAGAAGCACAAACTAACAGTTCACAGGCTTGTGAAAATGTGTAGGTATCTGTTCAAGGCAGACCAGTCATTTCTCAGAATGAATGCATAATTTCATTCATTGGTTATTTAATTATCAGAAAATTGTTGTTTCTTTATTAAAACATCAACTTTGACAAAGATGTTATTGCATAAATAATCATGTAATTAAAGTACTTGCATTGTTTAAACCCACTGAAAAAAAAAGGACTGAGCTAAGAACAGATAATTATTTGCTATAATTTGCCTATTAAGTTGCTGGGAAGTCTTTCTTAAAGTTAGCATAATGCTATTATAAAGATGGACCAGAGCCATAAACCTTAGCTATCAGAGCAGATCTGAATCCCAGCTACTGTAAAGGCTGGCTGTTTTCAGATTCTGCTTTTTCAATTCAAGCCACAACGGATCTGAGTCCAGCATTGTATATGCAACTGAACTTTTCCTGAGGTACAGCAGAGAGAAAATTTTGTATTCTAATAACTCATTCTAGTACCTAGAACAACATAGATGGTGTTTTCAGATATGAAGAAGTCTTTGAATCACAGCATATTTTTTGAAAACACCCATGAATTTAGTAAATAACTTGATACAGAATCCTGAAAGTAAAATTTCTATGAAGTCATAGAGTAAGTGAAAGGCAATAAGTTAAGGTCCTCCACCCAGACCTGTCCAAGTATCCCAGTTTTGAGGCTTATTCTAATCCCCATTGAAAACAGTTACACTCTCTTCGGGTTTGGTTAGTAGTACCAGGTTCACCACTACAAAGGAATAGAGGCAAGAAAATCAAAAAGTCCCACTGATTTCCTCACCAGGAGGAGAACTAACATCAGCTGCGGTCTCTCATCAGAAACATCTGACCATTCTGCAGATATTGAACAGCCATCTGGTGTCAACAGGATTATTGCATCAGTGGCTTGGTTAGAATAAAGTAAATTCCCACACCAGTCCAGAAGTCATATTTACCCTTTCAATCTGCAAGCAGCACACAAAAGTTTCATATGGAAAATCCAGCTTTAAGCTCCCCTCAAAATGTCACTTTAAAAATATTCTACCTCGATAACTTTAGGACTTAAACAAGAAAACAGATAACTTCATATATATATGTGTGTGGGCATGCGCGTGTATATGCATATACGTGTAGGTATGTATATCTGCGTGTGCATAGCTGATAAAACAGCAAAAAAGGAAGAGACTGAAAAATATGAGCAAAATTCACTAACTTTTGTCAGAGGTAGTGGAAGGAGATTTTGTTAATATTATCATTTGAAGGGGTTCTTTTGATCACTACTTAAAAAAAAAAAAAAGTCGTATAACAGTCAGTCAAAAACACAGTTAATCAGCTTTCAACAAGATATGTCATGAACTGAAGAATTTAATTAAACTAAAATAACCCAAAATGACCTATGTCAGTTTCCTGCTCACCTGCATTAAATTACTTGTACACCCAAGAGCTTGCAAGATCACAGCGTTATAGCAAATAAAGCTGGCTGGATGCTGGAGAAATTGTCCTGTCCGGTGTTTCTCAGCCTGTAGTACACAGACTGTAGAGCATCTGGAAGGTGTCAGAATGGAGTTTGCAAAATTACTTTGTAACAACAAAATTATCAACATGTATGAAATAGAAACTACCAACCCCAGCAACAAATTTGTGATACAGAATAAGTGTTTCCTGCTTTTACCCCAGATTCAGTACCCAGGTAGAAATGAGATACCGTAGCCAGAAGCATCAAACATACACAAAATACACACATACACAAAAGTTTGTGCCTGGTGTTCTTTCTTAGTCAGTGATGGGAAGATGTATTCTTTTTGCATTTTTGCTATCTTCCCAAATGACTTTGAAAACTGGGATATGAATTTAAAATAATGATTTTCCTGGCAAACTCATGTTTTAAATAAGTTATTAGATGCCAGTGAGGTAACATCACTTCACAGCTAGTAAATCAATGGCCTTTTGATTCAGGCTGCATTGAGGAAGGTCATGTTATGTTTAGGAATAGTAACTGTAAGTATCTAATAAAAGCCACCAGTGTCTCGTTGGTTGACTCGACAGCTGTGGAAACCCAGTGACCTTGCAGCAGAAGGTGAGAGCACGAGGTTGCGCCCCCACAAAGACTTAGCCATAGATAGGTTTATTCACATGAATGTTTCTTTGTTGACTTAGGAGCATTACTCACAGGAGCAACATTATTCATGTGCTTAATGACTGAAGAACGGCATTTTTGTACTAGCTCACACCTTTAGCCAACAGCTTGCTCCTGGGCCTTTCTATTGTTCTATTTTCCAAAATGTAGAGCCATACCAGTATTAACTGGAAAATTCCAGGTACAAGAGCCACATTTAAATGGACGTACCACTACCAACCAGCAGGACCTCAAGTATGTTAATATGTAAATGAACTTCAAATATAGAGTCCGAAATTGAACCATGGAATGACAGTGGGGTCCCTAAGCCTGTGCCAGGCTGGAAGCCATGAACATGTTTATGGATGTGCCTGTACTGCTACTACCACCACACCAGAACTGCTCAGTAATTTAAGTTTAATAGTTTCCTCCCTGATGGCATCAGCCTCTTTCTGTGGTGAAAAGCCATCACCACCTGGTAGCCAGTGCTTCCTACCATTCCTGTTGAAAAGGAAGTTCATCATGATGGTATATACCTCAATTAGTCTATAGGCAGCTCAATTAAAAAAAAGTGGTGAAATTATGGGGAAAATTCATGTTGATTTTCTTTGACTTTGTCGCAGGCTATAAAAAATGCCTTAGCTCTCAGAACAAGCCAGTATATGATGTACTGGCTTGTATGATATACTTCCAGTGGGTGCCAGTAAAACAGAGCAAATACCACTTGTCACCAAGAGTCGACACAAATCTTCCCATTGAATTTAATGGGCTTCAGATCAAAACATATCTGCAGAGTTTTCCATTTCAGCTATGGGAAGATACTACAAATAGTCTCACCCTGAGAAGTATGGGGTAACTATTTCTTCCCACCAGTAGAGATAAGACAGTGAAATTTCACTGTCCTCCTTCCTCTCAGTAGGAAAAGTATGTGGAACAGTGGGAAAATTACATTATCAAAGGTAGCACTTTTCCCAGTATAAAGCACTTGTCCCAGTAATTCTTTTGGCTTCAATAAACTGATGCAAGTTTACACCAAACAAGCTCTGTTATTTAACTCTACCTAACTGAAAAAAAAACCCAACAAAAATCACAATATCTTATAATGAATATATATTAAAAACAAATCCTTGTGCTGAAGGATATATTTCTATAAGCCTTCTTCCATTTCCCATACAGATATGCACATTGTGTAAGTTATTATTTTCCTCATGATGTCTTGAGCATAGAAAATGCAAAGCTCAGGCATTAATAAAAATCATAGAAACACCAAACCCAACAATAATAATAATTATGGAACCAATTCGACATGATGGCAGCAATAACTGGTTTTGAAACCCTGTGATTGTAAAAGTCTTGTTTGTTTTATGAGCCTGCACACAGTGCTAGTCCTAAAAATAAGAAATGTTCTTTCCAGCTCAGATTTCATAAAGGAAAAAAATTACATCTTTAATTAAGATTTATGGCATTCAATAGGAGTCGGCAAGGATAGAAAAACTGCTTCACAGTGTAAAAAAATAACAGTTAAAAATGGAGAAATATGATTAAGTGTCTTTAATTCCTACTGCCTCCTTTATGGGGTTTCCGATGGCCTCAGGCAGAAATAGGCACTTATTGTCTTTAAAATGGCATTATTCTTGGCATAAAATGTTTATGGATCAAGATGAAACTCGTTTTGAGAAATAATAACACTGGCATGAGTTGAAAGGACCTTGCCTTTGGAGGAGAAAAAAATTAAACATATATTTAGTTTAATGGAAGAATGTACTTAAAGGGAAACAAAAAAAAAAGAGGGTTTCATGATGAAAAATACGGTTTAGACATATAATACTTATGAGACCAGGGTGATTTGCATCTCAATAACTTGAAGTTACATTTAAATCTCAGTTCAGCCATAAAATGGAGATAACAATGACCCTTAAAAGGAGAAGGAGACTTTAAAAGGAACACCATTAACCATTTCTAGGCGACTGTGTTGCCTTGGGCAATGAAAAGCTAAGAAAGGTAAAATCCTTTTAGGGCTCACACTCCTAAGCACTCAACACCTATTTCTGCAGATGTAACTGCAGGAAACAGAGGATGCTCATAAGCACTGATAGTCAAACCCTGGGCTTAATCTTCATAACCATAGTCTTGATGGCACTGTAAGCTACAGTCAAAATGGGTGAAAAATACATTATTAAATAAAAAATAACCTCCACATTAAACATTTCCCATACCCCAGATGCATGAACCAATTTGAGGCAGAACCTCAGGTGGTTCTGCTGCCCCGAGGGAAATATCACTTGAACCAACAAACCGTCAGCTCTGTCAAAGTTTGTAGCTGGTCAGGGTTTTTGTAAGTTGGGCTTACAGCCCAGCTTTGTCTCCTACGAAGGAGAAAGAGTGACAAGAGTTAGTATTTTTCCTGGGCTCTTGGATCCTACAGCATTTAGTATTATGAGGAATGTTGTTCACTTGGATATGATTGTTCGCACAGCTCTGTGTTGAGAGAGGTGGACCTAAAACCTGGATTAAAATACAGCCAACTTCAGCCAGAAAACATGGTTCAACATGATCAAACCAGGAGGACTGATGAGGCGCTAACTAATTCCTTTTGATCTTGCTAAATCATTGAACTGAAAGTGGTATTAAGGTACCCTCTAACATCCTACCTTGTTTCAGAAACATGGTTAGACCCCTTCAGCTCAGGAACTATTAACCATTCTGCAATGGGGTAAGATGGCAACCTTGTTGTGATCGGATTTTGGGTTTGGGTTATGGCTGTAATATAGATGGAGCCTGAGGGAAATGCAGAAAATAAAATAACAAGCAGCATATTTTCTCCCATCTGGCAAAAGTGTGTTCCATTAAAAAGTGTTTCATGCAAGTAGTTAACATCTAACTTCATTGAAATGACACCATAAAATCCTAAGGAATAGACTACATTCTTTTATCACCTCTTTTCCTAACCAGTAAAGGTGAAATACACTGCATATTCAATTACTTGTCCCAGGAAAGAGAGATAGCCTGCACATTATTTTCTAGCTTAAGAACGAGACCCCAAAGAAGGGAGTCCAATAGAACATGTAGATATCATCCAAGAGCCTTCAAAGCCTCTCAGCCAGATTTCCACGTCTCAAACCATCAAGATCCCAACACTATCCTAGGAGGACTTTTACAGAAGGTCTTCTTCAATGTATTTCATCAGTCTGTGCTGAACCTCAAGCAAAAGTGCAGGGGTGTGGAGGTTCTGAAATTTCAGGTCTCATTTTATTGAAGCTGCACAGCCATGAATTAAAAATAAATAAATAAAGATAAAATTTTAAAAAAATATTAATTAGCACAGAGAGAATGGAATGGTAGCCATTTAGACCAGTCAAGTCAGTCACTAGAAAGAAGGAAAGATACTCTTCTCAAAATACTATTACTGCTTTGCACAGGGTTATATTATCATTTTGGGTTTAAAATTAAAATTAAACTGTCAACAGCTCCCTAATAAATAAAAGTTCTGATAGGCACAGAAGTCAAAATGTGTGTTGTGCTTAGTAAGTAAAACTCATCTGAAGGATGATACGCAAAAGGGCCATTCAAAACCCCCTGGCAGCATCCTGGAACATGATTGCTGATTTAGTTATTATTGCCTTGTAATGACCAGCAAATCAACATTTTATGGGACGTTTCACCTTCTCTAAATAGGTGTATAAACACTGATCTTAGTCTGGGTTGCAAGTGTACTGAGGCTTGTACTGAAACTCATTTTCATTTAGTTCCTAAAAGTCTCTGTGGGACTGTGCTACTCAACACCTAGCCTTTACTAAGGCAATAATCAGATATTTCATATTTACCAAGAGACACTTATTTCTAGGGGAGGAAGGTCTGGAGAAAAAAGAAGCATGTGGGCATGCTTTCTTTTGTTCTGTAACCTCAGCCCCATCACCAAACTCAACTTCCCGTACTAAGAGTAGACGTGAGCCCGAGCACTGCGCAATGAACTTCAATCACAGAAACAGAATTTGGAAATTCTAAGAGAACTTCAGCCTCCCAGTGACATAGCAAGACAGCTTCAGATCTGTGGGGCTAGACACTGCAAGCAGAAGACTAAATCAAGCTGATGTTTCATGTCTCTGCCTCTGGAATATATCCCATCCTGCTTTTCCTATAATGTTGTATTCCCACTTTTCCCTTTATTTATGACTTAGAAATGTCTAGACAGAAGCTTTCTTCTTTTTCTTTTTTTTTTTTCTCCCCAAATCAATCTAGCGAGCACATAGGAGGTTAAAAAAAAAACAACAAAAAAAAACCAACAAAAAATCCCCACCAAAAAAAACCCCAATCACCAAACAAACAACAACTAAAACCAAAATCAAAAACAAACAAAAAAGTAAAGCCAATGAAACAAGCTGCACACCAAGAATTACACAAGATCATTGCTATAAACTAAAAATACAAGGGGACTACAAAACAGCCCAGCTCACGGGCTTTCGTGATCACACATCTGAGGCAGATCATTAGCATTTTAAGGAGTGGGTGATGCTTGCAGCCTCTCAGTTAAAGCATTGTAACATTAACTGACAGCTTGTGGGAATCAAGGCATTTTCCTTACATATGTAAAAATGAAAGTCATGTAATAGTTACAAGTTCTGCACTCCAGGGGAAGTGGGCGACATTAGCACAGGATAATCATACAGCTGAAACTAGGAGTCTTGTTATCTTCTCCTTCAGGGCTGGCTTTTCTGGAGGCAGCAGTGGGGGGAAAAGCATTGCTGTAAACCTTCCAGTAGCCTCTTTCATAATGGAAGGGGCAGGACCTAGAACCAACATGGGTGCTAATTTGTTAACTGCAACAAATGACAGAGGAAGATAGAGGGGATGCTTTGGTCTGCCAGCATTGTGGTCACTTTGAAGTAGCTGGTGTGCCACCCTTCCCTATTTCTTCTGAGGGGAAAGAACGTTCAGAGAATAAAGGGTTTTAAGCAACAGGTAGTGATGGACATTGGGAATGACACTGGGGAGAGAGGCTGGGCCATACTCCTGTAAGTTCATGTATTTCAAACAAGTTCATGTAACCATGCATTTTGAAACTTATGATTTTATCTCTATATTAAGCAGAACACTACACCACACGCATATTGTAGTAGGGTTTATTGGTGAATATCTTTCACCTAAAGCTGGTATTTAACTTCATCCTTCTAATATGAATAATACAAATTTAGACCAGTTAATTTTGACAGAAGATCATATCAATGTGGGCAGGATATTAAGCTAAATCTATGGTTAATTTAGGAGTCCATGTTTGTGTGAAAATGGAACTTAAGACATTTCTGAAGTCTGACTTTATTATGGACTTTACTAACATATGGCCACATCAAAACTTTGCAAATACTTCAGAATTTATGAACAATTTCTTTCAAATGTACCCTTTGAGCAATTCACATTGTATTTAGCAAAAACTACTAACATTTTTTTTCTTTCACCTTCCTGTTAGATTCACATATATTTTCTCAAAGTGATCACTGTTCTCAGTACCTTCTAGTGAGACTTAAACTTGCTGATGAGGAGTAATACCAATTGTTTAGGTTGGAAGAAACCCTTAAGATCATCGAGTCCAGCGGTTAACCTAACACTGCCAAGTCCACCACTAAATCATGTCCCTCAGCACCACAGCTACACATCGTTTAAATATCTCCATGGAGGGAGATGACTCTCTAGAGCCTTTCTACCCTCAAGCAGATCAACACTCCTGCCCAACTTGGTGTCCTCTGCAAATTTACTATTAGCGTATTTGATCCTCACATTGAGATCATTGATAAAGATATTAAACATAATAATAATGAAAAATTTTTCAGGCCTAGTGCTAAGGTCTCAGGTGAGATTGTGACAAGGCAGTGACTTAAGAAAAGCTGGTGCCTTTTTCCCAACTCTTTCCAAGGGGTTAAATCCACAAGTATATCTCGTAAATATCACCATTTCATGAAGATCTCTGCTGCAAGTTTCACTGCCTAAACTTGCTGGTATATGATAAATGTTCAAACCAAAGATTAGTAGGTGGAGGAATGTCTCAGATCTTCCTCTAATTTTTAAACAATTTTTTTTTTATTTCCAGAACATACTTTTGAAGAATATACCTTTATTGAGTGACATATTTTAATTATTTTTAGGTACTTTTTCATTAAAAAACCTAAAAACTTCTCAGCCCTGTTCACAAGGTTGAAAAGTTGAATCTTGATTCTAAAAGTGCTGGAGGGTGGGGGGAAGAAAAGAATTACTGGTGTCAAGAATGTTATTTATTTTTCAGCCCTCAAATAGGATTATAGCTTACTAAAACCTATGGTACATGCAAAACTGAAGAAGATCCTTTCTTAGTAGTAACTTTTTGTTATGGCACTTCCAATAACAGAACTTGTTATATACAAGAATTTTTTTTTTCTCTTGCCTTCCTTGACCTTCTTATTTAATACATCAAATCAAAACAACTCTGCTCCAAAAAGTCCACTCCAGAAATAGCCACTGTTTCCTGTATCTTCCTTTTCCTATCTTGTAAGCACTCAGATGTTGGGTTTGTTGGTTTGTTTTTTTCTTTGCTTATAAAAGACAACCATACTCCATTAGCAAACACACACACACAAAATAACAAACATAAAATTAGGAGTGATACAGGTTGGTCTTTTCCCAAAGGATTTTTCTGAGACCTGTAGCTCTGCAGTTCTTAGGTACTACATGTTGTTTACATGTGAAAACCTAAAAAGATACAGAGGAGAAAAAAGTCCTTCACCTTAGAAATGATTAAATTAAATTATACTAAGAACATGCCATTAGCTAAAGAAAACTTGCATTTGTATGTCACAGGTGAAAGGATTTTGTATGCTCCACCTTCAAAGCTAAAGCAAAAACCACATACTTTGATTTTGCTGTGATAAGTAGAAATTAAAATGGAAAAGAGGAAAATGGAAATCAAGAACTGAATAGAACACAGAAGGAGGAACAGTGAGAGGAAAGAAAGTCCTCACAGAGGCTTTCTTGAACCTGGTTTTCCCAGACTTCCCCTGAAGACAGTGTCAAGAGAGCTCTGAATTGCCCTCTGAGGAGAACAGGGTCAAGCATGGCATGCAGAGAGAGCCTGGGAGAGCAGCCTCACCTGATCTACAGTAACCTCCCACATATTTTGTGACTTGAAGTAGAAAAGCTCCTTCTCATCCTTCCCAAGCCTTGCTGCCCTCTTTCTGTACAGCTGCCTAACATCTCTCTCTTCTTCTCCCAGAGAAAAGAAGGGAGAGTCCCTTCATTAGTGCCATACAGCATGAAAAATATTCCGCAGGTATTAAGAGAAATGATTTTGCGTTCAGTTTCTCCCCTGGAAACATGCTTTGGGTCACAGAGGATACTCCTTTCCTGAATAGGATAGTCCTTCCTTTGTACGTTCACTTCTAGTAAGCTTTAGGCTCTTGAAAAGCAAACTTGGAACATAAAGTTCACAAATACTCACTGAAAGAAAAATCACATCCCTATAGGAGGCTGTTTATGGCCCATCCCCTCTCCTGGAACTGGCTTGTTTATCTGGGCCGAGGTTCAAGTCTTCTGAGGTACTGAATATTCCTGAGAGCAACCATCAAACCACATACATGGGTGCAATACTCAAAATTCACACTCTGTTGGTTAATTAATTAAGTAATGCAATCAGGAAGCAGTAAAGCAACCAGGTGACTAGTGTAAGTAATAGATGCAGTGTGTGTTTTGAAGTCTCAGCAATGAACATCCTCCCCAGCCCCTGTGTGAGCTATTCATTACTTCACAAGTTGCTTTCAATAATGAATGCATGTGAGAATGTTGTGATTGGCTCATAAACATTTCAGGAACCAAAAAGAGCAATCCACAACCAAATAAACTATCCAGCTTAAATGATTCACTCTGCTCTGTTATTTTCTATAAAAAGCTTTAGGAAGCTGGGATCACACCTCTTTTGTGTAAATAAATATCTTGGTATATGGTTATTTGGTTTGATTTATTTAAATAATAAAGAGAGCAGGAGAAAACTAGATAAAATAGGGAGATAAAGGAAAGTATGTCAGGTGATTTATAGTAACCAGCATTGCATGATTCTGCTTAACAATCATCCCTACATCTAGTGCAATATGTTTCTCGAGAAGATCACTCCTAACACCCTGTTGAAGTGTCTCTGGCAGGCTGTGCTTCTCAGCCTGGATGTAATGCTCCAGCAAATGATGACTGACATTTACATAGCACCTTTCACCTCCAAATCCCAAAGCACCTGACAGATTGTTCAAACTGATTACAGGCTCTGGGCCAGGTTCTGCTCTCGGATGCATCAAGGTAGAGAGAAGGACCCTGCCTTGGTAGCCTGGCTGTAACCTCAATTACATTACTGCGACTCTACTGACTTGGCCACTTTTTACATAAGGGTCATTTTACCAGACTGTGAAACTCCACCACCTGTACTACTTTTTTGCTTATGCACTGTGACTACGCAGATTTCAAACAGTCCACCCACATTTGTGGATGGCTCATGGCAAAGAAGCAACAACGATTGTACTGTTGTAAGGATTTTGAGTAAATAGTATTGATCTTCTCAGCAATAAACCTAGCCTAAAGGCTACAAAAATCACTGAAAACGTCAATGACTTATGACTGAACTCCTGCAATTCCTGGTTCCAGTTTAAACTCAAAAGATAAGGGCCCATAATCCTGAAAATTGGTAAGTGCCACAACTCCCACCTCCGTCAGCAGACATGAAGATTGCCCGAATCTTATTCAACCCTCTTTTTTTCATGGAGATGAAGTCCTATTGGTCTCTCCGAACTCTGAGATTTATGCTGTGCAGCCTTGCACGCAGTCTAATTTAGTCTTTCTTTCTGCAAAAGTACAGAGCATGCTTGTTATAATAGGTTGCCCAAAAGCTGACCTTATACAATTAACTAGAAACCTGAAGAGTAAGGTTGATAGCAGGCCACCTGATAGAAACAAGCATCCATCCAGGCAACAAAAGATCACATATTAGGGAGTACAACACAACTAGATGTGTGAATGAGGGTACAGAGATTTTGCATGAGCATTTGTAAGCATCAGTAGCTAGATTCTTCATCCTTCAACTTGCCTGCAGAAGCAATTCATCCACATCCTAGGGATGGATCAATGAAATCTATCTTCTTCTGTTGTTTTCTTCCAATTAAATGACATCTAGATGGAAAAGATATCTGATCACTTGCCTTGGACAAAATGTATGCCATAAGAAGGGGGTGATGAATAAGGCTTAAAGCCTTGCTTCTGACTGGTCCAACAGAAAGAGTAGCATCAGATAGGATCTTCCAAGCTTGTTCTTGGAAGGAGTATTTATCCTTTATTGCAAGTACTCTTCAAGGCTGTATGAGTAAACACTTCCTTGCTAATATTCAAGACACACATTAACTATTGCTAATCACCATTGCTCTGGATGTGACAGTAATTGCTGTCTTTGTTACTCTGATCACTGAGAGTTAAACAGTGCATCTGTAACCACACTTTCTTGCAATTGCTGAGAGCCTTCAAACAGCCATGGAACTGAATTGGCCAGCTGTGTATTTGAGTATGGTTGCAAATAATCTCTTCTTAAGGAAAAAAAAAAAAAAAAGAAAAAAAAAAGGCAGCAATAAGACCAAGGGATCAACTCCAAAGGGCAAAAGAGCCTTAGCAGGTAAGGACAGATGGCATTTAAGCTTCTTTACACGGTTGCCTATTTACCATCGGATGCTGCCACTTAATAACATTGACAGAGGAATAGTTAACAGAAGCAAGTGATTAATTAGTGGGTCAAAGGCCATTTCCACTTTGTTCCTTTTATTTACCTGAGACAAGATCAAATCAAATAAAAGCTCCTTGCAGGAGACTTCCAAGGGAAACTACTAATCACAATTTGCATACTTGGTATTCATACAGTGCTCTCAAACTCTGTAAAAAAATGTTTAGCTGAACGAATTGCAACAAGCCAAGCAATCTATTCTAAAAACAGGGGCTCCTGGCTAGCTTCCTGGGAGCTTTTATTCTTTGAATTGGAAAGACCTTATTGAGTCTGGAGTCCCACAGCTCTAGCAAGTGAAACAAAACAGATGTTGCCAGAACTGTATGTATTATATTTGACAGAAAGGAAAGTTAGCCCAATTTCACATGAACATGTACCCAGGAATAAAATAAATTGATTCCCAGCATTTGCCAACAGACAATATTCTATTAACATGTTCCACCCTCTTAATGAAAGATTGGATTTACAGGTCCTGCTCTCAGTTTTGTAACAGATTGTCTTATAACCTTGAAAATGTTAGTAAACCTGCCTGTAATATAAGAGCATCTTTTTTTCTTTTTTTGGGTTGAACACTGTATTTTAACTTAGAACAAAAAAGGTCCTCATTCATATTAGCACTCTAGAAAGCCCTAGAAACCCCATTGCATTTACTGGCATGAGTGAAATATTGGAATACCACTGTTTGTGTTAGATACAGAAATGGATGTATCCATGGATCCAAAACCTCTTTTGAATGATCGGAAATTGTTGGTTTCCAGATGCACATTTCTAGGGTGACTTCATGTCTATGACAGGCCAAATAATAGAAATCCTGGAGTTAGACATGCTTGGAAATTCAAATCTTGATCCAAAACCAAGAGATGTGGGACCACCTTTAGGTTTTATGAGATCTGGGCACTGAAGTTACCTGCTGCCAGAATAAACACGAGAAGCGTGGGAAGCAGTTGAAAATGAGAGCAGAAGCCAGGTTCCTTTGAGCTGGGCTGCAAACCCAGCTCAGGTCCAGGTTCACTGGGGACCTCATCAGGGTCTTGCTCTGGGCTGGTGTGCAGTTCCATGTGATGTTGCTGTGCAAGCAGCCAAGGTGAATTGTGAAGCTTGTTCAGTCTGGAATCACCAACCCAAAACAGGAGGCACTGAAAAACTGGACTCAATGAACCACAGAGCTTTAGCCCTGCTCTGCAAGAATTCAGGCAGCAGTGTTTCATTCATTGGAAAGACTGGCGATTCTTTGCATGCATTGCTTGAACCTTCAAAATCCTGGACTCAGAGCAGAAAGATGAATCACAAATGAGAAGGCGACCTCTGGGGGACACGTAGGCTTCAGATTTATTTTCTGTCTCTGTCACAGATTTGCTATCGGATATGGGTAAATCCAATAGAGATTACCTAGCTCTCTGTGCCTCCATGTTTCATCTGGAAATAATACAGTTATCTGCATCTGTTTAAATATAAAAGCTGAGGTGCTCAGGTTTTGCCATCACAGAGCCCTGATAAGTCCCTCAGGCTCCAAGATCTGGATACAAGTCTGACCACATGCTTTTCCAAATTTCAAGAAACTTATGTCCCATCTCAGTTATGCAGAGAAAAACACTCAGATTAACTTACACTGAGAGGTCTCACATATCTCTGGTCCCCAAAAGCATGCTTTAATAGCTTGGAATTTCCTTTTTATTTTATTTTTTTCCTCCTTCCTTTGTTGTTTTTCTCTCTCACAATTCACTTAGTAAATTGAGTCTTAAATGCTTCTGGATGTAAGGGGCTTAGAGATTAGTAATATATCAAACTAAGTCAAGTTCAGGAGGCTAACTATACTGAGACAGATTCTTAAGCTAATCGAGCTGTCCTGAGGATGAGGTTTGACTCTGTTGTGCTATGATAAAGGTGGCTTGAAATGTAACCTGGGCCACCGGCCAGGAACCGTGACACTAGAAAAAATCCACATTTTTTCATTTGGCCTGCTTATGCTTCATGCCTTTTGGCATGCTGTTTGGTTCCAGACTAATCCAGATTTCCCAGTGGAAGAAGAACCAAACCTTTTGGCACCCAGTTTCTCAGCAATGACAGCACCAAGTCAGCTCTCGCCATTGCTGCCATTGTTTCATAGCCTCATGGTTTTTAGTGTCTGAAGAGAACCGGAAGTAATTCTAAAGGACAGAGAGCAAAAATTTAATCAGATAATTGTGATAATGTTATTAGCCTCTAATTGGCTCCATAGAAGAAAATGTAATTACCCCACTTAGCCCCAAGAACCCGTTAGCTGTTGATAGGCTGAGGTTTCCAAGAAGCCCAAATGTTTGAGACAACCTTGTCACAGGGGAGTTTGTGTTTTACACTCAAAGATATCAGTTCTTAGAGAAAGGGTAATGAAATGGAGAGTGGGGACAAATGTCTGAGTGAAAAACAATAACAGGACTCACAGCCCATAGAACCCTTCTGGCTGTCCCGTCTCCTGAGTGTCAGCAGGAGAGCTGGTCTCACTTTTAACCTCAGCAAATGAGTTTTGCTTGACAGAAAAAGAGATGCAAGACTGGCGTCAGTTCTAGAAATTGCAGTAAATTTGCACTGGCTTTCAGTTGTGATAAACTGGTCCTTGAACGTAGGAGACAGAAATTCAGGCACAGGAGAGGATGTGTATGAGGAGATGCTTTCTAGGGTAGAGAAACATGGCCAGGGAAGAACAGAATATGTTTCAATCTCATTTTCTACCTTGAAAGGTCATGTTTGACTGATAATGACATTTTTTATCTACATTCCAAAGTGCTTGTAGGCTGGAAATGACATCGTCTTGCCTGAGGGAGCTTTATAACACCTCCTTGGTTTTGTGGCACTCGGCAGTACATATTGGGAAAACTGAATCAGCTGAAGAGTTACCCATCATCAACAAAACAACGAGTCTTCCCGATCCACCAGAAGGTGCCACCTGTTGTGTGTTCCACAGGTTATTGCTCACCCGGCTTCCACACCAGAGGACAGCAGAAACCACTAAAAGAGAAGACAAGACACCATTCAGATGAGGAATGTCTTGCTACATAGCGCACCTGTTCGTCATATGCAAAGCATGTGAGTGAATTAGCTCTCTTACCTAGGGTGGTACTTCTCCACTTTTTCCATGATTTTTGGATTCGGCAGATCTCCGAATTGTACATTTTGCCTACAGCTGTAGTGATGCTTTGCAACACAGCAGCTCTAACTCCAAGTGATCACAGCTGGCGCATCTCTTTGAGCTGAATTGGTGAAAGGCAGAGTAAATGACAGGTTACTTCAATGCAGCTCTTAGGAAGAACTTGTGGGGATTATTATGAAGGAGCTGGAAAGACATCACTGGAGTCTGCTTGTGGAGCTGACAAGTGAGCGATAGCTTTCTTTGATAACTTTTAATCACTGTGTTTTCTACTTATGCAAATTGCAATAATACCCTTGATGCTCAGGATTTCTATAGCGTTCAGGCTTGTGGCAGTGACATGAAGATTCAGAGCTGGATGCTCATCTGCCACTAACTTGTTTCTGCATTGAAGATATATTACATTTGGTGATGACATAAATTGATTCACGTAGTACATGTGTCATCAGAACACACATTCAGAAAGAAACATTCCACAAAATACCACATTGGGAGGCTTCATTATAGTTTTGTCATGGTTTAGGGTTTGCTCACACTGTAAATTGCAGGTAAGCCCCTGCTTTGTGCCAAAAAAAAAGCATAGGGACCTAATTTACCAAGCTTTTTGTTACTCCTTCCCTGTAGAGAACAGTCAGAGCAAGCCTGAATCTGCCTGCAGTACTCAACATAAATATGAATCTATATGTCTAGATGGGCATTTCAAACCCAAACCCTTTTAAAAGAGGGAGCTCCATAAATCTCACTCTCACTAGGTGATACAATAGGTTTTAGACACATAGATTAGATTACCATACTGGTTTTCAAAAGAGGATTAGGACTACTAAATTGCTTAGGCAGTTTTGAAAATGTCATCAAGGATCTTTTCACAGGGACAGAACTTGGTGGATATCGTTACCTGGTACAATATCTTCTCATGAGTGACGCAGAAATTACCTATTTAGTCCACTCTGGCTCCATCATGGGATTAGTCCTTATATTACAGTTACCAGTGTTTTGTCCAGTTCAGCATTCCATCAGTTTCTTTGAAAGAGGATTTAATAAGCCAAAGGACCATAATGCTGTCAGTAGTTGTGGTTCTATTAGATCATACTGCCACTAATTGAGACTTAATACATCTCCTTGCCCAAAAGAATGTATTGCGGGTAATTTTATCTTGATATTCAATCTAAACTTTCCATCTCATTACTCCCAGCCTTACCTGCTTCAGCCACCCTAAATGACTACTGTGCCTGTTTTCACCTATGATAAAGATGTGGACAGTTATCATATTCCACGCCCTGCTCCTCTGGCTGTAATTAGGCCAAGGTGTAAAGTGAGCTGGATCACCCAAGGTCACAGGCTTGGCCCAAAAGAGAAGGTCAAAAGGGGGAAGGGGAGCACTGTCAAGGCAGTTCTAGTGATGAGCTTGAGTCTGAATAAAAGTGAGTCTAGCATTTGTAGTCCAGTTTATTTTTATCTGCTCTATTATTTTTATTTATATGAATTTTTTTTTTCCAAGTTGTTTGAACTGATATGAGGGTGTGTATATCCAGCATTGGGGATGTCTGTTGGACCCAGGCTTTGCAAGGCTTTAGGAAACATGCTATAAATTGAATTTTTCTGGCCTGACATGACACAAGAGCTGTCAGTGTTAACAGTGTTACAGGGATAAACATGCCAAACTTAAGTCAAGGTCCACACTCAAACATACACTCCTAGGTTTGCACTAAGCACTTAGGCAAGCTTCACAGGTCTACACTCTGCTTTGGAAGCACTGGCACACAGCAGATTTAGTGGACCATCTCTCAGACGTGGACACCCATGCTAAAATCAGCAGAGTACTGATACTGAGTGAGATTCATTAGATTGAACTTCAGCAAAGATGCAGACATAGGAGCGAACTCACAGACTAAGTTCCCCCAAAATGAGGCGTGCACAATTTCAGAGATCAGTTTCATTGCCCATACACAGATGTTTGTTGGCATCTGAGATGTCCTGGAGTATCCCACTAGGTTTTAGAGGCTCTTCCAGAAGGGCAAAAGTCCTGTGCCATATCCTTCAGGCCCCCGGAGATACCCCAGATACTCTTTGAGATACCAAAGAGCATTAGAAATCTGTATGTGGATAACTGAATCAGGATCACTGTCATACTACTACAATAATAAACACACAGTCTGAACTCTGTTTATGTAAATCCTTTCATTGTTTGGGTCTTCTTAATGTGTGGTGGGTGGCATTTTTTAACCCGATTTTGAATTCCATATGAAATTCTGAAATTACACTTTTCTATAAGTTCAATTTTGAATCAGAAAAAATTTGAAAAACAACAACACTTCTTCCAGGACAGTAGATGTGTTTTCTCACCAGCTCTATAGAGTATAAAGCTACTGATGGGAGTAGGGAGCAAGGTGCTTCACTCAAGAGAAACAACCAACGTTCCAGGGTGAAAATGTCAGACTAGATTAACTGCTTTTGTTGTGTTTTATAATCTGCAGGTGCTCCTGTCAGACCAAAAGGAAGTTTAAAAGAAGGGAAAGAGCAAATAAAGAAATGCTAGGTCCTGGATACAAGACTCCTGGAGAAAATCCAAGCCAGGAAGAGCATCCAGAATTCAAACCAAAAGATGCAGTGCTCATGGGTAACCAGTCCCCAGGGTGATCTAAAGGCCAAGCTTTGTAAATATTTGTAGCTTCCACTGTTATTTTCTGCTTCTCATGAAGCTAGATCCCTGCCTAAGCCTGGGGTAAATATTGCTGTCACCAGCAGCAGTGTCTCTTCTGAAAGGCGATGCACTGGTGGTGCAGCTTCACAGTGGGTTGGTGGTAGTGTGTGTGAAACACTTTTCTGTTTTATGCAGCAGACTCTTTCCATCCCCATCAAAAAAGCCTTTCCATGTGTGGAAAGATGGTGACCAAAGCACATCAGCCAAACCTCAGGAGACAGAAGGTTACCTGAGTCATAGATTGCACAGCCATAATGTAACAGACAACCAAGGACTCCTTTAACCTCACAAGAAACACAAGAGGGTCAAAACCAATTTCAACAGGGTTTTCCCCAGATGTGAATTTACCAACTGCACATCATTAAACACCCATGGACCGATGTAATTGCATGTGACTATGTGTGGATGCGCAGCAAGAAATCCATGGCTACCTCAGTTTTCATACCTGTGTCCATGAGCAGGACTTCAGAGGTGACAGGTATGGTTCTGGTCTGCTTCCAATGTCTCAGCCCTCAATGTCACAAAGGGGTGTAAGGAAGGAAATGAGATATTGGCACATGACTCAGTGTCTCTGGACTATGAACATCTGTTGAAGAACTCCAGCAAACAAGTTTTTGTGTTTGATTCATAGTTATGGATAAATCATATAGGATGTGAAACAACCTGGAGGCTGGACTGTCCAAGACTCACCATATCAGGAAGTAATAAAGTTCCTTCTGCCTTCGTAACCTTAATCCTGCCCTTGAGAGGCTATCTGCCATTCCAATGGCTTTCATCAATGAGTACCCTTTTTCACTGTAAATCCTGTTATAAGATTATTTTTTCTCTATGGCTAAAGGTCAGAGTATATTCTGACAGATACAGGATTATGAGAAACAAGGGTGGAAGTAACAGATGCAGCAAACACCTAACCAGTAAATTAAGGATAAAAAAAATAATGCTAGTCTTTCATGTGTGGGAATGTTTCCTACCACAGTCCAAATCCACAATTTTCCCTTTGCAATCAATGGAGAAATACTCACATTAAAAACAATAAAAATGACTAGTGAACACTAATGAAAAGGTGCAAAGCCTTGAAATAGTGGTCCATTTGTCACTAAGCTGGGACAGCTAGGAAGAGACTCTAGTCTTAAAACAAGTCCCTTTTCTTGAGACATCTGCACCCATAGGAAACTCCACCCTTCCTCCCACAGGATCAGGTCACATGGTATCATAAGTTTGTCACTTCCAGGATGGATTACTGTAACTCCTGGCATTTGGTGATGAATGAGAAAACAACGTACAGGGTGCAGCTGATACAAACCACTTCTCCCCACTTCCTGCAGGGGTGAAGAAACCCTGAGTACGTGAAGCCCACATTCCAGCCCCTCCACTTTAGATTTCAATGCCAGTTTAACGTCCTGATCCTAATTAGATCCTGGTGACATTTTACAATCTAATATGTACTTCATAAAAAAATAAAATAAAATAAAATAAAATAAAATAAAATAAATAATAAAAAGTATACCCAAATTTATATCTGTTATTGAAACTACTTGTGAATCTATATTTCATTCATTTGATTGCTTTGGTCAGAAAAAGTTTATGTCTTCAAGCCAAAATCTCTTATTTTCATATTCTCTAATTCCCATACTAATCTAAAATTAGGAGATGACAACAGAAAGAAACACTTTGAATCAAACCTAAGTTTTTCCCCTGATTTATCCTTTTGGTGGGAAAAAAAGCAAGAAAAGAATTAATAGCTGAATAACCTCAAAGGAAAACATTCATATTATTTTGAAAAGTTTGGCTAGCAGACCAACAAAGCTCACAAAGCTTTAATGCCAATGTAGAACACAAATAAAAACAGGTATGTGAAAGACAAAGTCACAAGTTTTTAACCTTTTGCAGTGCATATCCCTATAGAGGTCCAAGTAAGAAATAAAATTAAGTCCTATCTCTTGCTACATCTGAGCTGTAAAACGTCTTTTATAAAGTGAGAAGGGAAGAGGTGTTATGAAATAAGGGATCTCCTTGCCCCACCATGGCTTCAACTGGAGGACAGATCAAAATGGAGACCCTCAGTTTTGGTCTCTGAACTTGTGTTAACTTCCATTACCCTGGGTTTCCACCATGAATCAGCTTAAGGGAAGTAGAAAACTGGAATTTAGGTTGTAACAACCTTATGTTTAATGTAAAAACCCCACATTTGTGCATCTAGGACAAGTCCATGTCTCCTCATACTTGATGTCTCGTTGGATCTGGATCATGTGCAGGTTGTGCTGGAGATCTCTGAGCTGGTGACTGAGGAATATGTCCTCCCTTCCTTTGGAAGATCTCATAATTTTGTGAAGAACATTGCCACAGGTAGCCAACCATCTTAAAAAAGGACCTGATAGCAGATTCTGTGACCTGCTAAAGGGACTTTGGAAAAACTGACCCCTAGGAAAAATTACTGAGGACCTCTGAAGCAACCCCAGAAAATTTGGAGTGGAAAGAAAGCTGAGCAGCCACTGAGAGGCCATCCACTGCTGAATCCCACTTGCTTTTATCTGGTCATATTATAGAAAGAAAGTTGGGGTTTTTTTATTACTTTTGTTTGTTTGTGCCTGTCTGTGTCTGCCCAAGAGGTTTCAAAGCTGTTGTTGTTGGTAGCCTTTGCAGAGGTGTCACTTCAGACGTCCCCATCTCTAAGAGGGTTGAAACCAGCCTTTTTCCCCCCTGGGCCCTTGTTTTGTCCTGATGAATCTGATGAACACTCTTCCTGTGCTTGCTTCACACTGAGTGCAAGCCTGTTGCCTCCTGGATAAAAGCTCTTGGCACCAATTATAACAGGTCATGCTCTTCGCTCTGGAGTTCACTGGTGTAATTGGTCGTGTTTTAGCCAGGATGGTGCCTGACCCATGAATGCTCCAGCTTTCCACAGCCAAGGCACAAAAAAAAAAATCAAGAGAGACTGCTGAGTGTTCCCTGGCCCTGGATTTGGCTGTCCATGCTGAACCAAGAGATGGATTCTCCTGAATTGCTGCAAAAACCCCTGCACCACCACCAGCTTCTGAGCTTTCTGAGAATGGCAAGTTTATTTATCACTGGAATGTGCCTTTGAGAAGAATTTCTGCTGCTGGCTGCTGGGTTTGTTGGAGTGTTTTGTTGTTGGTTTTGTTGTTGTTTTTCCATGGGAAAGATTTCCAGTGTGGCTGGGGAGGTTGTTCCTTGAAAGGATTGTTGTGGTAATAAACGGCTGCAGCCAGAGTTGGAGCGCCTAAAAATAACCATAACACAAAGAAAGAAACACTGCAACTCTACTGATGTGACAAAGTAAGATTAGGATAGAAGATCCAAGGATTTGACCTTAGACTCCCCTCTTTAACAGACTCTAAGCGCTGACCAAGGTCATCCCCATGGACTTTGCATGGGACTCCTTGCTCTCTGAGATCCTCATCCTCTCCCCCCTAAGCTTTCAACAATTTTATCTGTCCCAGCCAGCCAGATGTGCCTGTGTTTGAGAGACTCTCCATCAGGAACCTGTGTTTGCACATGCTCTGATGAATTAGCACTTTCCTGTTCATTTGATCTCAGCAGGAACTGCATTAAAACCTTTTCTGTGACGTATCCCCTGGCTCCATCCACATACCTGATGAGACAAGCACAGAGCACTTCAGGTTCTTTAAGAGACATCCACTGAATATATGAACTAGCCAAAAAGCATTTTGTAGACTATTCAGGCTTTAATACTGTTTCATGGGCCAAGTTCTCATCTTTTTGACATATCTGGCCCTTCTCTTAATATCCTTTGCCAAAAATCATTACTCATCTGAAATACCTTCATCTCCGTGAGGCTGTATAATCAATATTACCAGATGCTACAGGGCTAATAGTGGATAATAACTTCTGGGACTGTGTTAAAGTCCATGGGGTCACTGTTGAAATAATCATAGAATCATTTAAGTTGGAAGGGAACTTTAAGATCATTGAGTCCAACTGTTAATCTAACACTGCCAAAACCACCACTAACCCATGTCCCTCAGCACCATGCCTGCCCATCTTTTAAATACCTCCAGGGACAGTGATTTGACCACTTCCCTGGACAGCTTGTTCCAATGTTTGATAACCTTTTCTGTGAAGAAATTTTTCCTAATATCCATACTAAATCTCCCCTGGCACAACTTGAGGCCATTTTGTCTTGTCTTTTCACTTGTTACTTGGGAGAAAAGAGCAAACCCCACCTTTCTACAACATCCTTTCAGGTATTTGTGATAAGGGGTCCCCTCAGCCTCTTTTTCTCGAGACTAAACAATTCTACTTCCCTCAGCCATGCATCATATGACTTGCACTCAAATAAGGTCTGATTTGGCATAAATAAGGGTTTTGCCTCGGATTTGCCAAATTTGTTGAGATGAAAAGTATGAAATCCTTGTACAACTGTTTTGAGTGATCTCTGGATTGTATTGCTTATGGATCATTTGCCATGTGGACTTGCTGGAGGCACAAGACACCTCAGGGAGATCAAAGAGGCATTGCCACACACGTAAGCAGACAACAAAGCCCATGTGACAACCTCCTATTAAATTAACTCCTCCTATTCTTCTTCATGGCCATGATGACAAAAGATGTGCATCTCCAGGGAATGAGCTCTGCACCTTGCCTGACCCATCTGACAATCACAGGACTCAGAAGGTGTGTTACAATAGGGCCTTCATAAATAAAAGCAAACTTGCAACTAAAGGTCGTAAGAAATCAGGCATGAAAGATTTAAGTAAGTGAAAGATTTCATCTGGCAGAGCAAAAACATGCCACCTCCTGGAACAGGCACATCATGCCTTGTGCACTCACAAGCAGGCAAAGGTATCTCCTTGTTGCACATCTAAAATACTAAAAGGTATCACAAAAAAATGATGGATTTCTGTCAGCCATCCCTGTACCTTGCAAACCACTTTATATAGGAAACCTACATTACACTGCACGAAGCTCCACCCATCCAGATGATGTTGTTATTTCCATGGTAACTAAAGTACCTCAAAGGCAAAAGAACAGATGGAGACTGAAAAAAAAAATATCTAAGGACCAAAAGTGAACATATGTAGTGCAAGAAAAAATATTAAGCTGTGGGCAGCTATTAGATTTATTATCACTTGCAAAGGGAGACCTCGATAAACTCAGTCAATGGCTCTGTGGTAAGGAGTGGCATGATCAAATCAGCTGTGTGGCAGTTTCAATTTTACAGCAGCCCAGTGTCCCTCTCCCTTTACTTTAGACAAATCTCAAAAAATAATTGTGCTTGCTCGCTTAATAACTTGTTTTGATTTAAGGACAACAGCAGCCAAAAGAGGCAGAAAGAATGTGGCTGGTCATATGCTTGACTGCCCATTGCACATCTTCAAAATCAAAGTCTCCAGGGAGGGAGCAAGAAGTATGTGTTTGTCCCTCCTCAACACAAGCTCCAGTAGCCAGGGGAGCAAAATTCTAGCCCACTATGTCCTGCTCACGTGTACTCTGTCTGGCTCCTGTACTTTCCATTTACATGTGCCATTGTATGAAGGACGTGCTGGCAACTCAGCAGCAATTTGGAACATCTTTAAAATTGGGTTAATAGTTATGACACAGTCTTTGCTTGACTTCCTCTGGAATTAGTCCATCTTTGTGGATTGATGTCAATCAGAAAGGAAACTTGCAATTTACATAGGACAGTTTGTTCTGTGTCAGCTTTCTAAGACTCTGAGCAAGGCAAGTGTAATTTGGGAACAGGAGCTGTGATGGAGAGAAAAAAAAAAAAGGAAAAAAATTCTTATATTTTTAGCTTGCTCTCACTAGAAGTTTTCTGCTCTATATTATATAATTTATTTGAGATGCAGAGTTTTGTCAAAGTGAAAAAAAGTTAAAAATATATCCTGCTACCTGAACTCCTTGCAGCTTAAGCTGGACAGAACTCCTGTAAACTTCAAAGAGAGGTAAAACTCATCTATGATCTGGGCAAGAAGAGTCTAGGGCATGAGAAATGTGAATGAGAGCCCTTCTGCCCATCGTGACCTGATGTAAATAATTTTCATTTTTTTTATGCCTCACCTCCTTGTCTGTGAAATAGGAGCACTGGCATCCCCTCAACTCCTGCAGATTATGAGTAGAAATGTTTTTCTATGAGACTATGAGCTGCTCAAATCCTGCTATAATCAAGGGCTAAATGAGCACCTAAGGTATCTGCAACCTATTCTCAAACAATTTTTTACTGTCAGTGACTTTTTACCACCTAAGTTGTCAGTCTGCTTTTCATCCTTAATGAGCAACAGGACTGTATGCATGCCTCTCAGTCACACTTGCGGCTGCACAAGCACAATGTTGTGCAGCTGGAGCAAGAAATGCTTCATCAGTTAATATTTGAAAGCATAAGTTAGGAAAAAAAAATTAAAAACCAAACAAAAATGTGTTTCTGTGTTAAATTCTACATAATCAAGCAATGCTTTTGATGTTGCTAATTTCTTTCTGAGTGTCTTCTCCTTTCTATTTCAAAAATCTAAATACCGAGCTGCAAATCTTTGTATCTGTAACCTTCTCCCCAGGCTGAACGCTGCAGGAGCAGTTGCAGACAGATGGAAAGACGGACAGACGGCCATCCCTGCGCTCGCAACCAGCTGTGCGACCTGCCGGCAGGGGGCAATGCTTCATGGTTATTCAACCCAAACCACCGAAAACTGCAAAAATTAAAGAGATCGGTGGGGGAAAGGACAGGGAAAAGATGTTGTGGTGCAAAAGACAAGGGAGTACTACAACCATGAGGCAAAACCCACCCGTGTCAGCCCCAGGCACCCACGTAGTTTTGATTTTTTTCCAAATTTAACTCACTGGTAGAGAAACTCTGCGATAAGAACACATTGATAAATGACCGAGGTGTGAATTAAAAACTTGCGCTGCACATTCCCCGGAGCATGGGGAATCAATCAGCCATTGGTTTTTGCAGACCAAGTGTTTCTTGCCTGGTTTTTCCTCGGGTTGGGGAGTGAGGGTTGCTGAGGCTGATGCCTGGTGCTGCTCTGTGTGAATCAGGGGATTTCTGCACCACCTGATGCCAAGGCTGGCTATCACCGCAGGGGTGTCAGGGAATGATAATGAAGAGGGAGAAAAGGCAGAATTAGGGATTCTGAGGCTCTGCTGTAGACCTGGCACTGATAAATATAATCTGCTTTCTAGTGGGCTGTTAGTGTTTGCCACGGTAGAGGCTCAAGCATCCCACAAGCACATGGACCAACCTCAACTTGATGCCATCAACTGCCTGGCTGGGAAAGGTGCTGTCCTTTACATGAGACCAAGTACAGATTACACAGGCTTAATACCACCAGAGATTTCACTGTTCTACAATATGATTCTATGACTAATGCTGAATGTTGCACCCTGGCCTTGCGGGGTCTTGTTCTCACTGTGCGTGGGCTGGCAGAGGTTCATTCACGCACAGACTGCCAAACACCCTGAAGTATGTTTGCAAACTGTTATTCAGATAGAGCTTCACTTTGAAATGCAATACACCTTGTTCCTCGTGTTTCCATCTTCAAAAGTTTCAGGTGTCCCACAACAATGATAAATAATTAAAGCATATAAAGCATCCATGTGTCAAGTTTTGCAAAGTTCTGGAACAAAGGAAAGGAACAGCTAAAATGATTTACAGTTTAGGTAAGGTGCATTGATACCGAGAACTGGATATTCCCCATATGTATGTTATCCGTGGATGGATATCCATATGGATATTGTCCATTGCTATCTGAAGGATTTTACACATTAATAGTCACATATGAGCATGCTCAGCTTTTTCCTTCAAATAATTTCTGAGGTCAACCTCACCTCACCTGTGCAGTGCACTCCCTGACCACTGATGTTATCTCATGGTCTGTGTTTTCTTCTGTGTGACTGGCCCAACAAAATCATACAAAGCAAAGGAAGAAGACATTTTTATATTCTCTTAAGGTTGTTGGTGTGGGTTTCTTTTAGGGGGACAGGAGGCAGTACATTTCATATTTTAACAAAGCCAATGCCATTCTGTGTTTTTTCATGAGAAATAAAAATTGTTTTCCTCTCCATGGGACTGGGAACATACTTGGACAAAAGATATCAAGTATTTCTGATCCAATTAATGTTATCCAAGCCTAACAGAGCAGCCCAATAAAATACAATGGCAGACCCATCCAGGAATACTTGGAGCACTGATCTGGAAGATGAGGTTCAGCATCTGCTCTGATTCAGACAGGTTGGAAGTAGAAGTGATGATACCACACATCACCAATGGCACCTTACCACGAAGGCAAGGCTCTGTTTCTTTCTATGCCAAGAAGTCTATCCTGACCTGGAGAAATTTTCTAAGCCAAACCAAGTCAAAGTCAAAACCTCCAGTTTCTGTGATTCTACAATTTATAAGGAAAGTCATGATTTGTCCTCACCTCAGTGGTGTTTCTTCAGCCATTGGATGGCTTCTTTCAACAAGGAGTATTAACATTGTTCTTCGTACTGTATAGCGCCTTTCATGAGAACTGCACTGTGTGTACATTGTTGTCAGTCAAAGTTAAAGAGACATTTACAAGATTCTTCTGCAAACTCATTTTCAAAGATTGCCAAGCCACGAAGGACCATCTAGGCCACCTAGTCTGTCTCCAGACTCTCAGGGTCACCAGCTTCAGCTTGGCTTAGGCTAAAGAATAGTTCTATTTTACTCAGTGAGACTTTGTTTCCAGAAAGGGATCCCAGGCTAAATCCAGAATTGGAACAGGGCAGTAAAAGACCTAGCACCAAAGTGGACCCCAAAGCTTTAAGTGAGGTTTTTCAATTACAATATGTGGACAGAGTTAGAAATTAGTTGGATTTACAGTGGGTAGGGGTCACTCAAACTGTTACGTAGGAAATGCCGAAGGGAGGAATGATCCCAGCCTTGCTCCTTTGAGAAATTAGGTACCTAACTCTGGTCCCTTGGAACCATGTAATTTCCTCAACTACAAGGCATTTTTCCCCTGAAATCAAATCTATTTCTGATAGCTAAACATAATTTTTCAATGCTTGCCCCGCAAATCATTTTTTCGAGCCCTCAATCATTTTTTTCTTTTTTGTACCCTCTCCAATTTCATCACCATATGTTTTAAAATGTGGCTGTCAGACTCATAAACAACCCCTTGAGTTCAACCTTACTAGTGCCATACACTACAAGTCACCTAGCTACAGAGCCGAAGATCACATCAGAACTTTAAGACTTGGGGGTCCAGCTTGAAGTGCTTATCCAGTTTTTTTTCTGTGTTTACAAGAAACATCTTATTGCAACCATCCTCTTATTGCATTAGAATGCATTTTGCTTGCCCAAGCCAGGAGGTGCAGTTTGGTATATCAGGCTGCCTTGGACTCTCATTCTTTGCTGTTTCACCAGACATAATGTCATCTACAAATGTCATCAGGAGTAGTTTTATATTTACTTCCAGATCTCTGATGAATAGCATAAGGGAACACTCTAGTAACACTCCTCTTCGACAATAATTCTGCATTGACAATTACTTTCAGATATCTGTCAGTTAGGCAGTTCTTAACTCATTTCATGTCTGTTCTTGTCCTGAACCCAATTACTTTTGCTTGACTAAAATGTATCTTCTAGGAAGTCTCCAACAAGAAAATGTCATGAGATGGTGATTTTTACCAATCCTCCTATTAAGCTTCTGAATGATTAATCACTATGAACCATGTATATCTTCATTGCAATGTGATCTTTTTCCCTGAATTCAACTTCTAGCTATCAATTCCTTTTATGACTTTCCCAGCTAGATTAAACAATTCTTTATACCTGGAATTCCCAAGCAGATCCAATATTTCCATTCACTCCCTATCCTAAATTACATAGCTTTAAATTACCTCCTGCCAGTTCTGTACTTCATTGATTGAAGTTATATTTCTGCTAATGTGTTGTGCTTCTTATTCATGTTACTGCTTCTGCATTACTTTATAAAGCCTTAAATATATATAAGTACTCAAGGCTATATATACATATATAAACAAAATTGTAATCAGTATGAAAACTGCAATTGAAATCCACACCATCATAGATCAACGATGCACATAAGAACCCAGGATAGGTTTTGACACTTATTAGTAATTAGTTTCTTTGAAGTTATTTATGAGGAAAAGAATTCTGTGTGCTTGCGAGATCAGAGTTACTTGTTTGCTCAGGAAAGACTGCAAAATATAACCACAACTGTAAGAACAGCAACAACCTGATGGATGTTGAAAGAGCTACAGGAGACAAACATTCCAAGGTTTTCAAAAGGACTCGCATGTCTGAGCAGCCTGAGCAAAGGGCAGGTCCTGGTCTTCTGCTGGTGTGTCAGCAAGTGCTGCATCATTGAGCCCTACAACTTTTGTATGCTGCCTGGTTACAGAGAAATGTTTAGTCACTGGCTCCATAGGGAGAAGACGGCTGCAGAAAGATCTGATAGATAAGAAAGTCTGGACTTGAACCTGAGCCTCCCATGTGGTCATCTCCCACACTGTATTACGATTATTACGATGTTGCTAAGCTACCAAAGTTTCTTCTAATTATCCTGGGTGAGAAACTGGAGACAAAAAGACAAAATCTTCTTCTTCTTTTTTTTTCTTTTTTTTTTGGTCAGCAGTGATCATGGCACATCCTTTGTCAATATCAAGATGCTGACATAGAGATAATGATGCTCAGTTATCAAAACAATGTACAAGAGAAATGGCTGGGGGATGTTGGGGTTATAAATATCCTAAACCATGGAGAATCAACAAAAAGAGGGCATTATGTCTTTTAAAATTAATTTTGCGCTTGGTTTCCAATCTCTTGGCCCTGAATTTTGATCTTTGCCTGCCATTGTTCGCACAATAATGTTGAAACTTAATACCACATGTCTTAGAGATTTATGAAATAAAAGGGCAACTTTTAAAATCATTGTTATTTCTATTTTGGGGCCAGTTGTTCAAACAGTTGGATTTCCAATTCTTGAGCAAAAAAAACCAGGTTGAATTACGTTCACATTTCCTCCTTGTTTTCAACTATCTTAGAATATAATTTCTCGTCATTTACATCGTAATGGGATCAAAGAATTGATAAGTATTCTATGTATGAGAGTTTATGTGTGTGTATATATATAAAGAGATAGATAGATAGACAGATAGATAGGTAGATAGATAGATAATCTTCTATGTAAAGCTCAGAAGTGTGCTTAGCTAGAGAAGCTAAAACGTGAAAAAGCAGCTTAATTTAAGCAATGAAAACAATCACTAATGGTCATTTTTAATGACCTTTTTCATATTTTTGAATCATATAAAGTGTTACCAGTGTTTTACTGGGGACCTTGCAAGATACTTTTTTTCCTTTCCCATTAACATACAAATCACCCAATAATTCTGCATACCATTAATTCATACCTTGAACCTAGAAAGACTTATGTACATATTTAACTCAATATACTATTTATATAAAAATAACAGGCTCATGGCCTTCATTATAAAACATCTGCCTGTCTCATGCAGTCAAGGTTACATAGAGATTGTTATACACAAATACAAAACTCATCTCAGGTCCATTGCAGAAACCAAACCAACTTTATGAATTCCATAGTATTTTTTAAGTGAAAAGAACAAAGAGAAGGGAATTTCCTTTTTTCAGATTATCCACTTACATTGTATGAACTCCTTGATACACAGCAGAGTCAGAGGAGAAGATCTTTTTTTTTTTTTTTGGGGGGGGGGGGGG
>JAOXJM010000019.1:5246420-5257855 GCA_026413425.1 Tringa solitaria | reverse complement strand
CCCTCACCATCTTTGTTGCTCTTCTCTGGACCCGCTCCAGCACCTTGATGTCTTTTTTGTGGTAAGGGGCCCAAAACTGGACAAGGTACTCAAGATGGGGCCTCACCAGTGCTGAGTACAGGGGGATAATCACCTCTCAGGTCCTACTCACCACGCTGTTCCTTCAGGCTTAGCTCAGTGAACAGACCTGCAGGGCCCATGAGGAAAACCTCTGAAAAAAATAGTATGAGCAACAATTAAAATAGCAATAAGCTGCAGCGTGGCCATAGGTAGGGACTGGGGCCCTATTCAAACCTGCATCTATCTCCATCTGGGGACCAGTGATTGGGATGCCTCAGTTCAGGGGTCTCTTGACCCATTGGAGCCCACAGACCAAATTTTGCTTGGTTGGGACCTAAATGAAAGACTCAGATTAGGAGACAGAGACCTATATGTCATCAACAGAGAGAGGGGACACCCATGACTGACTTGACCTTGGAGTCCTTAAAACTCTGACCTCATAGAATCATAGGATAATTTGGGTTGGAAGGGACCTTTAAAGGTCATCTGGTCCTGTCCCCCTGCCATAAGCAGGGACATCTTCAATTAGATCAGGTTGCTCAGAGCCCTGTCCAACTTGACCTTGAATGTTTCCAGGGATGGGACACCTACCACCTCTCTGGATAACCTGTACCAGTGTCTTCACCCTCATAGTAAAGAATTTTTTCCTTCTATCAAGTCTAAACCTACCTTCTTTTAGTTTATAACAATCACCCCTTGTACTATCGCAATAAGCTCTGCTAAAAAGTTTGTTCACATCTCTCTTATAAGCCCTCATTAAGTATTAAAAGGCTGCAATAAGCTCTCATTGGAGCCTTCTCTTCTCCAGGATGAACAACACCAACTCTCTCAACCTGTTTTCAAAGGAGAGGTATTCCAGCTCTCTGATCATTTCTGTGGCCCTCTTCTGCACCCACTCCAACAAGTCCATGTCTTTCCTATGCTTGAGGGCTCCAGATCTGGACGCAGTACTACAGGTGGAGTGGAGGGACAGAATCACATCCCTCAACCTGCTGGCTACAGCATCTGGTCTTTAACATCATCCTGAAGTCAGTGGTGTTATAAGGGAATAACAATCCAGAGTCCTGGTCCTGCTTGAATAGGGATTTGAGTTGTGAATCTGGTGCTCCTCATCCTATTTTCCACCTTGGAGAGAGTTTGATGTGCGCAATGCCTCACAAAGAGCACAATGAAATAGTTCAACTGGAGAGGCCTTTAGGGAGTTCAGGTACTCAGCAGGCTCTTATCTCCCTTCTGACTCAACTTCTCCCAGCACTTCTGTAACCTCTTCCTCTTCAGCCTCATTAGAGGCAAATCTACTCCGTTCCCTTGCCCGTAGCAGCTCTTGGTTATCTTGCCTTCATTCCTGGCCTTGGGTCTTCCCACCGGCACACTCCTGACTAGTGTTTATACCTCTTGACGTCGCTGTCCTGGCACAGTGAGCTGCTCTTTGCCCTGTGCGCATCCAGCCGTGTCCACTTGTGTCCTGCACTGCTTTTGCCTCCTACTTTTTCTTCTGCAATCCATGAGGCTTTAAGGATATTCCTTCTTTTGCTGACCCAGACATTATCTCCTCCCTCAAAGCTGAAAGACTGATACATTCTGCAAAGCAAATCAATCTCAATGCTTTCCTCTAAATACCCCAAATTATTGCTTTTCTTCTTGAATGCCCTTTATATGCCCTAATTTCCCACAGCCCCCCTTGATGCTGGGGATGCTTGGTATACGATACAGGACCAAGCAAGACACCACTGCTTACTCAGCATGGAAACACACAGTGCAAGCCTGCATGGACAAAATCTACCCTTTCTTATTCCTTGTCTTGTTTGAAGCATGCAGAATCGAGTAATATGGGGTGTGTTGTTTGTACAGCCTCTGGACTGGGCACAGGAAAGATCCTGGACTGCCGCCCTTTTGGTCCTCCTTGTGCCATCACTTACGGCTCTGAGGAATGGATGCTGAGCCAAGACCTAGTGCATTCCCTATCAGATGTGCTGTTTTATTTTATTTATTTATTTGTTTCTCTTGAAGGGAGAGAAAGCTGGTGTATTTGGCACTTGCACAAGCGAAAATGAAATAATGGAGGAGGAAAAAAAAAGAAAAAGAGGAAGGAGGAATCCTGTGGCAGTAGCAGTAAATAAAAAAACCCCTTTTGTTAATGATTTATATAGAGAAATCATTTTCCACACGCTTCAGGGTGCAGGGGGAAATGTTTGATCAGAGGGAGAAGGAGAAATTATTGCCCTACCACGGCGGTGATAGAAGGAGGCTACTGTGTCTGATGGCAGCTCTCCAAGGGCAGAGTCAATCTAGGAAAGTTTGGTAACACAGATGATGGAACTGTGCAGGCTTTTGCTTTCTGTGGCTGGTCTCTGTGCCAATAACCTTTCCCTAAATACCCATAAAACTTTCCATTTGTAGCCTGGAGTGGCTGCCACTACCTCCAGGATGGTGCGCTTGGCAAAGGCTGGCTAGAACGGAGTAAGCATCTGAAGTCCTCTTCTCGTACATGTTGACACTTTTCCCCGAAGAGTTTTATGGCTGTTTTTAATGGAATAAGTTTTATCCTTGCAGTAGCACACACTGCTGCACCCAAGGCTATCATCTCAGGTGTCACCTTTGATTATACATCATGCCAAGAATGATGATGCTTGTTCTGGGAGCCCAACAGCCTGGTATTGACCTGATGTAGGGTGGTCTCCTGGCTTGGCTCTTTATGTTGTAATGAGCTGGAGCACAGTTGGCATCTCATTGTGTTTTCTAGTGTCCCAGAGGCCTAATCTTCACAGGGGTTATGGGTAAAAAAGACAGACCAACTCCTGATGTCTTTGGGATCAAACGCTATTCCTTGATTCAGAGGTGTAAATCCAGTGAATTGAGCTCAGCTTTGGAGAGAGAATTTGTCTCAGAAGGCACAAGTGGGAGGAGGTTGGTCCTTACACTGGCCCTTCAGAGACCTGAAGTAAGCATAAGGAAATGTTTACAGGTCTGATGACTACTTTCTTCCCCAACACTCAGATACAGCTTTAGGTTGTGAGTGAGTAGATTTATAAAACCTTGGCACAGTTCTTAGGCATGAGCTTGTAAAAGTCCTTGGGCAACATGATGGGCATCTCTTCTTCTGCCACAGATGGGTGCTTTGCTACGCTGGCTGTTGCCACAGCTGGACCTTGGGCAGTATTTCTTTCATGGGCCTAGTGATTTATGGCCGTGTCAGTTGTTTAATCATTCAGTTGGCCCTCCCTTCAGCGCTGTACAATAGTTAGTTACTTACATAGAAAGGTGACTATCTGATCTAATTATGGAGTCTCAAACCTAATTATGGAGTCAAATATGATTCTATAATCTACTCTTAATGTCTCTATGTTGAGAAGACAGATACACACGTCTGTAATGTGCACACTTACATGCCTCTGTAATTATGGATATGCTTAGGCTCTCATTTATTTCCATCCCTTTATCTTGGGGAAGGGATGCTTGCAGCTTCATCTGCCTGTGAGACATCTTCAGGTTATCTTGCCTTTTCCCCTCCAGTGTGGCTTTTTCTGCCTCCTTTTGCTGCACTTGGGTATGCTGAGGCAGAGCCATCAGTCAGCGTTGCTCAGTCATGCTGGTGATGGTGCAGAGGGTTGGTAACACTTGGACTCAGGGCAGTGCAATGGAAAGGAGTGAAGATTACATTTTGGTTCTGGTAACTGTCATTAAACCTTGTTTTCATGAGGATAAACCACACCTAGGAGAGATTCCCTTCCCTTCAGAGAAAGACCTAACATAACGCATTCAAAATCAGGGGCAGAGGTAGAAGGACTGGAACAAAAGCAGCTTTGGAGGCAAGGGGACTACATGGAGAGGAATGACCTTTCTGCTGTGTTCATCTAACTCACCCTACCAATGAATCACATATTATAGTTAGTTAACTAGTTAGTTTGTTTTGTAGGTAGTCTGTGGATTACAGGCATTCACATATGGCCATTCCACTAGCAATTATTCTTATCAGTTGAAGATCTCATACTGTATCTCTTGTATACCCACTTCCATTTTATAGATGCCTATCTCTGGGTATATCTTATAGAGAGGGATTTTAGCAATGTGTTTAAAATTGTCATGTAGTAGAGAGACCAATTTCCCAACACTGGAGACAGAGAACAAAATAAATACATCACAGAAGCAGAGAATGGCTGGGGTTGGAAACACCTCTGGAAATTGTCCAGTCCACCATGCACAGGGTCACCTCAGGCAGGATGCGCAGGGCTCTGTCTGGTCAGGATCTGGATGTCACCAGACTATCTCTTGATTCTTTATTAAGAGATGACGTTCATTTGTTTTTCTTGAAGGGAAAGTCCTTCTGCCTTGTTTCTGTCCCGATTAACCCAAGGTAGGTGAGAGGGAGAGGGTGTTTCCTATGGGATCTATAGTGTGGATGGAAAATAGCTATCACAGTCATTTTTCCAGCTTCCTGCCAAAGCTGGATTGTTCTTTCAAGTATCATGGCCACAGGAAGTAATGAAGGCTGTTGTCCAAAGGTGCAACAAATCTAGCTCCAGGGCTCTGAGCGGCAGATAAAATACCCTACTGGAGCATGGTACTGATCCAGTATAAACTCATTCTCCTGGTTCAAATTTGTTCAGAAAAATTTGCAGTGACTTAATTTTAACCCAGCAGACTTTGTATTGCATCATACTCTGTCACTTGTTTGCTGACTTTCTGGCAAGTTTGCTGACTTGCTGACAAGTTTTACCCATCCTCTGGAACTGCTTTGAAGTTGGCATGAAGAAAGGCTTAATCCTTGTATGCTCTGGTCCACTCGATAAAAGTATGATCAGATGCCTGTTCCAGATTTGCATCAAACTCGTGCTGCTGGTCATCTGGCAGTGCATGGACGGTGACCACAACCACGTTCGAATTTCCCATTTTTTTTTGTAAAGCAATAATGAAGAAATAGTTTGAGGCGCTTTTTTTTTGTGCATATTTCTTATGTGGGTTAACTGAGTTCAGTGCAGCTCACTGCACGCCAGGCTGTTGGGTTTGTATGTCCCATGACGGATTCTGAAGTTTCACTGACACTTCTCATAAAAGCAGGTTTCTGACCAAAACTTTCCCTCGGGTGTAATGTGGGTTGTCCATTGGCCTCTGCCCCAGAGGCAGCTGCATTTCAGTGGTGGCATATATAATTGAGGAAGCAACCCAGGAGTCTTTGGAGTGAAAGGTGATATCTCATCATTAAATATTGCTGTATAGTCTCCAGTGCTTTGTGGTGAATGGTTTTAAAAAGATGGAGTGTAAAGAGGCTTCCAGGATTTCTGATATTTTGCAGAGATTAGGGATTTAATTTGCATGTCACATGAAAGGATGTGAGATCCAAAGGCAATATGACAGGCATTGCGTTTGGGAAGATGTTCTTCACGTTCACTATGACGCTCTCAGACTTGTGCCTCAGTTTCCCCTCACTTGAAGCTGTTCAATATATATTTTTTTTTTCTTTTCTTTTTCATCTTACAGCATTTGGACTCTATGGATAAATCAAAAGCAGTCTCAGCAGCCACAGTTATGGTTGGGGTTAGTGTACTATGGTGCTTGAGCTTGAGCAAATCAAGCTGCAGCATGAACTCTGGGCAGCTGAATCTGGTTGGGCTGCATTTGTCTAATCAGCCTTTGCTTGTTACTAATGTGGCTGCTCCTGTGAGTAGGGCAAAAGCCATGCCAGGTATTACGCCCACTTTCATTTCATGAAGAATCCCAAACAGGTGGATTTCTCCTCACCTCTGGACTCACCTCTGTTTTTGTCCTCTGGAAATTTTCAGTTTAATCACTTCATAGCCCTGGCACCTGAATGCTTGAGTAGCTGCCTGAGGCAGGAGAAGGGAGCTTATTCAGAGCCTTTAATGGAAGGCATCTAGTATGACCCAAAGGGAGGTCTCATACTTCAGGCCTTTGCCTCCAGGAGTGTGTTTGAGGTGCCCAGAGAAACTGATAAGAGATGTGTGAGCTGCTGTAGCAAGGCTGAGCACACAAGCGTTTGATTATTCCTCAGTACTTATCAGAGGAAGTGTGAATCTCTCCCTAATTAAGATCTAATGCCAACTTCTGTGAAATTTGTTGTCATTCACCTGTGAATTATCTTCCTCAAATTTAACTTGACTGCAGGAAGCCTGCTAGCAGTACCACTTTCCTCTGGGAGCTTAATTTGGATAGTAAAATGCCTCTGCAGTTGCTTATTGAATAGCACTTGGTGCTGGTGGGCCTTGGAGGCCTGGAAGGGCCATTTAGGTGAGCACTTAAAAGTCTAGACAGCCCCCATCTCTTGGGTGTTTAAAATAGAGCTAGAGGTCTCCTGGAGAATCCACTTTCTCCCTGGATCTCCAAATCTGCACATTGCCAGCTAAGGCTGAAAAGCTGCTGGAGGAAAAGAGTTCATCACTGTCCTTTCAGCGCTTCTGCTCGAAGGCAGCCTGGAGAGGGGAGATGGGGAGGTTTCCAAAAGAGGTTACACGTTCAAAAGCCTGAAGTGAGGTTTCCTAATTAGTCAAAGCAAAGGTAGCCTGCCCAAACAAGAAAGACGAGTATAAATGTCCCTGCACCCCAGTCATTTAACTATTAACCCTGGAGGAGAGTAAGGAGATACCTAAAACAATGACCCAGTTAATTCTGCGTGGCGTTGAAGTGCAGTGTTATTTGTTGCTACCTGCAGGTCTGGTGATATCATCATCTTCAGGCTCTCAGCAGAACAGGAGGCCAATATTTTTAAGTGGGATTTTAAGGTGGATTTGGCATGAACTCACCCGACACTGGTGTAATGCCATGACTTTATTCATCGGTTGCTTTTTTCTGCTGACCTGGAGGCACACAGCCAAGCAGGGGTGAGTGCTCGGGCAACATGACCCAGAGCTTGGGTCGAAGACCCACAACCAGAACTTGGAGCAGAAGCATGGCTTTTTATTCATCCTCCGTAAAACATTACCCAATGAGTCAAAACCTGAAAGACCCTTCCTAGCTTGGAGCCATGAGTTTTACTTCACCTCCCATCCAACGTTGGGTCACAAGCAGGTTGGTCGATTACACCAGTGGCTGTGGTCCCTTCCCTGCATCGTTGGTGGTCACGGACTCATCCTGCTGCCCTGCACAGTGAACTAGATGCTGTCTGCCAGAAGCTTTCTCTTTTTTTACCAGCAGTGAGAGAGGTTAAAAGCCTGTGGGCGGAGGCCGGCACAGAGTGCCCATTGTACATGGGTGCATACCAGAGCAGTAACTCCCTGGAATGCTGCACTGCCAAGCTTTTACCACCTTGTGTTTGTGTTGCAGGCCAGGAGTGTGTGTACATTGTGTCCCTCTCCAAGGAGATTAACAATGTGAAATGGCAGATAAATAGGACGGGCTCCTTTTTTTTTTATTATTTTTTTTTTTTTGATTGAACCGTTTGGAAGAGGAAGGTAACCCTGACTCCCATCACCTCCATAAGCACAAAGGAGAAGCAGGGTGCAAGGTCGGTCAATTAGGTGGAGCAGCTCCTTGCAACTGGGTGGCTTTAATGTACTAATTGCGTTAGTAATTAGCAACTACCACATGGTAAACACTTGGGTTCTAAACTATGTAAGGGCATTAACTAACCCACCCTACAATAGGTCTGAATGAGGTAAGCATTATCCTTGTTTCACAGATGGGGAAATGGAGAAACTTTCTGACCGCAGGGTGAGTCAAGGCCCGCATGAGGCAGACCTTGGGTCTGTTAGTTCTTCAAGATCACCTTAAACGAGACCAGTAACAACAGCTCTGGAAAATGAGTCTCCTCCCTGTTGCCAGAAGATGTGTTACTTAAGCATAAGTGTTTTTATGGTGCATTTCTATCTCCTATGAGCTACTGAAACCATCTCTAAGGCCAGATGGCAGATCAGGCTCCATGATGGCTCTCCTTTTTTTTTTTTTTTTTTTTTTTTTGCTTGGGCTGTCAGCTTGTGCTATTTATGGGAACTTTATTTGAATTTGTGTCTGCTGGGACCTGGGTGGAGGTCACCCAATGATTTCATGGAGCTCTAGGATGCTTAGGATTTTCCATTAGCAGCCATATGTGCTAGGGTCAGAGAAGTGACCCGTGGCCACACTGCAGTGGAAATGTGAATATATAACTAATAAAAGGTGCTTGTTATTACTTCTCTTCGTATTTTAAGCTCATGCAAGGTTATTTTTGAAAGACAGAAAGAAGGCCAGTGGTACAAGGCCACGTGATTTTTCTTGATGAGCTGTGCCTTAGAGTAGTCTATGATAATACTGTTATGATTTAGTGACAGGTAGAGCAAGACCATTTTTGTTTCTCCTTTATGGTTTATTGCTGCTGAGAATGAGCTGGGAAATCCCTGGCTGTGCTCAGATCTTGCAGTTGGTGGAGGGGTGGGGTTTGGCAGTGTGGCAGAGCTAATCTAACAGGGAGCTACTGCTGAAAGAGTAGGTCTGCACCCCCAGCACCTACTCCTGGCAGTGCCGCCTTGTTTCCTTCTCTGTGTGCCAGAAGCGATACTCCTCTGGCCCACCAGGGAGTCGTTTCTGCTAAAGTAGCAGAAAATATCTTTGCTTCTCTCTTGTAATTTTGTAGACTAAACTAGCTTGTTGTGATGCGTGTGTGAGGGTGGCTACAGGAGGGATTTTAGGGAGGGTGTATGAGAGCATCTCGATACCTTTAAAAACACTCTACATGTATTTTAATTTTTTTTTTTAACTAAATGCTTGTAATTTGGCTTAGCCTCTCTATGTCATTGAGTAATACATCTTTTGCCCCAGTTGAACATTCACAGCTTCTCCCACTAACTTTGGCCTAGACTTTGTAAGCTACTGAATATGAGTGCTTCCATCTCAAAGGGTTCAATCTGTGATGTTTTAAAGAATGCCCATATTTAAAAGGATGAGAGTATAGTCTTTGCTTCTGTCAGCCACAAAGCAGCAGTACCCAAGGGCATGACAAACTCTGGAAAACATTGAGTTTAGCTTTCTTCCATCACCCTCAATACTCAAGTCCCTGATACTCCATGCAAAAGACCCAGGTGGATCCTTCTGCACTTCCAGAATCCCAGGGAGCATCTTGGGCTGCAGGCAGTGTTGTATTCATACACTGCTTTTCTTGTTTTTTATATATCTGTTTTCATCAATTTAGCAGTACATATGGCTATGGCACCTTGCTTGGTGATACCAACTCCAGCCTCCAGAAATGTTTGCCAGCCTCGGTTCCTGTTTTGCTTTGAGGAAGACCTTTGAGATGCTGCAGGGGAAGCCCAAGCATGCCCCATTTCAGTCATCTCCACACTCGCGTTCGATACGTGTGCTTGTGCTAACTTCCTTTTTTTCTTCTCCTTTCTTTTGACAGTGGCAGATTTGGTCTCTTCTGAGCTCCTTGCAGCCTCTGGGCAATTGTGACGTTGAATTCAGCAGACAGTTACCATTCATTCCCTGGAATCGTACCTGCCCTTGCTCTCCTCATCCCCTCCCGTGCTCCCCTTCCCTCTGATAAAACTCCAGGGTGTTGTGGTATTGCTATGGAGCCCAGGGAGACTTTGGGCAGCTCCCGGCAAAGGGGGGGCGAGGCAGACTTTCTGCCAACCTCCATCACCTCTACGAAGCCTCCGCCTGCCTCCAGCTGCACAGGGGAGCCGATGCTGCCTGCGTCGGGTTCAGGGAAAGGGATCCCGGTGAGTGGTGAGAGGTTGGAGCCTGAGGAAGAGGATGAGCTGGGTTCTGGGAGAGACGTGGATTCCACTTCCAATGCCGACAGCGAGAAATGGGTGGCAGGAGACGGCCTGGAGGAGCAGGAATTTTCCATCAAGGAGGCTAACTTCACAGAGGGGAGTCTAAAACTAAAGATCCAGACCACCAAGAGAGCTAAAAAGCCCCCAAAGAACTTGGAGAACTATATTTGCCCTCCAGAGATCAAAATCACCATCAAGCAGTCTGGGGAGCAGAAGCTTTCCAGAGCTGGGAAAAATAGCAAAGCAGCTAAAGAGGAGGACAGATCACACTCCAAAAAGAAGGTAAGTCCTATTCTTTCCCAAATATCCCCTTTCTCCTGAAAGCACAGGGAGAGGGTAGGATGAAACCTGCTCAAACAGTTTGTGTCCCAGTCATAACATTTGCAAGGTTTGCAGAACCCTGCTTGGCCATGGAGGAGGTAATACAGAGCAGGTATCATCTTCCACAGCTTCATATGCTGCGGGGATGATCTTGAACTACCCCTCAGATGAACCAGTGCGGAAGGGATCAGAAGTTCACCTGAGCCTCTTCTATTTTTGTGCATAATTGAGATTTAAGATTAATCATTATATGAATGATAAATGAAGGAGCCCACTTCTAAACTGCTTTGTGTCCGAGCGCTAACACTCAAGCCTTTTGGCAGTTAAAGCTTTTAACTACATTTTTAAAATATAGGTATGTGCACAGTGAACAATTGAATCCATTCCTGTGTACCAGGTGAGGGGCTCCATTATTCTTGATTACAGCATTGTGCTAGCAACACTATAGTTATGCTTCAGAAAATACTTCCATTATAAGTCTCATTTTCTTTCAGATGCCTATCATTTTCTTGAAATATCCTTCTAGAGAGAAATTTTTGGTACTTAAAGTTTGGGTAAAAATTGATCTTTTTATTTTTATGTTTTCATTTAGTCAAGGAGAGGAAGAGGGAGGGGAAAAGAAAGAAAACCTTTTCTTTGTATGAGCTGTTATCAGAAACACCCTTTTGTTTTGCTGTTGGCTTGATTTTTTTTCAGAAATATCCCCTACACTTAGTCTTTAAAACAAATATAGTTCAAGTGTTTTAAGCAGTACTTGTGAGGGGAGGGACACCTGGTGATTACTCATGTTATTTTGGGTGTAGTGGTGTTTTCTGTCCTAGGTGTAAGAAAAAGGAGCTTTGGTCAGGTTGAGGCTTTATCACAGTACAAATATTTCACCTCTGCCTCCTTAGTAACAAGTAGGCATCATGATGAGCACCGACAGGAACCCAGATTTGATGAAAGACTCACAAGTACCTCCAAAACCTGGACAAATTCATCTGGGATGTAGGTGTCCATTGATTACAGATCAAGGCATGACTTGGCTTTCCTGCTCATGCAGCCTGGATCCCCTGCTGTGCAGAAGGTCTCCATTTCTCCAATACCTTGTACAGTTGATGGATGCTTAAAGGGTTACTTGAAGCCTTGAGGAGGCTAATTGCCAATGGCTCTCCCTGGAGACAATCTTTTCTTAGACCGAAATTCTGATAAATCTAAATCACTCTTTGAAGAACCAACATTTCCAATTGACTCAAGGCAGAGCCCAGGGAGATTAACATTGCTCACTCTGAAAGTACTTTTCTTAGAAGCTGAACTTGACAAAAAAAAAAACAAAAAAACCCCCACCAAAATCAAGGTGATTTTTTT
>JAOXJM010000019.1:5228630-5246403 GCA_026413425.1 Tringa solitaria | reverse complement strand
TCCCCCCCCCCCCCCCTTTTCTGTTTTTTATTCACAGCAGAGGTTTGGCCCTATAATACACAGAAAAGAAATTTCCCCACCTATTAAGAAGGATGGGCTCTCTTCTTAGCACCAAACAATGTCTTATTTCCACTTCCCTTTCCTCCCTGAATACTTGCAGAAGTCTCAGGGGAACCAGCCGTGGTGTGAGACCATGTTCAGTGAGAGCAAAGGTGTCACAAGCCATCCCTCCAGGGCTGTGAAGGGAGAAAAAAAAACCAAACAAACTTGCAAACCACTACCTACTGTGCATGGATCGTGGGCAATATGACTGCTTAGAAATCGGAACTTTCATTTTTATTTATCACCCAGTCAGAGGGGTATGGTAGGCACGTTCATTTCTTCGTGTGGCCATCCAAAAAGATTAAATCAATAAAGCTAACTACACGTATAAAATACCAACCCCAACAACAATAAAAAAAAAAAAAAGCACCTTGTAGTGTGTTATGCGTGGGGTGAGAATTAAATTGCAGAAAGATAAGGAGTTTGAATGAAGAGAATTGTGGCCCAAACGTGGCTGCATCCAGCCTGCACTCATACCGTGAGGTCTGAGCCGGCTGGTGCTGTGTCCGTGTGCAGGCTGGAACCACTTTAGGACACTGCTAGTCTATTCTGGCCATTAAAACAAAACAAACTGGGGAAAAAAAGAAAAAAGAAAAAAAAACCCAACCAAAAAACAACCCTGAACCCCAGCAGGTGGATGCTCTGAGCAGATGGGGAGAAGGCTGCCGCACTGGCCCATCCATTAGCATAACACCCAACGGCTGCCGTGCAGCAGCTGCTGAGCTGGGGCCAGGGCAGAGAGGTCCCCAGCAGGGATCTGGAAGACCCCAGTGCTGTGATCTCAAGGGAACTGATGCCTGGACACCTGCAGCCTGCATCACCGCCATGCCTCCCTACAGCTGAAAAGATTTCGCACACGGCTGCCCGTGAGCTCGTGGGCTGCAGGACCAGGTCTTGGCTGTGAACATCTCGTACCACGGGGTGACGAAAGGCGCTACAGGAGTGGGAAGTGAGAAATCGGTGGGAGAAGGGTTTCCAGTGTTGGCAGCGTGGTTACTTTCATGGCCGACGCGTGTGTCTTATGGCAGTTATGGAGGTTCTTTTGGGGAAGATAGTTGGGAGGAAACAGCAAGTTGGAGCTCGAATGGAGCTTAAGCTGTCCGGTCCACCCGTGGGTTTCCATGGGAGAGAGAAGCGTGCAGGTACCTTCTGCGTGTACTTGCAGAGCTGTTGAGAGTTGCGGTAGTGGTTACAAAAAAAAAGTGATTGTCACATTTAACTGATTCTGGTGGTTTTGCTATTTCAGAGTTAGCCTGTTTGATTGCCTGTTGCTTTAATCAGCACAAACCCCAGAGAAGCAGCTATGGGCAGCAGGGAACAGTGTGTTTAAACCAGTGGGGCAGATCTTCAGCTGGCACCACTCCACTGTCCTCTGTGGATTTTTGCCAGGACAGTTTGGCCCAATGCACACATCTCACTTGCTCTTGGGAGCGCAAGGGAAATCATTTTTTGAGTTTACCACCTTGCTTATAGATACAGGGCATATATACAGGCCCCACAGACCCCTATATGAGGATGGAGAGCTGAGCATAACCTGAGCTGCAAAGGCCAGGTATGTGTCTCCAGTGGGTGAGAGCAGTTGTCCTACACCTCACGGAGTAGCACCTGAATTTATCTTTTCCCCCTGAGGAGGAGCAAACTCTATCAGGACTTGAAAAAAAAATCACTTAAGTTTGTTGCATAATAATTTCAGCCACATCTCCAGTAGTCCCCAGTGCTTTGAAATACCACTTCAGCACTCTTGCTGGAGTTTCAATACACACAGCACAGAGGGCAACTAATGAAAACATGGAAGCAATTTAAGTAACAGCATGTGGGTACACAAAGGACTGGTAATGCCAGCAATGTAAAAAGGGGCTGTGAACTGGGGATATAGCATTTACTCAGTGACCACTTAGGGAGGAAGAAGATATGCCTGTTCCTAGGCTTTCCACTGCTCTGTTAATTAGGCAATAGGGGCTAGTGCCTGATTTCTAAAGCTGTGGTCCAGGGAGCGGCAGTGATTAGAAGGGGGCTCTGTGGAGAGCCACGCTGCTCATGTGCTGAGGCCTGTTCCTTTTTTTCGCCTTTGATTCCAGCTGCTACACTATATTAAAAGACGTAAACATACATTAAATACTTTCCTCATGTTGCTTTTCTGTGTGAGCAATCGCCCCGGGGATGTTATGCGATCATGAATGGGAGGGGAGGGAATCCAAGAGAGGATCTTGCTGGGTGGGGTTGCTGATGCCCTGGAGCGGGGAGGGAGGCAGGGGGTGAGAGAGCATCAGCGTTGGGAACCTCTGCTCTGCCTGCTTGAATGCTTTGGCTGCAACCCAACAGCTCTGGGGGTTCCTTTTAAGTGGCGACCATGCCAAGATTCACACCAGCTTCCCCTTCTTGGAAAATAAGAATGAAGGTAGCTTCCTAACCCCTTTCCTGGGGCTGCTTAGAAGGTGAATCGTAGCTTGGGCTCTCCGTGTGGCCGGTTGTGCAGCAATTGGAAAGTGCACAAACGTTCTGTAAGCGTTTGCTCTGATTTCAACCCTTCAGCGCCTGGGGATGGAGTGGGCTGAATCTTTGCCACTTCTAAACCCGCAAATGGCTCCATTTCATTTAGTCTGATTGAAGAGGGCGGGAAGCAAAAAGCTAGGAGCCCAAAGGATGTCCTGCTGGCATGTTGGCAAGACCGGCAGCTGCTTCTCTCCCACCTGCAGCAGGGTTGCTCCAGCCCAGAGTCCTCAGTATCACAAAAGGTGCCTTTTCCTTCGCATAAGAGAACATGTTGTCACTCTGGAAGGGCACTGAAAGTGTAGCACCGAATGCAATGAAGCAATCCATCATCTTTCCCTGCTTGTCATGTAGCATTTAACAAGCCCCAGATGAGCAGTATTTTCCTGGTTTTGTTTTGTTTCTTCCCCCACCCCCTGCATTTGCTGGTCTGTCTATTTTCTTGTGTCTGCAAACACTTTATTTTCCATCCCCTTCTTTCTTTAGGCACAGCCATGCAAAGTTTCTTTGGAACTACCTTCATATGCATAATGGCCTGCTTTGGGGAACATAAACTTTTTTTTTTTTTTACATTATTATTGTATTTTAAGAGCCTGGGATGGGTGAATGTATTTTTATTGCTGAAAGATAAGTGGCTGCAACTCAGTTGGAAGTAAAGCTTCCTCGTGTGCAGTCAGAGGAAACTCTATCCTTGGATTTTCTTGCAACATTTTTTCCCCTTTGAGTTCCTGTAGGTATTTGCTGTTTCTCTGCAGGAAGTGGTTCTAGAATTTTTCCCCTTGAAATTCAATGCATCATCTTCCTTTCCTTTGCCCCCCCACCCCCCCCAACTTCCTCCTGTGGTTCACCTTTCCTTGAGAACTCCCTCATTCAAATGCTTTCCCCTTTCCACCCCTCCCTCTTCCAGAAGATCAAGAACGCTTCCCCCCTGCCTCTCTCTTTGCATCACTGACAGCACATTGTACTTTCCCTCCGGGTTCTCATGTGCATCCGCAGCTCTTGTTGGATTACCCCTGTGCCAGACTCCTCTCCCTGCTGATTTGTGAGCGTGATCATCGAATTGCTCACATTACAAACTTATTCCTCTTCGCTAAGGGCATCCCCATGCAAGATGTCCTCTGAGTCAGCTCTTCCTGTTGCAATCCTAAATGTGGCTAGGGGATTTGATATAAGTGCTTGCTCCCTGTGTCTGTGTGTGGTTTAGCAAGGAGGAGAAAGCATTTGTGCACTTGTGGTGGTACCTGCTTGAAGTGGCAGGCTTTGACTTACAGCTGCCTTTTTTTCTTCTTTTTTTTTTTTTTTTTTTTTTTTCCCTCCTAAGGAAGGAACCTCCATAGCCCCTTCAGCCTGGACCTGTTTCTGTGCTGGTTTGTTCCCCACTCTTGCTTAGCAAAGCCTTGAGGCTCCTCTAAATGGTGCTGGTGGCAGGTACCTGAGGCTCGTGCCAGCAGTGTAGACCTCAGCTTCTGCCCAGGTTATGGAATAATGGTAGAACTTCAGAAATTCCAGCACAGTGGGAAAGCATTCTTCTAGTTGCGTTTAAGGTGAAACTGGCTTTTGAGCAGCTGAGAGACCAAGTTAGAGCTGCTCTAACGGGCACGAGGCTCCTGGCGTTTTTAGGCTCTTTCTATACAAATGTCTGGGTACAAAGCTACACAAGCTCAGCTTTTTGATATTCATCCCAGGTTTCTTTTTGGCTAGCTTTTCATTCTACCACATTGTTGAAGGTACAAATGAAACAGCTGCAGTTTGGTACCCTCCCAGCACAACCAGCTTAGGCTCCCCCCAAGAAAGAGAGTAGGAAAGAATTTCTCTGTAGAAAACTTCAGAGCTTAAGAAACCAGTTTTACTATGAACTGAGAATCATTCAGCATGAGGTTCATCTTGGTCCTTGAAGGTATCTGAGGTGCACAGTCTGGGACCTGAGTCCTCATGGGTCCCCACGTAATTACCTGGAGAAGGGTGGTCCCTGTGAAGGGCAGGGAAGGCTGGATCCCAGCTCCTACTCCTTCTCCAAAGCCTTCTGGAGCAGATTCCACTTTGCATCGTGTTGTGGATCTCTTGTGATAGGAATAAGGCAGAGTTTCTTTTCCAGCTCAGCTCGGTGCTCTGCCTGAGCCAGCTGATGCTCACTGTCTGTCTGCTCCCAAAGAATTTTGTCTTTTTTTTTTTTTTTTTTAAATGTAGTCAAGTATTTCTTAAAGAAGCAAATGTCTGGCAGTGAAGGGATGGGCTGGGGAAATCTAAGCAGGCTTTTACAGCTTAGCATGGAGTGCCAAATGAGGAAGACTTGCTGTATTTGAATAGTTGCCATATGACCAGAGCTTGTGGAGGCCATCCATGTCGAGGACAGGTTTTGTTTTGCAGCAGTCACTCCCACGGCTGAGTTTCGATGGCCCTCTGTGACATTTCCTTGTTTCCTTGTGCTGTGCCTCTCTTTCCAAATTGAGACAAAATGTCCCCAGTGCTGGTTTTGGAGTTGAGGAGGCACTGCAGGGAAGTAACTGAGACCAGTGCAGAGAAGCTGTGTTTCTAGATGGAGGTCCTGCAGTCGCCACCACCAAACCTTGGGAGGGGATGGGTGCTGCCTACCGCAGCCTTGTAAAAGCTTGGCCAAGTCAGCGCACGCTGGTTGCATTTCGAAAGCACTGCGGCCTCCAGGCTAACAGAGATGTGCTGCAGACATGACGCTCTGACGTGCACCCAGAACTACAAACCTCTGTACTGGTTGTGTCTTCATTTGCAGAGGTTTTGGGATGCACATGCTCATGTCCTCCAGCATCAACTTTTGCATGCAGTGCTCCCTCTCCTCTCCTTCTAGACATGCCTGACCACAGATACATTCTGATTTACCTCCAGCTTTTTCATCTTCATTCCCTTTTTCACACACACGTGCTTACCCAGCTAGCCCCCTCAGGTCAGGTCTAATTCCTCCCATTCTTCACTCCCAGGTGGACTTCCACTGCCCGTATTCCCTTGCATAGTCAGGGGGACAGTGTGAGGGACTTGTCTTGAGTTTATCTGAGTGGGAAGAGGAGCTTCACCTGGTACTCTCAGCTTGCTTTTTTTTTTCCCTTTTTCTAAGAGCACTGAAACTTGTGAAAGTTGGTTTCTGACCACTTTCTTCTTATGTGGCTTCTCTGCTGTCTAGTGATGAACAAACTTTCTGACCAAGCCCTCTTAGGGAACCCCTCAGGGGTCCCTTTCTTCTGGCCAGCAAACAATTTAAACAAAACTTTTTTTTTTTTTTTTAAATATTATGTTTCAAAGATTTCTATTTTTCCATCAAATTTCATCAAAATTGGTCAAAATATGCCAAAAACATTGAGGAGAGGATCATGCAGGCAGGCAAGGAGTTTGTGTTTACATTCACATACACACAAACACAGTGTGATCACGTTAGCCTTGTTTCCTTAGGAAACCAGTCTAAAAATACCCAGAGTAAACATGCATTGTTTTGGTTTTTAATGCTATGACTATTCCAACTTTTGAACCTTAAAATGATTCCATTTGATACGTGACCCTTGAGGACAAGTCCAGTTAGCTCTGTTTTCGTAAGAGTGTTATTTTTCATTTCTTGCCATGACCTCTAACGTGAATTAGACCAGTGGCTGTTGGCTCCTTCATTTCAGGACATGAAGTGCTATTTCTACATTGTGACTATATTTGGACTCCAAGCTGCAGGCAGTTGCTATCAGGAGAGGGATTCTCACGCCATAGTGCATACACCAGTAGCAGGACACTGCTTCCAAGTAGGACGGTCAGCTTGGAAAACATTACTTCTCCAGGGTGGTATCAAGAAAAACCACTTGTTGTTGTCATTGTTTCTTTTTTTTTTTTTTTTTTTGCTGGAGCTGTGGGCTAGCAGTGAAAGGGACAGCAGAAGGTGTCTTACTGCAGAAATGAGGTTGTATATTTGAGATGTGGCTTGGACTGTGGCCACTGTGGAAGGTAGCATTGCTGGAGATGAGGACATGGTCATTCAAGATGCACAGTCAACTGCAGCTGTGTTTGCAGAACTAAGCGTGTCTCTGAGGCTCATTTTAAGATTGTGCCTCATGTTCCTATTGTACATCAATGTCTGCTGTTGGCAGGCCCTGTATGAAGGCATCAGGAGAGCCTGTCTCCTGCAAGAAGTTTTCAAGCTCTGTAGAAATAAAAGGAGGAGAAATGAAAACATCTCATCTTTTAGTACAGTGTGTGAAGTAGAGTAATGAGATTAAGCGACTCACTCAATGAACCTGTTGCAGGCCAGGGTAGCACTTGAGCCTTTTTTGTTGAGCTGCGGTTTCTTAACCATGACACAACTGAGTCTCGCAGGTGGTGGCTTGATCTTCAAACGTTGGGTGCACAGTCCTTCTGTAGTTCAGTTCTCTTCTACTTGTCACTGAAACTTGTGAATTTTTTTTAAAATTATTAACTCTCTGCATTTTCACTGCTAGCTTTGAAATTTATCTAAAAGAAGAGTTAGAGCTTGATGCAGAAATGAGGGGCTGGAGTTTTGGGGCCAGCGTGCAATCAGTCGATCTAGATGCCCTTAATAGTCCCTTCTGGTCTGTAAACCCTGACATGTCACAAGAGTCAAATGAGGAATATTTACCAGAGGACTCATAATCTTCTCATCAGTTTCTCATGGCTCTCTGTCTCACCTGGGTGGCAAGGTTTGTAGAGAGAGATGGTATCTTTTATTGACATTGATGTTACAACAGCTCTACCACTATAAACCTGGGTGGTTCATTGAGGAATTTCAGCACTTCACAGCATCGTAACTTCGTGTGAGCTGCTCTCCATCTGCACGGCTGAAAGATGAGAATCAGCCCAAAGGGGATTTGTGGGTAATTTTGCCTTGCCCAATGCTCTTGGGAGGAATGTGGTGGCACAAGCAAATGAGCCAGAGGCCCAGGCCCCACTCGCCTTCTCACTGATGGCTCTGTCTGACCAGGCGAGGGCCAGGCAGTGGACACTCAGATGTGTCACCACCAATCATGACCTTGTTTTACTACAGGACAGTGTTGCTGATTCCCTACTTGGTGCTTCTGTGGAAAGGCACTTCTGTAATGCACTTGGCAAGCGCTTCCCAGGAGGATATGTAGGAAATAGTTTCCTCATACCTTCGAGGTAGAGTCTACACTGTAATTTCTAAATAGACTTTTTTTTTTTTACAGTAGTCTCCCCTGCGCCCCAGTACGTGCTAAATATTGTACTGGCCTTGGTAGCTTCACCTAAATTTTACCTATGGTATTCCCAGGTGGGTAATTTGCTGAAAGCCCACCCTTAAAATTAAAAAGGAATTGACCTGAGGCAGATATTTTTCCACCAGGGAGCAGCAGCACTAGCAGGGGCTTGATCTGCCCCCCACCAAAGTCTTTTCAGCTACAGGGACAGTCCCTATATCAGTATCCTGCCTAATCTGTATTAGTGGGAAACTTGAAGGAACTTGTTTTGTTACATTTTTCACTGGGAACTGATGGTGCTGGACTGACAGCGTGTTTTACTTCTTATATACCATGTATGCACAGGTTAGATGGGGATAATTAATTTGTCTTGCCTATTTTCTGATGTTGTGTTCATCAGTGCTCAGCTGAGTACTCTTTCCAAAGACAGCCTCTCGTTTTCCATGGGATACTTTCCTTAAATAATTTATGTAATCATTAGGATGAACTGCCTCCAGCCTTTTCTCTCTCTTGTCTTAATTCCATTGCATTACTTGTAATTATATTCCTGATTTGAAGGAGAATTGTGTGGGGGGGAAGCCTGTTTCCTTCTCTGACTACTGCACAATGATTGCAAGAGGAACTGGGAAGAGCATGGTTGGGAGGGATCGATCTGTCCTTAGGTCATTGACTCTGGGTGTGGGCAGGAGCTGCTATTAGTCACTCAGGGACAGCAACTGCCAGCATGCTTCATGGGGATTTGTGAAGCACGGGCCAGCTCTGCAGGAGGCCAGCACATCCTTTGTTGCTCCCCTGTGCTTTGATTGGCAGACGCGGCGCATAACCAAGTCATGCTTCATTCTTGGAGGCAACTTGGGTACTTAGGATGTGGAGCCCTTGGGTCTACTTGGGACACCCTTGGAAAGAATGGGAATTGGGCCGTTGACATTATCTAGAGGGAAGAAGAAATTTTAAAGAAAAGCTTGTGGTGGACAGCCAGGTCCTTAGCCTGAAGCATTTGAGTGTGACGAAAGGACTGAGAGTGACTTACCCTTGGCTTTCTGCATCTGAAGGAGTTCATATTTCTGATGTGTATGTAAGACTCTGATAAAGTAGGACAGTTGCTAATTACAGACTAAATAAGTCTTTTACTATTACACTCTGGATTTAGCTGCTGAACTTCACTTCCACCTGCTAAGATGTTGGTGTGGGAGATTGTCCTAGGTTGCTGAAAAGGTAGCATGGAAACATGGAGAAACCCTGTCATTTTTCAATCTATCTGGGCCTGACTTAAGCTAATAAAACTTAGCATGAGCCTGTGGGGTACAGCAGCTGCACGCTGGAGATATAAGTTGACTCAGTCAACTCAATCTTGGCCGCATGGTCTAATAGGCCTCTATGAAATCCCTGGGTCAGAGGCCAGCCACCATGCCCATCTTTGTCACATCTCAGTGATGTGTATCCTGGCAGGTTTTTTCTTTTTGTTCCCTCCCCGGCATGGAAAGGACCATCTGCTGGGTTGGCTTTCAGAAAAATTTTGAAAAATACCAATTTCCCTTTGTTGTGAGAAGGGGGTTGGGGGATGGGGGGAGATTGGGACAGAAGGGGGAAGGAGAGCCTGACCTAAAACCAAGCCAGTATTTGCGGCAGTTTTAGAATAGCTTGTATTGTGTTTTGTACTCCCCAAGGAAGGGTTGTCCTCTTTCTTCTTTTCTCTTTGATTCGATTCCCTGCCACTCTGAGAGCAAGTCAGAAGCTGCAGCTGCTGCTGTCAGCTGGGAAGGGAGTCCCCTTGTTTAAAACCCATGTGTTAATCCCTGGTTAGAAAATGTCGAAATGCTTTATGCTCCCCTTATAGTCCCCTCTGCTTCTGCTTTGCCTGCAGCTTTGCTGCCTGTCCACGGTCCTTGCCCCTTGTGTGAAAACACAGATAGAGGTTGACCCCAAACAGCCTCGAAGCTACCTCGAAGCACAGGTAGGATAAAGGTCCATGAATACATAAATCCAAAGAATGGACAAGGCAACCAAATCCAGTTTTTGAGAGTGGGGAGACGTCAAGTGTGTTGTGAGGTCTGGGGAAATATTATGGGGGGACTTTGCAAGTAAGGGGAGCTGTTTTTGTCGTGGCTGTTGGACACAGATGGGTAGAAATATTTGCTTACAGGGGCTGTGCTTTGTTTCTTAGGAAAAGCTGGCAGCCCAGTGGGAGAGGAATTTAAACAGTGAGGTAAGGAGAAAGAAGGATTTGGGCTCTGCCAGATGGAGATGGCCATGCAGGCGGTGTTGGAGAGGGTCTGATGGGTAAATCAGAGGCCTGAGGGACTCAGAAAGTTTATCATCAAGTGTAATGCCACAACGTTGAAGGATGAATGCAAAGAGTAGCCTGAGGTTAAAAGGGGAGAGAAGGAAAGATTTTTATTTTGACCATGGATTTTTCTGAAAATATCCTCCTATCTTTCCTACTGCATGAAGAAAATAAATCGCCATGGACATACAGAGAAAGGAGTTAGATGATGGGTGGTATAGACAGAAAATTGAAGGCAGTGCCCTATAAGTTGTGTCTGAACGCTACCAAAGAGTGAAGGTTTTCAGCACTTTCTTAAGGTCCTTCTCAGTTTGCAAGGCTGAGGCAGACAAAGGTGTCTCACACAGGGCCACAGGAGAAGGTATCCTATCTTCAGCTGCTCCATCTGTAGCAAGGATCCCTGTGCCTGCCCCTGCAGCTTGGTGCATCCATCAGACTCCCACTACCACCCAGCTCTCCCTAACCACGGGCTGCAACAAACAACTAGGGTCCCTGTGTGTCCTCCCTGCCACCTTCTCCCAGACGTGCTGATGCAAACCAGCAGTGCCCACCCACCATGGCATCCCATGACATGGGGTGGGCTGGCAGATGGCCCAAAGCTCCTGTCCATGGGCTCCTTCCCAGTCGATTACCCACAACCTCTGCTCCTCATTTTGGATGGTGGGAAGGAGCCAGCAGCCTCTGTCTGTCCCCCACGCTGCTCCAACCCTTTCCCTGCCGTGGCCCCTCGTTAATAAAGAGGTGTAATTTGGAGCCCTCCCTCCATCCTGTCTGGTGTGAGGCCATTTGTGTGCCGGAGGAGGAGGGGTAGATCCGGCACTGGGGGGGCTGGCAGTGGGGGAGAGAAAGAGGGAAAACTCTTTTGTTTGTTCAAGTAATTTAGGCTTCAGATGTTTCAAAAAAAAAAAACCAAAATAAAAGCTTGATCAGCACTGGTAAAGGTGTGCTTCTGGAACATAAAAATATCTCAGTAGCAGAGGGAACAAACCACAACAAAGAAGTGTGGATTTAAGCATTTTGGTTTTGTTTCTCAGGTTTGTCAGGAGAAATGTGACTCATTAAAAAAAAACAACAACCCACAAACAAAACAACAACAAAAAAACCAACAAAAAAGTAAAATCCGTTTCTGACCTTCACAAAGATCTCTGCATCCCAGCGCTGTCTTTAGTTGTGAAGGACTGAAAGTGGAGCATGGGCTGAAGTCTCCATCCATTCCTGGTTGTTGCTGCTGGTGTTTGCTTTGTGTCCGCTCTGCTTAGCTGAGCCGAGGAGAAGCATAGGAGAGGTACTGGATCTTGCAGCCAATGACTTTTGCTTTCTGCTTTATATGCACTAGCACATTGCCTTTAAAGTCGAGACTTTCTACTTCATGTCTGCTAAGACATTGCCTTTGGTGTCTAGATCACAGGTCTCCTATGCACCTCCATGTTCTCCACCATTCCCTTTGGACATCTTGCTTTTTTAAAAATGGGAATGGAAAATCAAAGAAAAAAATAAAATAAAAAAAATTTTGTTTGTTTACATTCAGTAAAACTCACCTTTAAATCTCATTGAGGGACCTAAACTAAGTATAAGATATCTGCTTTGTGATTGGTTTTGCTGTTGAAACACTTGCATTTCAGCTGTGTGAAAGTTGTGGAAAAATGCACGTGGGATAGGCAGAACTTAATTTTTTTTTTCTTTAAGGTAGAGAACAGGCTAATGGTGTGAAAGAATGAATTAGTTATGGCAAATCTTATTAGTATCCATTGTAAGCAGAGAAGCAGATACATATGGGAGCACTTGCAAAATTATTCCTTGTTTATTCAGCTTTGTAACCGAAGCAAATTTTTTTGCATAGTGTCATTTATTTGGCAACTGGAGGGGTGTGGAAGGTGTGTGTATAAGTAGCAAAAAGGGGGGAAGGGGGAATGCAGTATTGGTATTCCATTAAAACTGATGCTCAGTGCTTTGTTTGTCAGGTTTTGGCAAGGCTTTTTGCTTTGAAAGCCATTCAGAGAGGATCGGAGCAGATGGCAGGGAGATCCTGTTTGTGTTATTTTTGGACATTCCCATTGAAAGTCTCAGATTGTTGTTCTTTTTCCCCCCTTCCCCCACTCGTGTATGTTTTTCTTTCTTCCTTCCTTTCCTCTTTCCTTCTTGGGAACTTTTTTTTTTTTAAAGTATACATTTTTAATAATACAACATCACCTAAAAGCTGGGTGCATTTCTGATGAACGAAGCTGTGGATATTTTATTTCTGTCTGCCAAGATATGGGAAAATCTCCTCCTGGAATGTTATAAGCAGTGTTAGGAGGGCAAGTTGGGTAGGGTTGGGAAGCCACACTGCCATTTTGGTGGATTCAGCTCAATAGCAGCACATTTCCCTGAGAGATCAGCAGCTGTATTAAGGCCAGGCAGCAAGTTTAGATTGAAGGTCTCTGATAAAACAACTTTAGTGACTTGAATGACATGCACTCATGACCTCTGTATTTTATAAGCCCTTGTGGTGGAGAAGGCCAGCTGTACATAGACTGGAAAACTGAACTATGCCCTGGCTCTTCATGGTGGTCTTCCCATGTCACTGGTGAGATTCATTGGTCTTATGCAGCCTGGAAGGCTTTTGTTCTGTCATCGTCTGCACCCAGATTGTGCTGAGAAGAGAGAACTTCATTGCCCTTTGTTCCTGGCACAAGCAGTTTTCTCAAGCAGTAATTTAGCTTCATGTAACACCACTGTAAATGTCTCCAGTGCTTTTCATGTGGGAGTCTTCACTGAAGCCCTTCACAACCTTTGTGCAGGAAAACCAGCAAAGCTGAGCCCAGTCCAATCAGTTAAGGTACCTGGCTAGCCCAGGTCTATCAGCAAGGATGTGCATGCACAGTGAAGATGGGAGGTCTTGGCTGGAGTTGGTATCCAAAAGTTCAGGTGATTCACCCAAAGCTCATCCAGATGATTAAATGTCTTGAACTAAGGTGGAAATCTCGAGGAAACAAGCTTTCTCATGCTCATTCTGTCAGTGGTTATTCCCAGCCAGAAGCAGATATCTAAATCCTCAAATCTTTACAACTGATATCAGAGGTGCTTTTGCACAGGAAAATGGCCTACAAGGACATTTAGTGTTGGCCCAGAAAAGGGAATAAATGAACTTTACAGACTTTAATTTGACTACCGTAACCTTTTAAGAGAGTTCAGTGTGGGTTTTGTTTGAGTTCGAGGTGATGATTCATGATGGTTTTCAGATTGCTCGCACCTACATATCCACATCCTCAATTATTTTTTTAACCACTTCAGAAACTCATTTCATTCTTAATTGACTGAAAACTCAGAAGTCTTTCACTTGCATTGGAGCACTGAGTTTCAATGCTATAAAGAGAGGTCTACTTAGATGGTAATGGGTGATCTGGGATGTGTGATGTCACTTGAAGTACATTTCACTGGCTAGAATAAGCTACAGAGGGGAATAAAAAAAAACCAAACCAAACTTCACCTTTCTCTTCCTGTTGCCTCTTGCTAGACACTGAACATCCTCTTGGCAGGATTTTTGCTCTTCAGCGTTGACTTTTAACATCTCCATTATTAAAGTTTGGCAGCTTGTTCTTGTTATCTACCGGATGAGCCTTCTGCTCAGAGGACCTTCCCTTTTTCCTGGGGCATCATGGCTCCTCTGCCCAGTGAGGGTTTCCCTTCAAGAGCTTCCAGCGATAAGGAGTTCCCTGGTCTGGCACATTGAGAAAGGAGCCAAGCAACAATCGCAGCCTAGACAAAAAGCAAACTCGACCTACTATTTAAGTAGTTACTTAAACATGATTTAACCTAAATAATGCACACTGTGACTTGGCCGGGGGAGAGGGGGAAGGGTAGGGAAGGGGTTTGTTTCTAATGAGCTGGGAGACAGCACAATTAATTACATATGAAGGACAGATAACAGACAGCAAACTGTCTACAGTAGAGAGAAACAAAATACCGATGTGAACAATTAAAGCAACCACGTGATGGAGGGGTCAGCAATTTCTCATAGAGCAGGCTGCTGGGCATGGCCCCAGGAGAGCTGCAATGGATGCTCGCCTGAGCGGCCAGCCAGGAGGGAGGAGGCTGGGCGGGCACAGGCTTTCGGGGTCCTCTGCCATCAAATTTGAGCCAGGTGGTTCTGAGGCTGACAGGCTGTGGTCTGGGCATTATTTTCATCACATGCTCTTTTGACAGCAGAACCGTTAGCTACTAATCTGAGTGACATGCAAGACAGAGAGGAGAGCGGTTGAGGTGGGAGATGAAGAGCAAAGCCTTTGTAGACATTTAGGTACCTGCCTCAGGATGTTGCCAGCTGCATGGAGGAGACATGAGATGACAGAGACCTTCTTTCCCTCCTTTTTTTTTTTAAAGGTGTTAATTTTCTTCATCATTTTCCAGATATGGAAGCACAAATCTCAGCTGCTAATATATTGAATTCTTCGAGTAGTGTGTCAGACACTTACACCCTCTCTGATCCCCTCCTGCTCCCCCCCACCTCAAAATTGCAATATTGGGGTCTGGCATAAGTTATCCCCTCACTCATTCATCCTCCAGGCCAGCCCAGCCCTCAGTCAGCCCTTGGCTGTAAAGATTTGAAGGTAAAGGCCAATGGATTAGCCTAGGGAAGGGCCAAAGGTTAAATGAGCAGGGCTAGCAGCATGCAAAGGGCTACGATTGAAATATTTGCTGAATGCTGACAGGCAGCAGAATAGAGGCAGACAAGTGGCAAATTCCTGTTTTCTCCTCTAATTGAGAAAATATTTTGAGTGTTATTCAGGCAGGCTGCAAATCAAGACTCTGGGAAAGTCAGCCAGCTGGGGAGGGGAAGGAGGGAAGGACTTCAGTGGAAACACCATTCCCGCTGAACCTGTTTCCAAAACCTTTGCACTTATGTTTGTGGAAATCCTTGGAACCTGATGCTTACATTTTGCTTGGTCATTTTCCCCATCCAACTGTGGCATCAAAATATTCCCCTTCTGAACTTAAAGTCATTCCCAAGCAGAATTTGACCCATTCCTGGTGTTTTTGTGGCCACAGCTAGGCTTGCTCTGCAAACCTAGCTCCTTGCATGGAAGTGCTATGATGAAAAATCTGGGTGTTATGAGGATCCAGCTATCATCTGCTGGTCAGAAGGTGAACAGGCTGTTTTCAGCGTGTGATGTGGATGAGATTTGATGGTATGTCAGTAAAACATGACAACTACTCTACCCTTGAGTATATCCTCTTGCAGCATGGACAATACTCAGCCGCCTTTCAAGCCTGACTGATGTGTGATGCTCATGTGCTCAGGCAGGGCTGTTACAGTCATTGTGTAAGCGAAGGGAGAAAAATTTTCTGGTGCATCACGGATCAGCTGCACTGAGTCCTGCCCTGCCCCATCCCTCCAAGCATCCCTTGCTTGCTCTTGGATGTGGATGGAAGGCTCCCACGGCACTTGGGAGAAGGAAATTCCAGGCTCATGTGACCAAAAGCAGTTAGCTGGCCTTTCACAACCTGACATCTTCCTCCAAGCAGTGACTTAATCCTGCACATTCCCTCTGCCCTAAGCCTTCTGTCTCCCCCTTCCCCTACTGCTCCCACTGAAGCTGATAATGCACTGAAAAGGTTTCAATTAAAGTAATTTCCTTCTAGCTTAGAAATCTGTGGTTAGTTAAGGAGCCAGGGAGAAGGGGAAGAAAGATGTAAAAAGAGGCAGGCAGTTCCTTGAGCCAAAAAGCAGCACAAGGGTCAGCAGATTTTACATTCGCTTCTATATGCTCATGTCATAAAATTTGGACACTGGCTTACAAAATGTTTTCTGGAGAATGCCATAGCTGCAGCAGAGTAAGATTTTGGCAGGGGTACATCTTATTCGTCGCCAGCAAGTTGTTTTGTGTTTGGGCCCTCAAAGTCTTATGTGCTCCTTAAAGATACCCAAGAGGCAGTCAGGTGATTTTTATATAGTCAATATGGACTTGGTTAAAGCTTCAGCCTTCATCAGCAGGTCCAAAAACTTTGGTGTTAAGCAAAGGGAAAAAGAGTTTTCCTTGCTTTGTGGATCATTGTCAAGTGGGACATGCTGATGTCTGCCAGGGTTCCCTTCAGCTGGCCTGGCCTTACTGCTGGCCCTGAAAAACAAGTGACCGGGTCAGGGTGATACTTCTGCTCCCCAAGCAAAGCAAGGAACAACCCTCTTCTAGGTGCATGGCCACAGAATGGCTGGTATGTTGGGTTGTTTGGCGCTGCAGATATGTGCCTTGATTCAGGAGTCATTTATTAAGATCTCTGTGATGGGAGCAGGCAGCACGTTCTTCCCCTTACAGTTGGAAAACTGAGGCGCTAACATGCCTCCTCTCTGCTCTGTATCAACAAGAGCTGAAAGTGAAACCCCCTCGCTCATTCAGTCACCAAGCCATCCTTCTGCCTTTAAATCACGGTTCTGTCTTGACCTTCCTGTACACCCCTCAGCTGCTGCCGGGGTTGCACAAGTGAGAACAAAGTGACACTTGTTTGCCTCGTCCAAAGAGCTCACTCAAGCAGGTGATTGTCTTGCCTCCTTTTTCAGTCCTAAAACAAAGTGTTGAAAGTCTTGTCCTGGGATGTAAAACATCCCATGTATTCCCTCAGGACTGGATTTCTGCTTTCTGAGTGCTAGTGGCATTGAAAGGAAAAGAGGTCAAAATTGCAGGGTAGGGGGAATAATTCCCAGGTGCTGAAATTAGGAGAAAGATGTGAGCACTCATCCTCTGTGTTCCTCACTGGGCAGGGGGCAAGTGAGCTTTAACGGCTATAGCTGCAATTGCTAAAGAGCTGATGCTTCATCTGCAACCCGGCCAGAAAAAACTGAGTGTGAGGGTGATAAGTCAATCAAAATCAGTTAGTGAATCCCTCATTGTTTATTTGGCTTGGGGATGTCAAAAGGCAAGCGGATCTGAGACCAACACAAAACCGTGTCTTGCAGCAAAGACCGTGGTTCTCAGTTGTGAATGACTGTTCACCTTCTAAATGGAAGTCTCTCCCTTCTTTGTTCAGCAAGGTTTGGTTTTATTTAATCATGAATATTTTCAGTATATGTGCTGCATCACATCTGCGTGAAGGTTTGGGGCTTAGGTTCCAAAGGCATTTGGACCTCAAAAGCCAGGGGCACCTAGCATGCAAGCCACAGAATTTGAAACATGGATTTTTTTTTGCTAAAAAATTAAAATATCAAGCCGTTAAGCTTCCTCTGTTTTCATCTCCCTCTCTGCAAATAAGTGATATGGCAGCACACACCAGCCTCTGTGATAAAAAAGGTAGTTCCGAAGGTCTACAAAGCATTTTGAATGCCAGAGTGATATCTAAGCGTTATTTCATTTGGCCTGCCATGGTTTCGAGTCAAAATGAGAGAAATACAAAAAGATCTTGAGTCAGCAATGCTTTTGGTTTTTGTTTACATTTGAAGCCCCAAAAATGAAAGGGGGAGGAGGGGGGAGTGAGACAGGAAATATAAACTGAAACTAAAAAGGAGATTTGAAGAACCCCAAGAGAAACGGAAACTCTGAGCTTTACTGGGGTGCCTTCAGCTGTAACGATCTGAAGGTTGGGCCCACCCTATAGTGGGAAATTATACATTTTCATGCAGCAAAAAGAGAAGACCTTCCCACAGGGGACTGCTAAGTTTGGTCACCTTAAAAGTTTTAGTTTCTAAAATAATACCCATAATGTTGACCTCTTTTAGTAGAGTTATTTGGTTTTGGTTTCTTTTTTTTTTTTG